>OX387240.1:227721435-228325071 GCA_947561735.1 Cenchrus americanus
GCATGGGAAGGGTCTTACATAGCAAAGGAAACAAACATGGCATGGGCTTTTCGTTTGTTAAGTCAAAATGGTGAAGAGTTGTCGTATTCATGGAATGCGATACCTTGAAGAGGTATTATCCTTGTGTGAGACATGGGTACCCCCGGGTCCCCACCGACCGAGCTCACGGTCATCCCCGACAAGTGGGTCGGGCTACCGAGAAGACACGCCGACTCGACGGTGGGCCCAACCAACCTAGTTGGCGGCCCACACGACCTCCCGAAGACCTTCCGAGAAGATTCCCGGCGACGACCTCATTCAACACGACCTCAAGATTTGGTGTACAAGACAAGACCTTGGTGGATTTCGCCTAAAGCCGATCGACGGGATATGGCAAGATGTGTAATGTAGACTTAGGTCTCCCGGTCGTAACCGACCGGGAGTTTGGGAACCGACCTCATCCGCTAGCCAATATAAGGTGGACGAGGCGACCCCTTTGCACAATCCACCCAATCCCGCAATCCTTAAAGAACTTGTCGGTGTTTTAGACCGGGAAAACCTACCAAGGGAGTACCCGAGGTAGTAGATTATGCGGTGGAGGATTGTGATCGGGAGACCGAGAACTTGAAGGTATGCGCAAGGACACGGGACACAAGATTTATACGGGTTCAGGCCGCCAAGGTGGCGAGCCCTACGTCCGTTTGGGGGATCAAGTATGGCACCTTGCGCTTGGTGTTGGTTGAGATCAGGTGCCCGGCTAGGTACCCGACCCTCCTTTATAAAGTCCGGGGGGTGGGTTCCTAGTCGGTTACAAGCGAGGAGTCCTAGTAGGATTACAAGGGAATTCTAGTAGGAGTCCATCTTCATCCTTCCTTGCATAGGTACCCGGGGAGTATATGGAAGGTGGTCCGGCCTCATCGGTCTTGAAGTCGAGATTATATGGAAGTGCGGTTGCAAAATCGCACTCCATATGGAGTAGCCCCCGAGCCTTAGGTTGAGTCACGAACTCTAGTTGAGGGTCAATCTCGATTCCGAATCTTTCGTCTTGAAAATTTTGAATGATGGGTGTAGCATAGCGACCTCCGAGCCTTGAAATGATTAGGTAATTAATCCAAGGGTCTTCGGTGTTCGCGAAAGCCATCATCCGAGTACTCTTGCGGCGTGTAGCCCTTGAGATAAGAGAGCCATATGAGCCACGTTGAGTACTCTTGCGGCGTGTAGCCCCCGAGCTTGAGAGATTCCGAGTAGTAATTTAGCATCAAGCCGTGTAGCTTGAAAAGTAGCCATGCCGTCGGAGCGGACTTTAGATGCGACCGAAGTCGACTTTAGATGCCGGCGGTGCGGACTTTGGAATGGGACTTAAAAACCGAAGTTGGCTTTGTGATGCGACTTTAAAACCAAAGTCGACTTTAGTTGCCGCGCGAAAGCGAGACTTTGAGATGCGACTTGAAAACCGAAGTCGACTTTAGTTGCCGCACGAAGCGGACTTTGGAATGCGGCCGAAGAAGTCGACTTTAGATTGCCGTGTGAAACGGACTTTAGATGCGACTTCGGTAGTCTACTTTGCGCCACACGGGGTGGACTTAAGATGCAAAAAATGAATAGCACTTTCCGGAAAGCCAAAGCAAAAAAATCGGAGAAACGAGTAGTTTTGCCGCCAGAGTGGGCTTAAGATTGCGACCGAAGTCGGCTTGTGCCACCGGAGTGGACTTGGGTGCGACCGTTAGCGTTGACTTGTGCCACCGGAGTGGGCTTGAGTACTTGAGCCATGGATTTCAGACCCAAGGTACAATTGCTGCCAGAGCGGGCTTGAGGGTGCGGCCGGAGTCGGCTTGTGTACCTAGGCCATGGATTTCAGACCCAAGGTACGGTTGCCACCGTAGTGGACTTGAAGGTGCGACTAGAGTCGACTTGTGTACTTGGGCCATAGATTTCAGACCCAAGGTACGGAGCATGAGTACTTAAGGTACTTGGACCCATGCTACGAGTGTGAAGACCACGTGCGGCTAGGTTCCATCGTCGCCGGGCCTCGAGGGCCACTTACGGCTAGGTTCCATCGAAGCTTACACACATAGTATGCCACCAAAGCAGGTGAAGATGCGACCGAGTCGACTTTAAGTTGCCGCACGGAGAGCGGACTTTAGAATGCGACTTTAGAAGTCAACTTTAGATTGCCGCGCGTAGCGGACTTTAGAAGTTGCCTCCTAGGGATAGCCCCCGAGTTGATGAAGTAAACTCGTGGTGACTTGATTGATATACCCCAAGAGTAGTCGGCAGAGTGTAGCTCTCGTGAAAGCCCGCCGAGAAGCGTACACAATTGAGTAGTCGGCAAGTAGTCCTACATGATGAGGAGAACAAGCCAAGAAAAAGAAAAACGATAATCATTTAAATAAAGAACCTAGCTGTTCTTGCTGGGCGACTGTTGATGAAGCCGTGGCGGTCGGCGATGGAGCCGCGACGGTTGTTCTTTGAAGTTGACTAGTCGAGTTGATTCGACTAGTTGTTGGGGGCATGATCGTTCTCGACTAGTTTGGAAAACTAGTCGACATGAATGGTCGACGCAATGCGACCAAAAGACGACGTCGCGGCGGCGCGCGCGGCGTAGTTGATGTAGAGCCAATGTTGCCGCGAGACAAGTAGTCGCGACGCACGGCGTGGCTGAAGTAGAGCCAGTGTGGCCGCAAGACGAAGTCGCGACGCACGGAGTAGTCGACGACGAGCCGTGATGAGCCGCGCGACGTGCCGAGGCACCCGGGACGCGCGACATAGGCGAAGTAGTCGACGGCGAGCGGCGAGACGAGCCACGCGACGTGCCGAGGCACCGGACGCGCGGCGTAGGCGAAGTAGTCGACAACGAGCTTGCGCGAGGTGAAGTAGTCGACGACGAGCGGTGAGACGAGCCGTGCAACGTGTCGCGCAATGTTCCGAAGCAACCGGACGTGCGGCATAGTCGAAATAGTCGACGACGAGCCGTGCGACGAGCCGCGCGACGTGCCGAGGCACTCGGAAACGGAGGCGAAGTAGTCGACGACGAGCCACGCGCCGAGTTGCTCGACGTGCCGAAGCAACCGGGATGCGCGGCGTAGTCGAAGTAGTCGACGACGAGCCGCGCGACGAGCCACGCGACAAGCCGCGCGACGTGCCGAAGCAACCGAATGCGCGACGTAGTCGAAGTAGTCGACGACAAGCCGCGCGACGTGCCGAGGCACCCGGACACGTGGCGGAGGCGAAGTAGTCGACGACGAGCCGCGTGACGAGCCGCGCGACGTGCTTCGAGGCACCCCGGACGCGCGGCGTAGGCGAAGTAGTCGATGACGAGCTCGCGCGAGGCGAAGTAGTCGACGATGAGTCATGCGACAAGCCGCGCGACATGCCGAAGCAATTGGATGTGCGACGTAGGTGAAGTATTCGGCGACGAGCCCGCGCGAGGCGAAGTAGTCGACGACGAGTCGCGCGACGTGCCGAGGCACCGGTCGCGCGGCATAGGCGAAGTAGTCGACGACAAGACGCGTGACGAGCGCGACGAGCCGCGTGATGAGCCGCACGACCTCGCCGAGGCACCCCGGACGCGCGGCTTAGGCGAAGTAGTCGACGACAAGCCGCGTGACGAGCCGCGCGACATGCCGAGGCACCCGGACTCACGGCGTAGGCGAAGTAGTCGACGACGAGCCTGTGCGAGGCGAAGTAGTCGACGATGAGTCACATGACAAGCCGCGCGACGTGCCGAAGCAACCGGACGCGCGGCGTAGGTGAAGTAGTCGACGACAAGCCTGTGCGAGGAGAAATAGTCGATGACGAGCGGAGCGACGAGCCGCGCGACGTGTCGCGCGACGTGCCGAAGCAACCGACACGCGGTGGAGGCGAAGTAGTCGACGACGAGCTCGCGCGAGGCGAAGTAGTCGACGATGAGTCACCGACAAGCCGCGCGACGTGCCAAAACAACCGAACACGCGACGTAGGTGAAGTAGTCGACGACGAGCGGCGCGACGAGCCGCACGACGTGCCAAAGCAACCGGACGCGCGGCGTAGTCAAAGTAGTTGACAACGAGCCGCGCGACAAGCCACGCGACGTGCCGAGGCACCCGGATGCGCGGCGTAGGAAAATTGATTCCGCTTTGACGGGGAGCAAGGCGACTTGCTTCAATGGATCTCGTCGAGTCGACGAGTAGATTGATCTTGTTGACGAGGGTCCTTCGAATTCGCCCAGTGGTGATGATCACCCCTACCGGCGCGCCGGTGTCGGTGTTTTAGACCGGCAAACCTACCGAGGGGGTACCCGAGGTAGTAGATTATGCGGTGGAGGATCATGATTGGGAGACCGAGAACTCGAAGGTATGCGCAAGGACACGGGACACAAGATTTATACGGGTTCGGGCTGCCAAGGTGGCGAGCCCTACGTCCCGTATGGGGGATCAAGTATGGCGCCCCGCGCTTGGTGTTGGTTGAGATCGGTGCCCATCTAAGTACCCCGTACCGGCCCTCCTTTATATAGTCCGGGGGCGGGTTCCTAGTCGGTTACAAGGCGGGAGTCCTAGTAGGATTACACGGTACAAGTCCTAGTAGGATTACGAGGGAATTCTAGTAGGAGTCCATCTTCATCCTTCCTTGCATAGGTACCGGGGAGTATGCTCGACAAAAGTGGACGTAGGGTATTACCGTGACAACCCACCCGGGGAAAATACGGTACTACCGCCTAAACCATTCCACTTTGGTCATTAAGCAGGTAATAAAGTATCATCCCGTCGTTAGTCGCCGGGTTAACGCCCGTAAATCACTTATATAGCAAGCAAGGATCAACATATATGCATTAAAACTCACGCGAAGGCGAGTCCGGAGATACCACATAATTAACAACGAAATTCATCTCGAAGGGCTTAATTATTACAAAACGAGTCTTTGACATGACCACGCGATTCGTAGTTTTTTTAAAAACAGCGGAATTAAACTAAGCGGAAAGCGAGAACACCACGGGAGGCCAGCCATGATGCCTTTATTCGTCGTCCTCCACCCACTCCAGCTCCAAGCCGGGCGGGATCTCTCCGGGCCACACATCTCCAAAGGAATTACCTAGTGCAACAGATTATAGCAAGGTTGAGTATACTAATACTCAGCAAAACTTACCCGTCGGTGAAAACTACTTCACCAACTCTAGACATGAAAGGCTTTCTGTCCACTAGGTTTCTTTTGCTGAAAAGTAACAAGAGTATGTCCTTACTTTCAAGATTTTAGCACAAGTTCTAGTTGTTTATTCTTTTATAAATTAGCCAATCTAGTACAAACAAGGTTGTACAATACAATTAAACAAGTATAATATTCATCAACTTCCATCATTAGGGATCTCATGGCTAGTGGAGTAAGTAGTCTCGGATAACGGTGAGAGGCCGACGATCGATTGATTCAAACCTTGCAAGGTAGACCTAAACGCACGGTGGGATGCCCCCGCGAGGACAACCACCAAGCGGTTCCCAAAACTCTTCGGGTCGGGATCGAATCTTATAGTCTTTGGTGCAAGGGCTATCCAAGTATACCCCGCGAGGCACCGGACTCACCGTACACCACCGGTAGCTAGCCATGAGACGCATCCCAAGATGAGTAATAGTAAGATCCCTCACCGCCTCATTAAGGTACTAGGCTTACCGGTCCCATTCCCGACAAGTGCTTAGTACGATCAAACACTTAACCCACAATAGCCATCGGACCGGAGCCCGCATCCCATGCTCTTACCACATCCATTTAAAGAGATCTTATGATTCCTACCTAGGAACCTATTCTCGCGAGTGACATCATCACCCGACTTGTAACACTCCTATAGCATGGCGGCTATCGACCTAACATACTAGTAAGGACACAAGAACCTAGGGATCATGCATCTAAGGTTCCATACAACTCCCGAACTTAAATGCACAAGCATCCATGGATAGTTGCAATAAAATTTTGAAATATTAGGTTAAATGCACCGGGGCTTGCCTTAGTCGGCAAAGTTAGCCTAAGCACCCTCGGTGTCTTCGAGTACTTCCACGTCTTGGCGGTGCGGCCTCCGCTTCCCCTTCCTCGGCTTCGGTACGAGCGAGTAGTCACCGTCGGGGAAGATCTACACGGAATGCAATGCATGGTTCGGTTGATGTGATAGGTTATTTATCTTATCCAACTCTTGTTGGCCATATTTACTTTAACAAATAATTAATTATTAATTTCTTTTCATGAAGGTTATTATTGAGAAGTGTTTTATTCTTTTAATCAAACGCATAATTAATGTTTCCTTTTATAATCGTTATTTCATGTGAAGGTTTAATATTTCACCTTTTAGTGGTGAAGGTGTGTACAAAAGATAATTAATTACATTTAATTCTTTAAACAGCAAGGGTGTATTCTTGGATCTTAATTAAGCTTTGCAACCATTTCAAAAAAAAGTATAAAGAATAAAAAGGCATTTTTCCTATTTAACGAAACATTAATCTTTAAAAGCCTCCAAAGCTTTATTTAAACAATAATTCACTAAAAATTCAGTGGAGGGTTTCTCAAGCATCATAACACCTATACTAAGCCACCGAACACACTTGCAATGCTTGGAAGGCTAGAAAAATAATTATTTTGAAAATAACAAAAGCTAGCTTAGCAAAACAAGTTAAATGCATACAAAAATAAGTAAGAATCCAAATGTTCCAAACTTCCTCACACATGTTCTCCGGTCCTAAACCATCCTAGAAAAGCAGCAAGTACACCTAGAACAACTACCGATCTTGCATTATTAAATTACCAAGGAAAACATGCATATATTAAGAATAAATAATTCCGGTAAATCCAAAATTTTGATTAGACCACCGAGAGGTGCAACTTGGCATAGCAAGGCCACATGCAAAAGTTGGGCAAAAAACATAATTATTTTTAGCTACAAAAATCAACTAGACAGATTCTGCATAAAAGGAAAACAATTCATAAAAAATATTTACATCATAACTTTGTGCAATTTTTGGTACAGGAGCTAATCATAACATCACGCACAACATATCAAAAATTAGATATAGAGGACTTAAGGATTTTTAGATATCACAAATCTAGGTTTTTCACATTTCTATTTTTCATGACAAAAATATCAAGAAACAGCCTAAGTGAGTATAACAGAAGTTGTAGTGCTCATTACCAAGAATCTAGCAATATTGAGTTTGCAATTTTCCGAATTTTCTACGATTTTCTAGAGAATTTACAAGTTTCAGCAAATTGAATATACTAGAGAAGATACTCTTTTGCAATGCGGACCCTACAAAGAAGCTCGAAACATCACAACTATGCCCCTGGTTTACGGAAAACACCCTAGAAAGACTCGGGGGCTTGCAATTGGGGCCTTGGGCATGGGGAGGCGGCGGCGCCGCCGGTCCGGCGAGCCGAACGCGCTCCCCGGCCGGGGACGCGAGTTGGGCATGACCACATGCTCACCTAGGGCGCGGGGGAGACCGGGGTTCGAGCGGAGACGGCTCCGCAAGGGCGCACGGTGACGGCCGACGGTGGCGGCCGCGGCGGGTTGCGGCTCCGGCGGGGAGGCGCAATGCCGAGCAACGGTGGCGGCACAAGGCGCTAGGGGAACCTAGGGAGTAGCTTAGGGTCGTCGGAAAACACCGGGGAGTCGTGGAGAGCGAGTTCCACCGGCGGTCGGCAATGGCGGGCACGGTGGAGCGGGAGGAGTGGCGGCGGCTTGGCTCACGCGTGAGGGGAGTGGACGGCCTTAAATAGGGCGCGCGCTCGCCCGTGACAACCGGATGACGGCGAAGATGCGTCGTAGTACGACGGCGGCCTCGGTCGGCGCGAGGGACCGCGGACGGACCGACGGTCCGCTCTACGCGCGCGCGCGCACCGCGCGAGCGGCGGGCGATGCGTGGCGTGGGGAGAAAAAGAGGCGCCTCGGGGCGCATGCGTCCGGGGAAGGTGTGACTCGGGCGGCGTGGAGGCCTCGGGCGCGGTGCGGGCGCGGACGCCGAGGCGCGGGCGCGGGCACGGCGTCGCGACGCGACGTCGCGGCGTGGAGCGCGCCCGGCACAAATTGTTTTGCCGAGCACCGGTTCGAAATCGAATAACTCCAAAAATTTGTATAGAAGTGCACAAAACTTTGATTACGAAAGTTGTCGATCTTATTACCCCTACAACTTTCACAAAGGCCATATGGGGTTTTTCTCACCGTATTTTGCAAAAGAAGCTTGCCAACTTTGAATGTCAATCCGTGTTAGTGAACGGGAGATACCGTCATTTGGGCAAGTTTTTCACCTTTTTCCACTCAAAATTTCAAATGTCAATCTAGATGAAAGTTGTGTCCCTCAACAATCTAGATAACTTTCATAAAGGTAGATTTTTAAATGTTTAGGTGAATTTTGGAGAACGCGGCAAAAGTTCCGGAAGACATCCAGGGTCACTAGGGTTTAGGTGGGGTTTGACTAAGACTTTGACCAAGGGTTGATCACACATGTGTGTCAACTTGATCAATGGGGTCATTCAGGTTGGTTGGTGAGATTTTCGAGGTGAGGACCTAGGTTGACCGTGATTTGACCACTGTCAGCAGAGTTGACTTAAATTAAGGTTAGTTAAAAACCTAGGGCGTCACAGCCTACCCCCCTTAAACGGAATCTCGTCCCAAGATTCGATTTAAGAAAAACAAGGTAGGCAGGAGAAACTCACTGCTTCGAGAGTGCAGGAAGCCCGGGTACTTGGTGTTGAGGTATTCTCCTCTCTCCCAAGTCGCTTCTTCTTCCGTGTGGTGACTCCACTGTATCTTGTGCATTCTTACGGTCTGTCTTCGAGTCTTTCTCTCCATTAGGTCCAACACTCTCAGTGGATGCTCGATGAGCGAGAAATCCGGCTCAATCCAAGCATTAGCTTCTTTGATTACTTCGTTCTCTGGCACAGGCATTCCCTTCTTTAATTGGGTCACATGAAACACATTGTATAATGTGGAAAACCGTTCCGGTAACTGAATACGATAAGCCACCGTCCCACATACTTCTATGACTTCATAAGGTCCAATGTAGTGCGGAGCTAATTTCCCTTTAATACCGAACCTTTGCACACCTTTGGTGGGGGGAACTTTTAGGTACACATAATCTCCCACTTCAAAGTGTCGAGGTGTTGTTCCCTTATCATGATAACTCTTTTGCCTCATCCGAGCCATCTTCAAATTCTCCCAAAGAGCGTCCTTTCCCCGGCTTCCGACCGGTTCAACAAGGTGCGACATCTTCGTCCGTAAATAGCATCGAACGGTGCCATTTTCAAACTAGCTTGATAGCTATTGTTATAGGAGAACTCGGCCAAAGACAAACACTTGTCCCAACTCTTATCAAAGTGTAAGATGCTTGCTCGTAGCATGTCTTCCAAAATTTGATTTATCCTTTCGTCCGACCATCGATCTCCGCGGATGATAGCTGGACCTATGAATCAACTTGGTTCCTAAACACTCATGCAAGCTCGCTCCCGTAAACGAGCTACAACCGAGTTCCTCTATCGGAGATTATGGTCTTCGGAATTCCATGCAAACGAACTATTTGATCCATTTATATCTCTCGCATATTGCTGCACCGAATAAGTAGTATGAACTGCAATGAAATGGGCGGCCTTGGTGAGTTTGTCCACGATAACCTAGATAGAATCTTTCTTTCTAGCCGTCGTGGGTAAACCTACAATGAAGTCCATACTAATGCCATCCCACTTCCACATGGGTATTGACAACGGTTGGAGTACACCCGCCGACTTCAAATGGCTTGCTTTCATCCGGTGGCAAGTATCACACTTGGCTACATACTTGCTATATCAACTTTCATATTGGACCACCGAAATTCCTTTTCAAATCTTGGTACATGTTGACGGTTAATATTTGTATCAAAGTTCGTTTGTGACTTGCAAGCGGACAAGTCTCCCGTCGTAGTCAAGGGACCCTTCTTCCCTCGAGTGGTGAACCCAAGGTATCGAATCCGTGGAACAATGTGCAACGCAAGGATTCAATCTAGTAAAGCAAGGTAAAGCTATCCATTGAAGAACAAAGATGCATCTAATCTAAGGTATGATCAAGTAAACGAATCTAATCTAATCTACTAAAGAGGTAACAAGAGAAAGCAAGAGATAACCAATCTAGAGAATCTAGATCATGCTTATGTTGTAGCTCCAAACAAGATAGATGAAGATAGCAAAGCGAATCTCATTAAAAGCATCTTTAAATCGTGGCCTTCCCATCCGACTCCGAAAACATCCGCCTTTCGAGACCCCCGTTCGTCACAACGTATCCCTATTCATGCGGGGAGCTTAGGGCGAGTTCGATAGAACAAGTTGAAATCACTTGGCCGGTCCGGTATGCACCTCTAGCCACCGCGGCTACAAGAGCACCCTATGTAATCTAGCTGCAAACTAGATCGTAGAAGAAGCAAAACCAAGAAGAAAACAAAATCATCGAGAAGGCACTTAATCGCTAGAAATCGGATTCACTTACAAACTTCACCATGAATGATTACATGAACAAGATCACCACCGGGGCCCTCCCTCGATCTTGATCCTCGCTCTGGAGCTCCGACGTGGTCTTCCATGCAAGGTTCCCACGTCGGCCAGGGAAACCCTAGACAACTAGCACGACCCTCATCTTCAAGTTGGTGTCCCTCAAGCTTCTCTGCTCCTCGGCGGCGGATTACGACTTCGGTTCTGCGTGGCTCTCGGTCAGGGGGCTATTTATAGCCTGAGAAGCAATTAGGTCAAAGGAGAGGCCGATTGGGCCCCGAATTGGGCTGGGCCGGCCGGCCTGGGCCGACCGGCCTGGGCCCAATTCGGCCCATCTCGCGGCCTGCTTCGCCCGGTGTTGCTTCCCACGTCTTCTAGATGTTCTCCCCTTTTGCATGTGGGCCCTTGACGTCGGTTTCTCTCCGAATTGGACTCAACTCCTTGTCTTGCAAGATTCAGCACTTTTCTGGTTCAGTCCTTGGAGTTTATCATCTTCTCGGGCTTGGTCCTTGGGCTCTTGGAGTCATGTTCACTTCATTGCTTGACTTGTATCGGGCTTCAAGGTCTTGTCATGAGGTGCTTAATGAACTTATCCCGGAAGTCTTGCTTTCAACGTTAAAACCCCGCGTAAACACATAACTCCAAAACCGACATGCACAAGTGAACTTGTTATACCACGGGGGTTAGTACCAATGAATAAGATACAAAAGTCATGCCAACACCGAAGGTAAACTCATGGCTAGGTTGACGGATTTTCACCGTCAACATCTCCCCCATGCTTAAACCTTGCTCGTCCTCGAGTAAGCCTTCGATGGATATCATCATTGCCAAACAATGTTTAAACCTTGCACTTGATCATACATGAAAAAAAACATAATGCTCTCAAAAGTTTAATTCGTTAAAGTTCCATAATGTACTAGCCTTCACCTCTACGGAGGGTAGATTCTTATTAAGCTTATCCCACAAGTATTAACATGCTCACCAAGTTTAAATAGACCTCAGAATTTTTGAAATAAAGAACGAGATAAAGAAAAGCTAAACCAAGTTCACAAATTTAAATCATCTTGTATATTGCTCATGAACTCTCATCTCACTTGTCTCTCAAGCCTATATATTCTACTCCTTTCCCTCTCATATATATGTGTGGTAGGCTTTATATGGAGCTTTGGGAAAGTTTAGTCCTAACAAGATTTTATAAATGAGGTGTTGTCAAAACAAGACAAGCTTCTCATGGTCTTACCGAGACTCGTCAAAAAGGTCATTGGAAAATAATGTTAAATCAAGGAGGGGAAAGAGAAAAAATACACACACTTTAGATGAGTGGACATGTGCAAATGGCAAAGAGTGATCCCGAGGCACAAAGGAAGTCCTCGTTATCGGATTGCACATGGTTGGAAAATGAGACCGGATCTTTTAAACTTGAAGCCTTGAATGCACTCTTAGAGAACCGGGGAGTTCACTTTACGCTCATATATATTTTTTTCTCTTTCTCATATTTCTCATTCTTTTCTTTCTTTCATTCATTCATTTTTTTCCTCGTCATATATTCAGTCCATGACTTTCACAACGAAGTTTTGATTTTTTATACCTTGAAAGTCATGAATATCACTGGATTTTTTTTTACCCAACCCTATACATCTCTTTCATCATTTTTTTTTAAAATACTCCCTTTTGAACTCTAAAACTGCACCGTACCTACCTCCTCCCCCATGCTTAGACGTTGCTCGTCCTCGAGCAAAGAGGCGAAAAATAAGGTAGGTACGGAGATATTTTTCCTTGGAGAGATACTTGAAATCTTCAACGTTGGCGCCGTCTTGCGATCTTCCTTGAATTGATGATCCATTCTCAACGATAGGTTGTGGTCAAGGAGGTAATCACAAAAAGATGATATTTGGTTTAAGGGTGGATATCCGGCGAAGTTTGTGAGATCACCGATGCGGGGATACACAATGCACGGATAAGAGGCTAGCAAAAAGATAGATACGCAAAAACGGAATGACCAGCTTCTTAGTCTCGGGCCAGAGAAATCATGGCCTGCAATAACGCACTCAAAAATAAATCTTGTACACTAAGGTTCATGCACTCAAATATATATAAGGCTTTGGATAGGTTGAGCAACACACAAGTGATATTTGTGACAAGGTTAGCGATATTTTTGAACATAAAAGACATCTTTAATCTATTCATAACTTGAGAGCACATAAAACACTATGGGTCTTTATTTTAATCATAACCTCCACTGAAGATTAAGCTAGCATTTAAATAATTTCAGATTTGTATTTTTAAGAGAGCACTAGTTCAAACATGCATAAATCAATTACAAAGATAAACAAAGCGGCAATTATAATCATATATCATCATGGCACAAACTTTGTAACTTTACCAAAGGTAAAAACTTGGTGGTGACATTATTCATGATGAAAATAAAAACTAAGATACATGCTGAAAAAAATTAAACTAACACACTTTCTGAAATTTAAATAAAAAAACTGAAAACACTACGCATACATAGGCGCAAACAAGCTGAAAATTAAAGAAAAGGGGGTAAAGGAAAGATAACTAAAGCTCCTCCTCTCTCTAATCTTCCGCCGGTGGTTGATATTGATAGTCTTGGTTGTTGTACCCTTACTTGTAATAGGAATGCACCACTACTCCTATGAATTGTCGACGGTGCTAGGTGAAGGTGTCCAAGCACATAAGCTATGTTTGCATTTCCTTCACCCATTTGGTTTGCATTGGTTTGGATGGCTGCAATAAATTGCATGTTCCTTGCAGCGTATCCTCCAATGGTGGCCACATTTTGTTGTGGTTGAGGAAGGTGTGCATATGGCTCCGCAAAGGCTACGTTGGGCACCGCAAAAAATGGTGGGGGTATGGCCGCATCACTCCCCCATGCTTGCATTGGTACACCACCGTGGTAACTTGGCGGCGCCGGGGTTCCTCCCAATGGTGGGACATAATTTTTGTTGTGCACCTCCTTCTTGAGTCGTGGAAGCTCCTTCTCCTATAATCCTTCTCTTTTATTTTTCTTCGCCGGCACAAGAAGTCCTTCCTCTAACCGATCTTCTTCCCCTCAAGAAAAGTCTTAATCTTCAATCCGGAAGGGGCAAATTCACCTAGGCCACTTGTAAGCCTCCTCTCTCATCTTCACTCTTATATTTTCCTTTCTTCATATATTCCTAGGGAAGTCCGGGTAGGAGATGATTTGGGTTCCTTGCAATACCCGGTTTTAAAGAGATAGTCAACATGGAGAGGTAACAACCCGATCTCCCGAATCCGATGTTGCCACAACACCACCGGTTGATCATAGGTGAGTAGGGTTGATTGGCTGCGAGTAAATCCAATTCAACTCCGTGTTGGTTATCTATGTCTCTCTTATTCTCCCCAAAAATCCATTTGCACAAAAGTGACACACTTGGATGATGGGGTTCCGGATAGTATTTCTTCGTTGATGGTCTCTTCCCGTGATCATACTCCAAAAGCTTTCCCATGTGCCTTTGTGCACATACTTGTTCCGGAGCTCCCTTTTGAAAATAGGAGACACTCGCCCATGGGTCTACGATACTAGAACATGCAATCGTTTCGAACATGAAAACCAATCTAATCTATCGGGGATTGTGTTGAATGGATCCAAGGAAGCATTGAGGCCTATACTCCCTTTATGGCATGGTTGCTAGCCTTAAGCATTAAAGTATTTTCAGCACAAGATGATAGATAGATAATCCAACAAAGTGTGATCACATCTCAAGATCGATTGCAACCCATGGATGAAAGGAGATTACCCCATCAAGGTGCTAGAAATAGCATCGTTGATCAAGGTTACCCTTCCGACGGTGTCTTCCTTCTTCTCCACTTGTGGGCTCCCTCCAACGGAATGAGAGATTCAGCACTCCTTCATCAAGGGTATGCGCCATTGTCATGAAAATTTCCTAGGCGAATTCCTTGTGGGTGTTTGCCGACACTCCGCTAGAGAATTGCCGGTGTCCCGTGTGAAACCCAATATGTGGAGAGCTTGGTCGTCGATGTCGACGTTCGCTACAAGCCTCTACTTAAGGCGAGCGAGCTTCTCCTCCTCCTCCGTCATTATGAGATACCCCTCGGAATACCGCGGAGCGTATGGAGGTGGAGCGGATGATCGTGTCAAGTGGCGAGGTTGGACGAGCGGCTCCTCCATATGTTATTGAAGTTTGGTAAACCTAATAAACGAGTTTTGTGTGGCCCTCATGCCACCAAGGAGAAGAGTGTGGTTCCTCCTCGGCGGTGCCGTGTCCTCCTCCATACTCCAAGGAAACTCGGAAACGAGTGCCTCCTCGAAGAGGTTGTCGATGATGGCTTAGACGACGATGATCCCTTCTTCTTTGGTGAAAAGACTTGTAGTTTTCTTCCTTGATTGCAGCGCTCTCCCTCACAAATAAATATCCGGGGTTTTCACCCGGTAACAAGGTACACAAATATTATTTTGGAGTCTGGACTTTGAGTGGATTAAGGATGTGATTTGTTGCACGAAACAAACGCGGTGGATGGCTAAGTCTAAGGTGATTCCGGCCTACAAACTAGAGCACACGAACAAAGAGTTGGATGAAAGACTTACCTCTCTCCTCCTCTTGGCTCGGTTCCTCTCTAGTGCATTCATGTTGCTTCGTGATCGCGTACACCTTCCAAACGTTCTCGTCCACTCCTTCGCTTGCATTATTGCTCCTTCCACTTGATGTTTTCGCTTTGACTCGCTTCCATACTCCCTTGCCTCACATGCATCCATGATATTCCTACAAAACAAAGCCTTGGCTGCCCCCCATGCTTGTACTTTGCATGTGGTTTAAATATGTTGGAGGGGCATCCCGTGATGTATCATGGTGCATGCATGGTTAAGTTAACTAGATTGCCTCCCTTTAAGGCTAAGCACTCCTCTAGTTTCGAAATTTAAAAATATTTTTCAGAGCCATGCAAGAGCTCGAACATAATTTTAGAGAAGTTTTTAAACCATTAAAAACAAATGCAAGTCGAAAATATTTTTTTTATTACGTTGATTTCGGTCTCACCGGTGTAGTTTGCCTTCATTAGTTGAGAGCAAGCTTTTCCCGGCTTGATCATGGGGGCATAGGTTTAGGTCCTAATTTTGATTAGATGAGAGAGATTTTGAATGAAATAAAATTAAGCGAGGCTTAGAAAAATTCTAATCTTAGAGAAACCAAGGATATGAATTTTTAAACCAACCAAAAATCAAGTTTCTAGGCTCACGCGAGTCCTACCACATGCTGAAATTTAAATAACATCTAGATATAAGTCGTGTCTCTACTCGAGTGTTTTTAGCATGAAAAACAAGTCAACCTCAGCACCATAATGAGGTTGAAAGGTTGAGTTTGGTTCTGAAATTTTTTTCTTTTTGGTTGTGGTTTCTCGGAAAAGAAGCAAACAATCACATAGGATGGTTCATGTAAAGGGTTTATGATCAAGCAAAATATTCAACCAAGAATTATGTCTCTAATATTGTTCAACCATTCTAAGTCTAAGGTTTTGCGTAGTAAAATTCAGAACTGAATTAAATTTAAAAAGACTTGAAAAAACCCGGAATCGGGTTGTCCTCCCGTAGCTTATTCTTGACTCGACGAAACGGGTTGCCTCCCGCCTAGCGCTTCGTTTATAGTCCATGGCTAGACTTCTTCACTTGATTACTTCGGATCAACGCTCTTTGCGGGCGTTGCAATCTTGGGTACCCACTTTGGCTTAGTCAATTTTTTTTTGGTCTTCACAGTGGCTTTGTCCTTTGGTCTTGACGGATGCAACAACTTCCTTGTGGCTCGGCATCTCGAACTCCGGTCCTTCGGTCGTGATCTTCATGGTCTCTAGTGTGATCCTTCATCTCTCCCGAGTGAGCTCGAGTAGCCTTCGCCGTCTTGGGACCTTGGAGTTGTCTCCGAAATTCTTCTTTGTTACCCATCGGACGCCGGCAAGTTGTCCCACTTGCGTCTAGCATCTTCTTCACGATGAACACTTCACGTATAGAGCTTCCGACCTCCGTCACCTTGCCATCTAAATTCTTCAATATTTTCCCCATAGCCTCGAACTTAGTGACGGCGTCCTCGTTGATCTTAGCTTGCTCATCCATCAAGTCCTTGAATTGTGCACAAAGAGGAACCAAAACTTGAATCGACGAACTTGCATTAAATCGGGGTTACCTTGGACATGGTCGTACTCCACACACTCCTTGCATGTGGATCTTGCTTCGGCGGCCTTTAGGTGTTGAGCTTCTTTCTCCATCTCCATCTTCTCCATCCTCCTCTTAAGTAAACCGATATGCCACTCAAGGAATCCGGCTCGTATGCATTCAGCTCTCGCAATCGTCATGCGGATAGTTGAGACTTTGATCTTGAACGGCCTCCCGGCGTCTTGAAGGTTTATGATAGGTAGATCAACGATGTCCGGGGTGCGTAGCACTCCGGTGGTTGAGGTTGATCTTCCTTTGGACTTGGAGGTGGTGATTCCCTTGGAGATTTTGACGGTCCTTCGAGCTTGTGTTGCACGTCACCTTTGCCTGTAAAGTTTTCCTGGATCATCCACAAAAAAGTTTTGGGTTTCTTGGAGAGGTAGCCAACCATCTCGGTTAGGGTTAGTGATAAAACAAAAATCTAACAAAAGAAAAATTAGGGTTCATCAAAACTAGATTAGATTGACTCTTTTTTTTTGAGGATGATCAAACATAAGAGATGCAAAAGAAAATCAAAAGAAAAACTGAAAGATAAGCGATACTAGATCGGATCTTGATTGCTTGCTCCCCGCAACGGCGCCAGAAAAAGGGGCTTGTTGACGGTTAATATTTGTATCAAAGTTCGTTTGTGACTTGCAAGCGGACAAGTCTCCCGTCGTAGTCAAGGGACCCTTCTTCCCTCGAGTGGTGAACCCAAGGTATCGAATCCGTGGAACAATGTGCAATGCAAGGATTCAATCTAGTAAAGCAAGGTAAAGCTATCCATTGAAGAACAAAGATGCATCTAATCTAAGGTATGATCAAGTAAACGAATCTAATCTAATCTACTAAAGAGGTAACAAGAGAAAGCAAGAGATAACCAATCTAGAGAATCTAGATCATGCTTATGTTGTAGCTCCAAACAAGATAGATGAAGATAGCAAAGCGAATCTCATTAAAAGCATCTTTAAATCGTGGCCTTCCCATCCGACTCCGAAAACATCCGCCTTTCGAGACCCCCGTTCGTCACAACGTATCCCTATTCATGCGGGGAGCTTAGGGCGAGTTCGATAGAACAAGTTGAAATCACTTGGCCGGTCCGGTATGCACCTCTAGCCACCGCGGCTACAAGAGCACCCTATGTAATCTAGCCGCAAACTAGATCGTAGAAGAAGCAAAACCAAGAAGAAAACAAAATCATCGAGAAGGCACTTAATCGCTAGAAATCGGATTCACTTACAAACTTCACCATGAATGATTACATGAACAAGATCACCACCGGGGCCCTCCCTCGATCTTGATCCTCGCTCCGAGCTCCGACGTGGTCTTCCATGCAAGGTTCCCACGTCGGCCGGGGAAACCCTAGACAACTAGCACGACCCTCATCTTCAAGTTGGTGTCCCTCAAGCTTCTCTGCTCCTCGGCGGCGGATTACGACCTCGGTTCCGCGTGGCTCTCGGTCGGGGTGCTATTTATAGCCCGAGAAGCAATTAGGTCAAAGGAGAGGCCGATTGGGCCCCGAATTGGGCCGGGCCGGCCGGCCTGGGCCGACCGGCCGGGCCCAATTCGGCCCATCTCGCGGCCTGCTTCGCCGGTGTTGCTTCCCACGTCTTCTAGATGTTCTCCCCTTTTGCATGTGGGCCCTTGACGTCGGTTTCTCTCCGAATTGGACTCAACTCCTTGTCTTGCAAGATTCAAGACTTTTCCGGTTCGGTCCTTGGAGTTTATCATCTTCTCGGGCTTGGTCCTTGGGCTCTTGGAGTCATGTTCACTTCATTGCTTGACTTGTATCGGGCTTCAAGGTCTTGTCATGAGGTGCTTAATGAACTTATCCCGAAGTCTTGCTTTCAACGTTAAAACCCCGCGTAAACACATAACTCCAAAACCGACATGCACAAGTGAACTTGTTATACCACGGGGGTTAGTACCAATGAATAAGATACAAAAGTCATGCCAACACCGAAGGTAAACTCATGGCTAGGTTGACGGATTTTCACCGTCAACGGTACATCTTGGTACTGCCGGGGTGAATAGAGAACTTGGACATATGAGCCTCATCAAAGATTGTCTTCTTAATTTCGGGTTGACGGGAACCACAAGGTGTTTTCCAAACCAGATCACATCCTTGTGATCCTTCCGGAAACATGTTGTCGGGCATACTCCCCGGTACCCATGCAAGGAAGGATGAAGACGGACTCCTACTAGAATTCCCTTGTAATCCTACTAGGACTCATTCCGTGTAATCCTAATAGGACTTCGCCTTGTAACCGACTAGGAACCCGCCCCCGAGGACTATATAAAGGAGGGCTGGATACCCGGCCCGGGCACCTAATCTCAACCAACACCAAGCGCAGGGCGCCATACTTGATCCCCCAAACGGGACGTAGGGTTCGCCACCTTGGCGACCCTTACCCGTATAAATCTTGTGTCCCGTGTCCTTCCGCATACCTTCGAGTTCTCGGTCTCCCGATCACGATCCCCACCGCACAATCTACTACCTCGGGTACCCCCTTGGTAGGTTTGCCGGTCTAAACCACCGACACCGGTGCTCGTCACGCGGCTCGTCACGCCGCCCGTCGTCGACTACTTCGACAATGCCGCGCGTGCGGGTGCCTCGGCACGTCGCGCGAGCTTGTCGTCGACTACTTCGCCTACGGCCGCGCGACCGGGTGCCTCGGCATGTCGCGCGGCTCATCGCGCGGTTCGTCACGCGGCTCGTCGCGCCACTCGTTGTCGACTACTGCGCCTCGCGCGGGCTCATCGTCGACTACTTCGCCTCGCCGCGTGTCCGAATGCCTCGGCACGTCGCGCGGCTCGTCACGGGGCTCGTCGCGCCGCCCGTCGTCGACTACTTCGACAACGCCGCGCGTCCGGGTGCCTCGGCACGTCACGCGCCTCGTCACGCTTCTCGTCGCGCCGCTCGTCGTCGTCTACTCCGCGTCGCGCGGGGCTCGTCGTCGACTACTCCGCCTCGCGCAGGCTCGTCGTTGACAACTCCGCCTCGCGCGGAGCTCGTCGTCGACTACTTCGCCTCCGCCGCGCGTCCGGGGGTGCCTCGGCACGTCGCGCGGCTCGTCGCGCCGCTCGTCGTCGACTACTCCGCCTTGCGCGAGCTCGTCGTCGACTACTTCGCCTCCACCGCGCGTCCGGGTGCCTCGGCACGTCGCGCGGCTCGTCACGCGGCTCGTCGTGCCGCTTGTCGTCGACTACTCCGCCTACGTCGCGCGTCCGGGTGCCTCGGCACGTTGCGCGGCTCGTAACTCGGCTTGTCGTCGACTAATTTGCCTCTCGCGAGCTCGTCGTCGACTACTTCGCCTACGCCGCACGTCCGGGTGCCTCGCTCGTCGCACGGCTCGTCACGCGGCTCTTCGTCGACTACTTCGTGCGCCGCGATTTCGTCTTGCGGCCACACCGGCTCTACTTCGGCCACACCGTGCGTCGCGACTACGTCTCGCGGCAATGCGGCTCTACTTCGAGTACGCCGCGCGCCGCCGCGACGTCGTCTTTCGGTCGCATCGCGTCGACCATTCATCTCGACTAGTTTTCCAAACTAGTCGAGAACGGCAGTCACGCCCCCAACAACTAGTCGGAATCAACTCTGACTAGTCAACTTCAGCAACAACCGTCGCGGCTCCATCGCCGACCGCCACGGCTTCATCAACAGTCTGCCCAGGCAGCAACAGCTAAGTCATTTATTTAAATGATTACTGTTTTCTTTTCTTGGCTTGTTCTCCTCATCATGTAGGACTACTTGCCGACTACTCATTTGTGTACGCTTCTCGGCGGGTTTTCACGGGAGCTACACTCTGCTGACTACTCTTGGGGTATATCAATCAAGTCACCACGAGTCTACTTCATCAACTCGGGGGCTATCCCTAGGAGGCAGTTTCTAAAGTCCGCTACGCACGGCAATCTAAAGTCGACTTCTAAAGTCGCATTCTAAAGTCCGCTCCGTGCGGCAACTTAAAGTCGACTCCGGTCGCATCTTCGCCTGCTTCGGTGGCATACTACGTGTGTAAGCTTTGATGGAACCTAGCTGTAAGTGGCCCTCGGGTCCTGGCGACGATGGAACCTAGCTGCACGTAGTCTTCACGCTCTGTACCATGGGTCCAAGTACCCTAAGTACTCGCGCTCCGTACCTTGGGTCCGAAATCCAGGGCCCAGATACACAAGTCGACTTTGGTCGCACCTTCAAGCCCGCTCTGGCGGTAATCGTACCTTGGGTCTGAAATCCATGGCTCAGGTACTCAAGCCCACTCCGGTGGCACAAGTCGACGCTAACGGTCGCACCCAAGCCCACTCCGGTGGCACAATTCGACGCTAACGGTCGCACCCAAGCCCACTCCGGTGGCACAAGTCGAAGCTAACGGTCGCACCCAAGCCCACTCCGGTGGCACAAGTCGACGCTAACGATCTCACCCAAGCCCACTCCGGTGGCACAAGTCGATGCTAACGGTTGCATCCAAGCCCACTCGTGGCACAAGCCGACTTTGGTCGCAATCTTAAGCCCGCTACCGGCGGCAAAACTACTCGTTTTCTCGATTTTTTTTTGCTTTTGCTTTCCGGAAAGTGCTTTTCATTTTTTGCATCTTAAATCCACCCCGTGTGGTGCAAAGTCGACTACCGTAGTTGCATCTAAAGTCCGTTTCACACGGCAATCTAAAGTCGACTTCGGTTTTCAAGTCACATCTCAAAGTCCGCTCCGCGCGGCACAAAGTCGACTTCAGTTTTCAAGTCGCATTCTAAAGTCCGCTCCGCTGGCATCTAATGTTGACTTTGGTCGCATTTAAAGTCCGCTCGGACGGCACGACTACTTCTCAAGCTCCACGGCTCGACGCCAAACTACTATTCGGAATCTCTCCAGCTCGAGGGCTGCACTCAAATTACTACTCGAGGATGACTCCAGTAGACTTCACTTGCTCTCAAGCTCGGGGGCTCCGTACAAACAACTACTCGACGTGGCTCATATGGCTCTCTTATCTTGGGTGCTACACGCTGCAAGAGTACTCGTATGATGGCTTTCGCGAACACTGAAGACCCTTGGATTGATTACCTAATCATTTCAAGGCTCGGGGGCTGCTATGCTACACCCATCATTCAAATTTTTCAAAATGGAAGATTCGGAATCAAGATTGACCCTCAGCTAGAGTCTACAACTCAACCTAAGGCTTGGGGGCTACTCCATATGGAGTGCAATTTTGCAACTGCACTTCCATATAGTCTCGACTTCAAGACTGATGAGCTGGACCACCTTCCAGCCTCGTGGCAGTTCAAGTACTATTGAAGACTTCTCCAAGCAGTACTTGAGGACGCTCAAGAACTACTCGACGAGGCTTCAATACTACTCAAACTACTACACTCGACTACAATGTACTCGGGGGCTCCTCCGAGCCCCCCGAGTTCCCGGTGTCAACCTCTCCATAGGCACCGCCGCGGGGGATTTCGCTCCCTTCGGCCTCAGCGCCTGTCAACGAGAAGACAAGTGCATCAGCGTCATCTGACGACTACGACTACTCTTTGGGGGGTACTACAGCCTCAGCAGAGTACTCACCTTCGACCACGCCGGCTCGGGCAACGTAGCCTCGCCACCGACGCTTCGGGCTCCGCCTGAGGGGCGGGAGCGGACTCCTCGGCGGGCGGCGCGGCTTCTTCTTCCGCCACCGCTGTAGAGGGTTCATCCCCCTCCCAGGACGGATCCGTTGACCTCTGCAGTACACAAGTCGATTGTCGGTCAAGAAAGACTACTACATCGAGTACTACTCGGGAAGATCTAACACTTACAAGCTTGCCGGGACTACCGTCACGGTCGGGGCACCGAGGATGCCGGCGATGTCGACCGGTCCGGCCTCGGCCGGCGCCTCCTCTTGCGCCTCCGTGGCCGCCGCCTCTTCGTAGCAGCGGCGGCGGGTGCGGCGCTCTCCCCGCGCTTCGCGACCACCACTCCTTCCGCGGCGGCAGCCTGCGGGCTCCGTGCTCTCTTGACGAGCGAGAGGGCCGGCGCTCCATCCGCGCCGGGAGCTCTTCAACGGTGGGGGGCCGGGCTACGACTCCCGGCGGGTTCCCCCACCGTGTCCCACTCGCCTTCGTCGCCCTGATCAACGGGCTCCGTAGGCGGCACCTCCTGCAAGCAAGGAAAGTTCATCGTCAACAAGTGAACTCGAGACACGAGTACTCGACTACACTACTAAAGACGGCTCACCTGCGGGGACGTGGTCTCGGTGACCTTCAACTTCTTCGACATGCGCTTGTGGGACGCATTGCGCGGCTTCCGCGGCGGCGCGGCCAGACTAGCCTCCAGGCTAGCCGGTGGATCCTGCACGAGGGGAACGTGAGGTAGGCCAGGACGGCTGAACCTCGACCACAAACTCGGAAGCGGTCTGCCGGCGTCTCCTCCTCCTCGTCGTCGTCGGACGTGTCCTCCACGACAACGGTGTCATCTCCTTCGCCGACCCTCCCGCCGCTCCTTGGCCTTGGTCTTCCCCTCCTCTAGGATCTCGACTTCCTGAGGGGGCAGCGGCGGCTCGGAGACGAACTTCTTCAAGTCGTCCCGCAAGACTCAACTCATCGCCGTGACTACTCGCACAAAATGGGCACTCGATGTGGGGTACGGCTACTTACCTCCTTTGGCAGGCGCGCGGCGGAGTACTCCTGGACGGGACACGCCGTGTACGGTGGCATGTCCTTGAAGATCCGTGCCAGCCTGTCAACAATGTCGTCGTCGACTTCGTCTCCAGGCATCCGCGACGTGTCGTCGTCGCCGGTGTACTCGAATCCCAGGGTGTCGCGAGCCATCAGTGGCTGCACCCTGCGCTTCATGAAGCTGAAGGCCACGTGCTCGGCCCTCAGCCCGGCTTCCCTCAGCGCCTTGATCCGCGCCAACAACTCGGGGAGCTGGATCCCCTCCTGCATCGTCGGCTCCGTGTTCCACCACGGGCGATGCTTCGGCTGCTTCCCGCTCGGCTTCGGCAACCCTGGGTGGTGGTTCGTGATGTAGAACCACTTCACCTTCCAGTCTTGGTTGGAGTCGATGAGCTTGTACGAGAGGTACTGCTCGGCGGCGTCCTCCCGCATCTGGATTCCCGCTCCTCCGACTACCGGCGGGTTCCGGCGCTCGGTGCGGCTTCACCCGGAAGAACTTCTGGAACAAGATCCAGTGGGGCTTGATCCCCAGAAACGCTTCACAAAAGTGGACGAAGACGGCGGTGTGGAAAATACAGTTGGGGTTGAGGTTGAGGTACTCGATGCCGTAGTACCCCATGAGCCCCTTAAAGAAGTTGCTCGCCGGGAGTGAGAGCCCGCGCTCCGCGAAGCGTGCGAACATCGGGATCTCGTCTTTGCTCTTCTCCATCGGGTACGGATCCCCGACGGCGGCTCTCCACATGTCCACCTCCTTCTCCCGGATGAATCCGCTGTTGAGGAGGGCCAGCAAGTCTTCAGTCTTCGCCTTCGACTTCTTCCACTCGCGGTTCGGATCCGGCCGCGGTGGGGACATCGGCGGTGTCGCCCCTATGGCGCATCCGGCGGCTTCGTCGCGGCTCCTCTTCTTCCCGCCGGTGGCCTTCGCAGTCTTGGATGGCGACGGCTTCATCCTCCAAGTGCACGGCGTCTTCACGCGCATTCGCTCGGGGGCTACTCCGGTGGCTGCGGACGGCGGCACACTCGGATCTACGGCGGCGGCGGCGTGCGCCGGTGAGGACCATGTGTGGTTCGAGGACCGGTGGATGGTCGCTTCCTTGTGTGATGAGTGATTGACAACGTTGTGTGGACCGATTCTTGGCTAAGTATTGCAGGTGCGGGTTGCGGCTTGACTCGTGTTGGTGCGGGTGAAGAACAAGCGCGAAAGGTCGTTGCGGTGAGGCCTCCGGGGTGTGGAGAAGACAAGTAGGCTTCGTTCGAGGGACCCGGTGGCCAGCGGGGTCAAGTGCGGGCCGCATGGTGGCATGAACAGCAAGATGAAGTCGTGGACGGTTTCTTGGTAGAGCCTCAAAACCAAGGACGAGCCGGGACTACGTGGGAGCCGAGTCATGAGTGGAGATTGGCGGAGGCTACACCGAGTTCGCGGGGGTTTGCGGTGGTTCACCGTAAAACCACTGGGTTACTCGGTTGAGCCACAAAACCGAGGCCGAAGACTCGACGAGGAGGTGCGGCCACCCAGGCCGGTTCAACCGCCCAGGAGGGGCGGTCAGACCGCCTGGGGTCGGTCAGATCCACTGGGCCGGTCTAACCGCCCAGGGGGGTGGTCTGACCGCCCTGGCCGCCGACGCCGAGAAGCTTCGAAGCGGAGGACACGCGTCGGGATCGCAAGGTTTGCGTCGAGGCTACGCAGGGTGCGGTCGCCGGGCATCCGTCCGATGGTGAAGACATCAAGAATTCCAAATCCGCCCTTGAGGGGCATGTATCCCTAGTTAGTAGAGAGGGGCATTTTAGACATTTGGTTACCGCCTATATAACCCAAGAGGTGAGAGGTTGGCAGCCAACTCTTGGAACTCTAGCTCATTTCGTTTTTCCATTTTCGTTCTCTATTTTCCCTAGGTTTTTAGAAGGCTAGTTTGAGAGCTTCATGTGAGATCTAGAGAGAGGGATGGATGTTTGGGTGGCAAACTAGACCTTGTACGAACCATTCATGGCATGTATAGAAGGTTCGGCGTGGTTCTTCATGGTGGTTTTCCCGTCTCTTTGATGTTGATTTTCGGAGCTCTTTTTGGCGGTGTTTTGAGAACGATTTCTTGGGGTTTTTGGTGGGTGTCACGTATGAGGTTCTTGTGCCTCTTTGGCTGGTGACTTTGCCCCCAAATCCCCTTTGAATCGGACTCGATTTGGTGGTTTTTCGAGTTGGGCGAGTTCTTGACCTAGAGAAGCAATTTCTTCGATTCCTCTTGATTGTGAGCGTTTCGGGTCGATTCCTTTGAGGTAGAGGTTGCCCAGGAGGTAACCCAGCTATCCCCGAAGTTTGGCTGCAATCCGTGGAGTGATTCGGGAGATTGAGCGCAAGGAAGTTGAGGTTTGACCCGCGGGTTCCGTTTCGGAAGGGGCGGTCTAACCGCCTACGGGGGGGCGGTCTAACCGCCCGGGTGTTTCCGGGTCAAAGTTTTGTTTCTCCCGATTTTCCTCTCGTGAGTTTGTTCGCCTTGATCGGAGGAGTGTCCGGGTGAAATTTGGAGCCGTTCTCGCGTAGTTTGCTAGGTGTTCTTGGTTGGAGTTCATTGCTGGGTACGGGAGGTTAGACCGCCCCGGGTAGCCGGTCTAACCGCCCCTAGGCCCTTGGGTGAAGTTTTGGTTTTCGCCAAGATTTTCCGGTAGCTAGCATGGCCTTGACCAGAGATCTCTCGTTGGTGAAACCGTGGTGTGTTTTGGTGCTAGGAAGAGGCGTTTCGGAGGATTTCTTGGTTGCCGGGTGGAGGCGGTCTAACCGCCCCCTATACCGGTCTAACCGCCCCCTCCGGTTAGCCGGCTTTCGAGTTGTTTCCGTTGTCGGTGCTGCGTGTGTGTTGTGGTTGCTGGTAGAGTTTGTTCCTAGGACCGGTAGCACTCCGGTGGCTACGTGGTTTTGGCAAACGGGAGGTAGAAGTGCGGAGCGTGTGATTTCGGGGGTTCGACCGAGCTAGTTCATCTTGTCGGAGTTTCAATCTCCCTCGAGAAGAATTTTTATCGGCTCCCATTCACTCCCCCCCTCTCTCGGTCGCCTTATCGGTCCTTCGGTGGCGGCGATTCCGCCAAGATCTATTTGAAATGGCTACGGTCGCGTAGGGTGAAAAACCCTAAGGGATTTGGCTTCTATTTATAAGTCAACGCGGCCCTCCAACCTCCGGATGGATAAGTTCGCGCTCGGCCGACTCGGCGGCCGCGCGTGACTCTTCAACTTCAACCGGTCGACGCGCCTCACCTCGGGGGCTCGGGCCGCCTCTATTCGACTACATGGGAAGCGACAAGAATCGGGAGCATCTCGGGACACATTCTACAAGATGACCCTTCAATTCGAGAGGAAGTACTCGACTCAAGGCTCGGGGGCTTCGTGCCACATGTCCTTTGGTTTTTTCTCCAGATTTTTCGGGATATTCTTGCCAAGACTTCAGATGGACCCTCAGCCAGAGCCTACGACTCAACCTAAGGCTCGGGGGCTACTCCATATGGAGTGCGATTTTGCAATCGCACTTCCATATCAGCTTCGGCTTCAAGACAACGCAGGCATTTTTGAAGACCTTCAAGGGCAGCACTCGAGGACGCTTGGGACTACTCGAGAAGACTTCAGGATTGCTCAAACATCAGCTAGAGTACATTCCGGCCTTGGGATGCTTCGACTACTCTTGAGGACTTTTGACTTGTAGTACTCGGGGACGCTCGGGGACTACTCGTTGAGGCCGTCAAGACTACTTGAAGTTATCCTTCTCGACTACAAAGTACTCGGGGGCTTATCGTATGGACCTCCCTGGGTCCACTATCTCGGTGGGTACCGGGACCGACTACCCGGTGGGCCCCCGGGACTACCCCGGCTTGCGCTACACGGCACCCGATGGCGTGAAGCACAAGGACTACGAAGGAGAAGTACTCGGTTAGGAAGTTGTACATGTCCCGCACCGTATGGAAGACTCCTAGACGTACTCGACTAGTACTCTCTCCCTACTCCGGCTTGTAACCCCGCCTCCCGGCTATATAAGGCGAGGCGGGGACCCCTCTCTCATGATCTCATCTCACGGCATACAATTGCACCATCTTGTAATCGTATCCAATCAATCAAGAGCTACACAACATACGGGACGTAGGGTATTACGCACCTCGCGACCCGAACCGTCTAAATTGTGTGCCACGTGTCTCTTCCTTCGAGTTACCGATCTCGGCGAGGCCACATTCATCTACTTCGGGTACTCCCCTTAGTAGGTTGCCGGTCTAAAACACCGACAGGGGGCTTCTCGGGCATACTCCCCGGTACCCATGCAAGGAAGGATGAAGACGGACTCCTACTAGAATTCCCTTGTAATCCTACTAGGACTCATTCTCGTGTAATCCTACTAGGACTCTCGCCTTGTAACCGACTACGAACCCACCCCCCGGACTATATAAAGGAGGACCGGGTACCTAGCCGGGCACCCGATCTCAACCAACACCAAGCGCGGGCGCCATACTTGATCCCCCAAACGAGACGTAGGGTTCGCCACCTTGGCGACCCGAACCCGTATAAATCTTGTGTCTCGTGTTCTTGCGCATACCTTTGAGTTCTCGGTCTCCCGATCACGATCCCCACCGCACAATCTACTACCTCGGGTACCCCGTTAATAGGTTTGCCGGTCTAAAACACCGACACATGTATACTTGGGGTCTCCCTCTCGCTAGTTTTCGTTTAATGATTTGTATGTCTTCGTCATTACGTTGAGCATTGACAATTCTATCATAAATTTTGGATTCGGCGGTGTTGACGGATAAAAGATGTATCCCTCTACGATCCGCAAGCGTATGGACCCCACACCTTTTTCACCACGGGATTCCCAAGGTTCTTGTCAATCCGCCGAGCAAGAGGATTACAAGCGTTCGATCTACCTTTACACTCTAGCTACTCAAACTCGACTATGATTAAACAAGAAACAACTAAACTACACTAGAGAGAATGATCAAGATATCAAGATAAAAGACACTCGCCCACGGGTCTACGATACTAGATCATACAATCGCTTAAAGACATGAAAACCAATCTAATCTATTGGGGTTGTGACCACGGTTTCGCCCTTTCCCTCCTCTCGTACCGTCACTACGCGAAGGTATTCATGACTAGACCTATGATGTACACGCCGTATTGAATGGATCCAAGGAAGCGTTGGAGCTCTTACTCCCTTTACGACATGGTAGCTAATCTTAAGCATTAAAGTATATTCAACACAAGATGATAGATAGATAATCGACAAAGTGCGATTACATCTCAAGATCGATTACAACCCATGGACGAATAAGGAGATTACCCCATCAAGGTGCTAGACATAGCACCGTTGATCACGGTTTCCCTTCCGACGGTGTCTTCCTTCATCTCCACTTGTGGGTGCTTCCTTCGAGGTGGTTGATCTCCCCTCCGGAGATCTTCCTCCTCTCTCTAGCTTGTGGATGGCCTCCGGTGCGAATGGCTCTCTCCCCTGTCGAATGGCGGCGCCTCCAGGATTTTAGGGTTGAAGATCCTTCGGGTGCAAGGAAAGGGGGGCCGAACCGACCCCCAGAGTGGGCTGGGCCGACCAGCGTGGGCCGACCGGCCCAAGCCCATCTCGGCCCGGCTCGGTCACCCCTTCGCTCCCGTGGGTCCTCAGGTGATTATGCACTTTGCCCCCTCCACTTGCATGATTTTGATGATGTCATCCTCGCGTCCAAGATGGAGGTTCTCCGCGTATGAAGTTCGGTCTTTTACGCTTCAATCCCCGGGGGTGTTCCTTGTATCACTTCGGTCCTTGCCACCATTGGAAGTGATTTCATCAAGCTCATGAACACGAACAAGACTCGTAAATGCTCCTTTGAACTTGTTGTGGATCCGACCTTTATGTCCATGTTTTCCTACATAAACACAACACTTCCAAATGCATGCACATAGATGAACTTGTTATATGATTAGTGTGCCTAGTGGCGGGTTAGTTCCATAATCAAATCCAAACCAAAGTGTAATGAACATGCTTCGTGTACCAAAATACACCGTCAACATCTCCCCCATGCTTAGCTCTTGCTCGTCCTCGAGCAAGTACTCGTAAAAGAACTTCGTCCAAAGTGTTGTAATCGTGTACCGCTAATCCTTCTTCACAAGTTAGTCAATCCTTTCATCTTTAATACATAAACATAAAGTAATGATCATCAAACATAAACATGGGCGTTTAGAATCTTTACCACGTCAAGATTTACCCCACAACTCAAACTCTTCACTTGAAGCCTTCAATCTCAGCCATGCTTACTTCTTTGCTTCCATCGGAGGGTTCTTATGATTTTTCAAACAAAAAACCTGCAACAAGTATTAGACAAAAACCTTTCTCCAAGCTCTCTCAAGTCACTCATGTGAGGTGGCTATCCTAAACCAATTTTATAAAACTCTCACCTCCCATAAGTCTCTCATATAACATGCAAAGTGGAGCTATAGGTAGGGCTAGTGCAATCAACACAAGTATTGTCAAACTAAGAACTTCCTCTAATGGTTGTTTACCTTTCAAAGCCAATGATCATGAGAATTAACCATATGTAGGGATATCAAGGATGAGAAGATTTAGAATGGTGGACATGTGCAAGGGCAAAAGAAAATTGTGACTACGAGGCACCGATGACGTCCTCGTTGTCGGATTGCACATGATTGGAAAAAGAGTGAAAGTTTCGTCTCTCAACAACGTGACATCCTTCCTTGCACTTTTTATTTTTCTTTCACTTGATTCATCCCTCTCATATCCTTCTTGTCATTCCTCTTTTCTCTTTCTCTTCTTTTTCTTTCATTCTTTCATTCTCATATTTTTCTTTGTATTTACTTTTCTATATTTTTTCTTTCTTTCTTTCTTTTCCATACCCATACGTTTCTCTTTATTTTTCCCTCTCTTGACAACTTTTCAAAGCTCTCAACTCCTCTCTTTCTTGCATGCATACAATCTGAAATTTTAAATAAATCATGCTAGAGACGAGACGAAACTTTTGAAAGTAGGTTGTATTCAAGGAATGCGATGTACAAAAGAGATGTATAGGGTTGGGTAGACTTCCGATGTGAAAGTCACGTTACCGAATGCATGACGAGGCTAGCAACAAAAGCTAAGCACAAGAACATGATCATTGCTCGAAATCAAAACTCCCAAGAGAGAAGGATCCTAGCCCAACTCATCGTGCTAATCACACTTATGGTGGAGCGAAAAAAATAAATTGGCTTTGTATAGGATTTTTTTCTTACTCTCAACTTGGAAAAAGAGGTTTTGCTAACCTTTATTACAAGGTTTTTTAGATAATTTTCAGAACTGAAATCCTCCAACTTTTAGCATTGAACATAGCACAACTAACATGTGAAGCTCAAGATCGAAGTGTGGTATGGGTACTTTAAGTAGTAGCAATTCCACTAAGCACCACGGTAAACGTTTTTCGAACCACACACTTGTGTTCATATATCAAGAATCGAAGATAAACAAACAAGTGAATAAAGATAAGCATCACACAAGACACAAAATTTAAAAGACTCTTTTTATTTGATTTTCTTTGACTCAACACTAAATTAAGACACTTCAAACTTGCAAAAATTTAAAAACACACTTGAAAACTAAAGACTCTTTAAACTCTAAGACTCTCTCGAAGGTGAAACCGAACCTAAACTTGAAGCTCAAAAGCTAAGGCTTACTAGCTAGCTCTCCCCCATGCTAAAAACATACGACGTCCTCGTCGTATCTTACAAAATTCCTAAGGGAAAAAACTAGACCTAGTGGTACTTCCCGCAACTATTGCACCACTTGCCTCTCATGTTCCCGACCATGCCAAAAAGTTTGCGCACGTTGCGGTTAAGGAACTTGTAGTCGTCTTCAACCACGCACTCCAAATCCTCCAAACGCCGGCTCATCGCCTCCATGGCTTGGAGACATTCGTCGACTGACGCGTAGAGATCCGCGATGGAGTGACGGCAAGCCGCACAACATATCGGATGCAATCCGAACGGGTCGTCATTGCCATCGTCTCCACCGTCGTCACCACCGTCGTCGCCGCCGTCGTCGCCACCACCATTGTCGCTGCCGCTGTCGTCACCGCCGCCGTTGGGGCCTTCGAGAGTCTTCTCCTTGGGCACCTCATCCCAAATGTAAAGGTTGTTATCATCTCTTCTGGCGGCCGCCCACGAAATAGGGCTACAATCGTCGGAGTAGTCGCTACCCCCATAATCCTTAAGCTCGGGCGACACCTCCTTGTAGTCTTTCCGCTTCATGCCTTGGATGCGCGCCGACCTTTGAACGGGTGTAGGGACCTTCTCTCCTTCGACGGGGTTGCGAGATGCGATAGCTCCGGTCGGGACACGCCCTCCACAACGGATGCAGGCGGTCCTCTTGATCTCGACGGGTAGCTTGAGCTCGCATCGCTTCACCTCCTCCATCGATGGCTCCGTGGCTTCTTGCTTCAACTCTAAGCTCCTCGGGGACACAATGGTTGTCTGCGTGGTTGCAAAATATTACTTGATGGGATTGATTCCCGAGCTCCCAATTTGGCCAAATAAATAGTCCGAAGAGAAAAAACCCTAGGAACCTCATTTTCCTTTTTTAAACTTCCCTTAAAATTTTCTGACCGAAGAAGGAAGTCGAAAAGGAGCAATTCGGGCAAAAATCGGGATCGACCGCCGTCGGGACCCACCCGAGCCGGTCGGAGCGGGCCGGCCGGCCCACCCTGTCTCGGGGGCCGGGCCGGTCCGGTTTTTCGTGCACCACCCTTTTTTCGCCTTATTAGCCCATGGGAAAAAAATTGGCCCAGTAAATCTTCACGAGAAACTCCAGAAAATTAAAAGAAAAATTATTTAAAGAAATTCATGCCTTGTTTTTCGTCCTAGGCGGGACGTTCAGACTCTTCTTCCATGGTGAAGACATCAACATGGTGAAGGGGCACAACGTCGGATTCATAGTAAACCTTAAGACGTTGACCATTCACCATAAATCGATCGCCTTTTATATCCATAATGGTTACCGCTCCGTTGGAGAGCACCGAATGCGCAACATAAGGTTCGTCCCACTTGCTTTGCAATTTCCCCTTTCCGAAGGTTTCAAACCTCGAATTGTAGAGGAGGACCTTATCTCCTTTAAACTCTTTCCTTTTCAATCTTTTGTCATACTACCTTTTGGTTCTCTCTTTGTATATGTTTGCATTTTCATATGCCTTCAACCTCATCTCCTCTAGCTCGCTTATTTGGATTCTTTGTTTCACCACCGCGGCATCGAGATCGAGGTTCATCTCTTTAATCGCCCAATAGGCTTTATGTTCCAACTCAACCGGAAGGCGGCAAGCCTTTCCATAAACGAATTGATAAGGGGTCATACCTATCGGTGTCTTGAACGCTGTTCGATAAGCCCACAAAGCTCCGTCTAATTTCTTTGACCAATCTTTTCCTCCCTTCTCTATGGTTTTGTTGAGGATGCTTTTTAATTACCTATTTGACGTTTCCGCTTGTCCGTTGGTTTGTGGGTGATATGCCGTAGAGACCCTATGTTCAATCCCCAACTTGGACAAGCACGTTTTGAAATTCTTCCCGGTGAAGTGAGTTCCTCCATCACTTATCAAGATTCTCGGTGTACCGAAACGAGGAAAAATCACGTTCTTGATCATAGTAATGGACTCCTCCGTGGAAGCTTTATGACATGGCATAGCCTCTACCTATTTGGATACATAATCAACCATGACTAGAATATACTCATATCCGCGTGAGTTTTTGAAAGGCCGCATGAAGTCTATACCCCATACATCGAATAAGTCGTTTTGTAGATTGTAATTCAAGGGCATAGAATTTCTTTGAGAGATGTTTCCGGTTCTTTGGCATTCGGGGCATGATGCAACATATCTTTTAGTATCTTCATGCATCTCCGGCCAATAGAATCCGCTCGACCATACTTTTGGTTGGGTTCGAATATGGCTATAGTGTCCACCGTACTCCGCCGAGTGGCACTTCCTCGAATTTCTACCCTCTCTTCTCTTGGCACACATCTTCTCACCACTCCATCATTGCCAAGTTTGAAGAGGTATGGTGCATCCCAAAAGTATTTCCTACTTTCGGAGATTATCTTCTTTTGGTAGTTTTTATCTAGATGATCGAGAGGCATCTTCCGAATCTCTCGAATGATATCAATCATCCAAGTGTCTTTATCGAGCACTCGATAGAGGTGGTCATCTCTCATCTTATCTTCTATGGGCTCTTTATCATCTTGTCCACGATTCATCCTAGACAAATGATCGGCCACAACATTCTCCACCCCCTTTTATCACGAATTTCAACATCAAATTCTTGGAGAAGAAGGATCCAACGAATCAAATGTGGTTTAGCTTCCTTCTTAGCCAAGAGATACTTGATGGCTGCGTGATCGGTGTAAACAATGATCTTCGAGTTCACGATGTAAGATCTGAATTTTTCGAAAGCAAATACCACTGCTAGCAACTCCTTTTCCGTAGTGGCATAATTTAATTGTGCCCCATTAAGAGTTTTCCTAGCATAGTAAACGGCGTGAACTCGGCCTTCCTTTCTTTGACCCAAAATCGCGCCTACGGCGTAGTCACTTGCATCACACATGATCTCGAATGGCTGGCTCCAATCCGGAGGTTGAATAATGGGAGCACTCAACAATGCACTTTTCAAGGTCCGGAATGCCACTAGGCACTTCTCATCAAAGTTTAAAGCCACATCCTTTTGAAGGAGATGTGTTAAAAGGCTTAGTGCTCTTTGAGAAGTCCTTAATAAATCTTCTATAAAATCGAGGCATAACCTAGAAAGCTCCTCAAGGACTTAACATCCGTCGGAGGTGGGAGTTGCTCAACCGTCTCTACCTTAGCCTTGTCCACTTCAATGCCTCTCTCGGATATAACATGTCCGAGCACTATGCCTTGCTTAACCATGAAGTGGCACTTTTCCCAATTTCACACCAAGTCTACCTCTGCACACCTCGTGAGGACCTCATCCAAGTTTGCCAAGTAATCCATGAACGTCTTCCCATAAACGGAAAAATCATCCATGAATACCTCGACAATCTCTTTGATGAATTCCGAGAATACGGCCATCATGCAACGTTGAAAAGAGGCCGGAGCATTCCATAAACCGAAGGGCATCCTTCGTATGCAAACGTTCCATAAGGGCATGTAAACGTTGTTTTGTGTTGATCGTCCGAGTGAATGGGAATTTGCATGAACCCCGAGTACCCATCGAGAAAGCAAAAATAAGCGTGGTTCGCTAATCTCTTGAGCATCTCGTAGATGAACGGTAGGGGGAGTGATCTTTTTTGTTGCTTTGTTAAGCTTACGGTAATCGATACACATCCGCCACCCGGTCACGGTTCTTTGCGGTATCAATTCGTCATTCTCATTCTTCACCACGGTTAAACCTCCTTTCTTTGGTACACAATGTACCGGGCTCACCCACTCGCTATGCGGAACCGGGTAGATGATTCTGGCATCAAGTAACTTGATGACCTCTTTCTTTACTACCTCTCGCATGGCATGAGTTAGCCTCCTTTGGTGGTCCACTACGGGCTTACATTGGTCTTCCATTGGTATATGATGAGTGCGAAGGCTGGGCTAATACCTTTGAGATCATTAATCGAATATCCAATCACCTTCCTATGTTTTTTCAATAAAATCAGCAACTTCTCATTTTCTTCGAGACTCAACTCGTCGCTCACGATGACTGGATAAGTCTTGTCTGGGCCCAAAAATTCGTACTTTAATCATTTGGGCAAAGGTTTAAGGTCTACCTCGGGCACTTGTGGCTCCTCGGGTTTTATTTCTCCTATGTCCTCAAATTTTCCTTCCTCCACGCTTCCATCATGTGGTTCTAAGCCTTTCGTTGCTTCTTCTAGTTCTTCATCTTATTGATTACTAATTTGATTTTCCATCGCTCTTTGCAGCGGGTCTCTAAGGGTTTCAACAAAACAAAGACTATCTATCTCCTCTACTTCTTCGTCTTCGGGAGGAAAGGGTGTAGGGTGTTTAGATACGCGAAGAAAGTTATATGTGTACTTCTTTCCATTAAGGTTCATTCTTACTTTGCTTTTTTCGGCATCCAACACGGCATCAACCAATTTAAGAAAGGGCCTACCTAGGATTATGTGATCATGATTACTATGGTAAGCATCAATAACAAAGAAATCGGTTGGTATACATTTTCCAGAGATTTTTACATTCATGTTGCAAGCAATACCTAGAGGTCTAATAGTTCTACCATCTCCCATAATTAATTTTGTTGATGTTGGAGCTAAGTCTAGGTTGTGGTCTTGAACTTTATCGTAAATTTTAGAAGATAGGACACTTACTTGGGCTCCGATGTCGCATAAAGCTTTGCATTGAACTCTGTTGATCTCGCAACTCAAGCATGGTGCCATCTTCTCTTCTTCTTCGGATCCTATCGCGTAAATTTCGGCGAGGCGAGCGTATGGTGATGCTCCGGGCTTGATCCCCATGATTCTCTTCACCTCGGCTATGTGTTCGGATCCACTTCATCATCTCCAAAGAGTTTTTGAAAGATCTCACCGGTGGTTTCAAGGTCGTAAGAATCTTCCGCTTTCTTCTCCGGTGGGAAATCCACTTTCAATGCTCTTGCCATCCCCTTTTTATTAGGGAACGGTCTTCTCTTGTCGAATACTTCTCCGTAATCGATAGGAACCCAATCCATTGGTTCGAACTCCCTTAGTGGCATCGCGCTTGACATGCTTCTCTTGTTTGTCTCATTTGGTACGACGAAGTCAATGCTCGGGGTAGTTCTTGACTCGATGTGTTCTTGTTTAAACTTTCCCGAGATTGGCTCCTCTTTTGTGACTTCCGGGGTTGCCTCTTTAGAAAATTCAGCACACTTCTTCTTCCTTGAATTATATTCCGGCTCTTCCGCAAGTCTTGTTTCCAAATCTCTTCGCATGGTAGCCGCTTTACTAATTTTTTGTAGAAGTTGGGCGGCTTCCGTGAGTGTTTTCTCCATAAGATCCCCACTCGCACACATTTGGACGTGTTGCATGCAACTAGGGGTTAGGGAAAAGAAAAATGTATGCAAGAGTACGTCACCGGGGAAGCCGAGTCTTGGTCCTTGTTCGATTAACTCATTAAACCTATCCCGGGCTTGGTCTATCCCTTCCTCTTCTCCTTGCATGAAAGTGATCACCTGCCTCCTAGATGTTGGACCTTGCTAATTGGAAAGAACTTCTCGCAAAACTTCTTTGTCAACTTGTTCCAATTGCCTTCAACTTCAAAGGACGCAAACGAGTATCATGTCTTTGCATTGCCGGCAAGTGAGTAGGGAAAGAGATTCCATTTGAACCATTCATCGGGAACTCCTTCTTGACGCACCGTGTTGCATAGCGTCGTGAAATGCCTTATGTGTCTATATGGGTTCTCCGTAACCATCCCTTCAAATGGGTTTGCTGCCACCATCTCGATAATCTTGGATTTAATCTCATACTTGGTCGCTTCGAGCTTCGAATCCGACTCTTTTACTTTTATGTCTTCACATCGAGGGCTAGCATAATCCCTTAGTGATTTCTCCGGTTCTTCCACGGGTTGATTGACAAACGCCATCTAGACAACAAGATAAGAACAAAAACAAAACAAACAAAGTGGTTTTCTAGATAATATGTGTTAGATATAGCAAATAAAAGATAAACTAAATATAAAACTAAGTTAGACGCAAATAAAATGATGTAAACAAGCTTGCTCCCCGGCAACGGCGCCAGAAAAAGGGGCTTGTTGATGAATAAAAGACGTATCCCACTACGATCCGCAAGCGTACAGACCCCACACCTTTTTCACCACGTGATTCCCAAGGTTCTTGTCAATCCGCGGAGCAAGGGGATTACAAGCGTTTGATCTACCTTCACACTCTAGCTACTCAAACTCTAACTACGATTAAACTAGAAAATGACTAAACTACACTAGAGAGAATGATCAAGATATCAAGATAAAAGACACTCGCCCACGGGTCTACGATACTAGAGCATGCAACCGCTTAAAGACATGAAAACCAATCTAATCTATCGGGGTTGTGACCACGGTTTCGCCCTTTCCCTCCTCTCGTACTGTCACTACGCGAAGGTATTCATGACTAGACCTATGATGGACACGGTGTATTGAATGGATCCAAGGAAGCATTGGAGCTCATACTCCCTTTACGGCATGGTAGCTAACCTTAAGCATTAAAGTATATTCAACACAAGAAGATAGATAGATAATCCGACAAATTGCGATTACATCTCAAGATCGATTACAACCCATGGACGAATAAGGATATTACCCCATCAAGGTGCTGGACATAGCACCGTTGATCATGGTTTCCCTTCCGACGGTGTCTTCCTTCTTCTCCACTTGTGGGTGCTTCCTTCGAGGGGTTGATCTCCCCTCCGGAGATCTTCCTCCTCTCTCTCTAGCTTGTGGATGGCCTCCTGGTGCGAATGGCTCTCTCCGTCGAATGGCGGCGCCTCCAGGGTTTTAGGGATGAGGATCCTTCGGGTGCAAGGAAAGGGGGGCCGAACCGACCCCCGGAGTGGGTTGGGCCGGCCGGCCTGGGCCGACCATCCCAGGCCCATCTCGGCCCGGTTCGGTCGCTCCTTCGCTCCCGTGGGTCCTCAGGTGATTATGCACTTTGCCCCTCCACTTGCATGATTTTGATGATGTCATCCTCGCGTCCAAGATGGAGGTTCTCTGCGCAAGAAGTTCGGTCTTTTACGCTTCAATCCCCGGGGGTGTTCCTCGTAGCACTTCGGTCCTTGCCACCATTGGAAGTGATTTCATCAAGCTCATGAACACGAACAAGACTCCGTAAATGCTCCTTTGAACTTGTTGCGAATCCGACCTTTATGTCCATGTTTTCCTACATAAACACAACACTTCCAAATGCATGCACATAGATGAACTTGTTATATGATTAGTGTGCCTAGTGGCGGGTTAGTTCCATAATCAAATCCAAACCAAAGTGTAATGAACATGCTTGGTGTACCGAAATACACCGTCAACGGGCGGCTAATGCATAAAGATCTCATTGGTCTAGTACTTCCAAGTTGAGTCTTCTCATCTCTTCACATAATGGGTCACTAAGCGGCTCCATCTCTAGATGATTGCGGTAAACCTTGCGGTTAAGGGCATCCGCAACAACATTTGCTTTCCGGGGTGATAGTGCACTTCTAGGTCATAATCCTTAATCAACTCAAGCCATCTCCTTTGCCTCATATTCGGTTCCGACCGAGTAAAGATGTATTTGAGACTCTTGTGATCGGTGAAGATATTACAACGATTACCCATCGGATAATGTCTCTATATCTTGAGAGCATGGACAACGACGGCTAACTCAAGATCATGGGTAGGATAATTGATCTCATGAGGTCGAAGTGCCCGTGAAGCATAGGCAATGACTCGGCCTTCTTGCATAAGAACGCAACCGAGACCCGTGCTTGACGCGTCATAGAAAACTTCAAAAGGTTTGGAATTATCCGACCGCACTAACACTGGGGCTGAAGTTAAGTGTTGCCTCAAGGTGTGGAAGGCTTTCTCACATGCTTCACTCTACACGAACTTCACTCCTTTCTTGAGCACTTCGGTCATAGGTTTAGCGATTCTAGAGAAGTCCGGAATGAACCGACGGTAATAGCCCGCCAAACCTAAGAAGCTGCGGATCCGGTGTACGGACTTGGGTGGTTTCCAATCCATTACCTCTTGGACTTTGCTATGATCTACGGAGATACCATCTTTGGAAATAGTGTGACTCAAAAATTTCATACTATTCAACCAGAATTCACATTTGGAGAACTTAGCATAATGCCTATGATCTCGCAAACGTTGTAGGACAATTCGGAGATGTTTGGCATGCTCTTTCTCATTTTTGGTATAGATAAGGATATCATCGATAAAGACCACTACGGATTTGTCGAGCTCTGTCATAAACACGGAGTTCCTGAGGTACATGAAGTAGGCTGGGGCATTTGTGAGACCAAAGGACATCACTAAGAACTCGTAGAGACCATAACGAGTGGAGAAAGCAGTTTTAGGAATGTCACAAGGTCAAATTTTGATTTGATGATAACCAGAACGAAGATCGATCTTGGAGAAAACTTTGGCTCCGGCCAATTGATCAAAAAGAACATCGATTCGTCGAAGAGGATATTTGTTCTTGATGATTCCGCATTGAGCGGACGTAATCCACGCATAACCTCAAGCTACCATCTTTCTTTTTGACAAAGAGAGCGGGACAACCCCAAGGAGAAGAGCTCGGGCGAACAACGTGCAGCCACCTCCCTCCCTTCTCCATCCCTCATATCCCGCCACCCTCATTTTTGGCGGTGGTGCATGGAGCGGTCCCTCCTTTGCCTCCCCTCTCGTCCTCCCGTGCTCGCCCCTCACCGGCGGTGAAGAGCGGCGGCGGGGAGGTGGCGAGATGTGGCGGTAGACTAGGCGGCCTCGATCCTCTTCCTCTCCTCCATTAAGGGGACCGGATGGTGGACCCGGAACGTGGAGGAAGGCAACCCGGTCCGTATCCCCACGGCGACGGTGGCCTCCACCACGGAGGCCACGAGCTCCCTCAAGCGCGGCCACGAGCTCTCTCCCGGCGCAACCTTGAGCTCCTCCCCCGCGATGGCCGGCGCGGTGATGGCGGACAACGGATGCGGCGAAGGGGCAATGGATTCCCTCCTCTCCACACGATTCCCCCAAACGCGGCCGCTTGGTATGTGGTGGTTGTGGCGTTTGTGGTGGCGGATGGGTGCCGATGGCCGGTTGGTGGTCGTAGACGGGTGATGAGGGTGGCCAATGTGGGGAGGTGGAGAACCACGACGGCCGGCCGGTGGGGGTTGCGGTGCGGGCTGTGGGATTCCATTTTTCTTTATTCTTTTGTAACAAAGTTTGTCATGAGCCCAGGAGTACTCACATCAAACGTTTGCCATGAGCCATAGGTGGTGCGGCTCACGGCAAAGGAACCCTTTGCCTTTATCTTGTTTGTCGTGAGGGTTTTGCCGAGAGTCACTCACAACAAACTTGTCGCCGAGAGTAAGTCGCTCTTTTTCGTGATTATGGTGCTCATGGCAAACGTAGGGCGTCTCTCCTCCGTGTGGAACAAAAAAATGATGGTTCCACATTATGCTTGAGCGAAAGGTTGCGGTGACCTCGGTCTTCCTCGCCTTGTTGTGCACCACCATCGTTCGATGTTTCCATCATCGCTTCCCACACGTCCCACAAAACGTCATCCCTACTCCCTCCCCACCCATGTCCATCATCCGCTTCGGGCTCTCCTATATCCTTAGCGACGCTATCCTCGCTACCATGATCGTTGTCACCGCGGAGCTACGAGCAACCGGCGATAAGGCAAGAAAATCGAGTGAGCAACCGGCGGGGAAACGAGCTAGAACCGTTAGTGGAGCGGCACGACGCACGACCATGGAGAGGTATGGGCCACCGCATAGAGGAGCACGACTCAACCGGGCCTCATAGAGACGGGGCGAGGATGCAAAGTGTGTGGGTTGAATTGGCAACTTGAAGGCCTAAAATTGAGATTTTTCCAATACGAGAAAACATAATCCGGTAGGAAAAACGCTCACCCTATTTCAATCCTCATTTCACCCACTTTTCCTATATATATATATATATATATATATATATATATATATATATATATATATATATATATATATATATATATATATATATATATATATATATATGGGAACGTATCGGTGGAAACCGGTCATGTGGTGCAAACTATGGAAACTCCCACGGACCGTCGGATCCGGATCCAAAGGCTTTGGAGAGGGGGCTGCTCATTTGCAAAAAAATGCCCGCCGGCCCACGATGCGCCCCTGTGTTTTTGCAATTAACCCCCTCCCTCCCAACGGGCCAACGGGCCGGCACCCACCACACCCACGCACCGATCCCGCCTCCGTTCCCCACCGCCCTTGGCCGCTCGTTTTTTTCTCTAAAAAAAGGAAAACGAATCGTCGCCGGCCACCCTTGGAGCCCCGTCCGCGCGCGGTCCCCGCTCCCCACCATTCATTCACCGTAGCGCGGCCACCCCCGAAGCCCCATCCGCGCGCCGCCCCCGTAGCCCTTGTCCGCACGCCGCTCCCCGGAGTCTCCCGTCCGCACCACCGCCGCCGCCGGGAATCCGCGCCGTTCAGGTGCTAGTCGCCGCGCCTCCGCCCTAGGCATGACAGCACTTGAACGGAATAAAATGAAGAACCTAGATATGGAAATGGAGAATAATGGGCTGAGTGCATCACAATGGCAACAGAGATATGAGTGGGAGAACGATCTAGAGAGAATTTACCAATTTGAGGAGATTCAATGGCAAAGAAGAGGTGGAGTGAAATAGATATTGGAAGGGGACTCTAATAGCAGATATTTCCAATGTAAAGCCAATGGGAGGAAAAAAAGTGTACCATCTTTGCTTTGGAAGATGGAGATAGAACTATTAAAGATCCCAAAGAAATAAGGGAGCATATTGAACTCTGTTACAAATCCTTATTTGGAAAAGAGCAAGAAGGGACCATTACCTTGGGAGAAAACTTTTGGAATGATAGAGGAAGGCTTTCCAATGAAGAAGCCCAGTAGTTAATAAGGCCTTTCACCATGAAAGAAATAGAAGGGGCGCTTAAAGACATGGAAGTAAATTCAGCACCTGGACCAGATGGGCTCCCGGTAGGATTCTATAGAGAGTTTTGGCCTGAATTGAAGCCTTTTGTGCTGGAGATGTTCAATGATTTTTTCAGAGGGGAGTTGAATATTAGCGAGATTGAATTATGGCATGATCTCGCTAATACCCAAGATTAAAGAGGCAAACTGTATCAAACAATACAGACCCATTTGTCTTCTGAATGTTGATTATAAATGGTTTACAAAAACTCTGACCTTAAGACCGACTCCACTAGGCGTGAAAGGCGATCAGTGAGACTTAAACGGCTTTTGTTCCAGGCAGATACATAATGGAGGGTGTGGTGATTTTAATAGAGGTGTTACATGAGTTGAGAGTGAAAAATCATAAGGGTGTGATCCTGAAGTTGGATTTTGAGAAAGCATATGATAAGGTACAGTGGAGTTTCATGATGGAAGTGCTCAAAAGGAAAAATTTCCCTCCTAAGTGGTTAGAGTGGATGAAACAAATTATAGAGGGGGGTAAGGTTGGCATTAATATTAATGGAAATTAGGGTCATTTCTTTAATACCTATAAGGGCCTAAGACAAGGTGACCCCCTCTCACCTCTCGCTATTTAATCTAGTGAGTGATACTTTAGCCACCACGTTTGAGAATGCCAAAATGATTGGGCGGATTAGAGGGCTTGTGCCCGGTTTAATAGAGGGGGATTAACCCACCTCCAATATGCGAGATGACACCATTATTTTTACGAATTTTGATGATCAATCCATTTACGGTACTAAATTTCTTCTCTCTGCTTTGAAGACATGTCCGGTCTTAAAATAAACAATGAAAAAAGTGAGGTTTTCGTCATGGGTGGCTCCAATGAGGAACAAAAACGAGTGGCGAAATGTTTAACCGCAATAGTGGGCACCTCCCAATGAAATATTTGGGGGTAATGGTGAACAATAAGCATATGACGACTTCGATTTGAGTTATGTCCATCTCAAGGTTGAGAAAAGAATTCCAACATGGCGAGTGTGGGTTTGTCAACGGGAGGTAAGATGATATTGATCGAAACCTGTCTTAGCGGTATCCCAACTTATACAATGGGTGTTTACCAATTACAAGAGGAGATACACCATAAGATGGATACTTGCGGAGCCAATTTTTTCGGCATGGACCGCATCGGAAAAGAAAATACCACATGGCAAGATGGGGGTGATGGCATCCCCAAAAAATGCTTTGGAGGGGCTGGATTTACTCGATACTAGAGTGAAAAATACTTGCTTGTCAGGCTAAATGGCTGATTAAACTAGAAAGAGGGGACGGTACTTTGTCTTTGTGGGGCCGTTTAGGAAAAAGTATCTAGGGGATAAAAGCATCTACGGCTAAAAAAAGAGTGGGTCACAATTCGGAAAGGTGTTCTCTCTACAAGAGATGAGGCGGCTAGAGGTTTGATTTACATTGTGGGAGATGGCAAAAAAGCTAGGTTACGGCTTGATGTATGGTTAGGTAATTGCGCTCTCGGTATCTCCTTCCCTAACTTGTTTGATATTTGCAATCAAAAAGAGTGGTCGGTTTTCAAAACCTTGCATAATGGAAATGTAAATTTAACCTTCAAATGAAGTTTCGATGCGGTGCATTCTCAAGAGTGGGTCGGATCTGTCCAATATGCTGCAAGGAACGGCGTTATCTACCGTACCGACTCAATTAGATGGTGTCTAGACAAGAAGGGGGTTTACACCATTAAATCCCTTTATAATGAGATTTTTCCCGGGTTTCGAAAATAAGTGGATGATGTGTATACGGACAGCTAGGATACCACTAAAAATTAAGATTTTCTTGTAGGCGGGTGGTGTAATGACAAGATTCGGTCGAGCGAACGGCTTAAGAGGAGGAATTGGGAAGGGCCTATTGAATGCAAGATGTGTGGACGGGTTGAGAGTGCGAGAACATATTTTTGTAGAGTGTGTTCGGCCAAGTATGGTTGGAGTTTTTTTAGAGATATTTTTGAGTGGACAAATGAAGGATCAGATGGCGACTAGAGAGGGGGGGAGTGAATAGGAGCCGGTAAAAATTCTTCACAAAGAACCCGGCCTATGTCCTACTCAAATCCCGGTCGCACACAAGCGATGGATCGAATCACGCACCAATCGCCAAAACCACGAGGTTATGGATCAACCTCTAGTCCTAGGAACGATTCCTTGAAGCACACGCGGAAGCACGAAAGAAGGGGGGAAGGAATCGAATCAAGAAGCAAAGCACGCAGGCTCTGGCGGACCGTCCGCGCAGGAGGGGCGGACCGTCCGCAAAGAGCCGCGCGGACCGTCCGGCCGGGTATCGCGGACTGTCCGCACCCGAGCCGCGGACCGTCCGGCCCGAGCCGCGGACCGTCCGTTAAATCACACGAACGGACCAAAGCCACCCACGAACCACGGACCGTCCGCGGGGAGCACGCGGACCGTCCGCCAAGCACCCGCGGACCGTCCGCCCGACACCGCGGACCGTCCGAAACTCCGTCCAACCGAAAAACAAAATCGCTACGGATCGAAACGAAAGACGAGCAAGAACACGAAGAACACGGGACGAACACGACCCACGCGGACCGTCCGCGACCTCCCCGCGGACTGTCCGCCAGGTGCGGACAGAGCAGAAACAGCCCGACCCCGAAAGTCAACTCCCCCAAATCATCATCGGATTTCCCAAACGGTTGAAGCTATGGAGACAAGGGTTTGGGGACTTGAAAAGCGTCACACAAGGATGCTATAGCCCAAAAATCTTGCCTCCTAACTCCCTAAATCACCGGGAATCGCGAATCCTTTGAGCACCACCAAAACCTAGAGCACCGAACGAAAACTCACGAATCGAAGTGGTTTCCGGCGTTTGAGGGCACAAGATCAAGCACAAAGATGCACAAGACATCTATCCATGTTTCCCTCAAAGAAATCCGGGGAGAAACCCACTCAAATCCGCGGAATCTCCCCGGGAACAAAGGCACGAAAACAAGCACAAAAAGGCACGAAAAACAACCCCGAATCTTCTATACAAACCAGGAAAGATTCACAAGGTCTAGCATGCCGCCCTAGCATCCATCCCTCTCAACAAATCTCTCATGAAGCTCTCATGCTAGCCTAGAGAAAATAGAAGGAAAAATAGCTACGAAAATGAGAAAGAGGAGGGAGCAAATGAAACCCTAAGTCCGGAGAGAGAGAGCCATCAACACACACTCATGGCTTATATATCAGGTCCCGCCGGAGTGGTAAATGACTCGACTACCCCTAACTAAACTACGGCGATACAACCCACGTAGGGGCATTTTGGTAATGTTTGTGGGTCTTGCCATCGGACGGCCACGCCTTTGCCGCACCCCGCGTCCTCCCGACGCAAGCCATGCGATCCCGCCGCGTGTCCTCCGCCTCGAAGCTTCCCGACACGCCCGGATCCCGTCTCCGTCGTGTTGGGCCCTCGGACTTGGTTTTGAGGCCCAAACCAAGAAACCGTCCGCCGATGGTTTTGTGGGCAAACCACCAAACCCCGCGTGCTCGGTCGGCCTCCCGCCAAACCACTTGACTTGACCGCAACCGTGCACCGGCTCACTTGTCCATGACTTCGTCTTGCTTGTGTCGCCACCATGTGGCCCGCACCCGGTCCGCCGTCCATCGGGTCCCTCGAACCGAGCCTACTTGTCTCTCCATCTCCCGGAGGCCCCTCAAGGCCGAAGACCTTTCGCGCCCGTTCTTCACCTCGCAACAACACGAACTAGGCCGCGGCCTACACTGCGCACTAAGCCAAGAGTCAGTCCAACACCCGTTGTCAATCACTCATCACTGAGGAGCGGTCATCCATCGACCACTGGGACGCTCCTGGTCCTCAATCTCCCCCTTGATGAGTGCATTGACAACACACAACGCGAAATGAAATTCAGAGAAAAAGAGAAAGAAAGAAAAAAGAAAAACAAAGAAGCTCAACTCATGACCAAAACCGAAGAAAGGCGAAGAAAGGTCACAAGCCAAGCAAAGCGCAAAATCCACACCGAAAACGACAGAAGAAAGCTCCCCCGAACAAATGCAAGCTCCCCCGAACATGTGAATGCAAACTTCCAAATTTCAGCTCACCTCTTCGAATTTTCATTAAGCTCACCTTTTCTCCCCCTTGTTGGCAATGTATGAATCAAGGTGAAAATGCGAAATGCAAAAGCAAAACATATAAACATCTACATGAGCTTCTCAAATAGGGCAAAGTTAGTGTCAAAGGCTAAAAATGAGACAAAGATCACACACATGAGTCATAGCATAGTCAAAGCATTGCCACAAGTAATATATGAAAATACAAGCATGTGATAAGGCAAAATTTTCGGATTTAAGCAATTTTACCAAAAGAAGGCTCGCTTCACATGTAAAAGCCTATCCATGTCACACTTGAGCCACAAACATGCATATTACTCAAAGATCATACAAGGATATCAAATTCTCAAAGCAAAAGATCATGGCAAACACCCATAAAGCAAAGCATGTCATGTCAAAGCTCATGAGCCATGTGTCCACTTCGGGGGAGACTTCTCCACTGGTGAACATCATGCAACATGTTTTGCACCCATATGTGAAAGATAAGACATTTTAAACATAGACATGATGGATGGAGCATTTTTCAAGCATTATGCACTTCTTTTCAAGATTAATTCATTTCATGGTACATGAAGTGCCTTTGCGGCAAAAAGAAGCTTATGCTCCCTCATGAATGCAACATAGGCTAAACATTCACAATGATATCCGGCCTTTGGCCCAAATGCAAGAACAAGGCATCCAAGCACAATCTAAGCATGAAAAGCACATTTAGACCAAACTGTGACATGGATACACAACTACACATGAGTGGAGCGAATTTCATCAAAAATTAGTCAAGTTTAGCATTTATTTCAAAAGGAACTATCTCACCACACATATATCTCAAATATTACAAGAGCATAGCCTCACATTACCATTTCTCCACACATATAACCAATATCTCACAAATAGCCAAAGAGACTCAAATATGGCATATGAAAGAAGCTCATCATCCTAAAATGCAATATGATACAAATGCAACATGATATATGACAAGATGGCTATCCTACCATGGTTTATACATCAAGCAAAGCATGTATATACATCAAAGTAAACAAGGTATGATACATATGGTACAAAAAAGAAATCCCCCAAGAAGCAACTAGAAAGGGCAACAAACCCCAAGTTCCCCCCGCAAGCGCACAAATGTAGCTTGGTCGAGAGGCTTTGTAAAGATGTCGGCTAGCTGATCTTGGGTAGGGACATGGCTCAACACAATGGTTCCTTTCTCCACATTGTCCCTCGGGAAATGATACCTCACCTCTATATGTTTGGTTCGGAGTGAAGCACTCGGGTTTTTGGCTACGCTTATGGCACCGGTGCTATCACAAAGAAGTGGGATGCGGGTGCACTCCTCACCAAAGTCTCTCAAAGTGTATGAAATCCACAACAAGCGGGAGGAGCAACTCGCGGCGGCAACATACTCTGCCTCCGTGGTAGACCGAGCTACACTAGGCTCGCTTGCGGGAAGACCATGAGACCAACGAAGAACCAAGAAAGCCGACAAGTGCCGAAGTAGACTTCCTCTCGACTCGACAACCGGCAAAATCCGCATCGGAAAAACCATGAAGAGAAAGAGTCGAGGAGGAAGAATACCAAAGGCCAAGACCGAGGGGCGGATCGTAGGTACCGAAAATCCTCTTGACGGCTGTCGATGTGATGTCCTCGGCGAAGCACGAAAATGAGCGCACGGACACACGGCCGAACTATATGTCTGGCCTCGTCGCCGTCAAGTAGAGGAGGGAGCCGATCATGCTCCTGTACTCCCGCTGGTCCACTGGTTCTCCGTCCTCATCCGCATCCAAAGTGGCCGTACTCCCCATGGGAGTCGACATCGGCTTCACATCTTGCATCCGGAACTTCCTCGGCATGTCTTTTGTGTACTTGGTCCGGTGCACAAATGTACCGTCCTTCACTTGCTTGATCCGTAGCCCGAGAAAATACGCAACTCGCCCATCATGCTCATCTCGAACTCCCTGCTCATCTCATCGCAAACTTGGCAACAAGGTTATGTGACGAGCCACCAAAGACAATATCATCCACGTATATCTGAACAATCAACAAGTCATTTCCATGCTTGAGGAGAAACAAGGTCCTATCCACGGTACTCATCACAAACCCTCTTGCTCAAAAGAAAACCTCTTAATCTCCCATACCAAGCACGGGGCGCTGTTTCAACCCATACAGAGCCCTTTTCAACCTGTATACCCTGTGTGGGTACAACTCGCTCTCAAACCCGGTGGGTGCTTCACATACACCTCCTCCTCTATGACCCCATTCAGAAAAGCACTCTTCACGTCCATCTGAAACAACTTTAACCCTTTAGCCACGGCAAAGGCTAGAAGGATTCGAATTGCCTCAAGACGGGCCACAGGAGCAAAGGTCTCCTCATAGTCGATCCCCTCCTTCGACTAAACCCACGAGCAACAAGTCCGGACTTGTTCCTCACAACCATCCCATTCTCTCCCTCTTTGTTCTTCCAAACCCACTTGGTTCCTATGGGACGGCAATTTGGAGGTGGTTCAACTAACTCCCACACCGGTTCCTCTCAAAATTTTCCAACTCCTCATGCATAGAATTGACCCGGTTGCATCGGATAAAGCATGTCCAATGTCCTTGGGCTCAAAAGTAGCGACAAAAGCAAGCATGAGCAAAATGAGAGGAATTCCCGGACCTCGACCGGTGTAGTGCGTTCATTGATGTTCCCAATGATCTTCGACGGGGGATGCACTTCTTGAATCCGCCGGGGAGCCTCACGCCTCGAGACTACCTCCCCCTCAACTTCGGCTTCTCTCGCACGGTCCTCTTGTTGCACCGTCGTTGTCCATGAAGTAGACGGTCCATGCTCCAAGGTGGTCGTAGGGGAAGTAGTGGGTACATGCTCGGCTTCGGGCGCATGGATCTCCCCATCATCATCTCCTCGCTTCATCTTTCTCCTCTTCAAAGAGGTCCTCGGCCATCTCTTCATCACCTGCACATTCAAAGCCAAGAGAGGTACATGGCATTGCCTCGTCGAAGGTCACCTCGCAAGTCTCCATGATTTTGTTAGTCTCAAGGTTAAGCACCCTATAGGCTCTAGAATGGTTAGCATATCCAAAGAAAATACCATCACTAGACCTAGCCTCAAACTTGTCGAGTTTTCCCTTCTTCAAAATAAAGCATTTGCGGCCAAAAACTCGGAAATGACTCACTTTGGGTGCCCGACCATGCATAAGCTCATAACGGGTCTTCTTCTTGAAAGCTCTCAATAAAATCCGGTTGGAAACATGACAAGTTGTATTGACCGCCTCGGCCCAATACCTCCTAGGAGTCCCGTGCTCATCGAGCATCGTCCTAGCCATCTCACAAAGAGTCCGATTTTTCCTTTCCACGACTCCATTTTGAGGGGGCACATAAGGGGTCGAATGCGATGTTCAAGACCTAGATCACGATAAAAGGCATCAAAACGAGAGTTCTTGAACTCGAGCCATTATCCTTGCGGATAGCTCGAATAGCATTCCCATGCCTCTCGTTTTTCAACCTCACGATCGGATCTCGAACAAAGCCAAAAGTCTCACTCTTATCCTCCAAGAAAAACACCCGGGCATAGCGAGAGTAATCGTCCACCACAACAAGGACATACCACTTCCCACCCACCGAGCGAACTCGGCCGGCCCAACAAGGTCCATATGCAACGGCTACGTCGGACGCTCGGTCATGACATCGGTCGGGGATGGATGGGGAGTGGCTACCATCTTACCATGCCTACAAGGAGCACAAACCAAATCCTTCTCAAGCTTCAACCTCGGCAATCCTCGGACAAGGTCAAGACTACTCAAGCGGGAAACCAAATCAAAGCTCAAGTGTCCCAACCGCCTATGCCATTTCCACAAATCGGAAGAAGGACCGGCCATCAAACGGCGAGGGGGACCCAAAGAACGAGAGAAATCGCCACTGAAAATGCGACCCTCGGGGATGATCATACATACAAGATCACCTCGAGAATCAAGCAAACGAGACTCGCCAGACTTGAAACGCACCTCAAAACCCTCATCAAGCAACTGAGAAACCGAAAGCAAATTAAAACCCAAAGACTTCACAAGAGCCACTCTCTTCAATGTTACCTTGTCACTCACATGCACAACACCCTCAGAAAGCACCCTACCTCGTCCATTGTCTCCAAATGTAATGTACATCTTTTCCTTCAACGGGGTGAGGGTGGAGAACCACTTCTTATTTCCGGTCATGTGTCGAGAACACCGGAGTCGATCAACCAAATGTTCTCCAAGCCCCCGCCCGATCGAAACAAGAACGAGAATGAGCTAGCGACTCGACAACGGGGTTAGCACAAAGAAAGTTAAACCGGTGTCGAGCCATCTGCTCAAAAGAGGGGTTAGCAAACATCACTCCCTTGCCACCAAACTTCCCATGTCCCATGGGAGGAGTACGAGCACCACGAGGGGGAAAACGTGGTCCGTAGTTCCTCCGGAACCCAAAGCTGCGATCATCTCCCCTAAACCCGTGCGAGGATGAGTAGGAGGACGTCCGGCAAAACCACCACGAGCCCGACCAAACCTCTCACCGGCACGCACACCATCATCTCTCCCGACAAACCTCTCACCACCACCTCTGCGTGGGAACCCGCCAACACTCCTCACACTTCCCACACCCCGTGGAAGTGGCACTCTAGGCTCGGGAATACCATGAGGCCGGCGATACTGTCCCGGTTCGCTTGCTCCCTAGCAAGCCTCTCATCCCTCTTCCTCTTGTAGCAAAACTACGCAAGATGTCTCTCCTTGCCACAATACTCACACGAAGGGGATGGGTTTTGGTTTTGGCTCGGCTTCTCTCTAGGTTTCTCACCCTTCTCACCCACAAACTTCACCTGGTTTTTGGAAATCATTTGTCTTAGGTGGGAATTTGGGTGGATCTTGGGTGGTGTCAAGCTTGTTGCAAAGGTGGTTGGGCTTTGGTGTGAAAGAGTTCTTGGGTGCTTTTGGGAGTGGGACTTGGATCTCTCCGATCACCTCAAACTCGGGGTTAGACTCAACACACTTCTCATACACACTCTCCCCACTTGTTCTCTCCCACTTTCTCACCCAACTTCTCAAAACCCAAACCACGACCATCGCCTCTCTTGAACTCCTCAATCATGATTTTCAATTGAGGTTCCCGCCGCGGACAACCAACCCAACACTTTCCTCAAATAGTCATTCTCCTCATAGATGACATCCAACCGGGAAGTAAGCTCAAGATTACGCAAAGTGACTTCATCACGGCTAGAACATGCATTTGCAACAGGAGATTTCAAAGATGCTTCCAAAGAACTAATGGTAGAACGAGCATCGACAAGCTTAGCATGCATAGTAGGACATGATATGCAAGCACCAAGCAAAGTAGGTCTAGCCTTAAGCTCATCATGTTCAGTCCTAAGAGCATATAGTTGAGCCAAAATAGAAGCATTCTTCTCATTAAGCATTTTGATCTCATTCAACCAAGCATCACATTCAACACATTCAACATCATCAGGAGTAGTAGGAGCAAGTTTCAAAGAGTCATTCTCAAGTTTCAATTCAAGCAATTTTGACTCTAACTCTCCTACTTTCTCGCTAGCATTCTCAAGCCGAGCCCTAAGATCTTTCCTCATCTTTTTGGCATCTCTCGGCACACTATCACGGTTATCAAGCAAACCATTCAACCTAGCAATCTCAGCAAGCAAAGAGTCGGGATCACGGTTTACATCATCCTCCAAGTCGGAGTCGCCGTCTTCCTTCACACTCTTCTTTGCGCTTGAGCTATGGGCCATGCCACAAAAGCCCTCGAGCGCCACACGGCTCGGCCCCGCCGAGGTTCCGGCTTGCACTCTTCTTGCCATTGCGCCTCCCGGCGTCTTCATCTTCGCCGCTTGAGCTTGCATCGCTCCTCGCTTGAGCTTGAGTCGACGTCGCTCGCACCGGCCACCATCGCTCTTGCCTTGTTCTTCTTGTAGGCGCTCTTGCTCGGTCGCCGCTTGTCCTTGTCCTTGCTCTTGGACTTGTTGAAGTGCTTGCCCTTGGAGGAGTACTTGTCTTCACGCCTCGGGTGCGCCTTGTACTCGTTCACCTTGTACTTGTTCTCCTCCGCTTCGGGCACTCGGCGATGAAGTGGCCACGCTTGCCACACTTGTAGCACGTCCCTGAGCTCCGCCTTGCGTTCCTCCGACTCTCGTGTAGTCGTTCAAACCTTCTTCGGAGCAAGGCCGGCTCCTCCTCGCCCCCGGCACATCAAACTCCTCATCCGGAATGGACATAAGAGAGGACAAAGAAAAGCGTCGACGGGAAGGGTTAGATTTGCCCTTTGATCCTCCCACAAGAGCAAGACTATGGTCGGTCGAGCCCTCATGCTTGGATAGCAACTTCTGTCAACCTCGGCCGACTTGAGCTTAGAAAAGAGGTCATCCAACTCAATAGTCAAGTAATGCCCGGACTCCTTGATGGCCTCAACCTTAGCACCCCAAATGTTTGGGTCCAAGACATGCAAGAGCTTCAAAGCTCGATCATGCTCGGAGTACGGAAAATCCTCAACATTAGCCTTCATGTTGTTCACAATGGCGGTGAACCTCCGAAACATCGCATCAATGTCCTCACCGGAAGTGGAGTGAAATTCTCATATTGCATCCGGTAAGAGACAAAGAGGCGAGCCTTCACATGGTTGTCACCACCGTGAGCAACTAACAACTTTTCCCAAATTTGCCAAGCAAGATTCAAATGGCGAACACGCTCAAACTCCGGATCACACAAGCTCGGCACAAGTGATCAACGGCTTTTGCATTAGCCTCATACTTGGCCTTGGCATCGGCATCGGTCACCATAAGAGTATGGATGTTGACCGGAATAGCATAGGTCTTGTCAAGCACAATGAAATCCAACAGCTTCCCTCGAAGAAAGATCATCATACGAGCCGCCCACTTGTGGTAACCCTTGCCATCGAAGTGTGGCGGACCGCCCCGCTCAACGTACGCCATCTTAGGATTCGAGACTTGTCAAAGTCGCAAAGAATCCGGCACCAAGCTCTGATACCAATTGAAGGATCAGATGGCGACTAGAGAGGGGGGAGTGAATAGGAGCGAGGAGTAAAAATTCTTCACAAAGAACCCGGCCTATGTCCTACTCAAATCCCGGTCGCACACAAGCGATGGATCGAATCACGCACCAATCGCCAAAACCACGAGGTTATGGATCAACCTCTAGTCCTAGGAACGATTCCTTGAAGCACACGCGGAAGCACGAAAGGAGGGGGGAAGGAATCGAATCAAGAAGCAAAGCACGTAGGCTCGGCGGACCGTCCGCGCGGGGAGGGGCGGACCGTCCGCAAAGGGCCGCGCGGACCGTCCGGCCGGTACCGCGGACCGTCCGCACCCGAGCCGCGGACCGTCCGGCTCGAGCCGCGGACCGTCCGTTAAATCACACGAACGGACCAAAGCCACCCACGAACCACGGACCGTCCGCGGGAGCACGCGGACCGTCCGCCAAGTACCCGCGGACCGTCCGCCCGACACCGCGGACCGTCCGAAACTCCGTCCAACCGAAAAACAAAATCGCTACGGATCGAAACGAAAGACGAGCAAGAACACGAAGAACACGGGACGAACACGACCCACGCGGACCGTCCGCGACCTCCCCGCGGACCGTCCGCCGGTGCGGACGAGAGCGAGAAACGGCCCGACCCCCGAAAGTCAACTCCCCCAAATCATCATCGGATTTCCCAAACGGTTGAAGCTATGGAGACAAGGGTTTGGGGACTTGAAAAGCGTCACACAAGGATGCTATAGCCCAAAAATCTTGCCTCCTAACTCCCTAAATCACCGGGAATCGCGAATCCTTTGAGCACCACCAAAACCTAGAGCACCGAACGAAAACTCACGAATCGAAGTGGTTTCCGGCGTTTGAGGGCACAAGATCAAGCACAAAGATGCACAAGACATCTATCCATGTTTCCCTCAAAGAAATCCGGGGAGAAACCCACTCAAATCCGCGGAATCACACCGGGAACAAAGGCACGAAAACAAGCACAAAAAGGCACGAAAAACAACCCCGAATCTTCTATACAAACCAGGAAAGATTCACAAGGTCTAGCATGCCGCCCTAGCATCCATCCCTCTCAACAAATCTCTCATGAAGCTCTCATGCTAGCCTAGAGAAAATAGAAGGAAAAATAGCTACGAAAATGAGAAAGAGGAGGGAGCAAATGAAACCCTAAGTCCCGGAGAGAGAGAGCCATCAACACACACTCATGGCTTATATATCAGGTCCCGCCGGAGTGGTAAATGACTCGACTACCCCTAACTAAACTACTGGCGATACAACCCACGTAGGGGCATTTTGGTAATGTTTGTGGGTCTTGCCATCGGACGGCCACGCCTTTGCCGCACCCCCGCGTCCTCCCGACGCAAGCCATGCGATCCCGCCGCGTGTCCTCCGCCTCGAAGCTTCCCGACACGCCCGGATCCCGTCTCCGTCGTGTTGGGCCCTCGGACTTGGTTTTGAGGCCCAAACCAAGAAACCGTCCGCCGATGGTTTTGTGGGCAAACCACCAAACCCCGCGTGCTCGGTCCGGCCTCCCGCCAAACCACTTGACTTGACCGCCACCGTGCACCGACTCACTTGTCCATGACTTCGTCTTGCTTGTGTCGCCACCATGTGGCCCGCACCCAGTCCCGCTGTCCACCGGGTCCCACGAACCGAGCCTACTTGTCTCTCCATCTCCCGGAGGCCCCTCAAGGCTGAAGACCTTTCGCGCCCGTTCTTCACCTGCAACAACACGAACTAGGCCGCAGCCTACACCTGCGCACTAAGCCAAGAGTCAGTCCAACACCCGTTGTCAATCACTCATCACTGAGGAGCGGTCATCCATCGACCACTCGGGACGCTCCCGGTCCTCAACAAACACACCTAACGGCTTGGAGGACCCGAGTTGTAAACTCGGTAGAAGGAAATAAGAGGGAGAATGCAAACTTTGCCTTTATTTTTGGTTGCCTGGCTTGGGCACTTTGGCTTTTGAGAAATGATTTGATCTTTAACAACTATGTAGCTCCCTCTCCGATGTATGTATTCTTCGTACTATCTCTTTCATGCGAGAGGTGGAGAATTCGAGCAAGGAGCGGGCGCAACTCCGGATCGGTTCGGTGATACACAAGCTTAGACGTCGACTCTCTTTGTTAGGCTCGATGCTCGGAGATGTGGTGGTACCGGGGTAGTGTTTGGGGTTACGCTTTTGTGTTGCTCGTGCTCTTGGTCCGTTCGGTTTAAACCCGTAATTTTGCTAAGTTGTTTAACTTTGCGGTTCGAGAGAGGGGTTTAGAGAGCACGGAGGTTGCAAGCTTTGGATTCGGGGCTTTGTTGTCCTTGTTGGTGTCTTGCCCTCCTTTTTGTGCTTAAATGTAAAGCTGGCGGCCCCAGTATGAAATACTCTAGGTTTTTCGATAAAGCCGGGTCTTATGACCTTCTTTGTAAAAAAATTCAGATCCCTTACACCATGACAAGCTTAAAACTACGCTACGACTACGATAGATGAATTGCACGGGACGGATTGCTCATGATAGATTGCGGGACCACTAGTAGTATAAATAGCTAGACTACTAGTGGAAGCTTTACTCCTTGCTCTCAAACTGTTAGAGTATGTTTGGTAGATATACATATCGTAAATCGTCATATGTATTCGGGGTAGCCTTGCACCTCAAGTCATGTATTCTCATATATCCGGTCGAGGCCTCAATGCAATACATCTATCCAAAGGATAACAATCCTACCTTTCTACATGCAACCTCGTTCGTTTGGTCGGTGGCCGATGGTGGTGCTTGGTTTGTTACGAGAGAAAAGTATTGTTGGCTGATTTTTGGCGGCGGCCGATTTGTTCTAAGAGAAAAATACTGCCGGGCGGTGGCCGATAATCCAAGTCAACGGGGCGATGGTATCACGAGATTATGTTTTGAGATCCTAAACCAATCCTCCACGGCGTGCCTCAAGCGCGCCCCCCTCGACGACCTCGTAGCGCGCCCCGGGAGGTTGCCCATGACCTCCGCTAGGGGCCGCGCCCTCGTCGACTCCGCCGCGCGGCGGATCGAGTTAGTCCGCCGCCCTCCGGCGTCTAGCGGCCAGCAAGATCGTGACGTACCTCATCATCCACCATGCAAACCGGACGTCGACGATTCCGACTTGTGGTGCCGTGGTGGCGGCCCCGCGGTCAACCTTCGGCGGCCGTGCCCTATCCCGTCTTTGTCGTGGTGACGCGAGAGTCCCGGCGCGGCTCGTCGTCCTCGTCGGCCGACGGATTGCGTGGCGCCGCTTCCGCTCCGGTCTGCCCTCATCGTCGTGCCGCCACCCCGGTGCCGAGCTGCGCTCGCGGGTGCTCTCGGTGGGGGAGCCACCGCGCCCCGGGCCCCCGGCCGCGCGCCCGGCCGCCCGCATCGGCGTCCGCGGCCGTTTCGTGGGGAGCCGCTCGCCTCGAGCCCACGGGGCGCTCTCGCCGCGGACCCGGCGGACTCCTCTCGCGGTCGGATGAGCTCGTCCCCATCGCCGTCCACCGGCGCACGGACCTCCTCTCGACTCGGTTTCTTCCTCTCGGTCGGATGCGGTCAACGACCATGACGGGAGAGAAGGAAAATAAGAGGAGATTGAGAAGCTTGCGCTACGCGCACCCCGAGATGTTGCTACACGATCTCGCTTCTTATTATTTCTTTTGGTAATTTCTCGATTTTTGCTCGATCACTTATCGAGATTGAGTCGCCCACCGCCCGTCGACCGCATACTTCTTCCTCAACATCATCGACCGGTCGTTCTTCACTCGCGTCGCCGGGTTGGCGTGCGGTGCGCGTATGGGCCCTCTCGCGGCGTCGCCGGGCCCCTCCGCGACATGATTCCCACGCCGGCCTTCCTCGACTTCTCCACCACGACTTCGTCTTGCACGGCATCATCATCCACCGACTCGTACATGCGCCCTCGGTCGATCAGCGCGGGCGTACGGTCCCGACACACACGGATTTGGGAGGAGTGTCTTCGGACGCGTGCACCTCCACCGACACGAGAGTTGCGGCCGCATCGCCTCCTCGGACGGTAGCGCGGCACTCCCCGGTCCTCCATCGTTGCATCTCCATCGTCGTCGACTACGTCATCGACTTTGTCTACGACTACATCACCGCGCATCTTGCGTGAACGGTCTTCATCGGGTTGTTTGGGTTCTTCGTTGTCTTCTTCGAGCTCCACCTCCGTGTCATCCGGATCATCAGGCCATGTGCTAGATCGTTCGGGTTCATCTCTTCGCTTCGTCCAGCACCACCTCGTCGCCAGCGTCGCCATCTTGTTCTACCCCTTCGTCTACTCCAACAACCGCGGGCTGCATCGGCATCTTCTCCTCGCCATTTCGCGCCTGCGACCATCGTGGAGGCCTCCTCTGCTGATCTCTCATACGACGGCACCTGGTGGTGCACCCTCTCTCGCACGTCCGGTATTGGCAACACCGATGTGTGATATCGTCCCCGAGGTGTTTTCGAGCTTGGCAAACCCGGAAATGTCTCGCCCGTCGGCTCCCCGATCGCATCGATTTCGGCATCGACCCTCTTCGACCGCCCTCGACGCGTCGCCGTCTTCGTCCTTGGTGGCTTCCCCCTTCGCGCCACCACCCTCTCGGAGGAGGCGCCCGCGGCTTCCTGTGCGGCTCCTTACCCTCGGCTACCTCGACGGCTACATGTCGACCACGGCTACCCTACGCACGGCATCATCGACCACGGCTATTCACCCTCCGGTTCGATTGCATCGACATCGGCACAAAGGGCTACCATCCGCATGAGTTTCTCGGCCGGTTTTCTCTCCGGTCCACGGCGTACGCACCACACCGACGATCCAAGCGGCGGGGGGATGTCGGTCCGTCGCGCTTTCGCCTTCGGCTTCTTCTTCGGTCTCACCGTCCGTGGTGCTCCCGCCGTGACTACGGGGGAATATTAGAGTATGTTTGGTAGTTGTAGATACGTATCGTAGACCGCCATATGTATCCAGGGTGCCTTGTGTAACATCCCTGATGTTTAATTGCGCTAATAACATTAATTATATGAGTTAATCAAGGTTAATTAACTTCTAAGCATGTTTGACGTGATTGGGCACACTTTTGCACAAAAGACCTCGGTCAAAATCCCTAATCACGGTCAAACCCTAGATCTACTTTAAAGGCTGAAATGGTTTTCTTGCGCGTTCTCCAAATTTCACTATAGAAGTTCAAAATCGGCCAATACGAAAGTTGTTCGTTATTTCCGAGAACACATTTTTTGTACTTGGCGGACATTCCAATTGTGAGTGCAAATTGGCCAAAAATCGGTTTGACCGCGTTGTGAACGATGAATCGAGCCATGGAAAATCCGCAACTTCGGTCGACGTTCCGGGAAAACGGTTGATCAAAACATATGTCGCCCTTTGGGAAAGTTGTAGATCTATAGCTCCTCTACAACTTTGCTTTTTGGAGATTTTCAACTTAGTTGGCACTTTTTGGAGTTACGCAATTTCGAAACGGGGGTAAAACAAATTCGAGCGAGGGCCGGCCCGGCCCGACGTCGCCGCGCCCGCGCGTCGTGCGCGCGCGCGGCGCGCGCCGGCCACGTGGCGTCCGCGCGTCGGCCCGGCGTACGGAAGCCTCGGCACCGTCGTTGTGGACCCGGCGTCGCGATGGACCCTCCGCCCCGCAAGCATGCCGTACATCGCGCCCGAGAACGCGTTCGCGCCCGCGGTGGGGACCGGCCGGCCACGCGCCAACGCTTGGCCCCCGCCGCGCGGCGTTCCCCGCGCAGCGAAGCGGCCACCGTCCGTCCTTAACGCGAGATGTGCGTCCTTGCCCCCGTCGACTCGGAACGCGCGGCAAAAACACGAAGCGCGGCGAGAGGCCGTCGCTCCCCGTCCGCCGCCGCCGGCGTAGGGCGCCGCCGCGGTGAGCCGCCGTTTTCCTTCGCGCGCACCGCTTCGGCCGCCCCTACTACTTCCCCCAAGTCCCTCTTGCTCCTCCCCGCCCGCGCGCGCGGACGCGCCTCGAGGCCGCCGTCGCCGGAACGACGCGTCCCGGCGGACGCGCGCCCCCGCGCGCCGCCGGGGGCGCTCGCCGGCGCATCCACCCGCCCCCCGGTGCGACCCGGGGGTGCGGGTAGGTCCCCCTCGTGGGCGCCGGCCACCCACCCGGCCGGGGTCGGCCCCACATCGCCGGCCGGCGGCTTCCACCGCGCCGACATGACCACATTGCGTTGATTGCAATCTTCCCAGGGTTCTAATCGTAAATCAAGGGTATTTCTGTGATTCCGGAATTTAAGTCGAGGGTCTTTGTGTAAATGAGTATTAGGGTTACAGCAGTAACTTCGAAAAATCATTAAAAATCGTAGAAAAATCAGAAAAATGCAAAACCAATTTTGTTGGGTTCGTGGTGAAGAAATATATCTTTGCTAGAAAACATGTATAGGGTTTTTCTGTACAGTTTTTGAATTAAAAATTCAAACTCAGTTTGGAGTGTTTTTAGTGTGATTTAAAATATACACATGCTATGAACTTGAATTTTGGATATGTTGCTCTTTATAACATGTCTATATCTGTGGCAAAAGTTTGCATGAATTTGATGTATATGTTTTCAGTTATGATTTATTTAAGCTTTATGCTAGAATAAGTTTGATGCTTTTTAGAGCACCTTTAATGAACTTTTCTTTGAGCACAAATGCACCCTAGGGCTTTGACTTGATGATTAGTACCCCTGGTGTGATGGATGTGAATTTAGGGAGTTGTTTACTAGGTGTTTTGGATTTAATCTTGTGTAGAAGCTTAAATTCAAAATCTGAAAAATAAATTAAATTTGCAACCATGCCTTGGTCAGAAACTCATTTTTGGCATGCATGACCTGCAGGAGAAAGTTGAGATCAAAAGGTTTATTAAATCTTTTTATATGATTTACTTGTTGATTTACTAGTCCGCAATTTGTCTTTTTCGTATAAATTAATTTATAAACGATCTTAGGCCAAATTTTGGTGTGAGAGCTTAAACTAAGCATATGTTGCTGTGTGCAAAAGATTAGGTTCGTTGGAAGTGTTTTTGATTTTATTTTTGATTTATGGTAGAAAGGCTTGCTTTGAATAATTAAAGAAAGTTATAGAAATTAAAGTGTTAAATCGTGAAATCATGGGTGTTTCTGTTTTTATTAAATTAAACACACCCCCTTGCTGTTTGGTGAAGTTAAGTAACTTAAGTTGCTTAGATGTGCACACAATCACCATCAAAATCGTGTTTTGTTTATTATCACACACCATAATAATTTACGTGAGAAACTAATAATGTTTGGATGAATGTGCCCAACAAGAGTTGGTTTTGTGTTAATTCTCCCACCTTGACCATAATCTAATGCATGTGCATGTAAACGTGTAGATCTTCTCGACGAGACATACACGCTTACCCGGGGAGGAGGAGGGAGCGGCTAGCGGAGAGATGAATCGGTTGAGTGTGCGACAAGACCGGACCAAAGTCCAGAAGAGCCAAAGGCTTGTTAGGGTGTAGAGTCTGAGGAAGGCAAGCACCGGTTTCATCTAACCCATTTTTATAAATTAAAATCATGTCCTTTATTTTTTCAGTACTTTATTGCTTTACTTGTGCATTTAAGTTTCAGGAGTTGTTTTGAAACCTAGTTGCATGATCCTTAGGACTCCTATGCTCTTATACTAGTATGTTAGGAACGCTAGTGCCATGCTTGAAGGATACGGTAGAAGTCGAGTAATAACTCATTGCTCGCGAGATAAAGGATGCTTATGTTGGAATCATAAGTTGGTTAAATTGACTCGCTCATGTGGTAAGAGCAATGGGTTCGGTCTTGACCAAGTAGCATGGTGCTTGGTCCTAAGCTATTGAACGTACCAAGTACTTGCCGGGAATGGGACCGGTAAGCCTAATACCTTCCGAACCGGGCGGGATCTTTCTAGCTACCCGCTTGGGATGTGTCTCCGGGCTAGCTACCCGTGGTATAGTGTGTGAGTCCGGACCGGTCGGGTTAGACCCTCGGATAACCGTGTACCGAGTTTGTAGCGTCCGATCCCAAACTCGTGGGATGTTGGGAACCGCTGGTCGGGGTAGACCCCGCATTTGCTTTTATCCGAATTCTTGGGGTCTACTTCTTCGGTGTATCTTGGGTTTACCTTGTAAGGATATAAATCGATCGATCGTCGGTCACTCGCCGTTATCCGAGTCGGCTTGACCACTGGCTACCCCATGTTTATTTATGGAACATTTTGGATTAATATTGTTACTCGTTAATATTGTTTGCACAACATGCTTGTTTAGTACAGGTGCTCATCTAGACTAATTAACATGCTAGAATATGAGCTAAAACTTGAAAATAAGGATCCACTCTTAGCCGCTTTTGGCAAAACCAACCCACAAGCCAAAAAGCCTTGCATGTCTAAGTTTTACTTTATTTTTGTCGGGTAAGTCTTGCTGAGTATTAGTACTCGGCCTTGCTTAATTTGTGGTTTTTCGGGTAATCTCATCCGGCCTGGTTCTATCCTAGATGGTTGGGAACTTGAGTGGGAAAACGATGAGGAGGAGTGATATGCATGGATGGCCTCCCGTGTGTATCATGCGCTAGTTTTATTTCCATTTGTCTAAACTCGATCATGTTTACTTTTATGTATGAAAAACCTGATTTGTGATAATATCGAACTTGTGAACCTTTTATGTAATGTAATGTTGTACTCCGGTCCCGCCTTCGTGTGGGCTTAGCGCATATCGGGCGATCCCGTTGTATGTGATTTACCGGGCTTTACCCGGCGGAAGCGACTTAATAATTCTTTATTATTGCTTAATGACCATATGAACCGGCTTAGGCGATAATACGGAATTATTTTGGGCGGTTCTATCACACCTTGCACCCCAAGTCACGTACTCTCATATATACCGGCCGATGGCTCAATACAATATATCTATCCAGTCATAACAATCTCACCTTTCTACACAAATAACTGTCGACGGCGCCCTCCTCGACGTCGTCCTCGACCTCCACCTCCACCTCGGCGTATCCTTTGACGCGGTACTGCTCGAGGATGCCCTCCTCCTTGTCGCGCGTCGCCTTGATTCTGACTGCAACCCTGGCCTGTACGGCTCGGATCCCCTTTTGATACTTGGGCTTCAAGTGCAGGATGCACTCTTCGGCGATGAAGGGGTACGGCGTGCGCGGGTCATGAGTAAGCAGCCAGTCGATGTATTCCTGCTTCACCCTCAGTCTTCGTCTTATTCACCCCCGCCGCCGCCGGATTCGCGTTGCCTGGCCTCTCGCTGCTCATCTCCTTCGTCTCCATCGCCGCCTCCATGGCCTCTCGCTCGGTCCAGGGCGTCGCTATATATGAGTACGAAGTACCTCACAAGTCGCAACCCTGTCCCTTCTTTCCCGGCTCCGGACTCTGCCTACTCGCCTCGTCCGATCCACAACACCTCCAACTCTCAAGGGGAAAATTAAAAATTGAGTTCCAACAACATTAAACTGAATTATGATGGAAGATGTAATACAAACATGCACATTCAACATGAATACTCAAACTCCAACCATAACTCCGATCCGTCCTGAATACAAACATGCGATGCGACCTGAACACACCGAATCATTCTCTTCCCGTCGCAGTCTTCACAAAATCTCTGTCCATCTTCAATGCCTTTGCCATCCGCACTTGATCGATCAAGCTGTCTTCTTGATGTCCTCCTTGTCCCCATCGCCACCAGCTTCGACATCTTCCTCCTCCTCCTCGTCCTCCTTGTCGACGAGGATCTTCTTGCAGGCCTCGTAGCACATGAACGAGATTCCAGCGGCAGGCATGAGCTTGATGCAGCTGGGGCCCAGGCCGCGGTACAGGCCGGCGGCGCCCTCCTTCTTGAGGATGCAGTACATGGCGTGCAGGACGTTCCGGTAGACCTGCCTCCCACCGACGGCGCCCACCTGCATCTGCTTGCGCGCCACCTCCAGCGGGAACGTGGCCGTGCTGGCGATGGCGCCCGCCGCCGACCCGATGAGCAGCGTCGCCGCCGCGCCGACGTCGGCGCCGGGGCGCCGACCCGTGGCGCGGCGGTAGAGCCGCTTCAGCGTCTCGTACGCGTAGAAGTTGCACGCCGCGTACGGCACCACGCCGATCAGGCTCGGCGCCAGCCCACGGTACAGCTCCGACGGGCCCTCGTCGCGCAGGATCTTCACGAACGCGTGCGCCACGTTGTCGTACGCGTCCTTCTGCACGTCATGCATCGACAGGACGATGGTTAGTTAGCATGCATTAAGCTGCTAGCTGTTGCTGTTGCTTGTGAATTGTGATCATGAGAAAATGGTTTCTGGTTTGGCTCACCTCGATGGTAACTCTGGTCTTGATCAGCTCCATGGGATAGGTGCAGAGGGTCGAGGCAACTCCGGCCATGGCTCCGGCGACCAGCGGCGTGGGGATTGGGACCTTGGGTGGCTCGTCGCCCTTGGGCGTCAGGAACTTCTTGGCCGTGTCATAGGTGAAATGCTGTGCACAAAGGACAAAAAAGAAGAAGAAGAACTGAAGGTAAAATAGTGATTCAGTGCAAATGGCCACACGCCATGGATTCATGCTTCGAGAACGTGTAGGTGTCATACCTCAATGGCCTTGCTCGGCGCGACGCGGAGGACGTTGACGGCGTTGCCGCGGAACAGGCCGGTCCACCCTTCGTTCTGCATTATCCAATGGAACACCCCGGCCATGGAGTCGGCGCCGCGGCTGCCGACCATCAGGTGCGTCCGGATCGTCTCGAGCGGCGCCACGAACGTCCTCGACACGGCGCCGGCGATGGCGCCGCTGACCAGGCGCCGGAGGTGCGGGTTGGCGATCTTGACCCTCACCTTCTTCAGACCGACCACCACCTGCTTCTTGCCGCCCTTCTTCTTCCTCGCTGCCTCCTCCTCCGCCGTCACCCCGCCGGCCTCTTGCCCGGCGGGCACGGCGGCGCCGAGCTGGCGTGCGATGTCGCAGTTGTCGGCGGGCCCAGACGTCGCGCCGCGCTCACGCGGGTCGCGCCCCGGCACGACGCCCGGGCACGCGCTGAGGCCGACGCTGGCGAACATCGCCCGGCGAGGGAACTCGAGCTCGGCCTTGCCGCCGCCTCGCGGCTTCCAAGGGAGGGAGAGCTCCGGGAGCTGCAGCGTCCAGCTCTCCTTGCTCTTGGTCACCATCGTCGTGACCGCCATTGTCGCCGCCATCGGTCAGCTCAGAGCCTCAGACTTTCAGAGCAAATAATCCTTGCCTGAAAATACGATGATGACGACGCTTCAACACAACAATGCATTGATCAATCTTATGATCAATGTATAGCAAATCAAAATGAAACAAATTAAGAATCACACCTATCGAGTAGATCAACGAGGAGATCGACCGGATTCTTGTTCTTCCCTTCTTCTCTAACCGTGGAGAGAAGGAAAGCGCCTTTTATAAGTGATCGACTAGGGGATTCCTAGGGGCGCCGCCCGGAACTTGCAGATGTGGCAGTCCTCCTGTGGGTTTACCCTTTCCAGCTGCAAGGAGAATTCATCTACCTGGCGTGCACGCTGGCCGTGTACTTGTGTGTACGTGCTGCCAAATCTTGCTCGAAATGGCGCGCGCCACGCCTTTGTGCTGATGCCGTCCGTTCGCGTCCAACGTCCATGGACTCACCTGCAACAGAAATGGTGCCGGCACGCTTTGCAGCGCTTCAGTTATGGAGCCTCGGCGAGGATCGATGAGGCTAAGGGCGCCCATTGATCCTTAGCGCGCCGGCGGCGACGACGGCCGTGAGCGGCGATCGCACGTGTTCTATGGATGCCCTCGAGGCGTCAGATGGCACTGCTGTTGTTTGGTGGCGAGGGGGTAGTGCATGCGCGCGCGTTCTGCAGCGTGGAGCTTTATTGCGTGGCGTTTGGGAAGATGGCTGTGAGTGTGTTGCAGGCTTGCAGCTACTGAGCTACTGTACAAAGGTGGTAAGAAAGATGACATGTGTGGATGGGTTCTCTTTGCTTGCGTTGTGTTGGGATTGGTGTACGAACAGCACCAATGCAAAGTGCCTTTCCTGCTTGCAAAAGGTCCGGGTGTACGGACAACACGTCAGCATGCTAATGGTAACAAAGCGGAAGATGACACGTGTGAATGGATTGTCTTTGCTTGAGGCGTTTTCTTGTTGTTAGGGATGGCAAGCATGTAAATAAAGGAACTTTGTGTTGGCCTGAGGCAAATTCAGCAAAGGTTCCCGGCTGCCAAAGACATGCGACCGTGTGTGAAGCCTCGTTCTACATGGTCATTAGACCCAAGGCATTCGACATTCGTGCAATCATATATGGAGCGTTTGTTTAAGCAACCTTGTGTCATGTTACCAAATATACTCTGATTAGTATATGAGCAATTTTAATATTTGCAAAAGAAGTTTGTTTAATGAATAAGATGATATTAGATTAATTAATTATATTACTTATGTCAAGCAAACAAGTCGTTTTATTTAGATTGATGTATCTAAATTGAATATATAGTGTTTACTAGTGAGACATGTGAGGTGTGGTTTATAGATGTTGGTTGGATGCTAAGTCATGTGTGTAAAGGGGCCCCAAGGATTAGAGATTGGGTATATTCGAAAAATCAAAAGATAAAGAAATTAGTATCTCAAATCCTAGTTTTGTATCACGCATCATTAACAAATAACATTGATTAGCAAAACAATGGGTATTCAATGAATGCCCTTGAATACCCGGGCCACTCCTGGATGTGTGCACGTTATCCCAATAAATGGGGGTCGGTATGTATATGACGAGGGGCTCGTGTGCACCACACCGTCGATTGCTCTTGCATTGTTTTACTTTCCACATAAGGATCTCAGGTATTCCGTAATGTACTAATGTTGCTTGGAGAACACTGAGCCTTAGATGAAGAGGCACGGAGGTGTAATATGTAACTCATGAGTTGGGCCTAACGTGGCATACACTATACCACAACCCAATATTAACGTCGGAGGTGCGTCGCTATAAGTATGAAATAACCATCGAACGATCCGTCGTTATAAGTCCGTTTTGAACCGTCCATCGTTACTTCTCGTTGTACCATCTACATATCCGTCGCTATAGAAATCTACACTTCCCATCGTACAGACCGTCGGTATATCTCAATTGTATTGGGCTGCACTTCGGCCCACTTCATGAAAATAGCCCAAATTCTCAAGCCACCTTTTTATTCTCAGCCGATGTTGTACGTCCGATCTAGATCCAACGGTTTCCAACACCTTAGGTTTCTAACCCTAACCTTATCCACCTCCCTCCCCACCACAGCCGCCCCGTCGCAGGCAGGGACGCCCGTCGCCCGCCTGACACACCACCTCCGCTGAGCCCGTGCTAGTCACCTCCGCTGCCTGCCACGCCGCCCCCCAGCGAGGCCCCTCCACCGCAACGCAAGCGGCAAGGCGAGCGGCGGTAAGCCCCAGGTCAGACCTCGCCAAGCTGCTGCGGATCCGCCCCTCCCCCGCGGCGGCCGCCACTCCCCATCGCCACCGCCGACCACCGCCCCTACCCGCTACCGCTGCTGACCACGGTGCTCATCCGCCGAGCACCCCCATCCCGGCGGCCGCGCATCCGTCCGCTCCAGCATGGAGATCTCGGTATGACCCTACCCGATGCCTAATACCTTGATGTCGTCTCCATGGCACCGCCCCCGTGTCTGCCTCATCCGCCGAGCTATGCCTGAGATGTCCCCAAACCTTTCGAGTTCCAGACTTCTAGGCGCTCCAGATCTGAACAATTGAGGTAAAATCGAAATGAATCTATGTCCTCAGTTATTTGCATCAAATCTTCTAAGTATCCCTTTAAATCATTGATTCATCATTTGATCTTGTCAGGGACAATGTCTATTGAAACCATACGGTGAAGTTGTGCTGCTTCTAATCGTTCCAGTAGGCACCAGACTTCGGTCAAATAATTTTGTATGTATTTATCTGTATGTGTACCCTTAGTTTGTGATGAATATATGTGACTTAGATCAGTATATGTTGGGATGAAGTGTATTCATGCTTCTGCAGGTTTCTTGAGCTATGCAATTTCAGGAATAGTGTGTTTTTCCCTTCTAATCTCGCAGTTTGTTATGCACCATCTTTGATTTAATGTTCAGAGTATTATTTCCATCAGCACCAATAGCCTTGCTAGATGGTCATGGTTTTTTCAGTTTTCTTGGGTTATTTAGTAGCAGGCTACTTTAATGTGATACTTCAACTGCACCATCGTAATTCAAATTTTGTATATAATAAAACTTGTCTTATTTGATTAAGAAGGGAAGCAACCACCAAATGCTTCGCAAAAGTCGGATTCATTGAAAATATAAAGTTTGCTTGTTGAACTACAAGACAGTGTACAAAAAGTCAGAACACTTGTGCATGTTGAATTATGAAACTGCACTTTTAGTGAATTGGTTTATTGTAAATGGCTAGGTAATGTGGCCATTTAGATATACAAGCAAGTTTGTGCATATGAGTTAGCTGCAGCAATCTCCTAAGATTTAATTTGATAAGTGATCATCTTTTGCACCAAAAGTGTAAAAGAATAACAAATTCTGTTAGTTATTGTGAGATTTTACATACAGTTTCCCCATTGCAGGAATTCCTCTTTTAGAGTGGAGGAGATGGTATGCAGATTGCAGCTTGCCTCTACAACGCTGAAAGCAGCAGGCCTTCACATTCAGAGGCCATCTTGAGTGTGTGGAACGGGGATCCTGGTTCAAATTGAATACATGCTTGTGACTATGTAGTTTCTACAAGAAAAAGGAGGCAATTTGGCACCAAGTAGGGTGCCAAATTGTGCCAAGTAGGATGAGCACCAACTTGTCTTCTGCTTTTGCAGTGTTGCCCATGAACATGGAAGCCGATCATGTTGACAATAGACAGTTCAACCTAGTCTTCGTCTCTTGGATATCATTTTGCATTGAACCATTTCCGGACAAGAATCATTTTGTGAGCCAAACAGACCTAATGTTGTAAATAGCTTGTGCAACTGTGTCAGTTATCAGGCTTGAATGATAATTGTGAGGTTGTGAGCCAAACATGTGACCAAATGTTGTAAATTGTCTGTACTTGTCATTTGATGGCTTGAATGATAATAGTAAGGTTTTGAACTATTGTTTATTGATGGATTGATGTTCAATGCATTTGTGGTTGAAGGTTTAAGATAATTGTACTGTATTATATATAAAAATCAATGTGTGCGAAACATGGTAACAAACGAGTGCGTCGCTATAAACAAGTGCAAGCGAGGGTCCGTTTTTCTATATGGGTCCGTCGGTATAGATGTGCGCAACTAATCATCCGTCGGTATAACTGCCATCCGTTGGTATAAAGTTATACCGACGCCAGTTACAACGACAGATAGAGGGCGTCGGTATAAGTTTATACCGACGGATGGTGAGTCGGTATAACGACTTATACCAACTCTTTTGTAGTTGGTGATTTAGGGTTGTGGTATAGTGATAGACCTGAAAATCTCCTGTATGCCAACACACTTTTTGCACATGGATAATTTGTCCAAGCAATAACTCAACCACCATGTGTTCTGCCATCATATCACTCTTTCATTGCATGCATAGGACTGCAGGAGCATTTCTCAAATTACATAAGAACTTTCATGTTACCACGATGTTGTACAAGTTACAAGCTAGCACCAACGATCGCATTCCTTTTGGTATTATTATGTGTTTATTTCAATGCTAGCTAGGGAGCAAAATGAGATGTAATGCACTCCATCCAGCATCCATCTCAATTATTTGTCACTGCTGATTTTTTATCACAACACTTGATCATGTTAGATGATAGGCAACATTTTAGCATATTTTAATTCCATAATTTAGTAGACATTTCAATGTTAGATGATAGGCAACATTTTAGCATATTTTAATTCCATAATTTAGTAGACATTTCAATGTTATAGTGAGTGAAACAATCCATGTGCAGGTGTGTATGTTTAAACCACAATTAAACATAGCAATATTCATGATTATACAACTAATAAATATGAACATTTGTTTAAGAAAGTACCCTGTGCAAGTTTGGGTGACGGCGTCACCCGAATTTCCGTTATCACCCATTGTGAGTGACCTCAATCGGAGTAGCCGTACACAGTCGATGCAGGCAGAGGATCGCAGTGCAGACTCGCTGTAGATGAAGTAGTCATTCGCTCGTAGTCGACGTAGAGGAAGTAGTCGTACGGGAGTGAGCAGTCACGTGAAGACGCTCCCCAAAAACCTTATCGTCCGCCTATCCCGAGCAGGATCTCATCAGCAAGGCGAGGTTTCGGAGGCTCAGCTCTCGCCGGTACCGTGCGCGCGGTGCAAGCGATGGAGATGCAAAAGTAAGCAGCAAATAGAGAGAGAAGAGAAAGGTCTCCTAAACAGGAGTACCTGGTTTGTGAATTGGCGACCTGAGGGAGAGGAGGAGGGCGCCTTATATAGGCGAGCAGCAGGCACAGGGGGATGAACCTGGACGTCACAGTTAATGCGCCTCAGGTAGTAATGGTCGCGGTTAAGGCTCTGAGTAACTGTCACGATTAAGGGACCATTCACAGCCAACAGTAACGTTCACCATTAAGGAGTCATAACAGCAAAAAGATGCTCCCGCCCCGCAACACATCACGTCCGTCCGCACCGGCCGACACGCCCTTGGCCCCGGCTTGGCGAGGCGAGCGAGCACGCGCGCGCGTGTGGCACGCCTTTCTCCTTTATTCAACTTCATAGGAGGTGTACCGAAAGGTTACCTAATAAGTTGGATGGGAGACTCCTCCAGTACCCATATGATATTTCTCTCTTTCCTTTAGCATTAAACACATGGGCTTTTAATTCTTTTATTATTACAATAAATGGCCCTATGCCCATTTATTTAACAATCCCCACCAAGAATTTCAAGCCACATTGGAAATGCTCTCATTTTGTTTTTGTTGTACCAGTACTACGGTGGAGATTGTTAAGTTGAACATCCACCAGGAACTCTAGTTACACTTACTTGCAACTGAACAATGGACTATGCCTTGAATCGACAGTTTTGTGCATCTAAGCTTGGCTAGAGCCCTTTACTGATACTTGGCTGCACATAGCATCCCCGCGAGTTGGAGCTTATGGGTCACACTCCGTGCCTCTTCATGAGTTTTCTAGAGATCACCCAACTCTCATAGACTATGACCAGTAGTCGATACTCATATAGGTGTGTTCCTTCAAGACATACTGTAGGACTATGTCTTTACTTCAAAGAAACAACTTACTTGTTTCATGAAAGCCACTTGGACCACATTAAGGTATAAATACCAGCATGCCATACAGGTTTGAAAAGACATGCATCTTTTCCATGAACTAAGCCTTCTCAATGGTTCTCTTCTCTCAGTCAAACCATAGCTTGTTTCACCATCTTAATTTACGGGATCTCCGATCACATAAGACAGGTTACCACTATGGAAAACTCACGTGGGTCTCAAGCCCAGTTCCATAGATGCATGATCTATCACAATACGTGATAAACCCTTTGTAAATTGATCTGCCAGGTTCTTAGACGTATGGATGTAATCCAAAGCTATGACACCGGTGTTTCTCAATTTCCTGACAGATTTCAACCGCCTCTTAACATGCCTGGATGACTTCATGTTATCCTTTGAACTATTCACCTTGACAATCACCGTTTGATTATCACAATTCATTAGGATTGCCGGTGTCAGTTTTTCAACTATCGGCAAGTCCATTAGGAGTTCACGAAGCCACTCAGCCTCTACAGTGGCAGTGTCCAATGCTGCGAGTTCTGCTTCCATTGTTGACCTGGTTAAAACGGTCTGCTTGCAAGACTTCCAGGAAACAGCGCCACTGAACACATATCCACTTGTGGTTTTTAACTCATCAACATCAGAGATCCGGTTAGCATCACTATAACCCTCCAAGACTTTGGGATCTCCGGAATAGTGAATGCCATAGTTCATAGTGCCCACTAGATAGCGCATTACCCGCTCGAGAGCACGCCAGTGTTCACTGCACGGATTTGAAACAAACCGGCTTAGTTTACTAACTGCGTATACAATGTCAGGTCTCGTTGCGCTAGCCAGGTACATTAATGAACCAATGATCTGGGAGTACCTCAGCTGATCCACCATTATCCTCAGGTTCTTCCTCAGAACCAAGCTGGCATCATAAGGAGTTGGTGCGGGTTTAGAATTGTTGTAGCCAAACCGACTTAGCATCTTCTCAACATAGTGAGTCTGTGACAGAGTCACCCCACCATTTTCTCCCTTTATCAGCTTTATGTTAAGAATAACATCAGCTTCTCCCAAATCTTTCATCTCAAACTTTTGAGAAAGAAAGTCTTTGACCTCCTTGATCAATTCAAGGCTCGTGCCAAAGATAAGTATGTCATCTACATACAGACACAGAATCACTCCTTCGCCCCCACCATAGCGATAGTACACACATTTGTCAGCTTCGTTTGTAACAAGGCCAATAGATGTCAAAGTTCTATCGAATTTATCATGCCATTGCTTAGGTGCTTGCTTGAGGCCATAGAGAGCGCGTTTGCGAGGCCGGCTCTATAGCTCGGCTCTAGAGCTCTACAGCACGGTGACCGACAAGAAGTTGAGCGGCGAGACGAGACGTGACAAGGTTGAGATAGAGCCCGTGCAACCGGGAGACGAAGTGACTGGGCGCACGACGTGAGACAGTGCGACCGACCTAAGAGAAGTCGAGCGCCGAGACGGCGCGTCCGGATGCACGACGTAGTTGATGTAGAGCCGCTGCGGTCGGGAGACGACTAGGCCCAGCGCACGGCGTAGTTGATGTAGAGCCGCTGCGGCTGGGAGACGACTAGTTCTGGCGCACAGCGTAGTTGATGTAGAGCCGCTGCGGCCGGGAGATGACTAGTTGTGGCGCACAGCGTAGTTGATGTAGAGCCACTGCCCGCTGCGGCCGGAGGTGGCGCAGCCGTGGCGCCCGACATGGTTAAAGTAGTTGTACTCGAGTAGTTAAAGTAGTCAACGTAGACATGGTTGTACTCGTGTACAACAATTGTGTGGAAGAAGTGAAGATCGTGAGGCTTCCTGGATAGCCTTTGGGTACATGTAGCATAGTTATGCAGATTTGAATTTCTAGCCACCAAAGCACGTGGACTCTGCTGGCAGGATCTTTAGGTTTCTGCTTTTAGCTTGGATCGAACAAAAAAAGCTTCCAAATTTCCCCTTGCCTTGGAACAACAACCAGCTAGCCAGTAGCCACATGATCGGCCTGCAAGGCGGCGCAGTACAGGAGCGAGCGACTTTGCTTCGGATTTGGAGATAAAGATTCCATGGGTCTTGGCTTCGGACTCGGTCACCAGATTTGGAGATAAAGATTCCATGCGTCTTGTCTTCGGACTCGATCACCGAAATCAATTTTTTTGACTGGTAAGGAGATATAGATTCCAGTATTCCGCAAGTCTTGGCTTCGGACTCGGTTACGCACATTGTCGCTGAATCGTCGAATTGCTTCTGTTAGCGCCATCGAGCATATTGATTTTGACGATGAAAAAGATCCTTCGAATTCGCCCAGTGGTGATGATCACCCCTACCTGGCGCGCCAGCTGTCGATGTTTTAGACCGGCAAACCTACCAAGGGGGTACCCGAGGTAGTAGATTGTGCGGTGGGGATCGTGATCGGGAGACCGAGAACTCGAAGGTATGCGCAAGGACATGGGACACAAGATTTATACAGGTTCGGGTCGCCAAGGTGGCGAGCCCTACGTCCTGTTTGGGGGATCAAGTATGGCGTCCTGCGCTTGGTGTTGGGTTGAGTCAGATCAGGTGTCCGGCTGGGTACCTGGCCCTCCTTTATATAGTCTAGGGGGCGGGTTCCTAGTCGGTTACAAGGAAGAAGTCCTAGTAGGATTACACGGTACAAGTCCTAGTAGGATTACAGGGGAATTCTAGTAGGAGTCTGTCTTCATCCTTCCTTGCATGGATACCCGGGGAGTATGCCCGACACTCACGCATGCAACTTGTCGTGTTTGCGACGCTGGCCCGCGAGCGTGCCTGTCCCCCGGCAGCCAAAAAGAGTGCCTTCGCCTGGCCCTGGGGAAACGACCGAAAAGGTCGTATCCCGGGAGCACGGCTGCCCGCGGTGCAGCTTGGCCGGCTGGAGCGAGCTGGCTTACATGTTAGTTAGTGCTTTGGCCCGGCTGGGTGATGCTGCACAAACACGACTCGTTTTGACCTGGCCCAAGAAGTACAGGGAGGCAAACATGATGAATTGCACCACTTGAGACTGGCCAGGTATGACCTGGGCCGCGTGGGCGGGCCAGGCTGGTGACAGCCACCCTCGCAAACGCGCCCAGAGAGACTTCACTAACTTACACACCATTCCTTCTTGACCCTTTACTACAAACCCTTCCGGCTGATCCATATAGATCTCCTCTTCCAACTCTCCATTTAGGAAAGTTGTCTTAACATCCATCTGATGAACGAGAAGACCATGAGAGGCTGCCAGGGAAAGTAGTACTCTTATGGTGGTCAATCGAGCGACTGGTGAGTAAGTATCAAAGAAGTCTTCTCCTTCCTTTTGGGTGTAACCCTTGGCCACAAGTCTAGCCTTGTACTTATCAATAGTACCATCAGGTCTAAGCTTCTTTTTGAGCACCCACTTACATCCCACGGGTTTCCACCTGTAAGGACGTTCAACAACCTCCCAAGTGCCATTTGACATGATAGAGTTCATCTCACTCCTCACTACTTCCTTCCAATAGTCAGCATCAGGTGAAGAGTATGCCTCTACAATGGTCTTAGTAGTGTCATCCACGAGGTATATGATGAAATCATCTCCAAAGGATTTCTCTGCCCTTTGTCTCTTGCTCCTCCTAGGAGCCTCATCATTGTCCTCCTCAGGATGCTCAATAAATGTAGGCTCATTGAGTTCCATCGATTTGGTGGAGTCGTCCTTCTCGACAGACTCTTGCCTAGATGAACTTGTTTCATCTCTCATTGGAAAAATATTCTCAAAGAATGTAGCATCTCTGGACTCCATAATTGTGCCGACAAGCAAGTCAGGCACTCCAGATCTTACTACCAAGAACCTATATCCGACACTGTGAAAAGCATACCCCAGAAAAACACAGTCCACCATCTTTGGTCCAAGTTTACATTTCTTGTTGATTGGCACACTGACTCTGGCCAAGCAACCCCAAGTTCGTAAATATGAAAGAGTTAGCCTCTTCTTCTCCCATTCCTCGAATGGTGTTACTTCCTTATTCTTCATAGGCACACGGTTCAGGACATGACAAGCTGTCAATATCGCCTCACCCCACCATTCCTTAGATAGTCACGCGGTTTCTAACATGGCATTCACCAAGTCAGTCAGCGTGCGGTTCTTTCTTTCGGCAATCCCATTGGATCGGGGTGAATAAGGCGGTGTCCTCTCATGAACAATATTGTGTCCCTCACAGAATATATCAAAAGTATTAGAGAAATATTCGCCACCTCGATCCGACCTTAGGTGTTTAATTTTTCTCTCAAGTTGATTTTCTACTTCAGCTTTATAAATCTTAAAGTAATGTAACACTTCATTTTTTGATTTTATCAAGTAGATGTAACAAAATCTAGTGATATCGTCTATCAAAGTCATGAAATATCTTTTACCACCCTTTGTCAACACACCGTTCATTTCGCTCAGATCAGAATGAACTAATTCTAGAGGTGCCAAGTTTCTCGCCTCAGCAGTCTTATGTGGCTTGCGAGTTTGTTTCGATTCAACGCATACATGACACTTAGAATTTTTGACAGAGGTAAACTTTGGAATTAAACTCAAACTAGCTAAGCGCGTCATACAACCAAAATTAACATGACAAAGCCTCGAATGCCAAATATTTGATTCATCATTCATCACATGGTTCACAACATTATTTTCGAACGATAAAGAAAAGCGGAACAAACCTCCGCTATCATAGCCTTTTCCAACAAAAGTACCAAACTTGGAAATGATATATTTATTTGACTCAAAGACTAATTTAAAGCCATCTCTACACAGTAGAGACCTGCTGACTAGATTCTTGTTGATGGTAGGTACATGCTGCACATTCTTCAATTGTATGGTCTTCCCCGAAGTGAACTTCAGAGTGACCGTACCAGCACCAAGAACACGCGCATGGGCACCGTTCCTCATCAACAAGGAGGTAGTCCCCCCCGACCTGGTAAGAAGAAAACATAGAAATATCAGCACGTACATGAATATTAGCACCGGTGTCTATCCACCACTCTGGTGAAGAACACACTGAAAGAACTGTAGGTAAGAAATTACAATACCCCGTTGTTCCTCCACCCTTGCTAACAACCATGTTCGTTGTCTTTGGAGCCTTGTGATCTTTACGATCCCGGCACTTCGCAGCAAAGTGATCCGGACTGCCACAAGTATAACAAGCACCCCCCAACTTTCTCTTCTTCTTATTAGGCCTATCGGCTTCCTTAGCCTTGGGCGGGTTTTGTGAAGGCTTCTTCCTCTTGTTCTGATTATTGTTGAACTTGGGATTGCCCCTCTGCACAAAGTTTGTGTTTGAGGGACCGGTTGTTGCCTTTCCACGTGTGTCTTTTGCTCTCGCCTTCTCTTCAACATCAAGAGTCGCAATAAGGTCATCAAAAGTGAATCCTTTCTCTTATGTTTTAGAGAGGTAGCAAAATCCCTCAAAGAATGTGGCAGCTTGGTGATAATTGCTCCTGCCACAAACTTGTTGGGTAACACACATGGGGCCTCTTTGCTATAGTTCTGAAGCTCTTTAGCCAACACCTGTACTTCATGGGCCTGTTCCACCACAGAACGGTCTTCAACCATCCTGTAGTCTAGGAGTTGTTCCATTACATACAGCTCACCACCGGCGTTAGAAGCTCCGTACTGAGCCTCAAGAGCCTCCCAAATATCCTTCTCCATCTTCCTCTGAAGATATGTATCCACCAAGTTGTCAACTAGGACGCTAATGATGGCACCCCGGTACAGGTTATCATCTGCATTGAATTTCTCCTCTGAGACATCCTCGGGGGCTTTTCCGGTGGCGACATACATCACATTCATGGCAGTGAGCCACAAGATGGTCAACTCACGCCACCTCTTAAAGTTGGAACCATCAAAAGGCTTCAGTTCAATTGCATTTGCAAAGCTAGTTGCACCAAACATAGTTCTATAAACATTATAAGGTTTTTGGATTGTTAGATGATAGGCAACATTTTGGCATATTTTAATTCCATAATTTAGTAGACATTTCAATATTATAGTGAGTGAAACAATCCATGTGCAAGTGTGTATGTTTAAATCACAATTAAACATATCAATATTCATGATTATACAACTAATAAACATGAACATTTAAGAAAGTACCCTGTGGAAGTTTGGGTGACGGCGTCACCCGAATTTCCGTTATCACCCATTGTGAGTGACCTTAATCGGAGTAGTCGTACACAGTCGATGCAGGTAGAGGATCGTTGTAGATGAAGTAGTCGTTCGCTCGTAGTCGACGTAGAGGAAGTAGTCGTACGGGAGTGAGCAGTCGCGTGAAGACGCTCCCCAAAAACCTTATCGCCCACCTATCCCGAGCAAGATCTCATCAGCAAGGTGTCGGTGTTTTAGACCGACAACCTACTGAGGGGAGTACCCGAAGTAGATGAATGTGGCCTCGCCGAGATCGGTAACTTGAAGGAAGAGACACGTGGCACACAATTTAGACAGGTTCGGGCCGCGAGGTGCGTAATACTCTACGTCCTTTATGCTGCGTAGCTCTGGATTGATTGGGCACGATTACAAGATGGTGCAATAGTGCGCCGTGATGAGGTTGGATGCTAGAGATCGGTCCCTGCCTCGCCTTATATAGTCCGGGAGGCAGGGTTACAAGTCGGAGTAGGGAGAGAGTACTAGTCGAGTACGTCTAGGAGTCCTCCATACAATGCGGAACATGTACAGCTCCCTAACCGAGTACTACTCCTTTGTAGTCCTTGTGCTCCACTCCATTAGATGCCATGTAGCGCAAGCCGGGTAGTCCCAGGGGCCCACCGAGTAGTCGGTCCTGGTACCCACCGAGGTAGTGGGCCCAGGGAGGTCCATACGACAAGCCTCCGAGTACTTTGTAGTCGAGAAGGATAGCTTCAAGTAGTCTTGACGGCCTTAACGAGTAGTCCTCAGGCGTACCCGAGTACTACAAGTCAAAAGTCCTCAAGAGTAGTCGAAGCATCCCGAGGCTGGAATGTACTCCAGCTGATGTTTGAGCAATCCTGAAGTCTTCTCGAGTAGTCCCAAGCGTCCTCGAGTGATGCCTTCAAAGGTCTTCAAGAAATGCCCGCCTTGTCTTGAAGCCGGAGCTGATATGGAGGTGCGATTGCAAAATCGCACTCCATATGGAGTAGCCCCCGAGCATTAGGTTGAGCCGCGAGGCTACGGGCCGAGGGTCCATCGAAGTCTTGGCAAGAAAATCCGAAAAATCCGGAGAGAAAAAACCGAAGGACACGTGGCACGGAGCCCCCGAGCCTTGAGTCGAGTACTTCCTCTCGAATTGAAGGGTCATCTTGAAGAATGTGTCCTGAGATGCTCCTGAGTCTTGTCGCTTCCCAGGTAGTCGAGTAGAAGTAGCCGAGCCCCCGAGGTGAGGCGCGTCGACTAGTAGAATGCGAAGAGTCACGCGCAACCGCTGAGTCAGCCGCACACGAACTTATCGTTCTGGCCGTTGGAGAACCGATTTGACTTATAAATAGAAGCCAAAACCCTTAGGGTTTTTCACCCATTCGAGCTGTAGTCATTTCGATTCCATCTGAAGTAGATCCACTTCCAGCACGTGTTGCCGCCGTAGTAGATCCAAGTGCGCCACCACCCAGAGCTTTTAGGGTAGCCCCCGAGCGGATGCGCGTGAAGACGCCTTGTACTTGGAGAATGAAGGCTTCACCGTCCAAGTCTGCGAAAGCCGCCGGGAAGAAGAGGGGCCGCGAAGAGGCCGCCGCGGCTGCCACTGGAGCAGCGCCGTCAATGTCTCCACCGCGGGCCGATCCCAGCCGCGAGTGGAAGAAGTCAAAAGTGAAGACCGAAGATCTGTTGGCTCTCCTGAACAGCGGATTTATCCGGGAGAAGAAGGTTGATATGTGGAGGGCCGCCGCCGGAGATCCATATCCGATGGAGAAAGCCGAAGACGAGATTCCAATGTTTGCGCGGTTCGTGGAGCGCGGACTCGCACTCCCGGCTAGCGATTTCTTCAAGGGTCTCCTCGGGTACTATGGAGTTGAGTACCTGAATCTAAACCCTAACGGTATTTTCCTTACCGCGGTCTTCGTGCATTTTTGCGAAGCATTCCTTGGGATCAAGCCGCACTGGATCCTTTTCCGGAAGTTTTTCCGAGTGAAGCCGCAGCCAAGCGCCACCAATCCAAGAGTAGTCGGAGGAGTCGGCATCCAGTTGAGAGAAGACGTCGCGGAGCAGTATCTGGCGTACAAGCTCGTTGACTCCAACACCAATTGGAAGACGAGGTGGTTCTACATCACGAACCACCACCCCGGCCTGCCGAAGCCGAGCAGAAGGCAGCCCAGGCACCGCGAGTGGTGGAACACGGAGCCCACCATGCAGGAAGGGATCCAGCTCCTCGAGCTGCTGGCACGCATCAAGGTGCTCAGGGAAGCTGGACTGAGGGCCGAGCATGTGGCCTTTAGTTTCATGAAGCGGAGGGTGCAGCCGTTGATGGCCCGCGACACCTTGGGCTTCGAGTACACCGGCGACGACGACACGTCGCGGATGCCCGAAGGCGAGCTGGACGACGGCGACATCATCGAGAGGCTGACGCGGATCTTCAAGGATATGCCGCCGTACACGGCGTGCCCTGTCCAGGAGTACTCCGTCGCGCGCCCGCCGAAGGAGGTGAGTAGCCGTGCTACCCCACTCGAGTAGTCCTTACTTGGAGTAGACGTGCTGAGGTCTTGTGCCTTGCAGGAGGACGTGAAAATGTTCGTCTCCGAGCCGCAGCCACCCCCTCATGGGATCGAGATCCCGCAAGAAGGGAAAGCCAAAGCCAAAGAGCAGCGAGAAGTCGGCGAAGGCGATGACACCGTCATCGTGGAGAACTCCACCGACGACGATGACGACGACGACGACGAGGAGACGTTGCAGGACCGCTTCCAGCTGTGGTCGAGGTTTAGCCGTCCAGGCTTGCCTCATGTTCCTCTTGTACAAGACCCGCCGACTAGCCTGGAGGCTAGCCTGGCTGCGCCGCCACGGAAGCTGCGCAACCCCGCCCACAAGCGGGTGACGAAGAAGATGAAGGTCACGGAGACCACGCCTCAAGAAGTAAGATGTCTTGACTAGAGTAGTCGAGTACCCATCGTATGAGTACGCTTGCTAATGAGTAGTTTTCCTTGTATGCAGGAGGTGCCGCCAGCAGAGCCCGTCGAGAAGGGCGACGAAGGCGAATGTGACACAGTGGGGGAGCCGGCCGGAAGTCGTAGTCCAGCCCCCACTATCGAGGAGTTCTTGGCGCAGTTGGAGCGCCAGCCCCCTGCTCCACAAGAGAGCACGGAGCCCGTAGCCGCCGCCGTTGAAGAGGTGGTGACTATAGGAGCGCAGGAGGGCACTGCGCCGGCCGCCGTTGCTGCAGAGGAGGCGGTGGCCGTAGGAGCGCAGGAGGAGACGCCCGCCGAGGGTGGACTAGTAGACATTGCCAGCATCCTCGGTGCCCCGGCCATGACAATAGTCCGGTCAAACTTGGAAGTATTGCATCTTCCCGAGTAGTACTTGTTGTAGTAGTCGAGGTTGACTGACGACCAATTGTGTGTGCTTCTGCAGGAAATCGACAGATCTGTCCTGGGAGGGGGATGAACCCTCTTCGGCGGTGGCGGAAGGAATCGCGCCGCCCGCCGAGGGAGTCCGCTCTGCGTCCCGGGGCGGTGCCCGAGCCGCCGGCTACCGAAGCACCGTTGCCGGAGGCCAGCGTAGTCGAAGGTGAGTACTCTTCTGAAGCTTTGGAGCTCCTCGAGGAGTAGTCGTAGTCGCTGATGAGCTTGACGTCTTCTTGTCAGGCGTCGAGGTCGAAGGGAGTGACATCCCTGCGGCGGTGCCCATGGAGAAGTCGACACCACGCGTGCCGGAGGCTGCCGGAGGAGCCCCCGAGCCCATGGAGGAAGTCGTCGGGAAGCCGCCATGGCGGCCGGAGGAGAGGGGGTCACCACGTCGCCAGAGGTCGCTCTGGAGGTGGCTATCCGCTCCCCGGAGATCCAGGACGCAGAGCCCATCCGCTTTGCGCCAATGACGGAAGCCGCCGCGAGTAGTCGTGGCGGGATAGAGCTGCTCGCGGACGATCTGGTCGACCCGGCAACGGTGGCCAGGCACCTGGAGGCAGTCCGCCAGGCTGAGCAGTGGATGAAGGTAAGTAGCCGTAGCTTCTAAGTAGTCAATCCTCTGTTGTTGAGTACTCGTTGACGTGTGTTGTCTGTGCAGGACGTTGCGGAGAGGTCCCGCGAGAAGTCCAACATGCTGCAAGGCTATGGTGAGGCGGTGCTCCGGGCTGAAGCACTGGAGGAGCAGCTTTTGAAGTCGTGGAAGCACGCGGCCGCCATGCAGTCTAGGCTCGACATCGCCTTTGCCAAGTACCACAATGATGTCCAAGAGTTGCAGGCAAAGGGCGATGACTTGGTGCGGAAGAACAAGAGCCTCCGCAACAAGAACAAAGGTACGCCGCTGGACTTGTCGGGTAGTTGTTGGAGGTCGAGAGGTAGTCGACCCGCCCATCTTGTTGTTGTGTTGTAGAGCTTGAGGGCCAGGTGGAGCAGCTGAAATCCTCGGAGACGAGCATGAAGAATCTCTTCTACCGGGAGCAAGAAGCCCGCCAGGTACTCGAGCTCGACTACAAAGAACTTGCCTTCGAGTGCGAGAGGCACATGGAGCTCCGTATTGCCTCTGACCGCGATCTCGTCAACTGCTACAAATCATTGCAGAAGTTGAATGAAGACTGCGAGGCGCTGCGGGACCAACTGAAGGAGCTTGAGGACGCCGCGCTGCCGATCGCAAGGCTCTTGGTGCCGCACCCGGGCGGCCCCAAGATTGCTCCACTGGTGGATCGCCTCAAGGAAGCCCCAAGCCGGCTGGCAGCTTATGTGAAGCATATGGCGAGGTCGATCCCAAAGCAGGTCTTGGCCTTCATGAAGTCCTACTTCCTGAAGGCCCCAGTGGAAGTAGTCGCTGGCGGGGTAGCCGCCAACTGCACCGATGAGCAGTACTCGGAGCTGCTGGAGCAGATGGCTCCCATCGCGGAGCAAGTAGCTGATAAGCTTAATCTCCAGTAGCCCTGTAATAGATAGCTAGTAGCCAGGGTTGTACAGAAACAATTGTAATGTAATTGCTTAAGTATCAATGAAAGGAAATTTCCAGCAATGAGTACTCGTAGTCGCGATCTCAGAGTGCGGAGCCCCATCGTGGAGTGGATGCGAGTAGTCGTACTCGGCGGTAGTCCCGTTGAAGGGAGTAAAGAGTAAAGAAGTTGATGAACAATCAAACTTTATTACTGAAAAAGTACACCTAGATGGCCAGGGCCGTAGTTACACAGTAGTCGCCTGGACACGGAGGCCGCTTACAGCTGAGTAGTGCTAGGGCGAGTAGCCGCTTACAGCAGTAGATCCGTAGGTAGCCGTGTAGGCTGGATCTTAGATCCGTAGGTAGCCGCGCAGGCTGGATCTTTGTAACACCCTAATTTTACTAAAAATTTGGCTTTATTAAAATTTGCTAGAAACCGTTTAATTGCTTAAGGATTATAAGGTTGCTTATTTATTAGGCATTTAAAACTTTTCTAAAATAAAGTTAACGAAATATAGGAGTTAATTGTTGCATACATGCTGGACCATTTCTTTTGGCGGCTGGAATTCAAATTTAAATTTGAATTCTATTTTGTTTGCATCCTTTTAAACCCAAACCTTATTTCCCCAAACCCTTAACCCCTACCCTCTAATTCAGCCCGCCCATCTGTCCGGCCGCTCGGCGGCGCCGGCCCGGCGGAGCCACCGCACCGCCTAGGCCGCCTAGCGCCCCGCCAGCCCCGCTCCTCTTCGCGGCCCGGCTCGCCGCAACCCGCGCATCCCGCCCAACGCCCGCACGGCCCGGACCGCCGGCCCACCCGCGCCGCAGCCGCACCCCCGCGCCCGTGCCGCCGACGGGTGGGGCCCCCTCGTCATCCCCTCCACCGCAACCGTCCCCGCCCGGGACTCCGCCGCCGCACGCCAAGGCCGGGCTCCCGGCTATTTAAGGCACGCCGCCGCCCCCGGAAGCCCTACCCGAGCCGCCCAAGCCAACCCGCCGCCCGCCGCCTCTTGCGCCGCGCCCCGCCGGGAACCCTAGAGCGCCGCCGCCGCCGTTGATTCCCGGTTCCGCCGCCGCTTCATCGTCGTGAGATCGCCCGGGAGAGCCGCGCAAGGAGGGTGAGCGAGCCTTCCGTGCCGCTTGTTGGCGTCCCCGAGCACCCCGTCGCCTTGGAGCCGTCGGCCGGAGCTACCTCGCCGCGCCGCCGCGTCGACCCGCCGCTCCGTCGCGACCCCGCCGCGGCCGTTGGCCCCGCTAGCTTCGCCCGCCCGTGCGCGTCTCGTAGATGCATTCGGCGTCTTGAATCATGGCCCGGAACTCGAGACCGAGTTTGCGGCGAGTCCCACCGCCGGCCGCCGCCGTCGGCCTTCGCTCCCCGCCGTCGCGCCGCTTGCGTGCGTTCTGTGCCGTTGGATCGAGATCCAGCGTCTCAGATCCAATCCAGCCGCCCGTGTTAAACCGCAGCCGCTAGATCTAGATCCAACAGATCTAGATCGAGTTAACCCGGGTCAACAGGTCAACCCCGCCGCCAGCCCTGGCAGTTTTGCAGAAAAGCCCCTGGGTTTTTCGATATTTACAAAAATACCCTTCCACCTTAGAAGTTTATTTACAGTTTAGTCCTTTTTCTTTAGTTTAGCCCAAAACCTTTTCAAATCTTTACAGTTTGGCCCCTACACCTTCCCTAAGCCATAACTTAGTCGGTTTAGCTCCGATTTTAGCGTTCTTTATGTCCACGCGTTCGTTTCGAAGCGTAGATTAGTTCTATGCTACTGTTTAGATCTGTTTGATCTGTTTGGTGACTGTTTCTTATTTATTCCTATTGTATGCTTGTATGTGATGATTGTGGACCGTAGAGAGCGATTCGTTCGAGGGATTTGAAGATCAAGTCGTGCAAGAGTTTGAGCGGCAAGGCTTTGTTGAAGGCAAGTATTCCTTGATGCATAACCGTTTGACCTACATAACATGCATTTAAATTCACTGTCTTTACTTTTCCGCTTGCATTAATTTGATGGGAACCTATTAAGGATCATGCCTAGATTTTTACTACCTTTACCTTGATACCGGGAATTTAATTAATCTTGTGGTAGCTATTGCTTAGCATGCTCAACTGGGATTCGGTTTTGCCTGGCGCACACGTGATCAATGCATTCGGTTTTGCCTTTAAAACCGGGTGTGACAATCTTAGAGTGTGGTCTTTTAGTAGACCGCTGCTAGAGTCCTTGACGCTCGTCGCAGCCCAGGATCCGTAGGTAGCCGCGCGGGCTGGATCCTGGAGAGGAGTAGTCCGGAGACTGGAGCCAGGACCCGGAGGCCGCTCAGTAGACTGCTGCTAGAGTCCTTTGTCGCTCGTCGCAGCCCAGGATCCGTAGGTAGCCGCGCGGGCTGGATCCTGGAGAAGGGTAGTCCGGAGACTGGAGCCAGGACCCGGAGGCCGCTTACGGCGGAGGGGTGTTGATGTAGTTGTAAGTGCAATCAAGCCCTATGAGGGTTTTGGTGATGTTGACCACACAATTAAAGAGCTAATGAGCCTTTGAGTCCGTTGCGCAGCATAAAGTTATTATCACAGGTGCAAAAGATTGATTGAAGACCCCTCAACTTGTTACAAAAAGGATGCCTATGCTACTTGGCGGAGTTTATTTATTTTATCTTTTGAATTTGAGTATAGGACAATCCGTACTATCAAGAGGGATACTAATGGTGAGTTAGGGTGGTTTCAAGTGCTCATAATCCATCTTTCCTAAACCTTAATCCTCACCCCAAGGGTAGTAACCTACGCTGTTTTGCTCCTGTCGATTCGTTGTTCGGAGGTTCCGAAGATTTTCTCGGAGGTTCCGACCGTACGGGCTACGATCCGTAGAGTTTTCAAAAGTTGGAAGTTCCGAGATTTTTCTCGGAGGTTCCGAACTACGGAATATAGCCGTTATCGTTTCGGATGCGGGGGTATTTATACCCCACAGTCCCCCAACGGTTATCTTCTTCCTCCCCCCTCGCGAACGTCGTTCCTTGCTGTTTTCTCTCACCTTGCATTCACTCCTAACCTACTCTCATCCAAATCCTTGCCTAGCATTGATTGAGAGTGGATTCTTGAAGTGAGTTAGTGAGACAATCCCTTCTCCCTTGGTATTTGAGCACTTGGAAGAACCCTAGCAAGCTTGGTGGATCTATTACTCTTGGAGCTTTGCTCCTAGACGGACAGAGGTTCTTGGAAGCTCTCCAAACCGATTTGTGGAAGCTCCAAGGTGTTTGTATTACCCTTTGTGATTCTAGTGGAAAGCCTCCACCTATTACCCAAAGTGATAGGTGTGAGAGAGGAGTTGACCTTCGTGGTCCGAGCCTTTTGTGGCTTCCTCAACAACGTGGACGTAAGCAAGCCTTTGTGGCGAGCTGAACCATGGGATAAATCTTTGTCTCATGCGTGTTCTCATTTACTTACTTGTTCATGCTTGTGCTTGACTAGATCTATTAGGGTTTGCTCTGATCTACTTTGTGGTGCCTTCCTAGCTTGTACTTTGCTTACAAATCTTCTTGATAGGTCCTAAGTACCTCCTAGAGTTTAGTAGATCTGGTTTTCATCAAGCTCCTCGCAGCTCTAGCTATTTATGCTCTGTTCTAACGGTTTGTCGGAAGTTACGAGTTTATTCTCGGAGGTCGCCTCGTTCGGAGGTTCCGATAATAATCTCGGAGGTTCCGAGGTCCGACAGGTGTTTTCGCGAGAAAAAGTTTAAATTCGTGTGTGCCTATTCACCCCCCCTCTAGGCCACATTGCCTCGATCCTTTCAATTGGTATCAGAGCAGGTCATCCTCGTAAACACCTAACCGTGTGAGGATATGGCAAGTGATGATGACAAGCACGAAGAAGAGCAGTTTGAAGACATACCAAGCGAGGCTGAAACTGATGCCTCGGAAGTGGGTGATACATCAGCTCAAGAGAAGTTTGAAAAGCTTAAAAAGGCTGTGAAGGGAAGCTCAAAAGAAGGAAGCAAGAAAAGCAAGAAAGAGAACAAGAAAAAGGAAGAAGAAGAAGAAAAGAAGAAAGAAGACAGCAAGCAAGAAAAGAAGAAGAAGAGAAAGAAAGAAGAAAGAAGAAAAGAAAAGAAGAAAAAGAACACCTTCACCATCTCCATCACCATCCTCGCCATCCTCATCGTCGTCCTCATCTAGTGAGAATGGAGATGATGATGATGAGTACTACGGCACAAGAATTCCCAAGCGAACAATCAAGCCAAAGTCAAAGTCTAAAGCAAAGAATGACTACAAAAGCGTATCCTTTAACTATGATTCTTTGGATGTCAAATCCAAGGATGAAGTGACTATTCCCGTTGGCAAATTACCCCAATTCAATGGGACTAACTTTGCTAAATGGAAGCATATGATGAAAGCTTATTTAATTGGCTTAAGCTTGGAATTGTGGAATATTGTGTGTGTAGGTTTTGAAGACCCCAAAGACTTTAGGAACCTCACTCCAATTGACCGACGCAACATTAGAAGGAATGGTCAAGCCACAAGCATACTCCTTAGTGCCTTGAATGCCCAAGAGTATAACCGTGTTAGTGGACTTGAGATTGCCAAGAAGATTTGGGACATTCTCCACATTGCACATGAGGGTGTTGACAAGGTCAAGAAATCTAAGATCAACATATTGATGGCCGAACTCAATAGATTTACTATCTTTGATGGAGAGGGGCCACAAGAGATGTTTGATAGGTTGATGGTCATTGTTGGAAAGATAAGAGGTCTAGGTGGTGATGAGCTAGATGACCACTTTGTTGTGAAGGTGATGTTGGAAGCTTTTGCACCAAGGAATCCTACTCTAGTCACCTTGATTAGAGAGAAGAAAAGGTTTGAGGAACTCTCTCCAAATGATGTTCTTGGAAGAATTCTTACACATGAGCTCATGGACAAGGAAATTCAACATAGAAAGAAGATTGGGGAGTTGGAGGCTAAGTTAAACAACTTGAAGGTTAAAGAGGTCGCTCTCCATTCCCACAAGTCAAGCAAACCCTCCTCCTCATCCAAGCACACTACTCCTTCCAAGCCTCTCAAGTCAAAATCCAAAAGGGTGGAAGTAGAGAGCTCCACAAGTGATTCAAGCGAAGATGAAGATGAAGGTTCTCATGTTGAGATTGGGGACATGGCCTTGTTCATGAAGACCTACAAGAGAGGATTGAAGAAGCAAGGGTACAAGTTTGCCAAGAGGAAGTTTCCCAACAAGAAAAAGAGAACTTGCTACAATTGTGGAAGTACCGAGCACTTCATTGCTGATTGCCCTAATGAGAGGAAAGAAAACAGGAATGACAAGGGTAAAGGGAGCTACAAGAAAGATCAAAAACCACACTACAAGAGAAGACACTATGGTGGTGAAGCCCACATTGGTCATGAATGGAACTCCGGGGATGAAAGCTCTAGTGAAGAGGAAGGGAAGAAAGTTGCAACCGTGGCTATCAAGAAGCTTCCCTCCACCTCAAGATTGTTCAACAATTTGACCGATGATGAAGAGAGCACTTCCATTCATTGTCTCATGGCCAAGGGTGAGAAGGTAAAAACTGCCCCAAAACCCTTTCCTCAACCTAGTGATGAGTCGGAAATGGACTCTAGTGATGATACTAGTGATGAAGAAGCTAACCAACTTGTTCGTGAAATGGATGAGCAATCTAGAGATTTTATGGCTAAGCTAATAGTTGAACTAGAGAAAAGCCAAGACACCATTATCTCCGATAGAAGTGAGATTGAGGCTTTGCGTTTGGAAGTCAACCAAGCAAAGAGTGTCATAGCTACTCTCAAGGAGGACCTTACTGTCACTCAAGCTCAATGTAATTCTCTCAAGTTGAGGAATGAAGAGCTTGAGGAGCAATATAGCCTCCTTTGGAGTAGCACCTCACATCCCTCGAAGGTAAAAGGCAATTCTAGTGCTTCTACTAGCAAGGGTTGTGATAGATGTTATCATATTGATATTGAATCCTATGCCACTAACCTTGCTAATATGGAAGCTTTAAAGAAAGAAATTGCTAGGTTGAACTCAATCATAGCTAGAGGATGCATGGGTGAAGAAAACAAAAGGCCAAGATTCACCAAGAGGAAAGCGTTAGAGAAGAGCAAAAATCCAGGCTTTGGATACATTGAAGGTGGCAAGACCAATGAAAGAAAAATCATCAAAGAAAAAGAATGCCTTGAATTCAAGAGTTCTGGATTTCTGTTCTCCCAGACCCCGGAGGTTCTGACCTCCAAGCCCGGAGGTTCCGGAGTCTGGAAGCCTCAAGCGACTCGAACGAGTCCAACTCGGAGGTTCCGAGAAAATTCTCGAAGTTCGGGACCGTAAAGACAAGACAAAGAAAAGGAGCAAGACTCGAAGCGGCATGGTTCCGGGGCCTCTAACACTTGTATGCGGGGTTGAAAATCATCCAATGGTGCCTAGAAGAAACTTGAGTCCCAACAAAAGCAAAGCCCATGCATCTAGAGACATACCTCCTAGCTATGTGTTGAGACGCAACAATGTTGGTAAAGTTGTTGCCACGTATGTTGGAAATGAGTCCAACATATATGTGAAAAGATCACTATGGGTTCCAAAAGTTTTGGTTACTAACGTGGAAGGCCCCAAGTCAAATTTGGGACCTAAAAGAAGGAACTAAATTTTTTTGTAGGCATACTCTTCCGGTGGATCAAGTTGGGTGCTTGATAGCGGATGTACACATCATATGACCGGAGAAAAGAGTATGTTCTCATCCAATCTCCATTTGGAAGGACCAAGGGAAACCATTGCATGTGGAGGGGATACAAAAGGAGAAGTCATCGGTGTAGGTGATATTCCTATATCTCAAAATTACTCAATTACAAATGTTCTTCATGTTGATCCGTTAGGTTACAATCTATTATCGGTTTCACAACTTAGTGAGATTGGTTTTGATTGCCACTTCACGGATAAGGATGTGTCCATCATAAAAAGGGAGGATTCCCCTATTGTCCTCACGGGTCGCTTGAGGGGGAGGCTTTACCTAGTTGATCTCAACAAAAGTAAAGTTTCTCCCAAGACTTGTCTAGTGGCAAAATCTAGCATGGGTTGGCTTTGGCATCGTCGTCTAGCCCATGTTGGCATGAGGAACTTGGCCAAACTTTTGAAAGATGAACACATCCTTGGACTAACAAATGTACATTTTGAGAAAGATAGGATTTGCAAAGCATGCCAAGCCGGAAAGCAAGTAGGAGCACCTCACCCACCAAATAGCATCCTCACTACCTCAAGCCCGTTGGAGCTCATCCACATGGATCTATTTGGACCGGTGGCCTACATAAGCATTGGCGGTAACAAATATGGCTTAGTTATTGTTGATGATTATTCTCGCTTCACGTGGGTGTTCTTTGTGTTTGACAAAAGTGAAGTGCAAGGAAAGGTGAAGACCTTCATTAGAAGAGCACAAAGGGAATTCGGGCTACCAATCAAGAAAGTGAGAAGTGATAATGGATCGGAGTTCCGGAACACCTATGTTGAAGAATTTCTTGATGAAAAGGGCATCAAGCATGAATTTTCAGCACCTTATACCCCTCAACAAAATGGGGTGGTTGAGAGTAACTCTTATCGAGATGGCAAGAACCATGTTGGATGAGTACAAGACTCAAGACATCTTTTGGGCCGAAGCTATCAACACGGCTTGCCATGCAATCAACCGCCTCTATCTTCACAAGTTTCACAAGAAGACCTCCTATGAGCTTATTACCGGTAAAAAGCCCAAGGTGTCTTACTTTAGAGTGTTTGGGTGCAAATGTTTCATTCTAAACAAGAGGCCCCGAACCTCTAAGTTTGCACCAAAGGTTGACGAAGGATTTCTTCTTGGTTATGGTCCAAATGAGCATGCTTATCGAGTCTTCAATCTAACCACCGGGAGGATTGAAGTCACGGTAGATTTGACCTTTGATGAATCTAATGGCTCTCAAGTGGAGCAAGTTGATTTGAATGTTGTAGGTAAAGAGAAGCCATCTTGTGAAGCAATCAAGCAAATAGCCATAGGTGATGATAGACCAGTTGAGGCACAAGAGGAAGATGAAAACCAAGCACAAGCTTCAACACCACTCGAAGGGCCAGAAGCCACTGGTTCAGGAGCAGTGCAGAGTTCGGAGGTTCCGAGAATTTCGTCGGAGGTTCCGGGAACTGGCACTGGAGTCCAACCTCCGAGAAATTCTCCGGAGGTTCCGGGGTTTGGAAGTTCAACACCACAAGACACCCTGAACCAGCAGATTGATCAGCAAGGGGATGTCCAAGCAAGTACATCTGAGCCCCAAGCTGATGAAAATGATGAAGATCAACCTCTACACCAACCTCTTGGACCATCACATCCTCGTGTACATCAAGTCATTCAACGGGATCAGCCCGTTGACAATATTCTTGGGAGCATAAGGAGAGGGGTAACAACACGATCTCGTCTTAAGAATTTTTGTGCATTTTACTTGTTTGTTTCCTCTCTTGAACCAACCAAGGTAGAGCAAGCTCTCGAGGATCCGGATTGGGTGGTGGCCATGCAAGAGGAGTTGCACAACTTTGAAAGAAACCAAGTGTGGGAGTTGGTGGAGAGACCAAATACAAACATCATTGGCACCAAATGGGTCTTTCGGAACAAGCAAGATGAGTTTGGTATTGTGACTAGGAACAAAGCAAGATTGGTTGCTCAAGGGTACACCCAAGTTGAAGGGCTAGACTTTGGAGAAACATATGCACGGTAGCAAGACTTGAAGCAATTCGATTTCTACTAGCTTTCGCTGCCCATCATGACTTCAAGCTCTATCAAATGGATGTCAAGAGTGCATTTCTAAATGGACCACTCTCCGAAGAAGTATATGTTAAGCAACCACCGGGTTTTGAAGATCCCAAGCGTCCTAATCATGTCTACAAACTCCATAAGGCGCTCTATGGGCTAAAGCAAGCACCAAGAGCATGGTATGAATGCCTTAAGGATTTCTTGCTTAAGCAAGGCTTTGAGATAGGCAAAGCCGATGCTACTCTCTTTACTAGAAAAGTTGATGGTCATATTTTTGTGTGCCAAATATATGTCGATGACATAATATTTGGTAGTACTAATGAAACTTTTTTGTGAAGAGTTTAGTAGGGTGATGACAAAGAGGTTTGAAATGTCGGTGATGGGTGAGCTCAAGTTCTTTCTTGGATTTCAAATCAAACAAGCTAAAGAAGGGACGTTCATATGTCAAACCAAGTATACAAGAGATATGTTAAAGAAGTTTGACATGGACAAGGCAAAGCCCATCAAGACTCCAATGCCTACCAATGGACACATGGACCTCAATGAAGAAGGGAAATCCGTGGATCAAAAGGTATATCGCTCCATGATCGGCTCTCTTCTTTATTTATGTGCATCTAGGCCGGATATTATGCTTAGTGTGTGCATGTGTGCTAGATTTCAAGCTAACCCAAAAGAGTGCCATCTCATGGCCGTAAAGAGAATCTTGAGATATCTAGTGCATACCCCTAACCTTGGCTTGTGGTATCCTAAGGGCTCCACTTTCGATCTACTTGGCTATTCGGATTCCGATTATGCCGGTTGTAAAGTAGATAGAAAGAGCACATCGGGGACTTGCCAATTCCTTGGTAGGTCTCTAGTGTCTTGGAGTTCTAAAAAGCAAAACTCAGTAGCCCTTTCCACCGCCGAGGCCGAGTATGTTGCGGCCGGCGCATGTTGTGCTCAACTACTTTGGATGAAGCAAACCTTAAAAGATTACGGATGTCACTTTTCCCATATCCCACTTTGTGTGACAATGAAAGTGCCATAAAGCTTGCAAACAACCCCGTAAGCCATTCTCGCACAAAACATATAGACATCCGTCATCACTTCTTGAGAGACCACGAAGCCAAAGGAGATATCGTTTTAAGTCATGTGAGCACCGACAAGCAACTAGCCGATATCTTCACTAAACCTCTCGATGAGTCAAGGTTTTGTAGTTTAAGGAATGAACTAAATATTCTTGATTCTCGTTGCGTGGTTTGATCTCTAGCATGCCATAATTGTTTGCTTCAATCTGTTAGTTTTCTCTGAAAATTTTGTTTGAAAAATGTGTGTGAAAACTCTACCTTAAAGGTTTTTCAAAATCTATTTTCTTATCCCTAACTTGTCTTAAGTGGCTATAGTTGTGTGTGTGAATGCTTGTTTTCTAGCCACTTGAGTCAAGGGTACCATGACCTAAGAATCTCAGTAGATAGAAAGTTCAAAATCTCAAAGGGAGTAGAAGTTAAATGTCTCTGGAATTCAAACTTCGGAAGCTTCGAGAAAATCTATGGAGGCTCCGGGCCTCAGAAGTTCTGAGAAAATCCTCGGAAGCTCCAATCTTTACAGACTTAGCGCTCAGTCTCAACCGAAGGGGAGTTAAAGAGAATAAAGCATCTTCGAAGAATATTCTTTCTACCTAGGGTAAACTCATCGTTCCCCTTTCACCGCGGTCAACCCTCTCAGATCCACTTTCACCGCTTCCCTCTCTCTCCCGACGCGAAACCGCAACACACCATCCTTCTCCACCGCCTCACCGCCACCGCTTCCCTCGCCGCCGGTGACCACATCTCTTGCGGGCTACCCGTGTGAAGCCGTGCCGCATTCCTCGTTCGTGGGTCGCCGCTGGGGAGCATCAAGGAAGGGTTCGCTCGGATCCCGTACGGAGAAGAAGAAGAAGGCTTCAATCCGCACCTTCTCCTGTCGATTCTCTGGCGTGAACAAGCTTTGAAGATCTTCGTCTTCCATCTCCTTGATTCCAATCAAGGTAATCAGAGGCCTCACTCTAACCCTAACCCTAGTTCCTAGATCTACATGCTGTTAGGGTTCTAAATCTTGGAATTCGTAGAATGCTGCCTGTTTATCCTTGACCTGTACGCCTGTGATGCAAGTGAGGCTTAGGTTTAGTTGAAAGTTGAATCAAATGCCAGAGTGCAGTAAGGTTGACAGGGGCTCGGAGGTTCCGAGAAAATTCTTAGAGGTTCCGAACCCTGTAACCCACTGTAGGCTGACCTTGATTCAAAGTTCCACTGAACTTCACTTCACCTGTAACACTCCTTCTCTTGTCCTAGGTAAATTCAATCATGTTTGCTTCCTTGATTAAAATTCGGTTGAAAGTTGAATCAACAAGCGTCCTCTGTCGGTACACCGACTTCGGAGGTTACGAGAATTTTTCCGGAGGCTCCAACTCTGGAGGTTCGGAAACTTCCTCGGAGGTTCCGGTGTACGTACTAACAAGTGACGATCCGTGATTCAAAATTCCACCGAAAATTAATCAATTGAATATCATACCTATCTTGATCCTCTGTTCTTATCGGTCCCGTTCCCACTCTTATCTGCTTTGCTCATATTTCTCCACGACGGATGTCCGGCACTCTGTCGACAAGACATACACCAAGAGCGAGAGGCCACCCTTTGAGACACCGCCGGTGAAAGAGCCTTCAAGTTAGCGGGAAGAAGAGCAGCGCGGCGGTGGCGGTGGCGGCGGAGAGGAAAGGCCACCCCTAGGAGGGGCAAAGGTGGTAGTCTGTCAGGAGGGAGAGGATCTGGGTCTACTGCCCATGTGGAGGACAATGGAGGGACTGAAGGCAAGACCATCCCTATAGAGCTGGAAGATGACATGCCCTTAGGAGAAATAGACTCAACTTATCTCAAATACCACAAGGGGTTGCTCAAAAGACATCCTCCAACCAAGTATGACAACTCTGTGTATATTGAGCACACTAACTATGATGGAGCAGGGTTCTTGGTCAAGAAAGCCAGAGAGGAAAATCCTTATGTGAACCCCAAGATGGCAGCTATAGATTATAGATTTTGGTCTGTCTTCCACTTCAAGTTCTATGAAACTGTCCTTAACACCAAGATGAAGCTGATCAAGATGAAGTGGATCGACTTTACCCATCTGGAGGCAGCAGAGGAACCTGTCAAGGAAGAGGTGCTTGATTTGGTGGACAAATATAAGATGAGAGACATCATGAGCTTCAAATATGATTGGAACATAGAGGTTTTAGCTCAGTTTCATGCTACCTTCTTCCATGAAGACAACAAGGAGACCATCCACTGGATGACAGAAGGGGTACATTACAAGATTGATTTTGTCACTTTTGCCAGACTTTTTGGGTTCAGCAAGGAGGACAGAGAGGCTGACATTATCCATTTTGAGGCCCATATGAACCCCAACAAGATTGCTGCAACATATGAGTATGAGGAGTTGGCTGATGGCTCTACCACTGCTCTGAAATCAGTGTATTATGTGCTCAACAACATGTTCAGGGAAACCATATATCCAAAAGGGGGCAGTGACTCAACCAGCCTTAGGAGATTTGCACCAAATCTGCTGGCTAGGTTCGTTGCCGGAGCTAGGCCATTCTCTGCGTGAGCGAGATTCATACGGCACAACTTGGTAGAGGTGACAGAGAGCGGGAAATGCAATCTGCCATATGCTCCATACCTCATGTACATGATAGAGATGGTTTCCGGGGTTAGCTACAAGAAAGACGTTGAGCACGCCTCCTACCAAGTGAAGCAGTGGCAGCATCAGAAGAAGCAGCATATTGTGGAGGAGCACATTCTCAAGAAGGCCAGCACCAAGCCACCCAAATCTGGTTCAGCAGTAGGAGAAGAAGGACCCAGCAAGGCTCCCATGCCTGCTGGACTGCATAAGCTGAGAGGGATGGTTAGGGACACCTGGAGGTACTGCAGATGGACTTCCCATCAGCTTTTTGAGCTCAGGGAAGATATGAACAGATTGCTGAAGCACCAGGGGCTATCCTTCGATGCCATGCACCATCCTCCTCCTCTCTTTCCTGACTTTCCAGAGTACACTACTAGTGAGGATGAGGGTGAGAAGGAGCCTGCTAGTCCCATGGCTGAAGATACTTCTGCTGCACACTTTGATGGAGATGAAGAAGATGATGAGCCACTAGGTGCTAAAATGGCAGGGTGAGGAAAGAGGTTCGTTGGTAAGAAAGCTATGGGATCCTCATCCGGTGCAAGACTCGGGAAGGAAGGCCCACTGCCGCGCACCGTCGAAGGCCCATAGATCTGTCCTCATCTAGTTCTGACCTTGGTTCTGACAGCACAGTCCCTGAAGCGGAGGAGGAGGACTCTGACTTCAGTGATGAGGAGTGATTTTCCTAGGTTCTGTTCTCACTTCCTCTCTTCTTTTCTTTCCTTTTTGTTAAACTGTTGACAAAGGGGGAGAGATGAAGATTGAGAAGCATCTGAAGACCTGGAGCTCCTTCTGGTGGCCTGCTAACCACAAAATTCTTTTGTTCTTTTGGTGAGATGAGAGTGTTAACTATTCTCTCATAAACTCTTGTTGGTTAATTGGTGAACTGCTGTAAAGCTTTTAGCTTGCCTCTGTTGGCAAGCAGGTTCTGGTCATGGTTGTATGGGATTTGGAAAACTTTAAAACCTTGTGTTGGATGTAATAGGGCTAGATGTGTTGGATGCTGTTATCTTTATCTAGCTGCTATTTTCTGGTCATATCTGTTGCCTTGCCTGTGTGTTATTGTTGTCTGTTGGAGTATCTGTTGCAGACCTCAGAGGTTCTGAGAATTTTTCCAGAGGCTCCAACCCCTGGAGGTTCCGGAAACTTTCTCGGAGGTTCCGAACTCTGCTAACAGATAACTCTTTGTGTGTTCTCACATGGCATATGCATCACGTATTATCTGCTACACTTCTTTTGCACCCCTCGATGGCTTGAGTACAACTTTCTTGACACTTTTACTCACAATGTATGCAACTTAATTGTCGATTAAGACATCTTTCCCTATTCAAAAGGTACATGCATACATTGAGGGGGAGACTTGTACTCAAATCATCAAAAGCTCAATCTTTCAAATTAAATTGTAAACTTTAATTGGGTTGTCAACATTTACCAAAAAGGGGAGATTGTAAGTGCAATCAAGCCCTATGAGGGTTTTGGTGATGTTGACCACACAATTAAAGAGCTAATGAGCCTTTGAGTTCGTTGTGCGGCATAAAGTTATTATCACGGGTGCAAAAGATTGATTGAAGACCCCTCAACTTGTTACAAAAAGGATGCCTATGCTACTTGGCGGAGTTTATTTATTTTATCTTTTGAATTTGAGTATAGGACAATCCGTACTATCAAGAGGGATACTAATGGTGAGTTAGGGTGGTTTCAAGTGCTCATAATCCATCTTTCCTAAACCTTAATCCTCACCCCAAGGGTAGTAACCTGCAGCTGTTTTGCTCCTGCTGATTGCTGTTCAGAGGTTCCGAAGATTTTCTCGGAGGTTCCGACCGTACGGGCTACAATCTGTAGAGTTTTCAAAAGTCGGAAGTTCTGAGATTTTTCTCGGAGGTTCCGAACTCTGGAATATAGCCGTTACTGTTCTGGATCTGGGGGTATTTATACCCCACAGTCCCCCAACGGTTATCTTCTTCCTCCCCCTCGCAGAACGTCGTTCCTTGCTGTTTTCTCTCACCTTGCATTCACTCCTAACCTACTCTCATCCAAATCCTTGCCTAGCATTGATTGAGAGTGGATTCTTGAAGTGAGTTAGTGAGCCAATCCCTTCTCCCTTGGTATTTGAGCACTTGGAAGAACCCTAGCAAGCTTGGTGGATCTATTACTCTTGGAGCTTTGCTCCTAGACGGACAGAGGTTCTTGGAAGCTCTCCAAACCGATTTGTGGAAGCTCCAAGGTGTTTGTATTACCCTTTGTGATTCTAGTGGAAAGCCTCCACCTATTACCCAAAGTGATAGGTGTGAGAGAGGAGTTGACCTTTGTGGTCCGGAGCCTTTTGTGGCTTCCTCAACAACGTGGACTTAAGCAAGCCTTTGTGGCGAGTCGAAACACGGGATAAATCTTTGTCTCATGCGTGTTCTCATTTACTTACTTGTTCATGCTTGTGCTTGACTAGATCTATTAGGGTTTGCTCCCGATCTACTTTGTGGTGCCTTCCTAGCGTGTACTTTGCTTAAAAATCTTCTTGCTAGGTCCTAAGTACCTCCTAGAATTTAGTAGATCTGGTTTTCATCAAGCTCCTCGCAGCTCTAGCTATTTATGCTCTGTTCTAACAGCTGTCGGAAGTTCTGAGTTTATTCTCGGAGGCTGCCTCGTTCGGAGGTTCCGAGAATAATCTCGGAGGTTCCGAGGTACGACGTGTGTTTTCGCAGAAAAAGTTTAAATTCTGTGTGCAGGCCTATTCACCCCCCTCTAGGCCACATTGCCTCGATCCTTTCAGTAGTCGTGTAGACTTGAACCCCGGAGTAGTCGTGTAGACTAGGCGTAGAATCGACAGAGCTGGTCGACGTTCCACGAGTTGTTGATGTCTTCGCCTTCGAGTGTCTGGAGGCGGTAGGAGCCCGGCCCAGTCACCTTTGCAACGGTGAAGGGACCTTCCCAGGGGGAGCTGAGCTTGTGTAGTCCTTACGTATTCTGGATACGCCGGAGGACGAGATCACCAACGTTGAAGGAGCGTTCCTTGACGTTGCGATCATGGTAGCGTCGGATACCCTCTAGGTACCTTGCTGATTGGACGAGGGCAGCGCAGCGAGCTTCTTCGAGGCTGTCGGTGTCAATTCGTCTGCTGTCTTCTGAGACGCCTTCGTCGTAGTGCTGCACTGCTGGCGAGTTCCATATGACGTCGGCAGGGAGGATTGCTTCGGAGCCGTAGACCAGGAAGTAAGGGGATTGCCCCGTTGGCTTGGATCGGCCGAGTCCGTAGCCCCCGAGTGCGTTGAGTAGTTCCTTGATCCATTTGCCTCCTTTAGAGTTAGCGGCGTCGTGTAGCCGCTTCTTGAGGGCGTCAAGCACCATCTCGTTGGCGCGCTCGACTTGTCCGTTGGCCCGAGGATGGGCAACTGAGACGTATCGTATGTCGATCCCACTGTTCTCGCAGTACTCCCAGAACTGGTGATTGTTGAAGTTGGAGCCCAGATCTATGATGATGCGGTGGGGTAGTCCGTAGCGGTGTACGAGTTCATCCAGGAAGTCGAGTACTCTGTCAGCCTTGGGGCACGTTACCGGCTTGACTTCGATCCATTTGGTGAACTTGTCGATGGCCACCAATACCCTGTTGAAACCGCCTGGCGCCGTTGGCAGTGGCCCAATCATGTCGAGCCCCCAACAGGCAAAGGGCCAGGTTGGCAGTATGGTGACTAGCTTGTAGGCTGGGACGTGTTGCTGCTTGGCGAAGTACTGGCATCCTTGGCATCTTCTGACGAGTTCTTCGGCATCGCCCAGGGCGGTGGGCCAGTAGGAAGCTCGCCGGAAGGCTTTGCTGACCAGCGTGCGTGAGGACGCGTGGTTACCGCAGACGCCCTTGTGGATCTCCTCCAAGATGTCCTTGCCTTCTTTGCGAGGGATGCACTTCATGAGTACTCCGGAAGATGCGCCCCGCTTGTAAAGCTTGTCTCCGACGAGGACGTAGGACTTGGCGCGGCGGACGAGCTGCTCGGCCAAGTTCTTGTCGGAGGGAACCTTCTGCTCGCCGAGGTAGTCGATGAAGGGTTGCCTCCAGTCCACGTCGATCATCACGACCTCCTGTCCAGCTGGTGGGTGAGCTGGGACAGTGGTCAGTGGCGCCGGCTCCGGGATGGATGGCGCGTGAAGCTCATGAACGAAGACACCCGCTGGGACTTGAGCGCGGGTAGATCCAAGCTTCGAGAGGATGTCCGCTGCAATGTTGTTGTCGCGGACGATGTGGTGGAACTCGAGACCGTAGAACTTGTTCTCGAGCTTGCGGACTTCTAGGCAGTAGGTGTCCATGTTCTCCTTGTTGCGGTCCCAGGACTTGTTGACTTGGTTGATGACCCTTGCGGAGTCGGCCGTAGACTAGTAACCGCTTGATGCCCGGTGAAGCCACGAGGCGAGCCCGTGTAAGAGAGCTTCGTACTCGGCTTCGTTGTTTGAGACCTTCCGAGAAGATCGCGGGACGTACTTGAGTTGTTCGCCCGTTGGAGAGATCGGGAGTACCCCCCGCACCTACACCCTCGAGGTTGAGTGAGCCGTCAAAGTACATCACCCAATGCTGTGGTCGCACGGTTGGGGTTGGTAGCTGGTTCTCGCGCCATTCCGCCATGAAGTCGACTAGCGCCTGCGACTTGATGGCTGTGCGCGGCTTGAAGTCGATGGTGAGGGCACCGAGCTCGACTGCCCACTTGGAGATTCTTCCAGTAGCATCTTGGTTCCGCAGGATGTCGCCGAGTGGGTAGTCGGTGACAACGGAGATCGAGTACTCCTGGAAGTAGTGTCGTAGCTTCCGCGAGGTGATGAGTACTTCGTACAGAAGCTTCTGCACAGGCTGATAGCGTGCCTTGGACTCTGATAGAACCTCGCTGATGAAGTAGACTGGGCGCTGGACTGGGTAGGCGTGGCCGTCTTCTTGCCGCTCGACAACGATGGCGGTACTGACCACATGAGTAGTCACAGCTAGGTAGAGCGAGGTCGCTCGCCCTTGTGAGGAGCCATGAGGATCGGCGGCTTCGATTGGAAGTCCTTGAGGCTGGGCAAGGGCTTGATGCGCCTCGGAGTCCACACGAACTTCTCTTGATGCTTGAGTAGTTTGAAGAAGGGGAGTCCCCGTTCTCCGAGCCTCGAGATAAATGCGTTCGGTCTTTGCCATGCACCCGGTCCGCTTACGGACGTCTTTGATGCTCGTGGGAGCTTTCATGCTTTCGGTGATGGCGGAGATCTTCTCGGGATTGGCTTCGATGCCGTGTTGGGCGATGATGAAGCCGAGTAGTTTGCCCGAAGGTACGCCGAAGACGCACTTGTTCGGGTTGAGCTTCCAGCGGTACTCACGCAAGGATGCGAAAGTCTCTTCAAGGTCGTCGATGAGGGTATCGGAGTCTACGGTCTTGACGACCATGTCATCCACGTAGGCTTCGACGTTCTTGTTGAGTTGCCTCTTGAAGAGCGAGCCCGGATGGCTCGTTGGTAGCTGGCACCGGCGTTCTTCAACCCGAAGGACATGGTCGTGTAGCAGTACACGCCAAACGGGGTGATGAACGCGGTCTTCTCCTGGTCTTCTTCCTTGATCGCGATGCGGTGGTACCGGAGTAGCGGTCGAGGAAGCGAGAGCGAGTCGCGGCCCCGCCGTGGAGTCGATGACTTGATCAACTGCGGCAACCCGAAGGGGTCCTTGGGGCGTGCTTGTTGAGGTCGGTGTAGTCAACGCACATCCTCCACTCGTTCGAGTTCTTCTTGCGGACGAGGACGGGGTTGGCGAGCCACTCAGGATGGAAGACTTCTCTCGATGAAGCTAGCCGCGAGTAGTTTGGCGAGTTCCTTCTTGATGGCGTCCCGTCCGTCGTCGGCAAAGCGTCGGAGGTGTTGTCGCTTGGGGGTGGCCTTAGGATCGACGTTGAGGCGGTGCTCAATCGGCTCCCTAGGCACTCCCGGCATGTCCGTCGGCTTCCACGCGAAGATGTCGCGGTTAGCCCGAAGGAAGCCGATGAGCGCGTCTTCCTATTTGGGGTCGAGGCCGGCCCCGATTGTGGTGGTCTTGCTGGGGCCGCCTGTTCCGAGGTCGATCGTCTTGACGAGTACCTCCTCAGGTGGCTGAGGCTTGTTGGCGCTGTCAGACTTCTCTAGAATATCGAGTTCACTTGTAGCAAGCTTCTTCGACGCAGCGTAGACCTCCATCATCGCATTGGGTACTTGGTTTGTAGAGGCGATCTCCACGGCTTCTGTATCGCAGTCGTGGGAGATCTTCAAGTCTCCTTGAAGGGAGAGTACACCAGCCGGGCTTGGCATTTTGAGTACCAGGTAGGTGTAGTGGGGCACCGCCATGAACTTGGCGATGGCCGGTCTGCCGAGGATGGCGTGGTAGGAAGTCTCGAAGTCCGCGACCTCGAACTTGATGTACTCGGTACGATAGTTGTCCCGAGATGCCCCGAAGGTAACTGGCAGGACCACTGAGCCCAGTGGAATAGCCGCGTTGCCGGGGACGATGCCGTAGAAGGGCGTGTTGCTCTTGGTGAGCATGTGGGTGATGTCGAGCTTCATTTTCTTCAAGGTCTTGGTGAAGAGGACGTTGAGCCCGCTTCCACCGTCGATAAGCACCTTGTTGAGTTTGGAGCCCGCGACCACCGGCTTCAGGACGAGGGGGAACCGTCCTGGTTCAGAGAAGCTGGTCCATTGGTCCGCGCGGGAGAATGTGATGGGTACCTCCGACCACCTGAGAGGGGTCGGGACCGCTGGTTCAATGGACATGACTTCACGACGGGTAGCCTTCTGCTCCCGCCTGCTGGGAAGCCCGCCGAAGAGGACGTTGACAGTCTTGTCAGGCTCCTGGAAGTCGTTGTTGTCGCCGTCCTTCTTCTTGCCCTTTTGGTCGTGAGGGTGCGGTGGCTCTGGCGTATCCTTGAGTGCATGCCTTAGTTGGTAGCACTGCTCGGTGGTGTGGTTGCCGTTTGGATGCCACGGGCACTTCTCCTTCAGTAGGTCTTTGAAACCGCCAGAGTTCTTCTTCGAGTTCCCTTTCGCAGGGCGCTGGATAGCCGCGACAGTGTTGTCTGGCTTGCGCTTGCGGTTGGGACCCGAGTAGTAGTTGTTGTTGTTGTTGCGACCGCCTTGGTTCGCATTGCTGCCGCTGCCGCCGCCACGGTTCCCGCTTGGTCTTGCCACGGATGGCGTCATACTTGGCGTTGGCCTTGTCTTCTTCATCCGCCCAGGACGTGATCATGTCCTTGAGGTGGGGGATGGACCTGGGGCGGCGACGACCGAAGTCTTCGAAGGTGCGGCGGTGGTAGAGGCCGTCTTGGAAGAGGTCGATGACCTCCTTGTCGGTGACGTCGACGACGGTAGCGCGCTTGTCGAAGAAGCGGCGCATGTACTTGCGGAGGGTCTCGCCTTGTTCTCGCTTGATCATGGCCGGGTCCATGCGAGTACCCGATCGGCCCATGGCGCCCGCGAAGTTGGCGGTGAGCTTGCTCCTTCGGGTGGTCCCACTTGTCGATCGAGTGCTTGTCCGGCGACTCGAGCCATGTGAGTGGTGCTTGGTCTAGGCAGAAGGGGAAGTAGAGGCACTTGGTGTCGGCGTTGCCGACGGCGTTCTCGATGGAGAGGGCGTAGCACCTGAGCCACTGGATGGGATCCTGCTTCGCATCGTACTTGGTGATCCCCAAAGGCTTGAACTTGTCGGGGGAGGAGCAAGTTGCGAAGTCGAGGTGAGAAGGCGGGGAAGCCGTCGCCGTCGCCTGCGGTGGTCGACTTCTTCCGCCGCAGCTCCTCAATCTTACGGCGGGCATCGTGCCGCCCGCGAGGCGCCGGGGGCGTGGCTGTTCGCGTGGCCTCGGCCGCCGCGGCCGCCGCCGCCGCCGGCCCTCTGTTGGCTCCATGGTTGGAGCTACCGCCGTCGCCGCCGCCGCCGTTGGGGTCGTGGCCGCCGCCGCCGGCCGGAGCACGGTGGGGGACGACCTCGCGATTGCTGTTGTCGCGCTGTGGACGTCCGCCGGCGTTGGAGCGGGTGCGGTTGGGTTCGGCTGGGAGGTCAGCTCGAGTACGATTGGGACCGTTGCCCGCGCTGCGACTTGTAGCCTCGTTGTCGCGTTGCCTGGCGGGAGGAGGCTGGTTAACCCTGTTGTCAACTCGCATGAAGTAGGCATCTTCAGCTAACTTGGCGATGACCTCTCTAGTGCGGATGCCCTGAGCCTGACGTGCGATCGCTGTGATCGACATGAGGCATTGCTCAGGGGTAGTGTGTACTCTGGTCTCGACCGCCTCGAGAGCTTCCGCAAGGTTGCGGACAGGGAAGTTGTCGCGGAGGCGCCGGCGACGCTCGCTGCGCTTCCGATTACGCTCGCGTCGAGCGTCTCTGGGGTTCTTGTTTGGTGGAGCATCAGCAGAGAGCTCGTCGGAGGAGATGTCTTCCAGGTACTTGTCCTGCGCCGTGCACGAAGGCCTCGCGGTGTCCCGGCGGACCATGAAGACTTGGCAATCGGGGTGCCAAGGCCGGACTCGAAGGTGCCACCTCAGTTGGTGTGTTAGAGTCAGCCTGGGCAAGTGGTGTTCCCTCCTGGAACGGTAGCGAGTCGATGTAGGCGATGTAGCGTGAGTCTCCACTTATCGGGTCGGCGGGCTTGCGGTCCGGCCGATGAGACGAATCTCCCGCCGGTGTGGATGTTATAACCAGCCCAGAGGCCGGCCCTGACAAGGGATACTCAGTGGAGTTGTCTTCGGACTCAGGCTCCTCAGGGTCCGACCCGAAGTCGAACTCGTAATCGGGGTTCGAGTAGAACTCGGAGAGAGGGTTGGAGTCCAAAGCATGACCGAGGGCGGTGTCGGAGTCCGAGTTGTACTCGGGTACGGGCTCCTTGCCGGCCCGGCGCGAAGAGGGAGCCCCCGTGCGGGCCCGGCTGAGGATGCGGGGGCCACGCGTGGAGTGCTCACGAGGTGAGGGGACCGCCTGTGATGGCTGAGCAGTCGGCTCACATGCGATGGCCCATGGGGACGTCGAGTTCGAGTTGGAAGCGGACTCGAGCTCGAATTCAGCGTGGTGGTTGAAGAGCGAAATTTCACCGAGCTTGCCGGCGAGATCGCCTGTGACAACTTCGGGGAGCGTCATGAAACCAGTCTTCAGGTTGGGCGGCATGGTTAGGCGGCGCTGGAAGGAGCCCGCGCCGTCAGCAGTGCAGACCCAAGCGCCGAACACGAAGGTGTCGCCGCGGTTGAAGGCGACGGTTGGCTTGAAGTGGACGGGAGCCGTCGAGTTCGCCATGTGATCTCGGGCGAGAGCCCCTACCTGGCGCGCCAGCTGTCGGTGTTTTAGACCGGCAACCTACTAAGGGGAGTACCCGAAGTAGATGAATGTGGCCTCGCCGAGATCGGTAACTCGAAGGAAGAGACACGTGGCACACAATTTAGACAGGTTCGGGCCGCGAGGTGCGTAATACCCTACGTCCTGTATGCTGCGTAGCTCTGGATTGATTGAGCACGATTACAAGATGGTGCAATAGTGCGTCGTGATGAGGTTGAATGCTAGAGATCGGTCCCTGCCTCGCCTTATATAGTCCGGGAGGCAGGATTACAAGTCGGGGTAGGGAGAGAGTACTAGTCGAGTACGTCCAGGAGTCCTCCATACAATGCGGAACATGTACAACTCCCTAACCAAGTACTACTCCTTTGTAGTCCTTGTGCTCCACGCCATTAGATGCCATGTAGCGCAAGCCGGGTAGTCCCAGGGGCCTACCGAGTAGTCGGTCCTGGTACCCACCGAGGTAGTGGGCCCATGGAGGTCCATACGACACAAGGCGAGGTTCCGGAGGCTCTGCTCTCGCCGGTACCGTGCGCACGGTGCAAGCGATGGAGATGCAAAAGAAAGCAGCAAACAGAGGGAAAAGAGAGAGGTCTCCTAAATAGGAGTACCTGGTTTGTGAATTGGCGACCTGAGGGAGAGGAGAAGGGCGCCTTATAGGCGAACAGCAGGCGCAGGGGAGATGAACCTGGACGTCACGGTTAATTCGCCTCAGGTAGTAACGGTCGCGGTTAAGGCTGGTAACTGTCGTGGTTTAAGGCCTCCCGGTAACTGTCACGATTAAGGGACCATTGACAGCCAACAGTAACGTTCACCACCACAGCCTCGACTCGGTGAGGCGAGCGAGTGCGCGCGCGTGTGGCATGCTTATCTCCTTTATTCAACTTCACAAGAGGTGTACCGAAAGGTTACGTAATAAGTTGGATGGGAGACTCCTCTAGTACCCATACGGTATTTCTCCTTCCTTTAACATCAAACACATGTGCTTTTAATTCTTTTTTATTACAATAAATGGCCCTAGGCTCGTTCTCAAGTAATCAAAGAACCTTTTTTTTCTCTTTTCAAAACATGGTATTTACATGCATGCACTCATCCATGTGAATGTATATAAAAAATGAGCACCTATGCCAAACTCGTACAAAGGCAGCTTACACTGCAAGAAACCTTATTAGTTGAGCATTTCCATAAAAAAACTTTTAGCATAGATAACAAAAAATAAGATCTAATACCTTTTAAACTAGTGACGGCGAAGTTTGGAATGGTTAGCAGGGGCTCCTTCCTCTTATTCCTCCTATAGCCCCTCATTCCCCTTTTTTCTTTCTCGAGTCTTTCGGAGAGGTTTAGGTGGAGTTTGCATAGCCTCACTAACGGTAGTAGGGGCTCCAACTTCTTGACCCAGCGCTGCTTCTGCTGCTGCTCTTGACATGGATATTTAATGATCTTGCCAACCCCCTGACCTATGCTGCCTCCGTTGCTGCTCTTGACATAGGTGCTGCGACACCATACATTTATGAAACATGATGCTAAGCTTTATTGAACATTCAATAACAAATACGTCAAATATTTTAATTGTGCCATTGCAATCACTAGATTTACCGCCTTCAAAATGTAGGTACTCCCTCCGTCCCAGGATAGAAGGCGCGGCTCAAAAATTTCAAAGACCAAGGAAGTCATTAATTACCGCATCTTTCTGAGCACGTCGCTTCGTTTCCATCCGGGAATAATTGCGTCAAAACGTTACTCCGTCCCGGGCCGTTAGAACTCCAGCCGCGCGCATGCGGGCATGCGCGCGCGCATTTTTCCCGTCCGTTCTTCCCGCGTGCATGCGGGCATGCAGCGGTGGTAATTTTTCCCTTCGTGCGCGCGCATGCGAAGTAGTGGCAGTCAATTTTTTCACGGCCGCCAAAATTTTCATCCGCGCCATATTTTTCATCCGCTGTCCGCCAAATTTGGTTCTCCTATAAATAGAGTACTTATGCACAGCTGACAGCACATTGCTCTCTCTAATCCTCCTTCTGTGTTTCCATATCATGCCTAGTTTAGATTTAAATCAACCCATAAACTGGGATGAGATTGGAGAGTTTGAGGGGGAAGTACACGATTTGACCTAGGATTATGTTTGGGACTCCGGCAACGAAGGTAATCACCGAGAGTTTTCATATTGTATATGTTGTCATTGCACGTATGTACGAACCGTGAACTTAATGGCAATGTTACAGCTGCCGACGCCGACGACGACGATGACGCCGACGACGACGAAGATGAAGGTGACGGCAACACAACGGCTGATGGCGAGGATGAAGCAGTCCGTGGAGACGTCGCTGTTGAACTTGAAGCCGGCAGTGGTGCACACACCGTGCAGCAAGCTCAAGGGGCGTCGTCCCTGCAGGAAGTAGACGCCGGTGATCAAGCAGATGCCGGTGATCAAGCAGACGCCGGCAACAACTCAGGTACTCATTCTCCTCGCATGCATGCACTATTTTCTTTTTCAAATGAGCCGAAGCTTTCTGCATGCAAACATTGAATGACAATGACATGCAAACCTTGAATGAACAGTCCCATGCAAACCTTGAATGCATTTTCTTTTCTTTGTTTATTTAGGCACTCCTGCCAATATCAAGAGGAGGCGGTACTACCCTCCTGATATAAAAAGAGTCTTGTATGCGATGTGCCTAGAAAGATCAGCTCCAGGCATGCTGCAGGAAGGAGTGACGAAATCTGTTGCTCGTGATATGGGGGTGCCATTGAGAGTTGTCCAGCGTGTATGGCGAGATGGAAAAACTGGTGGTGGAGTTTCAGCTTTTGATTCCAATAAGAAAAAAAATTGTGGTGCTAAAAAACTTGCATTTAACCCAGATGTCATCAAAGATGTGCCACTTAGAGAGCGTCATACTATCCGTGACCTAGCCACTGCCTTGCATATGTCAAAGAGCACATTGCATAGGCGTCTAAAAGAAGGAAAGTTTAGGCGCCATACAAATGCCATAAAGTTCACCTTAACCGAACAAAACATGAAGGAACGTGTGCGATTTTGCCTGCAAATGCTTGACATCCTTAGCTTACCGGATGACATCCCAACATTCAAAGCTTTGTACAATGTCATTTACATAGATGAGAAATGGTTTTATAGGACAAAGAAAAATCAAATCTATTACTTGGCGCCGGGCGAACGGATCCCTCGAAGACATGTGAAGAGCAAAAATTTCATTGAAAAAGTGATGTTTCGTGTGTGACAGCCCGCCCAAGGTTTGAGAATGGTGTTTGCACATTTGATGGTAAAATAGGAATTTTTCCTTTCACTACATTGGAGCCGGCCAAGAGAAAAAGTCCCAATAGACCGAGAGGTATTATTTCTCTTATTTATCTTGGTTGCTGTACTTATCTTGGTTACTCTACTAATCTTGGTTGCATTTGCATGGTTTAATATAGGAACCTTGGAGCTGAAGGCCATGACATCCGTCACCGGGGAAACAATCCGTAAGTTTCGATTGAAAAGGTCTTGCCTGCCATCAAAGAAAAATGGCCTGTCAAGAACGAGGACGCCCAATATTCATTCAACAAGACAACGCGAAGGCGCATATTGCAGTTGATGACCCAGATTTTTGCCGTGTTGCACAAGAAGATGGGTGGGATATAAGGTTGATGTGTCAGCCACCCAATTCTCCGGATCTTAATGTTTTGGATCTAGTTTTTTTTGCAGCCTTGCGGGCATTATTTGAGAAGTCATCTCCGTCAAATATCCAAGAAATTGATGCTAATGTGACTAAAGCCTATCTAGAATACCCGGTGGATAGGTCAAATCGAGTGTTCCTTACACTAATGGCATGCATGAGAGAGATTATGCTTGCAAAAGGTGGACAACATTATGCAATTCCGCATATGAAGAAGGCGGCATTGGAGAGAATTGATCAACTTCCAATAAGGCTACAAGTAGAGAAGGAAATTTATGAAGATGCAGTGCAGTTCGTCACTGCATAGCTTACAGGATGTCTTTTTTTGTTTGATCTTCAGCGAACTAAACTGCATGTAACCGATTACATCATGTGATCATTTAGATCATTCATGCAATTCAGGAAAACTAGGAAAGCAAATTTTGTACATCATAGGACGAACGATTGCAAGGGCCTTCTCACTTTTTTCCCTTTCTTTTTCTATTTCGGTAGCAACGGCGCAGCAACACTAGCTTCTTCCTCGACGTCCTCAAATGAGTCCGGAACATATGTGTCACCGGCCAATGAGTCGGGGACGTACCGAATCTTTGTCGAAGTCGTCGGCGCGTGATCGACATCCGACTTCATCACAAGCGGAGGATTGTTGGCTTGTTGCTGCATGTAGATGGCGTCTTCATAAGTTTTCTTTGCAAGTTGCCGTGCGCGGACGGCACGGACAAGAAACGCTCGAGCGCGGCGGAGCTCGAGTTGCGCTCGGCGTTGCATGCACCGGGCGCGCATGCATCGGGCACGCACAGCATGCTTCTTCGTCACTTGTCCTTGATCCATCACATGCAAGAGTGCGGGCGAGAGAGAGGGAAGCTCACATGCAAGCAGGAAGTGCGAGAGAGAGGGAGGCCAGCTGAGATGCATGCAAGGGAAGTGAGAAGAGAGAGGGAGGACAGCCGCAAGAGATGCATGCAAGGAGTCCTACTCGGGCTAAATAGGAGAGAGAGAGAGGAGGGGAGAGATGCATGCATGCATGCAAGGTGAGAGTAACGGGCATCTAACGGGAGGGGTGTGGTACGAGGAGGCCGGCGGTTTTGGAGTAAATTCGCACGGAGAAACGAGCGAGGCATGCAGCCAGCGCCTTGTATCGTGGGACATTTCAAAAAAGCAGTTACGCCTTCTATCCTGGGACGGAGGGAGTATCATATGAAGACTTGCGTAAAATTAGTTGTACAATCAACATGCTCAAAACACCTCCGTCAACTTTTATTTAAATTGCAAAAAATGATCAACCTTAAAGAAATTTCCCATGAAAGTACTGGATCAACCGGTAATTCAGAAAACGAAGGTAGGGTAAAAATTCGAGTTCAAATGGGAAACCTCACGTGTTTCGGACCTTCAAAAATTTGCAAACGGCCCAGCCAGATGCCACAAGCTGTGCCGCGCCGCGCGTCTTCGCCACGCGACCACAGACAGACAGCTCGTCACTCAGAGCGCCCAAAACCCAGAAGCCCGCCCGCCCCCGTGCTCGCGTACTAGGGTTTTAAAAATCCCTCTCCGTTCCCCCTCCCCTTCCGCCGACCACCGCCGACTCGCCCCTAGGGTTCCGGCCGGCGGGCGGGCTTTGCTCTCCGGCCATGGCGCCGCCTCCGCCGCGCGAGCTCCTGGCCGTCATCGAGGCGGCGCTGCTGGGCCCCACGCCGCCGTCCCCTGCGCAGCGCGTGGAGCTCCTCCACGCCGTCCGCGACGCCGCCCCAGCGTTCCGCTCGCTCCTCTCCTACCCGGTGCGCCCCCCCCCCCTGTGCCGGGCATTCGCTCGATTGTGCTAGGATTCGTTGGTGCCACCTGGTGACTCGGGTTTGCTTAATTTGGATTTGGGCGTCTCTATGTCTGTGTGTGGGCAGGGGCCGAAGGCGTCTGATCGGACTCAGGTGGAGAGCAAGGAGGTGCGGCTGCCGGACATGCCGCCCATCACTCTCGATGACACCGACGTGCAGACTGTAAGCTCCCTACTCCCCAATGACTTTCTCGAGTGCAGTCATCTGGCTAGTTTTATGCTGTTCAAGATGCTCGGAGGGAACGCTCATTCTCTTGATTAGAGCTCTGGAATGTCAAGTTGAGAATGACACTTTATGCTTTAGTTAGGACATCTCGGTGCGAACCTGTAATTTTGAACTAGCCTCTGATAGATGAGATTATCATTTGTAAACATGCAACTTCTGACTTCAGCTGAGACAAGCTATGTTTTACTTCAGTGTTTCGTTTTCTCAGTAGTTTGATGTCAAACATTGGAAACACTGAAGCTCAAAATTATTTGTGTAGTACTAGGACTGAGAAATTAATGTATCATATCAATGCCTTGCTAATTAAACGCTAGGATGTTGCTAGCTTGGACACCAGATAGTAAAAGTATGACCAGGCTCATACATTCCTGGCTAGATGCTGCATTGTTACATGTTAAGCAAAGAGCAATGTTCACCTGTTTCCTGTAGGCTTTTATTTTCTCATATCACACGCTTTAAGTTGTACAACAAGTTAACAAATGCGTACTGCATGATTTGCAGTGTCCGTTTTCCTTTAATTTGATACCTGTGACAGAAGAAGAACAATATATTCTGCATGTGCTAGTTGGATTCTTCCCTGTGGAAACTCACAAATACTGTATCTCATGCTCCTGATAAATCTTGAAGCTCAGATCTGCAACTGTGGTTGTATTTGTGTCTATGATTACCCATAAGAGCATGGCTTGTCCTTTTTCTCATCAATCAACTTGTGCCTTTTGATTTTTATGAAAGCAGCATATAGTAGTTTGACTTTGCCTTTTTTAAAGTTCTAAATCTTCATCTCTTTGTTTTTCAGGCCCTTAAGCTGAGTGACGAACTCAATCTTAATGAGATTGAGTGTGTTCGTTTGCTTGTTGATGCTAACAGAGAGGTATTGTTTGCAGAATCTAAGTATGTTTTAGTTCTATTGTTGACAACCATGTTTGTACTGCTATCTGACCATCTTACATGCATTCACGGTGTGGATTTGCAGTGGGTTTTATACGGCCGAGAGCCTTTGGAAATATATAGACTTGCAGCTGGCCTTTGGTACATGGAGAGAAGGGATCTTATAACCTCTCTGTACATTCTGTTGCGAGTAATCTGCTAATAATTTTCATTCCATTTGTAGAATAACTTGATTTGAAGGATGAATGGATGATTTAATGCTTTTCTTTCATCTTTTGTAGTCTGTTGCACTGGACCAAGGCCTTGATGCTGATCTGATGTCTGAAATTGAAGAGCAATTGCAACCTTTATTTAATGATGGTCTCCGGCAAAGGATAATTGCACTTGTAAAGGTTGGACCTGATGAAATATGCATGCCTTTTTTTCCTTTTATTTATTGAGTTGCATTGGACATATTTAAAGAAAATGACCATGGTGAGGTTAAGGGCATGTCCTGCAAACTCAGGCCCTCGTAAATAATGGTTCCGAGTTAACCCTTGCGCTCAGGTTTAAATTTATTAATGTCTCTAAAAACAAGTAAAATAGTGTGCAAGGGCAAAGGCATAGATTTTGTGCTAAGCTAGACGGGCTTATGTTGGTCTGGGCTGCTAGTGTGTCCCTGTTCATTTGTTCATTGTTTTTATTTATCCTATGCTAGTTCATTCCAGCTATCTCTTAGCAACCAGTACAGCTAACAATCCATTCAAAAGTGCTCCAAAAGTTTCATTGTTAGTCTTTTTTTTCTTTCTGAGAAATAATGACTGATGCATAGCTGTTTTTTCCCAAAAGGAGTTAAACCGGGAAGAACCAGCTGGAATTGGCGGACCTAGCTCTGAGCGCTATGTGCTTGATTTCAGAGGGGCTCTTGTGGAAAGAAGGGCAATTGTCTCAAGAGAGAGATTAAGTTTGAGCCACTGCCTTGCTCTTTCTGCACTTATTAAACTAATGAGTACGTTAAACCTTTTTAAAAGTTCTTCTATCAATTAATTTATCTAGTGCTTACCAAGGGATTTAAATCGGTGGTGTGCATCAGCCTACATGTTCTGCGTGTGCAACCTTTTGTTCATGTCAATCTATGGAAAGGTTTTAATAATGGTTTATGCAACTTCATTTAGGCCCCAAGGAGGTTAAGGATGTATTTTCAATATTGAAAGACTGTGCAGCTGAAACAAATCAAAACACAAGTGTGGAGCTTCAGGTTAGAAGTTTAAACCAGTTACTTGGAATGATATGATGGTTGTGTAGACATGTTGCACAGATCTGTATAATGTGTTATCGTGAAACTTTACTAACTTTTATCATTGCAGATCACCTATGGAGTTCTGTTTTCTCTTGTAGCAACTTTTATTTCTGATGCCCTAAGTACTTCTCCTGAGAAAGGATCACTGTTGTCATCTGATTCCTCATTTAGACACGAATTTCATGAACTCGTAAGCTTTAATAAATGTATTTCCACTAATTACTGTTTAATACTTTGATTCAGCATACATTTTTTACCATTGCCATCTATGTTTTTTCTTTCAGGTGATGAGGACAGGAAACAATATGACTGTTGAAGGATTTGTTAGTGTTGTACGACTTGCATGGTCGGTTCATTTGATGCTAACTCAAGATCGAAGCAATTCAAGAGAAATGTCAGATATTTGGTCATCTCTGGAAATTATTTGTCGCCAAAATTCTTTCGAGTTTTTACGGGAGCGAGTTTTGAAAACAGCCGCATACCAGGTATAGAAAATCATGATTTCAATGCAACCTCTTTCAATTGAATTCCTTATTCAAGGTCCTGAGATACTAGGAAGATCTGGACATGGACGATTTGACAATCTAAGATTCATTTAAACAACAAGTTGCAAATATAGAGAATAAAAAGTAAAAGGTGTCTAATAAAAGTATGAGTAAAGTGCATTAGCGGTCCTCTAACTTGTCACGATGTGTCCTCCCGGTCTCCAAACTCAAAAATTGCAGATTTAGCTTCCTAAACTTAGGTTCGGGTGTCATTCCAGTCCCTGAACCTGTAGGTTACAGATTTGACCTCTTAAACTTGGTTTCAGATGTCATCTAAACCCCTATATTCTGTGTCATCTACCTCATTAGCTGTGCCATGCGTCACAAGCGGCTGGACCGACTGCACCCGAATCCCCAAAACTCACTGTCCTAGCTTCGAAGCCTTGACTGAGAGTTTCATCGAGGAAGCGTGCAAGAAAAAGTGGAAAACATGTTTTGTCAACTTTAAACCATACTGTTCCAAATTAACCAAACTTTGTAGGACCGGTTGATCGATGTGCATACAGCACACATGCTGCACTAAGAACCTAGGTACTTGAACACTTGAACTTGCACACGCTGCACCACACATGCTGCATGCATGGCCTATACAAGCTCTAGCCAGCTCGCCATGCCCCTGTACGCTGCAGGACCGGTGGAAGAGGTACCCCCCCCTCTGGCCGCCGCCGCAATCAAAGGGCAGCACCACCATAGACGCCCGCGGGAGGGGCTGTAGGACAGAGTATGTGGCCACCATGTTCATGATTGGTCAGGTTGCAGAGAGGATGTGGACTGTAGACCTGAAGCGGGAACAGACGCTCAGCTGCTGGAAGAGAGGATGCACTCTGAAATAGTGCATTCTCGGCTGCTGGGCATCACTCAGCGGCTGGACCGTAGACTTGACGACAACGTTGAGCTGGAACAGTTGAGGAGAAGGAGACAGGCAGATTATAAGGTGTACATGACACCCAAAGCTAAGTTTAGGGAGATATATGTGCAATTTGAAAGTTCGGGGATCGAAATGACACCCAAACTTAAGTTTGGTGGTTCATATCTGCAATTTGCGAGTTTGGGGACGGGGATGACACATCGTGACAAGTTAGAGGACCGCTGACCCACTAAAAGTTTATTAATAGTAGTGGGGGGGGGGCGGGGGCAGATACCAAAGGTCATTTTCATCGAACGCGCAGGCGAACTGCGCATCTTTGATGTCAAAGGTTATGATTCGCAGGTTTGGGCATGTCAACTACTGATTTCCACTCATTCCAAACCAAAGCACCAATGCTAATTCTTTGGGTAAGTTTAGATAGGAGGTCATGGAAATAAGTTAAATTGTGTAGCGTGAAGTATCGGAGTATTCTGAGCCCAAATCCAACAAAGTGATATCTGCTCGACCATAATAGATATTAGTCCACAAGGCCTGCTCAAGCAGTATTAACTATTTAATAACTAATATAACAGCAGTTGTAGCTGTGTTTGGTTGCCTGCATGAGATCTGGTTAGGCCCATGACAGACAGAATCTTTTGGGTCCAATCTGTCTTTTGGTCTGCATGCAAGGACCCAGGTCAAACATATGTAGAAGTCCACAGCGGGCCAGGCACCCAGGCGGCCAGGCCCATGGGAAACGTGCAATTTGGCCTGCTAACCATGTTACTGTAAACTAAGGGCTAATAGAGTATATTTCTGCAAATTAACACCACAATAATGCTTGTTTTCACGTTGTATTATGTGTCTTGTCTTTGTGCCACCAAGCAAACATCTCCATAGGGCAGGATGACCCAACCAAGCACCCGAAATATTGTGTAATTGCATCCTGATCCTTTGTATTGGCAACAGAACACACTATGTGCTGTTATGCATCTCTTTTGCAATAAACCCAGATTTTGATCTGACACATCGACAGAACAATATATTGTGGAATCACAATTGGCCTTAATGAAAGAAGTTCTAGTATTTCATATGGTCACTTGATAATTCCCATGTATTAGTGGTCAAATTTTATTCCCAAGAACGTCAAATATATTTTATTTTGATATAATATCACAGTATTTTTCTTGGTTATCCTTATTTCTTTTCATCTAATGCAGAATGATGATGAAGACATTGTCTACATGTACACTGGCTACACGCACAAGTTAATGATGTGCTTTATTTCCCACCCAACTTCTAGAGATAAGGTTAGTAGTGTACTTCATTGAACCATATCAACCTAGTATATTATCTGACAGATATTTACCATTAGTGCAAAATGATAATACTATCTCCTTTAATTAATAGATAAAGGAAATTAAGGAAAAAGCAATGACGGCCCTCAGTCCATATGGGCCTCCTCGAGATCATCGGGACGATCCTGCTAGAAATGGGGATCAAGCTGGTCAGGCTACTACCGAGCCTTTTGTATCGTTGCTGGAGCTAATTAGAGAAATCTATCAGGTAATGCTTCTGTCATTTATATAGTCAAATCAAATCAGGGAACCTGAAAAGTGAAAACATGTATGATTTCCCAGGACCATTGCTTCTCTTACTGCGTAATAGACACCAGTATTCATGTTCAACTAACAATGTAATGATGAAATGCCATCTGATGAGATGTAATTGACACATCTAAGTCAACCACTGTTAGTTTCCATATACAATGCATCCTTTAATTTGACTTTGATGATCATGGTATGTATTGAACAAGTTTTGCTAGGCCTCAATGAAGTTTATTATGAAAGAAAGATGCCGGTCTTGCTTATTGCTTACTAACGTGACAGGCTGTTACGCGGCTAAGTTAGTTTGTAATCTCTTTGTTTGACACGGTGTTAAGTGCTGCTTCAAAGATGAGTCTTGGCCTTATTTTCCTTGAATCGAAAACATGCATATTTTTCTAACATTGTTTAGTGCTGCTTCAAAGTTTGAGTCTTGGCCTTGTTTTCAATTGAAGGTTAAGAAGTGTTCTTCCCATTGTGACCGTCAAAAGGATATACTGCATTTCTATCTATGGAGTTTAATGTTTTATAGGGTTCCACTTTAAACCTGGTTTTTTGATCTTACAAATGAACTTGCAGCTTGCTGTATATGGAAATTTTGATAGCGCAATAGAACCTATAAGTTTACTGCATTTCTCCCGAACACATCATTTGATTAGCCTTGTTATGTCTAAGAGCAAAACTGTATGTCGTTGTCGATAAGGCATGCTAGGTTTGAGAAGTTTGTGTGACAATCACATCTTTTTGTTTTGTGTGTTTTCATCAGAAAGAGCCTGAGCTAGTGCATGGAAACGAGGAACTGTGGACTTTTGTTATATATGCAGGAGAAGACCATACCAACACACAAACTCTTGTGGCCTTTCTTGGACTTCTCAGTACTTTGGTACGCATTGGTTACTGCTCTCTTCACTTTTTTCACCTTTTGCTCTGACTGAACCATTGTACTTGTCAGGCTTCCACTGAAGTTGGTGCTGCCAAAGTCTATGAGCTGCTTCAGGGAAAAATTTATCGCTCAGTTGGGTGGAACACTCTGTTTGATTGCTTATCTATCTATGAGGAGAAGTTTAAAAAATCCATTCAATCTTCTGCAAGCATGCTACCTGATTTTCCTGAGGGGGATGCACAGGCACTTGTTGCTTATTTAGCAGTTCTTCAGAAGGTGTGAAATTTATTGCATTTCTTATTCATTTGTCGTGCTTGTCCTGGCTAGCTGTGTTTAGAGTAAATTGCACTTGCACCTTCGATGATTTCGGAAAATATGGCTGTATTACTTTCATCATTACCATCCATTTTCCATGGCTATCATTAACATCAAGTTTTGAGTGAACACCATCTATGCAGGTTTCTTTGAAAAATTAGAAAATTTAATCAGCCTTTGTTTTAGCGAATTCTCAATCGCTCTTATCTTATAAGTTATAACCTGTCGATTAGGTTCTGTTACAGGCAACTATGCTGAGGTTCTTGTAACTTAGTAGAATTTTCATTGATGCAATACTTTTCCGGTCCCTCAGCTGTACTGGCCATAAATTTGTACTCCTAAATAGCAACACTTTGATCTGATGCAATGTGTGTTATAAAATTCTCTGTTCTTCATGCATAATTTTACATGGATTACTGTTGCTGCTGTGATTTACATAAACTGTGAACTTGCAGGTGGTGGAAAATGGGAATTCTATAGAACGAAGGAAATGGTTCCCTGACATTGAACCTTTATTTAAGCTTCTCAGCTATGAAAATGTGCCTCCGTACTTGAAGGTACAAGCCTTTATGTTCTGATTACATACATTGGTATTATTTTTTATTTTGGTTGGGTGGTGATTATGTTTTCTCATAATATGTGCTTGAAACATGTGCAGGGGGCTTTGCGAAATTCAATAGCCGCATTTATCAAAGTGTCACCCCTACTAAAAGACACTATTTGGAGTTATCTTGAGCAATATGATCTTCCAGTGGTTACAGCTCCACTAGGGCACCATGCAGCAACACAGGTACCAGATGTTCAACATTTCACTAATTTCTTAATTTTGCCGTCTACTTTCTAACTTGTTTTTTTGATCCTGAAGCAAAGCAACATACGCCTTCCAACCACCGAAGTGTCTTTTTGGACATCGGCACAACTAGCAACCCACCTTGACCACTAATTGCTAGTGTAAACATATATCCAAAATGTAGCAAAGTTGTTATATTAATACACTACCAAACATTTTTTTCAAGATAAAATCTAGCTGAACCATTTTGAAAAGTTAAACTGAGATGCTAACGATGACATTTGTGGACAAAGTTGAAACATGTTGACTGAATGCAGTCTCAAATGACACTATTGTTTGAGGGAGTATAAAGAAAAAAACAAATCCTAATTTTCTTCTTTTTACATATGTTTATAAAGTGCATTGTTTGTGGGAAATTAACCTGGTATTCAAATATTTTTGTCTTCTTGTTGTGGCAAACAATGGACCTGTATTGCTTTCATGATGACACATTACTTATTTCATGTAGCTGCCAATCTTGCACCTTGATCTTACCTTTTCTGTTAGTGCTGCCAGCTAGACTCTATTTTTGGTTTAGTTGCGACTTAGCACTATTTTTCTCAGTTTATCTGATTTTACTATTTCTGGAATCACGACTTTTTTAGAATGCCTGTTATTTATGGCAGCAAAACTATCAAACACTTAGGTTAGATGATGCAAGGTCTGATTCTAACTGAGCTTCCTCTGAGGAAAGACTTGGCACCACTGTGGGAGCAGCAACAAGTGTATGATGATACCGTGCTGCATTTTACTAGTTGGCCATTGTTCTTAGCGCTTGTTCTAACAAAATTAACACAATACTTAGGATACTAAGGTCTGCTTCTTGCTTCTTAAGTCTTATGCAACTACAGCTTCCTCAGAAGGCTTTGGTGCCTGTCGACTGATGCATTGAAAAGCAACAACCAAGTGCTATTTGCTACTCACTTCATTTTTTGCTAGTTTGTTTTTGGTTCAACATAACAAATACATGCAATACTTGAATTCAATCTATGTTAGCAAAACGTCCATGATAGGTGCTAAGTCTTTTGTTTTGTTTGATCTTGGATGTAAAATCAACCTTCAGCAGAAGCTGACATTATCTACTAGTCTGCCATGTTCATATGCAAATACCACTATAATCTCAATTCAGCATGGTGCTTCTTTTATGTTGGCGGCAGATTTATGATATGAGATTTGAGTTGAATGAAGTGGAAGCAAGGAGGGAGAGTTACCCCTCGACCATATCTTTTCTCAAATTGATCAATGCACTTATTGCGGAAGAAAGAAACATACGTGACAAAGGCCGGAGGTGCTTACTTTTTACTGATTAATTTCATTCCCTGGCCTGCAACACTTTTGAAGAATTAACATATGTTTTTCTAACAGGTTCATGGGTATCTTTAAGTTTGTTTATGAGGATGTCTTTGGTCCTTTTCCTCAAAGAGCCTATGCTGACCCTCAGGAAAAATGGGAGCTTGCACTTGCCTGCCTGGAGCATTTCCGCATGTGGGTAGAGTGTGAACTTTTCTGTTAACATTTATTGCTTTTTCTGAATGGGGAACCATGCAATGTGAACCCTTGATCCAAATACCCCCTTTTATATGGGATAGTTTCTTTGATCTTCCAATATCTGGCTTTGTTTTTTGCCATAAAACGCAGTAACAAATTGGCTATTGTTTGTACAGGGTTTTGAGCATGTATGACATAAATGATGATGATATTTATACTTCTGTTAACACATCTACCCCTTCACCCATCGAGAGACAGCTTCCTCTGCTAGAACTACTCAAAGTATGTCTTTGTACTGATATTGAGAAGCCCTAACTGTTAATATATTACAGATGTGCATTGTTGGATTATTTACTGCACTTGGAAGTTCCTGGGTACTCATGTTGCTATTGGAGCCACTTTTCATTGTGAACATCACACAGTCCTTACTTACAAATCCCCTGCTTATATTGATGGCCTAGCAGTGACCCTTTAGCAACATGCCTATAATATTTCTTAGCTAGTGTTGGAGGGGTACTTAGCATGTTTGTAACATCATGCTGTAGAGTTTTGGTTTGCATTATATGCAAGGAGACAAATTCATGTTGTTCTGCTGTGTTAAAAAACTGTAGACCAGATAACATGTCACCAGTGAAATAGTACCATGTGAATAAATATCAGTCCTTTCTGGAATCTACTGTGATGTGATTTTTCATGCTCATCAGTTTTTTGGTGATGCTCTTGCTTAAAATGTTTTTATATATTTAACAGATAAGTACTTTTCCTCTTCAGACCTGAATTAATATGCTTTGCTTCAATGTATTTGCTTGCTTGTTTGCTTTGTTAAGTGCTTGTTATACCACATCTATACATCGTTTAAAGGTACTACGTTTTTGCATGAACTTCTGTTTCACCTCTAGTTGTACATTATGAATAATTTGTGTTTGTGGAATTCTGAACAGGATTTCATGAGTGGGAAAGTTGCATTCCGCAATATCATGAACATCATATTAGTGGGTGTTGACTCTCTTATCAATGAGCGAACCACACAAACATATGGTATTCTTTTGGAGAAAGCTGTCCATCTATCTCTTGAAATATTTATTCTTGTCATGGAGAGAGATCTGGCTCTTGCTGATGTTTTCCGACCGCTCTACCAGGTTTTATACTTTGCTTATCTCAGTTGTGGGGTTTTACCCGGCTATTACTTCATCTAATTGCTTTTCTGTTTTCTTTTGGGATTATGCAGCCATTGGATGTTATTTTAGCACAAAATCATAGACAGATAGTAGCATTGCTAGAGTTTGTACGATATGACTATCTTCCCCAAATTCAACAGTGTTCAATAAAAATTATGGGCACCCTGAGGTATATCCGAACTACTTATGCTGCCTGTCTAGTTTTTGTTCAATTCAAGTGTGCTATTTTTCTTATATGTTCTTACCACTGGCTTATTTCTGGCAGTTCTAGAATAGTTGGCCTGGTACAGTTGCTTTTGAAAGCTGATGTTGGAAAAACTGTAATAGAAGATTATGCTGCTTGTTTGGAGTTCCGATTTGATGATTTTCAGGTTATAGATGATACAAAAGATGATGTTGGCATTCTAATACTGCAGGTTGTTATTTTATTCCCATTGACTTTGTTTGTTGAGCTATTTAATGACCTGTGTTTTAATTATGCCAATCAATCATATATGCAGTTGCTTGTCGACAACATTTGCCGTCCAGCTCCAAACATAACACATTTGCTCTTGAGATTTGATGTCAATGGATCCATTGAGCGAACAGTTCTAAAACCAAAATCCCACTATAGGTGAACTCCTGACTGCCTTTATGTGTAGCAATATGTTTTATTAATTGAACTCACTTCGTTTTATATCAGTTGTTTGAAGGTAATCCTTGACAACCTTGAAAAGGTGACAAAGCCAGATATAAATGCCTTACTGCACGAGTTCAGTTTTCAGGTTTGGTATTTATGCTTAGTAAGTCAGATATAATATCTTCCATCTTGTTTCTATATCATAACAACTGCATTTCCCCCTCCTGAATACAGCTTCTCTACGAGTTATGTCTTGATCCTTTAACTTGTGGGCCTGTTATGGATCTCTTAAGTACAAAGAAGTACCAGTTCTTTTCTAAGGTTTTCATTCTTCTCTGTTCTTTCAAATCAATATCGCTAAAAAATTTCGATTCAAACTCATGTTTTCCTTGCCACACTAATGTCAGCATGTTGGAACCATTGGAGTTACACCACTTCCGAAAAGGAACACTAACCAGTCTCTTCGTATCAGTATGCTCCATGAGGTATACATGCAGAATGTTTTATGATGCCAATGTACTATAAGATAAACCTTATATTTGAAGATAGATGGGATAAAACTTTTGAACAGAAAATGGATATCAATCTGAATAGTTGTTTAATCGATATCTCTGCAACGTTTTGGTAACAACTGTTGTTTTCTGCTATTCATTTTCTATAGATGTGCTACATTTATGCGTTATCTTGATATACTTTAGACAAATAATGAGGTGATGTCAATGTCAATGTTTCGCTTGGAAGTTAGAACATTACAGTTATCAAAGTGCATATCAACTGCCCTCTTGACCAGATAACCTGGAGTCCTGCACACTTGATCAATGCCTTGCCACCCGAGGCAATGCCATATGGGCAAAGGGCTCAGTAGGTTACAAAAGGAAGAGAAAAGAAGATAAAAAAAGAGCGGAGAAGAGGGAGGGGGGCATCGTCCATGTCACCATGCTGCCTCAGCTGATCCCCAGTCCCAACATCCATTTCTCATGCTGACCTGACTATTACCTCAGTTGTTTATCTCATCTCAAGTCTCGAGTGTTGTGGGTGGTGTGTGGACCACCTGTCCACCTCCCTCCCATGCCTCCAGCTAAACTAAACCATGCCTTGGTGATGCCATAGCAGTCAAGGCTGAGCCTTAGAGCAACTCCAGCAGACCCCCTATTCCACCCCCTACTCGAAAAGTAGGTGTCGCAAGCAAAAAATTGCAGTCTAGCAGAGCCCCTACTTCGCCCCCAACACTGTTCATGCCCCCCACCCCCCCTCCGGCCCCTTCTCCTGCGGGTGAAGGGAGCCCCTACTCCACGGTTGGAGCCGTTGCTCCCTCCCGCCACCGCCTGGAGCCGCCTCCCTGGCCGTCCCGCTGCCGCCGGAGCTCCCTGTTGGAGTATAAGTGAATTGCCCACTTTTCCCTATCAGCTTAAGCTTTTGGGTTGAATTGGTTGGTGCATGCAACTCAATATGGTATCAGAGCTAGAGGTCTCGAGTTTGAATCCTGGCGTGCGCGTTAATTAAAATAACTACAGCCCACTCCAATATTCTACGTATGCGGCTTGGGGGGAGCCTGCACGTGAGGGGGAGTGTTGGAGTATAAGTGAATTGCCCACTTTTCCCTATCAGCTTAAGCTTTTGGGTTGAACTGGTTGGTGCATGCAACTTAATACTCCCGTCCGCGGCGCGCCTGCTGCCCCCTCCCCCCGAACTTCCGTCGGCGTCGGTCGGTCTCTGCCGCACACGGTCGCGGCCCCGAGCTCCCTTTCGCGACCGCCCCGCAATCGAGCACCGCCACCGCCCGGGGATGGTCTCCGCCGCCGCCCGGGGGACGAGCTCCCCGCCCGCCGGGAGGTTGTCGGCCGGAGGACGCGCTCGCCGTCTCCTAACACACCCCGGGGCGCCACTGCCGACCAAAACCCGATTCGCCACCCCCGGAGCTCGATCCGCGATGCAGGCCGCTGTCGCCGCGCATCGAGCCGTGCGGGCCTCCTCCGCTCTGCCACCTCTCCGCGTAGCGCCGCCGCCAGGCCGCCTGCGAGGGCGGGGAGGGGAGGGGAGGGATCCACAGCGCCGCTAGATCCGCTGGGGAGGGGAGAGCTCGAGCTCGAGCTGTGGGAGATGGAGGCGGCGGAGGGTTGTGCGGCGGCGTAGGGCTGGGAGGTGGGCGGGATGGCGGAGCGTGACGGGCAGGGCCGCAGGGGTGGGACGGGAGGATAAAGGAGAGAAAGAGAAAGAAAAAAAAGAAAAGAGACTGCCATGTGGGACCCACGTGTAAGAAGAGTAGGGGCTCAATAGTAGGGACCCTTGCTGGAGTTAGACGAAAAAAGCAGGCCCCTGAAAAATAGGAGCAGCCCCTACTCATGTAGTAGGGGCCCTGGAATAGGGGCTATTGCTGGAGATGCTCTTAACGGGACAGGGGAGCAAAGTGCACCGACAGGTGTAGGGGCAGCCATGGCCTTGGGCACCTTCACACCAAATCGGTAGTTGCAACAATGCTCCAGAAATACAAGAGTGCATATTTGAAATGTCCAAGTTCTGGTACTTGCAAATTGCATTTGGATGCCGACATTTATTTGCCCTTTTAGGGATCTATTGCTTCCAATGGTTGCCTGCTATATCTATTTTGGTATTTTTCATTGTGTTGAAACCATGGTTTCTTTATTTTCAGAGGGCGTGGTTGCTAAAGATGTTAGCACTGGCATTACATCTATCCGATATATCATCATCTGTATACCGGGAAGCCTGTGTGGCTATTCTGTATCATACTTTTGGTCAGTGTGCTGATAACTTCCAGAGTACAAGCTTGTTCCATTCACGTGATGCTTCAACTGGCATTAGCAATGGATCAGCAAATAGAAATAAGGTAACATCTTGCATCTGCACTTTTCTCATTTCCTAGTTGGTGAATCATCCTTGGACTGGAGAATGTGGAAATCAGCAATCCACATGCCCAAGTCATGACATTGCATGTCGATCATCATTGTTCCTAATACTTTTAAACTTTTATTATACCTTCTTGTTGGTGTCTCTTGTTGGATTTCATATGTTCATCTCTAGCCCACCTGAACTTGCTTGGGCAAAGGATTTGTTTTTTTTTTGTTCTTGGTGACGGATGGATAGTGTCTTGCATATTTCTTTGATTGCTTAGCCCTTCAAGTTTTGTTTGTGCGAAGCTTTGTCTGTATACTTTCATGGTTGAGCAAAGCTTTATCTGTATGCTAGTTTGAAAATGTTGGGTTTAAAACCTCATTAAAGCTTTCATGATTCTGCTCATCAAGTTTGCAAGTGTGGTATTTCATATGCTTGCAACTTTGCGCTTAGGTTCTGGACTTGCTTGAGGTTCTACAGTTTAGATGTCCAGACACTTCAATGAAGTATCCACAGCTGCTTTCCAACCTGGGAGTTGAATCAAAGGTATGCCCTTTACAGCTTCCAGTTCTTTAGTTTTCTTTGTTTCTCATTAGATTTTGTGGTATGCACAGATTGAGGAGATCCTAAGGAACTCTGCGACATCTGAATTTGGTGGTGTATATTATTATTCAGAGAGAGGTGATCGACTGATTGATCTGGATGCTTTCCATGAAAAACTTCTCCAGGTTGTATATTCATTCTTATATCCTTATGTTTTATTTCTTTAAAAATGATCTAGTGTTTGATGAATTTAATATTTTGCAGATATCACAAGAATTGAACTCACAATTAAACGAGTCTGAGAAAGGTGAACTAAAAGAATCAGTTCATCATTTGCTGAAATGGGCTTGGCGATATAACAAAAATCTTGAAGAGCAGGCTGCCCAACTTCACATGTTGACTGGCTGGTCACAGATTGTTGAAGTGAGTTGGGTGTTTTCTTGTCTGCTTATCATTTGTGTAGGTTGGAATTTTTAATGTGATATTCTGATTACTATCTCTGAAAACCAGGTTGCTGTATCAAGAAGAATGTCATTACTTGAGGACCGTTCTCAGCTGTTGTTTGAGTAAGTTTTGCCTCCCTTCACATAAAATGTAGAATGTTATTTGGATAATCATACCGATCTTGCTTGATGCAGGCTGCTTGATGCTTCATTGAGTGCCACAACATCTCCAGATTGTTCAGTGAAAATGGCATATGTTTTAACCAATGTGAGTAGCTTGTCGTTATGTAGCAAACACCAATGTCCTAATCAAGCGCCAAATTATATCTGTTCTGAACATAATCTGTTGGTTCTTTTAAGGTGTCATTGACCTGTATGGCTAAACTGCGGGATGAAAGATTCATATGCCCAGCTGGTGCAGATTCTGATGCAGTCACTTGCCTTGACATTATTTCATCGAAGCAGCTACCAAATGCAGCTTGTAACTCATTATTATTTAAGCTTGTGATGGCGATACTAAGAAACGAATCATCTGAAACCTTGAGAAGACGGTAACTTCATTGTAGTTGGTGACTATGAGCGCCACTAACTGACTCCATGTTTCATATGTTCTCTGAAGGGAATACTGACCTTTGATCATCTTCTGCAGGCAATATGCATTATTATTGAGTTATTTTCAGTATTGTCGTAGCATTCTTGACTCTGATGTCCCTCCATCAGTTCTACGGTTCTTGCTACTGGAGGAACAAGAAGCTGATGATGACGACTTCATTCTTCAAAAGGTCCTTTTTCTGTTACATTACTTTATTTCCTTTTGTAATGTGACTATTGCCTGATCATTCTTTTTTCTTCTAAAGGTTCTCAAGGAGCACAATGAATTAGCACATGGCAACTTTTCCATCATAAGGAAGGAAGCTCAAGCTATCGTCGATTTGGTAAGCCATTCTTTTGTTTATGTTAAATTTACACAATTTGTTTTTATCTGTGCAAGAGAAACATTAATGACTACTGCATGTATGCCTTATCGCATGGTAATGTGGTATCACTCACTCTGTCACCACATGTAAAAACCAAACCTAACACTGATTCCAGGATATAACTACTATCTCATAATCATTCCAAATTTCAACCATCAAAAATGTCTTCAAGGATTGGTGCTAGGGTATTAAGTCTCTGATCATCCTAGTCGCTTGGGAAATGTGGAAGCATCAGAGTGCTTATGATAGGGTGCTAGACCTACTGTGTGTTATAGCTCCGTCACAAATTAGATAGAACCTATAATGCGATCTAATTTGTGGCCGGAGCTAATACGCAGTAGTTCCAATGGTATCATGTTTATTTTCTTCTGAATCCCATTGCAACTTTACAATTGAAATGCTTCAGTGTTGTAGCAGCTAGCTGGTTCAATTAGCATATAATGTTTACCAACTATTATTTATGAGGTCCAGAGACATTTTAATTGTACAATGCTCTTTTTGCTTTTGACCAACTGTTATATCACATCTTCTGGAGGTTTGGAGATGATTAAATGAACCAGTCAAATGGTTGACCATACATGTAATCTGATATTCCCTTCCTTTTCTTATGCATTCGATACAGGTTACTAAGGATGCTGTCCATGGGAGTGAAGCTGGCAAAGCAATTTCCTTCTATGTTCTTGATGCACTAATTAGTGTTGATCATGACAAATATTTTTTAAACCAGCTTCAAAGTCGAGGGATTCTTAGATCATGTCTAAGTGATATTACAACCTATTTGTCAAAGGTCTGTATTGCCACTGCTTTTTCCTTTTCTAAACCTGCTGATGCTAGTTGCAGACTTTATGCCATCATGCATTCAAGTCTCTTTTTCATATCGCTTTTATAATTGAGAAAATGGATTGGTATTTGGGGACTTCCTTTTCTTGTTACGCATGCTTTGGGTGGGTAATGTAAAAATAGGATAATTAGAACTACATATGCAACCTGGTAAGACCTGTACAACGCAGACGAAGGTGTTGATGTCTGGATCGCCTTTCCTGTATATGGTGGGAAGGGGGGATGTGACTATATAGTTGAAATTATTTGGGGTTCTTTGAATATAAGGATTTTCATGGCGTTATTGGTTTTGATTCTCTTGTTTCAAATAGGCATGTAGAACATCCTGTTTTTATTTAGAGCAGACAGTTTTATCTAATGATTTAGTATCCTATTTCATTAGATGTAAATAGGATTTAGGTTTCGTGTCATAATCAATAGCTTGTGCTCCAGCTTGTTTGTTTTCGCAACAGTTTCGGCCTTTCCTATTGCCATATTTGTCTGGGCTATGCATATGCCATACCATTATTGATATTTTTATGAGTATATTCTTTTTTCTCGAACCACGCAGGAGAACTTTGCGTCATTTCGTCAAGGTAGAATATATTCGAGCATATTTCGAACTATAAGCTATGTGTTTATTCCTCTTTTTTTTTTTGAAACACACTGCACAAACACCTGTCTGTCTTGTTTGATGAAACCTGAGCCCAGATTTACATCAACTTGTGTTGTTGTACGGGCTGTATATGCTAAAGATGAACTATAAGCCTATAATCCTATGAATATCATTCATTCCAAAATAAAAAAATGGATTTGCTTTAAAAATGCCTCATGCTGGTTTTTTGTTTTGATAATCATTACTCTGTTCGTCATGTCATGTCACTTTGCATCTAGCATTTTACCCTGATATGTGGTGTCATCAGTTTTATGGGTGTTTTTCAGGATTCGTCATTCACGCCAGAATCTTCACAGCGGTTTTGCACTGTTGATGCTCAGTTCTCGTTACTGCTGAGAATAAGTCATCACTATGGCAAACATGGCTCTCATATTTTGTTGTCCATGGGTGCTTTACAAAACCTTTCATCATGCAACCTCATGGGTGTGCAAAAAAAGGTGCCTTTTGTTCGCAAGTATAGATATATGTTGTTTAGGAATTCACACTTACAGTTTTGTATACTGCCAGGGAAATTCACGGGCAATATCCAATATCATAAAGGAACGCACTGGTGAAATTGACAAGAAGAGGTCACTTATTGCACCTGTATTGCGAATAGTCACCTCTTTTACATCACTCGTGGACTCAGCTGATTTTCTTGAGGTTAGGTTATTTTGGGTTACAGTACATCAGCATAATTCAATTGTACATGATTAAAAGGGATAGCCACCAATGAGAAAATTTTATATCTGTGGTTCATCGCGGGTAATCAACTAAGAGGAAACAGTATTTTGTTGTGTGTGTAGTTATGATAACTTGATACTACATATCTTTACTGCTGGATGTTATTGAGTACTGATGTAATCGCATTATTTTTGGTGCCTTACTGATGATGAATTTCACTAATGATGCATTTTCATTAGCTCTGTGATTTTCCTTATTGGTGATGCCCCTTACAAATTTAAATCTTTATTCAGGTGAAGAACAAAATTGTTCGAGAGATAGTGGACTTTGCAAAGCAGCATCAGTCAGTTTTTAATAGCATTTTAAGGGAGAACATGCCTGGAGCTAATCTGTTCACACTGGAGCGGCTTAGTTTGGTGGTTTCTGTTCTTAGCAAGGTTTACTATTCACTCCTCATTTGATTTTGGTAACTATTAATCTGTTTTAGAAGTTCACAGGTGCCAACAACTTTGTAGGTGTGGGCATACGAGGAAAATGAGGAATGCAGCTACATCCAAGATCTATTTGCCTTGATGCATTCTCTTTTTAGCCTTGACTTTGGGTCTCTGAATTTTATGCAATCGCCAAACATGATTGAGGTTAGCCTAGCCCTCTTTAAGTACTATTATAAATTTATAATAATGACTTTATGGACTACTTGACTTTTCTAATACTTCTAAATATTGCTTCTTTACCAGAATCAGAAGTCAGAATTGAGAGCATTTGGTCTTTGCTTCAGCCTTATATCTTACTTGTATATTCTGGCTACAAAGAAGAACATGCGATTTCAAGTGAGTAATACTTTAAACCTACTCTCAGCAAATAAAAAGTAGGAACACAGAGAAGGAAAAAAACATGTGGTTTGGTTCTGGTACATGTTGCAAGTAGAGTTTTTCTGAAAAACAAAAATTCAGGCGGCACAAAGAAGGGGGCAGGGGTATTAGTGTTTTTGTCCAAAACTTTGACACTGACTGTCTTCCGACACCTTGATTTTGCAGGTTTCGTATGACCATAGTAGTGACCAGCAGCAACCAACACTACAAATGGTTTCTGATCTTCTGAGTTCAATAACACTAGCCATAGAAAGAGTAGCTGAAGAAAAATATATGCTTTTAAACAAGGTATTAATGTTTCTAATCTGCATGATTTTTTTGGATGGAATATTGACGTATGGGGATTTTGCAACCTGAAACTTGGGGATGCAGATCTGGAATTGAGTGAAATAGTCACTATTATCAGGACTTTTGAGGTAGTTCATATTTTTTTTCTCAATAGCTAACTTCTCGGATTTTATTATTTAGGTTCGTGACCTGAATGAGTTATCCAGAAAGGAGGTTGATGAGATAATAAAATTATGTATGAAGCAAGATTGCATTTCTCCCAATGATAATATCCGTAAAAGGTAATCTTTTTCCTGCCTTATAGATTCTTTGCAATATTTTTGGTTCTGACACTAGCTGCTTTTGTCTTGCTGATCCTTCACCAATATGTGCTATTGGTCTAACACATTTATATATTTGCAGGAGGTACATTGCAATGATAGATTTGTGTTGCATGGCTGGGAACAGAGACCAGCTTATAACCCTTCTGCTCCAAATAGCGGAATGTGCCATTACTATTCTCCTTGTTCATTTCCAGGACGAGTAAGAATATTTGTTAGTGTAAACAAAGGTACATATCTCACAATTCTGTTCTTAAATTAGAAAACCAACTTTCTCTCTCTGAATCTGCAGGAGTTGCGCACAAGATCTTTCTCCATTTTCTGATGATCTACTTCCTGTACTGGAGAGGCTAGAACATTTAAAAGAGGTATGAAGTTCACAAAAATAACTGGAGTCTAAAAGGGGAACTCTATTATTATTTTGGTATGTAGAATTTAATACGTTTGTTTGCTTTGCAGGATAAAGTTGGACATAGTCTGAAGTTGTTCCACAGATCTGTGACCACACTGAAGGAGATGACCATCAGATGCATGACCCTATGAAGGACAGAGTGGTGCACATGTTTTGTAGGATAGATACACTTTGCTAGGTTTTGTAGATGTAAAACATTGTTGTTGTGTTTTAGTAGCTCACTTGTTGAATTATACTGTTAACTTGGACTGTCCTGAGGTGGCCAATTTTATATTAAATGACATGCTTCTTGGGTTAGTTTGTCTGTTACCCGGCATCTAAAGCCCACTCATGACCCATCATCATGCTCCTCACCTCGCGGTTGCGACGTAATCAAGGCCAGCGAAACATCTTAGCTTGCACAGAAAGTAATCGTTGTCGTACTTATTGTACAGATCGTATAACTGGTCTTCCTTATTGACAGAAATTACCTTGTAAAGCGTATTCGGTCCTTCATGTCATGGTATTGCTATTGAAGTATTGATTGTGGTCGCACTTATGTAGTTGTGTACCCGTGTATTTGTTCTTTCCTGCCGACCAAACAATACGTTGTGCAGCTTATTTATTGACACGCTTCTTGTGACATTCCAAACGCCAGGCTGCTGGCTTCGCGGTGGCCAGGTCTCGCCGTTGGCATTGTACGCGTTTGCCCTCGTTTTGGGAATGACTTCAATAGTTCTCATGTTTGATTAGAAAGGTTGGGTTGGGTTGACTCCCAACACTCATTTTTGTTTGGTTGGGGGAATGAGGATATGGAGGGTGCGTTTGGCACATTTGTGCCTGCAGTTGTGGCTGCTTCGGCTGTGGTTGTGCAGGTGAAGCAGATTCTCTGGTGAATCCGAGACTTTTTATAAATGTTTGGCAAAACAACTTCTCCTAGCTGTGTAACATGGAAGATGATGAAATGTCCATAATACCCCTCTTTTTTTCTTTTCCTTCTTATTTTTTCCTTTTCTTCCCACCTTATCTCCACGGGACGCCTCCCTTTCTTCAGATCCCCCACCTCCACATCCCAGCGCCGGCTGGCTCCCCCGCCGGCGAGTTCTGGCCGCTCCACACCCTCTGTCCTCCCCCTCACCGCACCGGCGCCACCCCTTCTCCCATCGGCGACCTCCATCTCCCCCAGCGCTCGTCGCCGCGACCCGACCTTCTCTGCGTCGTCGTCCTCCTCTGCGCCGCCGCAGTCCGACCACCACTGCGCCTGTCCGCCACCTCCCTCCACCGCCACCACCTCCTCCCTTCGTTTTCCCCATGGTCGAGCCCGCGCACCGCTGGTCGCCCTTCACCACCGACGCTGCCCTTCTCATCTCCAGCTAGCACGCAGCGCGCGCCGACAATCTCCTTCGCCCCGCCCAGCACTAACAATGCCCGCCACGTCGGCCACTTGTGGGCCCCAACCCAAGGGCAAATGCAGGAAAGGGAGGGCGGAGCTGCAGAGAGCGGGGGAAGCGACTATTTTCAGCTTCCTTGCCACCAGAACAGCTCTAGAGAGGCGAGGCCAGAACAGCTTTCGTGAGGCAGCTGTTTCTGGAGACCCTTTGGCACAGCTTTGCCAAAAACAGCTCGCGAAGCTGTTGGGGAAGCTATGCCAAACGGTGAAAGGATCGAGGCAATATGGCCTAGAGGGGGTGAATAGGCCTGCACACAAAATTTAAACTTTTTCTGCGAAAACACTGTCAGACCCCGGAACCTTCGAGACTATTCTCGTAACCTCCGAACGAGGCAGCCTCCGAGAATAAACTCAAAACTTCCGGAAATTGTTAGAACAGAGCATAAATTACTTGAGCTGCAAATAACTTGATGAAAACGAGATCTACCAAATTCTAGGAGGTACTTAGGACCTAGCAAGAAGATTTCTAAGCAAGGAACAAGCTAGGAAGGTACCACAACATAGATCGGGAGCAAACCCTAATAGATCTAGTCAAGAGCAAGCATGAACAAGTAAGTAAACAAGAGCACGCACGAGACAAGGATTTATCTCGTGGTTCAGCTCGCCACAAAGGCTTGCTTACGTCCACGTTGTTGAGGAAGCCACAAAGGCTAGGGACCACAAAGGTCAACTCCTCTCTCACACCTATCACTTTGGGTAATAGGTGGAGGCTTTCTACTAGAATCACAAAGGGTAATACAAACACCTTGGAGCTTCCACAAATCGGGTTGGAGAACTTCCAAGAACCTCTATCCGTCTAGGAGCAAGGTTCCAAGAGTAATAGATCCACCAAGCTTGCTAGGGTTCTTCCAAGTGCTCAAGTTCAAGAGAGAGAGATTTGCTCACTAACTCACTTCAAGAATCCACTCTCAATCAATGCTAGGCAAGGATTTGGAAGAGAGTAGGTTAGGAGTGAATGCAAGGTGAGAGAATGAGGTTAGAACAGCGTACTGTGCAGTGGGAAGAAGGAGATGTTCGTTGGGGGACCAAGGGGTATAAATACCCCCAGATCCAGAACAGTAACGGCTATATTCCAGAGTTCGGAACCTCCGAGAAAAATCTCGGAACTTCCGACCTTTGAAATCTCTACCGATCGTAGCCCATACGGTCGGAACCTCCGAGAAAAAACTCGGAACCTCCGAACAACAAAAACAACGGGGGCAAAACAACGGAAGGTCTCTTCCCTTTGGGTGAGGATTAGGGTTTAAGAAAGATAGACTATGAGCACTTGAAACCACCCTAACTCACCATTAGTATCCCTCTTAATAGTACGGATTATCCTATACTCAAAATCAAAAGATAAAATAAATAAACTCCTCCAAATAGCATAGGTATCCTTCTTCATTCAGTTGAGGGGTCTCCATTCTTTCTTTTGCACCTGTAAAATATCTTTATGCTGCACAACAGTCTCAAAAGCTCATTAGCTCTTTAATTGTGTGGTCAACATCACCAAAACCCTCATAGGACTTGATTGCACTTACAAACGGACCCGGAATGGATGACATTTTTCACTCCGTTAGTGGATCCACATGTCATATATACCCTCCTTCCTCATCTCTTTTTTTGGGACACTTCCTCATCTCTTCCAGTTCATCTCCCACGCCGCACGCCGCCCACCGCCTACCTTGCCCCACTGGCGCGCCTCGTCCCGCCACTGAGCTCGCCGCTACTGCTGGATCCATGCGCAGTTGAGCTCGGAGCTGGTGAATCCGTGCGTAGCTGCGAGCTCTGCCCTGGGATCCTCCTCGGGCCCGTTCATCTCCCACGCTGCACACCGCCTACCTTGCCCCACCGGCGCGCCTCGTCCCGCCACTGAGCTCGCCGTTGTTGCTGGATCCATGCGCGGCTAAGCTCGGAGCTTGTGGATCCGTGCGCAGCTGCGATCTCTGCCCTAGGATCCTCCTCGAGCCGGTGGAGCTATGGAGGCGACTGCGGGCGCCGCGGGATGGGGGATCCGCCGCGGCCCTCACGGGCTCGAGCTCGTCCGCCAGAGACGGGAGAGACATGGGAGCGGCGTGAACTCGTCCGCCAGATTTTGGAGTGGGAGGCGACCCGCATCTGAGGAGAATATTCCCCTCTGGAGCCAACCCAACCCTCCCATCTACATCCAAACATCTACGGGAGGGGGTTCACTGAGTCCCAACCCGCTCCAACCCCCAAACCACTCCAACCCCCAACCAAACACAACTTTTTCCCACTAGTGACATTTTTTGCGACGTTTTATTGGATCCTTGTTGAGATGTACATCTACATACGTACAGTAAACTTTTGCGACTTATCAAAGTATTCTTTATCCCACTTTTACAACATCAGCTCCCACATTATGTGTGAAAACAAACGATGTGTACATGGCGCAGAAACGAAGTAACAAACGCTGTGTGCAAGCGAGAAGCAGCACGGTACACATCATATCAACCAGCCCATCCCAGCCACCTAGAACAGGCTGCTTCAGTGCTTCGTCGTTTTCGTTCCACGCATCTCGCCGCCTCAACCCTCCTGCTCCGGCTCCTCCACGTGCCCGTTGGCTCCGTGCAACGGCGGCAGGGAGAAGGCGCTCACCGTGGAGCTCCCGCTTCGGATCTCCCTGAGTGACCTGAGCGCGGCCACGGTGCTCTTCATGTACGCGCACTCCATGTCCTCGATCTCCTCCAGTTCCAGCGCCGCCCCGCCACCGGCCCCGCCGTTGGCCAGCGAGGAGCTGGTGGCATTGTCCACAGGCTTGTCGTCGCCATCGTCGCTGTCCTCCCTCCCGTCGTCGCTCGGCGCCGGCGGTGGCTGCTGGCTCGGTGGCAGGAGCTGGTCTAGCATCGCCTCGCACTCCTTGACAAGCTTGTACAGGAGGTCGGTGGTGAAGAAGGGCTCCTGCATCACGTTCTGGATGAAGGGCAGACGGATCAGCGCGCCGGTCATCTTGTCGTACTTCTTGAGGATCTTGACCAGTCCTGGTTTAAACAGAGGACAATTTCATCAGCACAATCCTCACAAGTTCGCTTCTATTATTACATTACAGAACCATCCATCGTTGCACCTTAAAATGAAAGAGGAAACAAAACAGAAATCTGCCAAGATGATGTTTGTAAGAACACGATGTAAATTAAACCCACCAAACTTGTACGGATTAGTTGAGGCTTCCTTGGACTTCTTCAAATGGAAAAGGGCTCTCATGTTTTAGTTTTACATGTATGTGAACAGAATGCATTATAACCACAATAATCCAGAATGCTAAAGCAATTCTTCAACAAAGAAACAGAACATTTGTGCCGACATTTCATTTTTGTTTCAGATAGAGTTTATACGCTTTTAGGTTGTAAATCGCCAAGATATGCACGTTCAGAGCACCAATGTTGTTAAGACTTTTCTACGGAACGTTTGCAAGTAAAGTATGGGTAAAGTTATGAGAAGTGAATTTCTTATACCTATTACAACTGATGATTGCTTATATATGTGAACAAATTTCCAGTCTAGCTAAAAGAATAAAAAGAGTGGCTGCTGATCTGTTCGGTGGTTATCCCACTGGAATACTCCCTCCGTCCCAAAATAAATGCAATGCTAGGACCGAGCACGGAAACCAATGCAAGGTGTAAAATGACTAAAATGCCCCTTGTCTTGTATGAGAAAGCTCTAGCAATTGTCTTGTCTTTTATGTGGGAAGCTTCTTGATTGTCTTGTCTTTTGTGATTGCAAGTCAAAGTTGCATTCTTTGTGGGACAAATTTTGAATCCTAGAATTGCATTTATTTTGGGACGGAGGGAGTATTTGTTGTTGGAATTTAGCAAGTAGGAATTCCACAGTGGTCGGTCCATAAATGATTGTCTTTTTTTCAAATATTTGCACTTTCAAACTGCAAACAGTGATTATATTTTCCAACGGTACTACCGTTCATGTTTCACTAATGCTTGGCCTTGAAAATGAAATAAGAAGTTCAATAATTTGGGAAGAAGTGATGCAAGGAGTGTATGACCAATCGTCGAACTACTATTAACTACACATCATGGTAATAGTTTATAATCTAAAATCTAGCACTGCACCCCACGTGGGGCGCAGTTACTAGTTAGGTTGGACCACTTTAAATAAGTTGGTAGAGATTCTCACATGTACTTTACTTTATAGGTAGAAAAATGTTGACCATGTGATTTTCAAGTCGTATAAAAATGACATGTCAAATGATACCGTAGAATATTCCTAAGCTCCGACACGAAAGAGAGCACGTGACTAAACTTACACCACCCCAGATCTCAATAACACACATGACAAGACAAGATGCGAGCAGGGGACGGCGGTGCTCACCGGTGTAGTTGAGCGCGCTGTAGTTCTCGAGCAGCACCATCTCGCCGTGCAAGTCGACGATCTCCTTCCGCACCCGCAGGAGCTCCTCCGCCGACCCCGTCTCCGCCGCGCTCACCGCCCTGTCCTGCAGCTCCTGCATCCCCACAGCCCCGACCCACCACAGGAATCAGACTCGGACCGACCAATTCGGAGAGAGGAAAAGGCAAGGAGCAGCGGAGAGAGGGGGAGAATTGGATCGAACGGAGCGATCGATCAGCCAAATTATTACTACCTTCTGCCGGATGACGTACTCCTCCTCCTTCTCCAGGAAGAAGGCGTTGAACTTGTCGAGCTCGGCGTCGAGGAGGGCGACGAACCCGGCCTCCTCCGGGGTCATCGCCGTCGGCGAGGAACCGCCGCCGTTCTCGACGCGCTGGCGCTTGCTCCGCCGCTCGCCGGCGCCGGCGCCGATCTGCTTGAGCCGCTTCTTGAGGACCTTGTAGGACAGGAACTTGTCGCGCCAGTCCGGGAGCGTCTCCACGATCTGGTTGCTCAGGCTCTTGCCGAACTTCATTGTTGTGAGAAGAAAACGGACAGGATCGGATCGAATTGGTGGGGAATTCGTGGTGGAATTGGTGGGGAGTGTGTGTGGGAGGTCGGAGAGGAGGCGGGATAAATAGGGGGTGGATGCAGAGGAGGACGAACGAGAGGGGAGGATGGATATGCGGGTGGTGATGGGGAACGTCAGAATATTCCCGACGACGATATCTCGCGCCGTGGCGGTTTTGTGCTACGCGCGGCTGCGGCTTCGTCACTTTTGAATGGGTTTGGAATTTGGACGGTTGGAGAGTGCAAATGGTAGGGGCACCCATGGATGGACAAATGGGCAAGAGCCAATGTTTTTTTCCCTTGCAGGAAAAGGCAAATGGATTAGTATGTCAAGCGTATTCGTTTGTGGTGGTAGTGGCACAATGCTTGATTTGTTACGAGAGAAAAATACTGTGTTGTTCATTTGGTGGCTGATTTGTTCTGAGAGAAAAGTACTCTTGGCTGGTGGCTGATAAGCCAAACGAACAGGGCGTGTGTGCGTGTGGATCAAACATTTGAAACTTCATTTTGTTATTTTTTTGCATGGATGAACATGAAGGCATAGTCAAATAATTCAAAACATCAGGTGGGTTGATGGGAAGTTGGTGCACAAACGAGCCCAAAAGGCATACACCCTACCATGATTGAATACATTGGAACACGTACTTTATCCGTGTCATAATACTGGTTGTTTTGACTTTTCCAGATACATGCCTTTTGCATTGATTTTTTTTAGATCTCAAGATCCCATTACTTAATCACGTATTTCGATATGTGACAAATGGACTTCTCCTAAAAGCAATACCAATGGAGATACCTGGGCCCTATCTGGGACGACGACTCACAGAATCGTGAGTGAGAAAAGCGCAACACGGCTCATAGGTCACTTCTGCAATTATTCCTCGCACAGTTCAACTTCCGCGATCCACCGTGGCGGGCGGGGCAGCGAACGTGCATCCGACACAAAGCGTTTGGCAGGCTTAATTTGCGATTTCCATGGAAAAGCAACGCAATCTCCGTCCCAAACAGGGCCTGGTAGCCTTGTAATTTTATTGTGCCCAACTTCTAAATGCATGATGTGTTGTTAGCTAAGGTCGTGATTGGTTTCCTGGTCTAAATTGGCCTGGTTCCCCACCAGCCCCCCATCAGCTAGGTTCTAAAAATACATGGATTGGTGATAAATTGGTTAACTACTTGCGCATGGCCTGAATCTGCTGAGACATTGATTGGTTGGTCTGCTTTGTTTCATCTCCCGCATCATGGCCCTCTCGCGCTTGAGCCAGCCAGGCTCGGTGGAAACGTCCAATTCCCTTGTTCCCATGGAGCCTGGCCGTGAGGATGATTTTGCACAGGTTCAGCATGGCTCCAAGGATGGACCGGCCAACCAAACTAGGTGTTGCTGCATCTGGTCGTCCCGGTTTGAGCAGGTTCAAGAAACCAATCATCCCCTAAGTAGCTCATGCTACATGGCTCACTTTATTAATATAATTAGTTAAAGAATTTCTGCAGGATCCATATATAGTTGCCCTTGCATCTCCCTGATAATTAAAAATATTGTGCATTGATTGACACGACTCCTATGTGCAAAAACCAGCTGCCGGGAAAGAAAGGATTGCAGAGCTTCTTAGTTTTCAGTTGGTTGGCTTTATTAGCTTGCAAGTCTGTCCAAAAGCTCGAGTTGGGGGTGACAACTAAGGATGATGCCATTTCTCGGTTGTTGTTGACAATGTTAATTACTGATATGGGATATGGATATCCTGTTCTTAAAATAGCATCCAGTCCAGACATGGACTTTACCACGAAATATCGTGCCGAGATATCCCCTCCCTAACACATCGTCGTAGATGTAGCGATTAGTACATTTATTTAGCTTATGCATGTGGGCCACAACAAATGACAGCCCTTTTAATTATTGTTTGAATTAACAAGATGCATTTTTACTTAATAAAAGCAAGTTGGGCAGATAACACATCCGTGCGCAACTCTCTCACATGCGTGGTCCAATCACTGATGTAGGTGCCCATTGACCTTTATAAGTTTTTATTTGGATTTGCTCTGAGCTAGCTGTAACTTTTATTATCAAATTGAGATCGAGAAATTTTCAATTTTGTGTGACAATTTTTTAAAAGAAGTTTTCCACAACGAAATCTTTCGAGCAAACTTTTGACTCCACTAGAAGAGGTATTGACTTGAATTGCCATAGCTACCACCACACTTATGTTCCGTTGGAGTAAAATTGCAAAGCATTCCACTGGGTACGCTTGACATATTCGAGGCTTCTTCACATGGTCCAAAAAGCCAAGTCGCCATATGGGTGGGGCCAGGGCACGGAAGATTCCAAGCATAATCCGTTTGGGGCAACGAATATCCAAACCGGATATGCCAGCAGGTGCCCTTCTTTCCCTCGGATCGTGCGAGAGAATCCTCTCCCTTGTCTCTCTGCTCTGCTCCGCTCGCCGCGACGCCGCCGCGCCAATGGGATCCTCTCCTGCCTCCCTCTCTCCTCGCCACAGAACAAAGCCATCTCCGAGTCAACACGATACTATACTATGCTGGGAGCCTGACGGAGCAAGCAAGGCAGCGGCAGCGTTCACGCAAAGCCCGCGACCGGCGATACGAGATCGTCCGCGGCGGCCGCCGGCGATCGCGCGCCCACGTGTGGCTAGCTCCGGCGTGGCGAGCCGGCCGGCAGCGGCGTGGGCCCGCGTGAGTCAAAAGGTTTTCAGTCCCGTTTGACATGTCTGTCTCTGTTCGTCTTGCTTGTTGAGAGACAGTGATGCCGCGGGGCTGAAAAATTGAAAAAAAAGCAAGTTTGGTGGGTCCTGAGAGATTCCTTAAAAGGGAGTAGTAGGTGAATGATGTGATCTTAGTTCTCGCGAGTTCTCGTGCATAGTTGGGGTATGCAAGATCTCGTGCGAAAAGTGTACTGATGGGCGAACCATCTTGGGATACTTTGACTGGTCACTTGAGTCGAGTCAAAGTGAGTGAGTCCACTTCCGTGGTCGGTTCAAAAAAAGTGTGTTGATATGGTTATTTATCCAAGACACGTGGCATCACCGTGGGAACACTATAGTGTCTTATAGCTGACTTTTCGAGCGAAAATAATGTTGACATCTGTTCTTCTTGTTGTGCGATGACGTAAAAATGATGCATACATGTGCGTTAGTAAATACAAACGTGCTTTGCATGTGCCTTCTACCGTATGCTCCCTTTGTTTCCAAAAGAGTGCCGTCGTGGGTTTTCGTAACACAAGTTCGATCGGATTTGTAGAAAATACGTGCAACATTTGTGCCTCGAAATAAATTTTATAAAAACTAGATTCAAATATATCTAATGATATTAATTTTGTACCATAAATAGTAATAGATATTTTTATATATTTAGTCAAAGTTGTTTCCGGGGAAGTGGAAGCGACATTCTTTCGAGACGGAGGGAGTACATTTGGAAAACTTTAGCTTTGAATTGCACTCAATTAAGTATGTTAGTTTTTAGGCATCATCTTTTTTTTTCACATTCTGAAACAAAAAAGAATGCATTTCTGGACGTGCTACTGCTAACCCTACGAACAAGGTGTCTCAGCAGTCAGCACGACGGTTTATGATGTGTAGGTGTACTGTGCTGCCATCTGGGACAAGGCCTATTCCGCGCTGCAGTGCACAGACGATCACGCGGAGAGAAACGCGACACCGCCGGCACTCGGTTTTCTCATCCCTTGGACCTGGAGCAGCACCCGCCGGCCAATGGCGGCTGTTTCGACCCGTGAAGCAAAACAACACCGAACCTAGACGTGAACCTGGCACACGGGGGACGACGAGGGAGAAGGCGAAGTGGACCCGTCGTACGTGTTGGTTGCCCAGCCGGCACCTTGCTGCATATTCTCATGGGAATTAGCCCCGGGCCGGCGAATGAAACCAACAGGATGAGCTCCGATCCGATCCATCACTCTCTACAGCCGGAGTCTTCTCTTTGGCCAAAACCCAGAGCTTCCCACACGCATGTAGTAAGTATGTAGCAACACTGCATATACATACACATGCGCTCTTTGATAGATAGATATATGCGCTCCTTTCCAAGCTAGTTTCTGACCAAGAGACAACAATATAATGGATCAAAGCTACAAACGCAGAAACACGTAGTTGGCAATTGAGCATCAGATGTGGATATCCAGGGTTCTCTCTATGCGATCTTAGCAAGTATGTTCATACGTCTCAAAAAAAGGTACCCTCACTTGGTTCCAAATTGCATGTCATTTTCGCTTTTCTAAATGTTTATTTTTCACTATGTACTTAGATATAATGTGCGTCTAGTTGCATAACAATATTTTATGAACATTGAAAAATTAAAATGACTTACAATTTGAAATGTTTGAAACATGTTCATATACAAGTGGCGACGTTGTACTCGAGGAGGCCATGGAATCTGGCAGAAGGATCTCAGAATGGAGGACAGGTATATTCATCACCGATTAAAAGAAACAGAAAACATTCCACCCATCTCGTTCAGTGGTTCGCGAATTTTATTTTTTAAATTTATTTTTTTCATTTTACAAAAATATACGATCGTTTCAAAATTTAGCAAAACTCACCTGCAACCGCTGTGGCCCATGACGGTTAGGTTCAGCCCATTTTTAAAAAATCATAACTTTTTTGTATAAATTTCGATGAAGATAAGCTTTATACGAAACTTAGTAGTTTTCGACGAGATCTACAATTTTGTAGTTCAAACGTTTTTCATTTGAAGTCATCTTGAGGATAAAAGGAATATATTGTCCAAACCTTATTTTCTTAACTAGGAACGGGCCCGTGCGTTGATACGGGCAACGAATCCTTTATATATTACAATACACATTAAACATCTGCATTTAATTTCATTCTGCAAGACCTCACCACACAAAATAATGATCCTCTCCATTGAAGATGCAAACAAAACTGCACATTGAGATAAGCTGAAGACAAAACCTCACGGCTGAGATTTTCCTTGGAGCCATTTGCTGTTCTTGGGGTTCATATGAGAGACCACAGACCCACAACCATATGTATTGCTTTGAGTCGATTCTTTTTTATGTTTCCGAATTGATTCCAACATCATATCACCACCACTACCACCACCAGATAAGACATCCTGATACTCATTTTCATCAATTCATAGATCATGTTTTTAAGATGAATTAATGTTGTCATTTGTCGGCGCTGCATTATCCATCAAAGATCTTGAGGGCTTGGAACTTAAGAGAACTCATGTCCTGACCTGTTGATTCCTTAGTTTCACACATGGATCCAAAGGTTTTTCCAGGTGGTTTTTAATCAATTTCCATGCCTTTGAAACTATATGGACCTGAAATATGAATCATTTCCAGAACAGGTGCAAGCACTATGAATTCAATGATACAGTCAAATCTAAGCACCAGTAAAGCAGTACTAATATCTTACAAGAGGCTACATCTTCACAGCTAAACAACAATGAAAAAAATGTCTAATGAAAGACAATTTGCTAAGTACATAGCTTAATACTCACTGGTCTCTTAAAATATTCTTCAAATACATCTCTTGCTTCAAACTCCCATGATAATACCCCCATATCATTTTTTTTATTTTGTAGGAGGGGGGGCTCTGCTGGCCTATCAAACTATTTCGTAGAAGAAATATTTCACCTTAAGAACAACAAAGTTGTAAGTCTCAACAGCCGATTACAATTCACCATAATTTCAAGAACTGGACCACAAATAATAAAAATATGGATCAAACAGAGCAACTGTTCACAGAAGCATGCATAAGGATTTGAAATATCAGGATATATATTTCACTATCATCCAAAAAAGGTTCTCATAATGTGCAATTCAATGGCTCCTGATTTTAGATATGCATGTCTCTACTAAGGAATATGCTAGAAAATGGCATACTCTTTCTGATGGCACCAATAAATCTGATATCCCAGCAACTTGAACCAGAACAGGGTGAGAAAAGGAGCATGTCAGATCAGAATGACAAATGGAGCTTTATATTCCTAACAAAAAACTTTAGCTTCTCTCATTTGAAGGAATATTGACATCATCTCAGGTTCTTATGAATGAAGTGAAATATTTTTGCTAATAAATTTTTAGGCAAAACGGCTAAAAATTGCTTACTACTCACCGAGACAACAATGTTCTCAATCACGTTGTGCGGAGGCTGCAGCCTAGAGCCAATGGCGACCTCGTAGAGGTAGGCTTGGTGTTTCACGGGGATGTACGAAGCTGACGTCAAGTGGATCTTGGATGACCTACAAAAGAAATCTGACAATCGTGAAATAGATATATCATGTTTAGATAACAACAAACCAAATAAATTTAAGAACTGCTGAAACAAATAGGAAATGAAAGCAACATATCAAAAGGGCATGTGCATATATCTAAGAGGAAAGCAAAAAATCACCTTACTAAATAGAGACCCACAAATAATAACACCATTCTTTCATGAACTGGAGACCAATAAGAGAATTCAAATAGATAAATTGCCTTTTACATGGAAACAATCAAACTCAAGTACAGAGTGTCTGTAACGCCCGCGTTTTTAGCTCCAAATAAATCACCTAATAAATCGTGCGTGTTTTCAGAACTGACCAGCTGAGCTCAATTACCCCCCTTCAAACCCTAGTCACCGTCCCTCCCTCTCACCCCGACGCGCGTGCCGCGAATCCCGCCGCACCGCCCGCACCCGGCCAAGCACCCACGCGTGCCTTCCCAACGCCGCGGTCGGCCACCGTGCCGGGAATCCCGCGCACGCCGCGGTCCCCGCCGGCCGGTCCGCCTCGCCATCATCGCCGTCCCGAAAATCACGCTGACGCCCGGAAGTCAGAAAACCCCGCAAAACCCTCCTCCCCAAACTCCCTAACAATTTTCCAAATTCCTTAACCTTTTTCCCTATTTCTTTTCCCCTTTTCCCTATTTTCTTTCCCTTCCTTCCCTTCTTTTCTTTTTCCTTTTCTTTCTTTTCTTTCTCCCCTTTTCTTTTCCCCCTTTCCTTTTCCCTCTCCTCCTTCTTCCTCCCGCGGCCAGGCCGCGCGCCCACGACGCCCGCGCCCGCACCCCGGTGCCGTTGACGCCCGCACCGCTCCGGCCCGCGCGCCCGCGCCCGACCACGCCGGCTCCCCCCCTCCCCTTCGAAGACGCCACCGCCCGTCCTCGCCGCGCGCCGCACGCCGCCCGGCCCCCGCGCCGCCGGCAGAGCCCGGCCGAGCCGACAAGCGACGACCGCCCGACCGCGCTCGTCCCTCGCCACCACCGAAGCACGCCACCGCGCCTACCCTCGCCGCCCACCTCCGCGCGCGCGCCGCGAGGGCGACCCCACGACGCGACGCGTCGGCCGCCGCCCGCGCCATTACCCCCCCGCCGCCCGGTCACCTCCAAGCACCACCGCCCGCTCCACTACCGCACGCGCCGCGCCGGCCGGCATGAGTTGACCCCGCCGCCGCCGCCCGAGCCGTCTTGTCACCGGCGCCGCCTCGAGAAGCCGCTCGCGCTTGCCGGAGCCGAGCTCGCCGGAAAAATCTCCCCCCCCCCCCCCCCCGAACCGCCTTCCACCGCCTATAAAAGGGGCCGGCTACTCCCCAGGCCGCCGCACCTCACCACTGCCCGCCTCGCAGCAACCTTCTCCCCTTTCCCCGAGCTCCACAGCACCGCCACCCCCTAGCACCGCCGCCGCGCCACTGCCCCCACGCGGAGCCGCCTCCACAGCGCGCCCTAGCCCAAGGTGAGCACAGGGATGAGATCCCCTCGTCCCCCTCTCCGTGTTGCCCCATTCCCCGGCCGCCGCCGTGGCCAGGGCCGCCGCGCCCCCTCCCTCCAGGCCGGCCGCCGCCCGAACCCCCCTCTCTCTCTGTTCTGAACCGTGAAAGGAGGAAGAAGATGGCCTTTTGACCAACCCCCCCCCTGTTTCCCTTCTTTTTCCAAAAGGCCCCTGCCCTAGTCCCTCTCTCTCTTTTTCTTTTCAAATAAGCCCCTAGGTTAATGATTAATTGTAAAATAAATTCTGTCAAGCCCTAAACAACTTACAACCAGGCCCTAACCAAGTTTATATTATCATAAACACCCCCTTTCTTCATTAATAGAAATTACTAATAGGTCCTTAGCCCCTATAACCTCTCTTTAACCCAACATTCCATGCATGATTCTATTCCCGGTTATTTCCAAATTTGCACCACGCCTTCCTAGTTATATCCCCGCCAAACCCTACACCAACCCCCTCCCTAGGACTTATATATTCCCCTCTCCCTTTATTTCCCCTTCTCGAGCTCGGCCGGTAATATGTGTGCTTAATGATTGCTTGCTTGTGTGTGCGCTATAGCCGACGGAGTAGACGAAGGAAGGTACCTCGAGCCGGAGATCGGAGCCGACTACTGCGAGCAGGAGCCCGAAGTCCCGAACGTCGAGCCGGCACTCCCCGAAGACTTCGAAGACGGCAAGTCCAATCTCATCCTTTGATGCATGCTTTTGTCCTAGTTTTACAAAGATAACCCCATACCCGTTTTATAAACTGCATATTGTTTTACTGCAAAACATGATAGGACAGCCACCCTTGATTGCTATGAATGAACTTGGTTTTGGCCTAAATGAGTGCTTTTAAAATGTGTGAGTGCTTTTAAAATGAAAATGGGATATGTTTGGAAAATGAGTAAAGAACTGGGTAGACGGGATGGACGTGTGTGTCAGGAGTAGGGGTGAGCTCGTACCTGTGTGGTTGAGCGTGTTGGGAGTTGTCCATCTTGCCGGTTAAGGACCGGGTTGCGTGACATCTCACCTGACCCAAATCATCGTACAACCACTCGACCGTTGTATGTGGCAATGGCTTAGCATAAACCCCACTAGTTAATCTACTTGCCATCTGGTGTGCGGGTGAGCGGCGGGAGACCAAGGAGTAGGGGTACGCTCTGTGTGAGGTACGCCCTGGTTATGTGGGATAACCCCTTGGGTGCTTCCGTGATGGCTCATAGTGTTAGCTAAGGTGGGTAATGGCTATGATAGGATCCGTACCGGCACTGAGGTGTCCGTGTGACGGTACCCTACTTGTGGATAAAGATGTACAACCTCTGCAGAGTGTCAAACCTATTCGAATAGCCGTGTCCACGGTATTGGACGAGTCACGGTGTGGTCGCTAAAACTAGTGTTTGGGATGGGATGTTTTCCGGTGTGAGTTGTTTTCGGAGTGAAGTGTGTGGTTGTGTGCCTGGGCTACGACGGACGGGAAGTCCGGTAGTTCCACAATGGTTTTCCTAAGACAATTGAGTCACTTTGGTTAGAAAAATGATTTGCAAAAACCTTTTTGAAATGAACCCCTGCATGAGTAAGTTTGCAAAAGGAACCTTAACCTGATCCTTGCTATACTCTATGCATGATTCTGCTTATAAGCCTCTCCGTGGGTGGGGTTGGATTTGCTGAGTACGTATGTGCTCACCCTTGTTTTACTAACTATTTTACAGAGGAGGATCCCGATTATATTCCCGAAGACGTCGAGTAGGTCGCTGCCCTACACCCAACCGTGCCTGTGTACCCAGGGCCCCCCCAAAAGCTTCCATGGTGTGGTACTCTGAGGAGGCTATGGAAGCCTTTGCTATCGTAGTGTGGTCGTTAGCGTTTGTGTTGTTCCTTGTAGCGTTGGCACTTCCGTGCCCTCTCGTGTCGCCGTGATGTAAAAGACTGATCCACCTATTGTAATAAATGTGTTGCCAGCCTCCTGGGACTGGTATTTGTGTCACATTTAGTCACCTCTGATGAGGGGACGCTTCAGGTGGTATCAGAGCCGTAGGTTGGCCGTACGACACGACCCCTAGGATACGAGACCTCCTCTGGCCCTCTCTAACCTTTCCTTTCTAAGCTCATCCTTTCCCAAAGTCCTTACCTTGATTCTTGCCTGTTTCCAGATGGCTAACCCCGAATGGAACGGAGGAATCTGCCCTGTCCAGCCTGGCCTCCCTAACCTGTTGCTACTCAGCTTAGAGCGCGTCGGAGTAAGGGATCCGCCGGAGTTCGTCTATCGGGAGTATGAACGCTACGGCACCCTTCGGTGTAAGCTGCTGATCTTTGTGGGAAGACGCACGCTTTACCCCGACATAGAACCATGGTTCGTCTCCGCCACCGGTTTTCGCTTCGCCGACACCTACCCCAAGGTCGCTCGGAAGGCCCCGCGACGCCTACGAGTGGTTTATAGACAACACCTCCGAAGGACTCCAATGGGATTCTTTCCACCCTCCGAGGAAGAGGACGCTCGTGGATTGATCGCATGAGAGGACTAGAACGAGAGGAAGAAGACCTAGAAGAGGCAGTTTCCCACCTATCCATCTACCTCAGAGGCCTAGACCACCTTTACCGAGAGCAAGCCCGACAAGGCGAAGCAACAGATTGACAGAGCGGAAAGAGCGGAGCAGAGGATAGAACTGGAAAGGATAAAGACAACCATGGCAGAAGTTGAACTACACAACACAAAGCAAGAGTATCTTAGGGAAAGGGAACGCACGCTATTAGCCCATAAAGCCCTATGGGATGAACTAAAGGAGCGTAGAAGCAGAGAGGAAGAGGCTAGAGTAGAGGAAGATGAACCCGAAGAAACTCACTGGGACAAAGGGACCCAGACCGAGGATGAGATACTGGAGCAAGATCTCCCACTGAAGAAGCGCCGCATCCAGCTAGAGGAAGAATCACTATGAGGATAAGACTAGGGTGTTTAGGCTAGAAGCTGAGTCCTAGTAATAATAAGTGTACCCCGAAGAATGTACCCCAACCTTGCTACTAAATAAAGTTATCCATCTCTTGTACCCCACCACAACCTGTTCAACTCTACCTTTGTTTTCAGATGGCGGAAGATGGATGGACCCAAGGCGTGTGCCAGGAGGAGCCTGGTTTTGCTCGCCTTCTTATCAACTCCCTGGAGCGCCTCGGTATCACTGAGCGCCCTAGGTACTACAGCAGAGAGTACGAGCAACTCGGCACTCTTCGCTGTAGGGTGGTCCTCTCCGTCGCTAGAAGCAACCGCCACCCCAACATCGAGCCGTGGCGCGTGACCGCCACAGGATTTCGACACCGAGACACCTATCCTTTGGCCCTCAGAAAAGCCCTCCGCTACCTGTGCCGGATCTACGAGGAACACCTCGTCCCCACACCAATGAGGTACTTCCCTCCCCGCCATCGAACCCCGCCAGTTTGGCCCGCATGAGAAACCTGGAATGACGCCGCCACCAAGAAGACCTGCTGTACCACGTAGTCGCCTACCTTGTCTCCCTGGATAAGCTCTTCGATGACCAAGCCAGGCACTTGAGGGAACAAATCAGTCGGGCCGAGCAAGGCGAAGTCACAGGAAGGATGCACCTAGTCCGAGTGGCTCAAGCCGAAGCAAGGACCGCAGCCGCCATAAGCGGTGAAGCCGTTGCCCGGGGAAAGCCTCGGGCGAATCCAGGACCAACGCATGCAAGAATGGACCAACAGCGGAACACCCGTTCCAGCCATTGGAGAAGCTCAAGTCCTGCTGGGAACACCCCTTGTAGGATGGGGAGGAACTATCGAAGTCCCGCCAGCACCACCAGCAATCACCGAACCCCCAACAACGACCGCCGAAGCCGCAGCACAGCCTCAGGAAAACGGAAACGCCGAAGGCGAGAATGATGACGAGCTGCTCATTCCGCTGGAAGAACACTCAACCCCGGAAGATGGCTCTCCTCGCGAGTAGCGTGCCCCAGTGACCCTGACCCAGGGAATGAAGTCGTACTGGTCCAAGTCGCACCCTTAGTCCTTAGTTGTGTAGTGTGTCCGCGTAGTCGGGATGTATCCTCCTCGCTGGTTTGTAATAAAAACTTGTTTGTGCTTGCTTGTTTGCTATGTGCTTGTTGTGTGCTTACCGGCAGGAGTAGACCCTGCCTTTTCAAAAAGAAATCCGATATAATCCACTTAAACATCACATAAAACTAGATCTCTTAGAAAACCCGCTTCTTTACAGATGGTTTCTAGGCGCCCTGTCAGGACCCACCAAGGCCCCGGCCGATCGGACGCTGAAGGATCGCAAGCCGATCGGAGGGAGCATCTTCACGACCAGGAAGTTAACCAAAACGAAGATGGAGGAGAGAACGTGGTCCTGCCACCACCACCCCCTCCCATTGACTTGGCACAAGTCTTGGCCAACCAGACTGTCCTGATGGAGGCCATTTTCAACGCCATCAACCGCCCAAGACAACGGGTTCTGGGCATGAACGAGAAGCTGATAGAGTTCCTCAGGACGAAGCCGCCCACCTTTGGCGGGTCGGTGAATCCTTTGGATGCTGACGACTGGCTGAGAGCCATTCTGAGGGAGCTAGAGCCCTTCAACTGTGAGGACCACGACAAGGTTCTCTGGCGGCTCACCCGGCTCACGGGACGACCCTAGCTCGGTGGGGAAAACTACTGCGCAGCAACCAAGGATCCCTCCGCCATCACATGGGATGAATTCGTGGAAGAGTTCCGCCGCTACCACATCCCGGAGGCCACACTGAAGCGGAAGGCAGACGAGTTCCGTGAACTCCGCCAAGGCAACATGTCCGTGGAAGAGTACACGTACCAGTTCATAGAGTTGGCACGCTATGCCCCCGAGGAAGTGGACAAAGATTCCAAGAAGCAGGAAATGTTCAAGAAGGGGCTGACTCCGGAACTGAGGACCCTCCTGACCCCTCAGATCTACCCGGACTTCAACACCCTCATGAACATGGCAATACTCACAGAAAGAGCGAGGGCTGAAGAGAAGGAAAACAAGCGCAAGTTTATGGAGCACAAGGCCAAGCACTAAGAGCGGTCCCAGAGGCCGAGAAACTTTGGACACCCCATGTCCAGGTTCCAAGCTCCCATGCAGTACAGAACCCAATCCCAAGCCACGAGCTCGCAAGCCCCCAGAACCCAGTTCAAGCCCTACAACAACCACAGTGCCATGAAGCCCCCACAGAACAACACCAGCCAGATCACTGCCAACAACAACAATAGCTCCCGAGTGTGTTTCAACTGCCGAGAAACCGGACACTTCATCGCCAACTGTCCGTATGCCAAAAAGCCAACCACCACCACCTACTCCAACTCGGTGAACGGGCCAAGGCCACTAGTGTCTGGAGCCAACCGCATGCCGATGCGCAGCAACAATAACTTCGGCAACAACAACAACAACCAGCAGATGAGGCAGCCCCAGCAGTCGTATGGACGAGCCCGGGTCAACCACATCAATGCGCAGGAGGCACAGGAAGCACAAGGCGTAGTGCTCGGTGAGTTCCTGGTCAGCTCAGTCTTGGCTACCATACTATTCGATTCGGGAGCATCGCACTCATTCATATCCTCAAGCTTTGTGGAAAAGCATAGCATACCCACAGTACTACTAAAAGCACCCCTATTAACTCGAACGCCCGGAGGTGACATTAAGTGTCAACTGGGATGCCCCCGGGTAAGGATTATTTTAAGTGGGGTAGAGTTCCTAGCAGACCTGGTAGTACTGAAGTCCAAAGGGATAGATGTGATCCTTGGGATGGACTGGTTAAGCCAGCACCATGGCCTTATAAGTTGCGCCGATAAAGTAGTGCACCTAACCAACCCAGACGGGATACAAGTGACCTGCCACACTCGAGGACACAGGCCGGACATAATGATTTTCAACATAGAAGCCAAGTCCATAGAAGATGTCCCCGTAGTGCGAGAATACCCAGATGTGTTCCCCGAAGAACTCCCCGGAATGCCACCGGACGGGGATATAGAGTTCGTAATCGACCTTATCCCTGGAACCTCTCCCATAGCCAAGAGACCCTATAGGATGGCAGCCCCTGAGTTGGCAGAATTGAAGAAGCAGTTAGCAGAACTCCAGCGAAGTGGGTTCATCAGACCAAGCTCATCACCATGGGGAGCCCCAGTGCTTTTCGTGGAAAAGAAGGATAAGAGCATGAGGATGTGCGTGGACTATCGCTCACTGAACGAGGTCACTATCAAAAACAAGTACCCTCTCCCCAGAATAGATGATCTGTTTGACCAGCTGAAGGGAGCCAAGTATTTTTCGAAGGTGGATCTAAGGTCGGGATACCACCAGCTCAAGATTAGGGAAAGTGACATCCCCAAGACTGCCTTCGTCACTCGCTACGGGCAGTATGAGTTCACAGTGATGTCCTTCGAACTCACCAATGCACCAGCATACTTCATGAACCTCATGAATAAGGTGTTTATGGAAGAGCTAGACAAGTTTGTCGTAGTCTTTATTGACGACATACTTGTTTACTCCAAGGGCGTGGAGGAACACGAGCAGCATCTTCGAGTATTGCTGAGGAAATTGAGGGCACACAAGCTATACGCCAAGTTCAGCAAGTGTGAATTTTGGCTAGAAAAAAATATCCTTCCTTGGGCATATTCTGACCGCAGAAGGAGTAGCTGTGGACCCCAGGAAAGTTGAAACAGTCTCCAACTGGCAGCAACCGACCAACGTGAGTGAGATCAGGAGTTTCCTTGGTCTAGCAGGGTACTACCGGAGATTTATCGAAGGATTCTCCAAGATTGCCCGGCCCATGACAAAGTTGCTCAAGAAGGAGAAGAAGTTCAACTGGACCGAGTCCTGCGACAAAAGTTACCAAGAGTTGAAGAGAAGATTGACCACAGCCCCAGTGCTAACCCTACCAGACATTCAACGGGACTTCGTCGTGTATTGCGACGCTTCCCGACAAGGGTTGGGATGTGTTCTCATGCAAGATGGGAAGGTAGTGGCATATGCTTCCCGTCAGCTCAAACCCCATGAGCAGAATTATCCCACCCATGATCTGAAGTTTGCAGCCGTAGTGCATGCCCTGAAGATCTGGAGACACTATCTGATTGGGAACAAGTGTGAAATCTACACAGACCACAAGAGTCTAAAATACATCTTCACCCAGCCCGACCTGAACCTAAGGCAAAGAAGGTGGCTAGAGCTAGTCAAAGACTATAACCTAGAGATTCACTACCACCCAGGGAAGGCCAATGTAGTAGTAGATGCCCTAAGCCGGAAAACCTAGGAGAAGGCAACACCCAAGAGTGCCCAGTTGCAAGAGGAGATGGCGCGGCTCAACGTACACATTGTCCTCCAAGGCTACGTCCGCCAGCTGAGTGTTCAACCTACCTTAGAAGAGAAGATCCGGAAGGCCCAAGAAACCGACGAGAATCTGATGAAAATCCGCAAGCATACCGGAGAGAACGAGGCCCCTGACTTCAGAGTAGATGATCAAGGCACCCTGTGGTACAAAAATAGGATATGCGTGCCTGAAGGCGGAGATTTCCGATAGACCATCATGGATGAGGCACACAACTCAGCATACTCCATTCACCCGGGATCCATCAAGATGTACATGGACTTAAAACAGAAGTATTGGTGGAATGGGATGAAAGCAGACATTGCTCGATTCGTCGCCCACTGTGATACTTGTCAGAGGATCAAAGCCGAACACCAGAAGCCCGCAGGACTATTGCAGCCTCTACCAATCCCGGTATGGAAGTGGAACGAGATAGGTATGGACTTCGTAGTAGGGTTGCCAAGGACTCAGAAGGGACATGACTCCATATGGGTGATTGTGGACCGACTCACTAAAGTCGCTCACTTTCTACCCGTACGGACCACTTATGGAGGAGAGAAGTTGGCAAAACTCTACATAGAAAATATAGTAAAGCTGCATGGAGTGCCTAGCAGAATAGTCTCGGATAGAGGGACCCAGTTCACCTCTAGGTTCTGGAAAAGCCTGCATAAAGCCATGGGTACCAAGCTAGATTTCAGCTCAGCATACCAACCGCAGACAGACGGACAGACCGAAAGGGTGAATCAAAATTTGGAAGATATGTTGAGAGCATGCGTCCTCACCTATGGCAAAGATTGGGAGCAGAGCCTGCCATATGCAGAATTTTCCTACAACAATGGCTACCAAGCAAGTCTGGGAATGTCACCATTCGAAGCACTATACGGGAGAAAATGTAGGACACCCCTGATGTGGTCAGAAGTAGGAGAGCGTGCCTTGGTTGGGCCCGCACTTATAAAGGAAGCCGAAGAGCGAGTAGCCGATATCCGAGAAAAGTTGAGAGCCGCCCAATCCCGACAGAAGAGCTACACAGACAAGAAGAGGCGTGAGGCAAGCTTCAATCCGGGAGATTTCGATTACCTTAAGGTCTCACCGATCCGAGGGACTCGAAGATTTCAAGTGCATGGAAAGTTGGCCCCTCGGTACATCGGACCGTATAAAGTACTAAAGAGGGTCGGAGCAGCACCATACCGGTTGGAGCTACCAGAAGAAATGTCAGATATACACCCAGTGTTCCATATCTCCCAGCTACGCCGATGTTTGAAGGTTCTTGAAGAGAAGCGAGTACCGGTGTGACAACCCGCCCAGGAAAGTACCGTACTATCGCCTAAGACCGATCCACTTTGGCCATTAAGCAATAATAAAGTACCATCCTGTCGTAAGTCGCCGGGTTAACGCCCGGTAAATCACTTGAATAGCACAAGGATCGATATATGCATTAAAACTCACTCGAAGGCGAGTCCAGAGATACAACAGCATTCAATTTCAAATGTGTACCCCGAAGGGTTTAATTATTACAAACCATAGTTTTTGTCATGACAGAATAGTTCAGAGTTTTGAAAAGACACAGCGGAAATTAACTAGCGGAAGCAAGTCACCACGGGAGGCCATCCATGATGCTTCAGTAGTCGTCCTCCACCCACTCCAGCTCCCAGCCGGGCGGGATCTCACCGGGCCACACATCACTGAAGGCATTACCTGGATAAACACATTATAGCAAGGCTGTATACTAATACTCAGCAAGTCTTACCCATCGGTGATAACTACTTCACCAAATCTAGACCATGAAAGGCTTTTTGGCTACTGGGTTGCTTTTGCTAAAAAGTAACAAAGAGTAGGTCCTTACTTTCAAGATTTTAGCACAAGTTCTAGTGGTTTAATCTTTACTACATTAGCTAACTAGTACAAACAAAGTTGTACAATACAATTAATCAAACATCATCTTCATCAACTTCCATCATTAGGGATCATATGACTAGTGGAGTAAGTAGTCTCGGGTAACGGTGAGAGGCCGACAATCGATTGATTAAAAACCTTGCAAGGTAGACCCAAACACACGGTCGGCCGCCCCCGCGAGGACAACTCCCCGGTCGTCCCCATAAATCCTCGGGTTGGGATCGAATCTTACGATCTTTGGTGCGAGCTATCGGCATACCCCGCGAGATACCCGGAGTCACCATACACCACCGGTAGCTAGCCGTGAGAGCGAATCCCAAGAGTAGTAATAGTAAGATCCCTCGCCGCCTCATTATGGTACTAGGCTTACCGGTCCCATACCCGCATATGCTTGGTACGTTCAAAGACTTAACCCACATAACCACTGGACCGGAGCCCAGATCCCATGCTCTTACCACGTGAGCAATCCATTTAAGGATATAGTATGATTCCTATCTAGGAACCTATTCTCGCGAGTGAGGTCATCACTCGACTTGTAACGGTCCTATAGCTTAGCAGCTATCGACCTATCATACTAGTAAGGACAAAAGGTACCTATGGATCATGCATCTAGGGTTTCATTCAACTCCCCGAACGTAAATGCACAATCATTCATAGATAATTGAATAAAGAACTTTTAAAGCGGGTTAGATGCACCGGAGCTTGCCTTCGTCGGCTAAGTTAGCTTGGGCACCCTCGGTGTCGAGTACGTCCACGTCTTGCGGAGAACCTTCCGCTCCGCCTTCCTCGGTTTCGGGACCGGGGAGTAATCTCCGTCCGGAAGATCTACACGGAATGCAATGCACTTTAGGTGATGTGATAGTTTGTTGTCTTATCCAACTCTAGTTGGTCATATTCACCTTAACAAGCATCTATCTAAGGTTTCTATTTGAGGAAGTCATTGGTTGTACATGGATTACTCTTTTATTCCTTATTTGAATAAATGTTTTTATTTAAGATTATCATTTCATGTGAAAGCTTCATTTTTTTTTATCTCTACCAACAAAGGTGTACTTAATATCTTTTATTTATGAATTAGATTTCTTATCAGCAATGTTAATTAAATTTCTTTTATTTTTATTAAGTACTATTTTCAAAAAGAAAAAGGATTTAAATAAGGATTTCTCTTTATTTTAATTTCCCTTTAATATTAAAAGGGCATTTAAGCCATTTATTAAACAATTAAATTACCAAAAATCAAATGAGTGTTTCTTAGGCCTAACAGTACCTATCCTGGTCCATTGGGCCCACATGTAAGTGTTGGATGCTAGGAAATTAAATATTATTGAAAATAACAAAGGTTATCTAGTGATTCAACTTAAATACAAATAAAAATAATTAAGCATCAAAATGATCCAAACTTTCTGGTGGATGCTCTCTGGTCCTAAACAAGTCTAAAAAGCTAACATGTTCCCATGGAACCTCTACTGAATTTGGTTTATTAATTTACAAAGGAAAACATGCATTAAACAAGAATAATTATTTCTTTTACTTCTAAATTCATGATTAATTCACAAGATGTGCCTTTTGACATCTCAAGACAGTGTGCACAAGTTGGGGTCAAGAACATAAATAAAATTAACATGACAAATCATCTATGTAGCTCTGCCAGAGATGGAAAAACATTTTTATAAAAAGATTCACATGATAACTTTGTGCAATTTTTGGCACAGCATCTAGTCTTAGCCTAACTCACAATATAACCAAAGCTCAGCTACAGAGAAGCTATACATTTTAAGTTATAACAGATTCAAGCATAACACATTTGTAATTTTCCTGCCAAAACTACTTTGAATCTAGTCACAAGTATACATCAAGTAGGTGGAGTTTAACATCCTGAGACCTACAAAATTTGTTTGGGAATTTTTGGAATTTTCTGTGAATTTCTAGGGATTTTCTAAGACCGTGGACTGATCTGCAAATAAACTAAGTTAAGAATCCTTGCAAACAGGCCCTTGGATTCACATCCATGCCCTCGGCGGCGGCGGGAGGGCTCGCCGGCGGCGATGTGGGGCCCGGCCACGACAACAAGCGGCATAGGGGTGCAAGTGGGCTCACCACGGTTCGCGGGGTGGTGGTAGCGGGGTCGGGCGGAGCTCCGGCGACGCGCGCACGGCGGTGGCCGGCGGCGCGCGCACACGGTGGCTCGGGGTGTAGCGGCGTGAAGGCCAAATTGAAGCCAACAAGCGCGCACGTGAGCTTGCTCGGGTGCTAAGGAGGCTATCTAGGGGCTTGGACGGCGGCGAGCACGAGCGGTGAGCTCGGCACCGGCGGCGGCGGCAATGGCGGCGGGGGGGTCGGGTGGCGCGCGGAGGGGCGCGAGGGGGGGGTTTGCGTAGGCGTGCCGGCACCGGGTGACGCGGGGTGACGGTGCAAGATGCCCTCCGTGCTACGGCGCGTCGAGATGCGCGCGTACGGCGGCGACACCGCCGACGGACCGCCGGTCCGTGGCGCGCGCGCGCACGGCGGCGCGGACGCCAAGGCGCCTCGGGACGGAGCACCTAGGGGCGCGGGGCATCGGGACGCAACACGACACGGACGTCTAGACTACGGGCGGCGCGGGCACGGCCGCCGGGGCAAGGCCGGCGGCGGGCGGCGACGGCGGCGCAGCGCGCGCGCGACGTCGCGGCGCGACGCGCTCTGCGTTTGGCAGTGACACTGGTGCTGTGTCAAGCCACGATTTCTCCAAAATTTTGAATACAACTCGACCAACCAATGAATACCAAAGTTGTAGATCTAAGTACCAGCTACAACTTTCCCAAAGGTTGTATGGGGTTTTACTGTTTAGATTTGAATCTAGAGGAATGTCAACTTTGAATGTCAACATGATTCTGTCAACAGTGATCTCTGGCTTGCAAGGGCTTTTTCACAATTTTCCCCTCCAAATCAGCAATGCCACTCTACATGAAAGTTGTGTCCCTCAACAAGACCTACAACTTTCCCAAAGGTAGAATTTTAAGTGTTTAGGTGAATTTTGGGGAACGCGGCAAAAGTTCCGGCAGACACTTGTGGACACTGGGTGGCAAGGGGGTTTTGACCCACCCTTTGACCAAGGGTTGGCCCCACAAGTGTTTTACTATTCACTAGGGTCACTTAGGGGTATGTTAGGGAGTTTTCATGGGTGAGGGCCCGGAGTTGACCTAGGGTTGACCATTTGACCGGCTAATCGTGTCGTTAGCGTTAATGACGGTAATTAAAAACCTGGGGCGTCACAGCCTACCCCCCTTAGAGGAATCTCGTCCCGAGATTCGACTTGACAACGAAGAGATGGGGAAAAGGACTCACTGTTTCGGGATTGGAGGAAACCCGGATACTTGGTGTTGAGATAATCCTCCGTTTCCCACGTGGCTTCTTCTTCCGTGTGATGGCTCCATTGGATCTTGTACATTCGCACGGTTTGCCTCCGGGTCTTTCGCTCTTTTTGATCTAGCACCTTTAAGGGATGCTCGACGAGCGAGAAATCCGGCTCGATCCAAGCATTAGCTTCTGTGATAATCTCATTCTCCGGAACAGGCATTCCTTTCTTCAACTGAGTTACATGAAATACATTGTGAACCGAGGAAAACCGTTCTGGCAATTGGATACGGTAGGCCACGGGTCCACATACTTCTATTACTTCGTAAGGTCCAATGTAGCGCGGGGCTAACTTTCCTTTGACTCCGAACCTTTGCACACCTTTGGTGGGGGATACCTTCAAATATACATGATCTCCCACTTCAAAGTGTCGAGGTGCGGTTCCCTTGTCATGATAACTCTTTTGTCTCATCTGGGCCATCTTCAAATTTTATCTTATCACTTGTACCTTCTCTTCGGCCTCTTTTACTAACTCTGGTCCAAAGAGTGTTCTTTCTCCGGCCTCTGACCAATTCAGTGGAGTGCGGCATCTGCGTCCGTATAAAGCATCGAACGGTGCCATTTTCAAGCTGGCCTGATAGCTGTTATTGTAGGAGAACTCTGCTAAGGACAAGCACTTGTCCCAACTCTTGTCAAAATGCAAGATGCTTGCTCTCAACATGTCCTCTAGGATCTGGTTTATCCTCTCCGTCTGACCATCTGTATGTGGGTGATAACTGGAACTACGGAGTAGCTGGGTTCCCAAACACTCATGCAACTGCTCCCAAAAACGGGCCACAAACTGAGTCCCTCTATCAGAAATTATGGTCTTTGGGATTCCATGTAGACGAACTATGTGGTCCACGTACAACTCTGCATACTGTTGCACGGAGTATGTGGTGTGCACGACAATGAAGTGAGCAGTCTTGGTAAGTCTATCCACGATCACCCAAATAGAATCCTTTTTCCTAGGGGTCAGGGGTAAACCTACAATAAAATCCATGCTAATGTCATCCCATTTCCACATAGGTATCGACAGGGGTTGGAGTACTCCTGCCGATTTCAAATGGCTTGCTTTCATCCGGTGGCAAGTATCGCACTCGGCTACATACTTGGCTACATCCACCTTCATATTAGACCACCAAAAGTTCGCTTTAGATCTTGGTACATCTTGGTACTACCGGGGTGAATAGAGAACTTGGATTGGTGAGCTTCATCTAGGATGATCTTCTTGATTTCCGGATCAACGGGGATCACTAGGCGTTTTCCAAACCGGGACCACCTCTTGGGGATCCTTCGAAAACAAGTGTACTTCGGGTCTCCTTCCACTAGTTTCTCGCTCGATGTTTTGGATATTCGCATCATTGCGCTGGGCAGTGACAATTCTGTCATAAAGGTTGGACTCTGCCGTCAAGGCGTAAAGAATTCCCTGCGGTACCACTTCTAGGCTGAGCTTTCTCATTTCCTCACACAAGGGTTCACTGACTGCCACCAACTCTAGGTGGTTGCAATGATCCTTGCGGCTAAGAGCATCCGCAACAACATTTGCTTTGCCAGGATGATAGTGCACTTCTAAATCATAATCCTTGATCAACTCAAGCCATCTTCTCTGCCTCATATTCAACTCGGACTGGGTGAAGATATATTTGAGGCTCTTGTGATCAGTGAAGATGTTGCAATGATTGCCCATTAGATAATGTCTCCATATCTTGAGGGCATGAACGACGGCAGCTAACTCAAGATCATGGGTAGGATAGTTGAGTTCATGGGGTCGAAGGGCTCGCGAAGCATAGGCAATGACTCGGCCTTCTTGCATAAGGACACAGCCAAGACCGGTGCCTGATGCGTCACAGAAGACTTCGAATGGCTTGGAGTTATCGGGCTGAGCTAGCACTGGGGCTGAAGTTAGATGTTGTCTGAGGGTGTGAAAAGCGTTCTCACATGCTTCACTCCACACGAATTTCACTCCCTTCTTGAGTAATTCGGTCATGGGTTTTGCGATTCTAGAAAAGTCAGGAATGAATCGACGGTAATATCCCGCCAATCCTAGGAAACTGCGGATTTGGTGTACAGATTTGGGTGGTTTCCAATCCATTACCTCCTGAACTTTGCTAGGATCTACGGAAATACCATCGTGAGAAATGGTGTGCCCTAAGAATTTGACACTTTTCAACCAGAATTCGCATTTGGAGAATTTAGCATAAAGCTTATGATCTCGTAAATGCTGAAGGACAACTCGGAGATGGTTGGCGTGTTCTGCCTCGTTTTTAGAATAGATGAGGATATCATCGATAAAGACCATGATAAACTTATCGAGCTCCATCATGAATACGGAGTTCATGAGGTACATGAAGTAGGCAGGTGCGTTAGTGAGTCCGAAGGACATGACCAAGAACTCGTAAAGACCATAACGAGTGGAAAAGGCGGTTTTAGGAATATCGCATGATCGAATCTTAATTTGGTGGTAGCCAGAACGAAGGTCAATCTTAGAGAAGACTTTGGCACCAGCCAATTGATCAAACAGTACATCAATTCGAGGAAGTGGGTATTTGTTTTTGATGGTGACTGCATTGAGTGGACGGTAGTCTACGCACATTCTCAAACTACCATCTTTCTTTTTGACAAAGAGAGCAGGGCAACCCCAAGGAGAAGAGCTCGGGCGAATGTAACCCTTATCTAGCAATTCTTGGAGTTGGGTTTTTAGCTCGGCTAGCTCTTTGGGTGGCATGCGATAAGGTCTTTTGGAAATGGGCGCGGTATCGGGTTGGAGTTCGATCTCAAACTCGACATCTCTGTCTGGTGGCATACCAGGCAGCTCGTCAGGGAATACATCCGGGTACTCACACACTACTGGAATCTCATCAAGGGAGGAGATAATGGTCGCATAGGCACAAGAGTCGGTACCGTCTCGGAAAGGTAGGTACAAGGTAGTGTGCCCGACCGTAGGAGAGTGGATCTCTACGACCCTATCTGATATATCTAGAACCACCTTATGTTGATTCATCCATTCCATACCCAAAATAACATCCATGCTTCCTAACCGGATGACTATCAGATTAGATTGAACGACCCGACTTCCTAGTCTTAGGGGAACTCCAAAAATCACTAACTGAGACGTGATGTTTCCACCGGGTGTGGTAATTTTATAAGTAGATTTGGTTGGTACTCCTCTTAGACCCAATTTGTCTAGTAGACTCTCATTTATGAAACTATGGGTGGCTCCCAAATCAAATAAGACCTTGACAGGAGTGCGATTGATAGAGAATGTACCCGTGAGAACTGGAGCTCCTGCGGGAATGTCACTCATGGTAGTGAAGTTCAGCTTGCCCTGGCGCACTTGCACCATGGGTTTCTTGGCGGAGTGGTCGGCTTGCTTCCCGTATTACGGTTCTACGGGTTTGACTTGATCTTCGGGCTTGGGACACTCATTAATGTAGTGCCTCGGGCGGCCACGCTTGTAGCAACGGCGATCACCAACATCACGAGGGGGGTGCATTAGGCTTCGGAGCCTGCTGCTGGGCACGGCGGAACTGGAAGTTCCCGGCAGGTTTGCCCTGGAATGGCTTCATCGTCCAGCGTCCAGTTGAAGATTGCTGGGATGGGCCTGGAGCTTCCTTCTTCACAAAGAGAAACTTCTTGTGTGTTCCACTACCTGGGGTGAAACCGGACATCCTCTTGTTGTCCCCTTGGGCTTTCTTCATAGCATCTTCTTGCGAGATAGCTTTATTCACGAGTTCATGGAAGTTGGCGGGCTCGAGCAGATTTAGGCGCTCGTACAGCTTGCCATCAAGCCCGTCACGGAACCTCTCCATCTTCTTGGCATCTGTATCAACATGATGCCCGCCGTACTGGCATAAGCTATTGAATTTCTAGGCATAGCGGTACACAGAGTCAGATCCTTGACGAAGGGCTAGCAGCTCCCTCATCTTCCGGTCCATTAGACCCTTGGGGATGTGATGACTCTTGAAAGCTTGCTTGAATTCTTCCCAAGTCACGGCGTGATTTCGCTGCATGGACTTGAAATGGTCCCACCACATCAAAGCTTCACCTCGCGGTTGTAGGGCCGCGAAGTTCGCCTTGTTCTCCTCCGAGCAAGGCGGCACAAAGGCGAGAGAATTTCGCCTCTATGGCCTTGACCCAAGCCTCGGCTTCCGGAGGGTCTTCGGCTTTCGCGAACGTTGGCGGCTTCATGGCGATGAGCGGGCATACGTGGTGACCGGTTAGGTCCCTCGTGGTTGGCCCCATGTGGCGGCCCTCGGTTCATCTGGCCGGGCGATCTGTGTTGTTGTGTACGCAAGATCCGGCGCAAAGCACCTCGGTCCGGGTGGCCATGAAAGCCTCCGTCGGGTTCATGGGCGGGGGTGGCGGCAAGTCACCACTACCACTCGCTCCAAAACCGTTGGGAGAGCGCGCGTGGTTCCCACCATCTGAAAAGTGAGCGTTATTAGTGAGATAACTGAAAGCTTACTCCCAAATGATGACAAGCACGATCATGCATTAACACATCTCATTAGTACGTAAATAATGAGTGCAGCAACAAGCACAACATTCTATAGCCACCAAGATCTATAGAATCGTTTCTCTTAACATGGTTAGGACGGTGATTGCTCAACTGCGCGGCTCCTAATCACTTCCGAACGATCGTCGTTATCCTGAATACCAAAGAAGATGGTATACGAACGAGCACTTATATGCTGGCAACGAGTGACGTTCGTAAGGATGCTTTGCTTTACCTTACGGTCTCAGGAGATAAACAATGCATTCTTTTGACAAGCGTGATTATTCGCAATGAATTATCCAAGGATATGGTATTTAGCACAAGAAAATTCAATTTGAAAGACAACGAGATTCACTTAAAGCATACAAGCTTAAGCATTCTTATTACAACATGGCAGAACAAGGTTCAATGTCATTACAACTCGATTTGAAACAACAGGACAACACATGATACACTAGTTGCTTGGCACGAAGACGTGCTGTCAAGCCAACTACTCTAACATCTCGAAGACAACTCGATATGATCGACATCCTTCTGCTCCCTGCTGTCGGCAACCTAGTGGCCCACTGAAGCACCACTGTACGAAGGCGAAGCTGGGGGAGTCGGTAGCGGTGGTCCTGCCTGGCTCGTCTGATCCAGACCGGACACGGCCGTTGCTCCTCGGGGTGTGCACGTACAGGGGCGTGGGCGTAAGGCCACTATAGCCCGCAAGGCCGCCACACGTACCTCGGCCTCCTCGCACCCGCTGCCGCATATCGCAATGTTCGCCGGCGGGGTCGGCCCTCTCTATCTCGTGTGCGTCGGCATCCTCCTCTAGTGCATTGTTCTTTGTCTCTAGGTCCACGATCCTCTCCGGAGGTTGTCACCTCGCTCAAGCTCCAACCGGAACCTCCTAGTACGCGACCTGTCGTTCTCCTGCGCACACGGGTAAGCGTGAAGTTCGAGCCGCCGGTGTCTTCTTGAAAGCTGCTCCCAATCGCGCCTAGATGCCTCCAAGCGCTGTGCAATAATCGCGCGGTGTTAAAACGCAGCCCCTGGAGTGTGAAAACCACGTTCAGGCAACGGGCAAGTGTCTGAGTAACATCCAACGGCTCTGCTAGGGTCAGTAACTCCCGCAGATGGTCCAAACGGTCCAACCAAGCTGGGTCGTGAGGACTCACAGCCGGAAACAGTCCAAACGGGGAAAGAGCTACCACAGTAGGGTTGTGGTCACAAAAGTCTGTCAGCACTCTGAGGGCGGCTGACTCCACGGACTCGTGCGTGATAAATCCCCAGTAAATAAAACTCAGGTCAAACCAGTCGGTGTGATCAGGGTGCGGCAGCACAGTCACGATCACCCTACAACGGGGAACACCGAAGCGCTCAAACTCTTTCACCTCGTACGTCGGCGGGGTAAGGTAGCCTGCAGCACTGAGTGCTTCCCACGCCAAGCGCGGAAAACCCTCCCAGTGCAACTCGTTGGTACGGATCGTACCGTCAGCGTCGAACTGGTGAAACACGGGGAAATCCATCTGTACACAAAGGTAACCCATGTCAGATCTCAAAAGAGAACGGCATGACAAATGGTGAAGTTCTGGCAGTTGTGAACAAAAATTTCATAACCAAAAGCCCAGAAACCTCAAAATTTTCCCAACTTTTAAATTATTCCTTTAATACTCTTAATTAGGATTTTAAGGTTGAACAACGATCAAGGAAACAAGATGGAGGGTCCTTAACTTGGATGTGCCTAAAGGAAAAGTGAACCAACCCAACAAAATTAGAACTGAGACTTGCTATTACAAAGTAACTAGTTGAGGAACAACTGCTTTTAACAATTTGGTTTAGTTAACCTAGCACATGATCAACAAAATTTTCACAAAATTTCGGCAGCATGACGGCTAGGTATGAGGGGTATTCCAGTTTATAAAAAGCACACACTAGCATAAACTTCCTTAGAGAACACATGGAAATTTCGATTTTTGGGTCCATTTTAGTTGTTTCGATTTTTATCATGCATGCAAGACGTCCTATTCGACCTCACATGGCAATCAAGCCAAAAATCGAAGTTAGTGCCGGTGGCAAGGCTTATATTCGTCTCTCCCTATAATATCTAGTCGAGAGCTACACGGTACTTGCTTAACAACTAACGAAGCGCTGTTATGTACCTGCTAAAAACGAACCTTTCGTGCCAGCACGTCACGAAAGCGTCCACATACATTACCGTTCACTATAGAAACGGTATCCATGCGTTAAGCCGCTGCATGGACAGTGTCCAACCTCGCACACCCTCCGTTCGAATGGAGTGTATCCTTGCCTCGCATGAGCGACATGCGGAATGCACACGTATGAAACACGTGGCGACACACAACTCATAAGCAGACGCGAAGATGGGATCCGTGGAAGGGATCACTCCATCAACCCTCGCAATTCCCGTGATGCGGAACAACACACGTATAAAACACGTGGCTCCTAGTTTGGTTGTACATAAAAGTAAGTCTGACATAAAGTAATGTGCTGGAAGTTAGCAAAATAAACCATAAGTTAATTAAGCCACCTGAAAGGACCCAAAATTCCCTCTAGGGCCTCTCGGTCTAGTTTATCCTTAGCGGACCAACGTATTTTGGAAAATCAGAAAATCTTGGCATATTTTATTCAAAAATCAGTGATTAAGGTTTATTAGTTAATCTCTGGTGCATATAAGCTCTGATGCCAAGCGTGACAACCCGCCCGGGGAAAGTACCGTACTATCGCCTAAGACCGATCCACTTTGGCCATTAAGCAATAATAAAGTACCATCTTGTCGTAAGTCGCGGGTTAACGCCGGTAAATCACTTGAATAGCACAAGGATCGATATATGCATTAAAACTCACTCGAAGGCGAGTCCAGAGATACAACAGCATTCAATTTCAAATGTGTACCCCGAAGGGTTTAATTATTACAAATCATAGTTTTTGTCATGACAGAATAGTTCAGAGTTTTGAAAAGACACAGCGGAAATTAACTAGCGGAAGCAAGTCACCACGGGAGGCCATCCATGATGCTTCAGTAGTCGTCCTCCACCCACTCCGGCTCCCGGCCGGCGGGATCTCACGGGCCACACATCACTGAAGGCATTACCTGGATAAACACATTATAGCAAGGCTGTATACTAATACTCAGCAAGTCTTACCCATCGGTGATAACTACTTCACCAAATCTAGACCATGAAAGGCTTTTTGGCTACTGGGTTGCTTTTGCTAAAAAGTAACAAAGAGTAGGTCCTTACTTTCAAGATTTTAGCACAAGTTCTAGTGGTTTAATCTTTACTACATTAGCCAGCTAGTACAAACAAAGTTGTACAATACAATTAATCAAACATCATCTTCATCAACTTTCATCATTAGGGATCACATGACTAGTGGAGTAAGTAGTCTCGGGTAACGGTGAGAGGCCGACAATCGATTGATTAAAAACCTTGCAAGGTAGACCCAAACACACGGTCGGCTGCCCCCGCGAGGACAACTCCCCAGGCCGTCCCCATAAATCCTCGGGTTGGGATCGAATCTTACAGTCTTTGGTGCAGGCTATCCGGCATACCCCGCGAGATACCCGGAGTCACCATACACCACGGTAGCTAGCCGTGAGAGCGAATCCCAAGAGTAGTAATAGTAAGATCCCTCGCCGCCTCATTATGGTACTAGGCTTACCGGTCCCATACCCGGCATATGCTTGGTACGTTCAAAGACTTAACCCACATAACCACTGGACCGGAGCCCAGATCCCATGCTCTTACCACGTGAGCAATCCATTTAAGGATATAGTATGATTCCTATCTAGGAACCTATTCTCGCGAGTGAGGTCATCACTCGACTTGTAACGGTCCTATAGCTTAGCAGCTATCGACCTATCATACTAGTAAGGACAAAAGGTACCTATGGATCATGCATCTAGGGTTTCATTCAACTCCTGAACGTAAATGCACAATCATTCATAGATAATTGAATAAAGAACTTTTAAAACTGGGTTAGATGCACCGGAGCTTGCCTTCGTCAGCTAAGTTAGCTTGGGCACCCTCGGTGTCGAGTACGTCCACGTACTGCAGAGAACCTTCCGCTCCGCCTTCCTCGGTTTCCGGGACCAGGGAGTAATCTCCGTCCGGAAGATCTACACGGAATGCAATGCACTTTAGGTGATGTGATAGTTTGTTGTCTTATCCAACTCTAGTTGGTCATATTCACCTTAACAAGCATCTATCTAAGGTTTCTATTTGAGAAAGTCATTGGTTGTACAAGTCATTTGAATAAATGTTTTTATTTAAGATTATCATTTCATGTGAAAGCTTCATTTCCTTTTTATCTCTACCAACAAAGGTGTACTTAATATCTTTTATTTATGAATTAGATTTCTTATCAGCAATGTTAATTAAATTTCTTTTATTTTTATTAAGTACTATTTCCAAAAAGAAAAAGGATTTAAATAAGGGATTTCTCTTTATTTTAATTTCCCTTTAATATTAAAAGGGCATTTAAGCCATTTATTAAACAATTAAATTACCAAAAATCAAATGAGTGTTTCTTAGGCCTAACAGTACCTATCCTGGTCAAGCGGACGAGGACGTCAGAAGTACGGGTGTGCAGAGTCCAATGGAGCAGACACGGAGTGGAGGAAGCCACGTGGGAACGAGAGGACGCATTAAAGAAGGAGTTTCCCCACCTGTTCGAAACCTAGCCGAATCTCGAGGGCGAGATTCATTTTAAGTGGGGTAGGTTTGTAACGCCCGTGCTTTTAGCTCCAAATAAATCACCTAATAAATCGTGCGTGTTTTCAAAACTGACCAGCTGAGCTCAATTACCCCCCTTCAAACCCTGGTCACCGTCCCTCCCTCTCACACCGGCGCGCGTGCCGCGAATCCCGCCGGCACCGCCCGCACCCGGCCGGCACCCACGCGTGCCTTCCCAACGCCGCGGTCGGCCACCGTGCCGGGAATCCCGCGCACGCCGCGGTCCCCGCCGGTCGGTCCGCCTCGCCATCACCGCCGTCCCGAAAATCACGCCGACGCCCGGAAGTCGGAAAACCCCGCAAAACCCTCCTCCCCAAACTCCCTAACAATTTTCCAAATTCCTTAACCTGTTTTCCCTATTTCTTTTCCTCTTTTCCCTATTTTCTTTCCCTTCCTTCCCTTCTTTTCTTTTTCCTTTTCTTTCTTTTCTCCCTCCCCTTTTCTTTTCCCCCTTTCCTTTTCCCTCTCCTCCTTCTTCCTCCCGCGGCCAGGCCGCGCGCCCACAATGCCCGTGCCCTGCGCCTGGTGCCTTTGACGCCCTGCACCTCTTCGGCCCGCGCGCCGCGCCCGACCACGCCGGCTCCCCCCCCCCCTCCCCTTCGGAGACGCCACGGCCACGTCCTCGCCGGCGCCGCACGCCGCCCGGCCCCGCGCCGCCGGCGAGGGCCGGGCGAGGCCGACAAGCGACGACCGCCCGACCGCACCGTCCCTCGCCACCACCGGCACGCCACCGCGCCTACCCTCGCCGCCCACCTCCGTGCCGCGCGCGCGGGCGACCCCACGACGCGACGCGTCGCCGCCGCCCGGTCACCTCCAAGCACCACCGTCCGCTCCCACCGCCACACGCGCCGCACACCGGCCGCACGAGTTGACCTGCCGCCGCTGCCCGAGCCGTCTTGTCACCGGGCGCCGCCTCGAGAAGCCGCTCGAGCTCGCCGGAAAAATCTCCACCCCCCCGAACCGCCTTCCACCACCTATAAAAGGGGCCGGCTACTCCCCAGGCCGCTGCACCTCACCACTGCCCGCCTCACATCAACCTTCTCCCCTTTCCCCGAGCTCCACGAGACCGCCGCCCCCTAGCACCGCCGCCGCGCCACTGCCCCCATGCGGAGCCGCCTCCACAGCGCGCCCTAGCCCAAGGTGAGCACGAGGATGAGATCCCCTCGTCCCCCTCTCCGTGTTGCCCCATTCCCCGCCGCCGCCGTGGCCGGGGCCGCCGCGCCCCCCTCCCTCCAGGCCGGCCGCCGCCCGAACCCCCCCTCTCTCTTTGTTCTGAACCGTGAAAGGAGGAAGAAGATGGCCTTTTGACCAAAACCCCCTCTTCTTCCCTTCTTTTTCCAAAAGGCCCCTGCCCTAGTCCCTCTCTCTCCTTTTCTTTTCAAATAAGCCCCTATGTTAATGATTAATTGTAAAATAAATTCTGTCAAGCCCTAAACAACTTACAACCAGGCCCTAACCAAGTTTATATTATCATAAACACTCCCTTTCTTCAATAATAGAAATTACTAATAGGTCCTTAGCCCCTATAACCTCTCTTTAACCCAACATTCCATGCATGATTCTATTCCCGGTTATTTCCAAATTTGCACCACGCCTTCCCAGTTATATCCCCGCCAAACCCTACACCAACCCCCTCACTAGGACTTATATATTCCCCTCTCCCTTTATTTCCCCTTCTCGAGCTCGGCCGGTAATATGTGTGCTTAATGATTGCTTGCTTGTGTGTGCGCTATAGCTGACGGAGTAGACGAAGGAAGGTACCTCGAGCCGGAGATCGGAGCCGACTACTGCGAGCAGGAGCCCGAAGTCCCGAACGCCGAGCCGGCACTCCCCGAAGACTTCGAAGACGGCAAGTCCAAACTCATCCTTTGATGCATGCTTTCTTCCTAGTTTTACAAAGATAACCCCATACCCGTTTTATAAACTGCATACTGTTTTACTACAAAACATGGTAGGATAGCCACCCTTGATTGCTATGAATGAACTTGGTTTTGGCCTAAATGAGTGCTTTAAAATGTGTGAGTGCTTTCAAAATGTGTGAGTGCTTTTAAAATGAAAATGGGATATGTTTGGAAAATGAGTAAAGATTTGGGTAGACGGGATGGACGTGTGTGTCAGGAGTAGGGGTGAGCTCGTACCTGTGTGGTTGAGCGTGTTGGGAGTTGTCCATCTTGCCGGTTAAGGACCGGGTTGCGTGACATCTCACCTGACCCAAATCATCGTACAACCACTCGACCGTTGTATGTGGCAATGGCTTAGCATAAACCCCACTAGTTAATCTACTTGCCATCTGGTGTGCGGGTGAGCGGCGGGAGACCAAGGAGTAGGGTTACACTCTGTGTGAGGTACGCCCTGGTTATGTGGGATAACCCCTTGGGTGCTTCCATGATGGCTCGTAGTGTTAGCTAAGGCGGGTAATGGCTATGATAGGATCCGTACCGGCACTGAGGTGTCCGTGTGACGGTACCCTACTTGTGGGTAAAGATGTACAACATCTGCAGAGTGTCAAACCTATTCGAATAGCCGTGTCCACGGTATTGGACGAGTCACGGTGTGGTCACTAAAACTAGTGTTTGGGATGGGATGTTTTCCGGTGTGAGTTGTTTTCGGAGTGAAGTGTGTGGCTGTGTGCCTGGGCTACGACGGACGGGAAGTCCGGTAGTTCCACAATGGTTTTCCTAAGACTATTGAGTCACTTTGGTTAGAAAAATGATTTGCGAAAACCTTTTTGAAATGAACCCCTGCATGAGTAAGTTTGCAAAAGGAACCTTAACCTGATCCTTGTTATACTCTATGCATGATTCTGCTTATAAGCCCCTCCGTGGGTGGGGTTGGATTTGCTGAGTACGTATGTGCTCACCCTTGTTTTACTAACTATTTTACAGAGGAGGATCCCGATTATATTCCCGAAGACGTCGAGTAGGTCGCTGCCCTACACCCAACCGTGCCTGTGTACCCAGTGCCCCCGCAGAAAGCTTCCATGGTGTGGTACTCTGAGGAGGCTATGGAAGCCTTTGCTATCGTAGTGTGGTCGTTAGCGTTTGTGTTGTTCCTTGTAGCGTTGGCACTTCCGTGCCCTATGTGTCACCGTGATGTAAAAGACTGATCCACCTGTTGTAATAAATGTGTTGCCAGCCTCCTGGGACTGGTATTTGTGTCACATTTAGTCACCTCTGATGAGGGGACGCTTCAGTGTCTCATGTAGGCAGCAGTGATAAAAAATTAACAAAGATGGTGTAATATTTAGCTACTCTAAAAAAGGAATTAGTTCAAAAAGGGGTTGTTTTGAAGGGAGCCTAAAAACAGTGCAATGCTTGACCGGTGGTTATTAATCGTGCCAAAATGCACCACTCTAAAAGAACCATAACACAAGCATTGCATTTGCAGCCAAACTGAGGCATCTTTTTTTGTGCACAGATGGATATATCAGTTTTACCCATCCATATTTTGAAGTTACACAATTGGAATTGTGGTCCAGTCGGAATAATTGTTACACTGTTAAGTGACATGGAAATTAGAGCTAACATTTCAAAAGATGGTGAAAGAAACATTTCATAGGTACGATTGAATCAATGTATGGAGATGTAATATGATAGACAAAATCTTAGAGCAGATTTCATAGGTACTATTGAATCAATGGTGTGGATGGAGAAGAAGAATCGCCAAAAATATTATTTCTGCAAGTGGATTTACAAACATGCAAAGTAACAAAAAGTCCAATTATATTATACAGCATAGTAGGATTGCTTCTTAAATAAGATTCAACAGAAACTTATTAGCTCCGGTACAGAAGTAATGTGGCTATGAATTTTTTCCACTTCAATTGAATTTTTATCAAAGCCTGCTATCCTATCAGCCCTTGCGGCGTACAACATCCCAAGAGGTGGTCAATTTGTAACAGGAATTACTAAACTACATTGTCATGTAAACAATTTCTTATAGCAAGAGGTTAAATTGCTTACACTGGAGGCCCAACGGTAGTATCCATCACTCAGAATTGTTTTACATCACATGGCAATGGTAACATGGATTCCAAGCAACAATGCTAATCAAAATGTGCCATGAGTGATTGAACCTATGACAGGCAAAACTCACACGCGGTAAAGATAACAGATGTATTGATCGATGAAGCAGGTATGCGAGAGAGGGGGCGAGGGGCAACTGCAGTATTTGTATCACCAGGCAAACAGAAGTAACAAAAACCAAAAAAAAAGTAGAGAACTACCTCACTGTGATTGGCGTTCAAGATGTAGGCCGACGACTTCCTACTTTGCACACAGGATGATGCCTTCTTGTCTTTGTGCTAGACTCTGGTCCAAGAGAAAGGCATGTGGTGTTCACTGTCACCTTCAACCAGGCCATCATCACCACATGTCAAGAGGCCTATGGCACGTACGACACGCTCGTCCCCAATCTCCATTGCTCTGCTATTCATCAAAGAAACAATCTGACTTGTTTTTATTTGACAAATTCCATGAGTCCATTGGATTATTTTTCTTTTTCGAAGCTTGTTGTTGCCGTTGTGGTCCAGTGATGACCCTAATGAGCTCCATCAGGCTTGAGTCAACCTTGATCAGGTCCATCAGGCAAGCTGCATGACCCTGCAGATTCCACAAATTGGAGGCTATCAGACACATCAATACCACGCCATGTTTCTAATCTCAGTTGAACTATAGCCACGGACCCAACAACAGCAAGTCAGTCCAAGTCGAACAGATAAAATCTAAAAATCATCAGGGGAAAATCAATCGAGGACTTCATCGCTCACCTTGAGGGCTCCTGCCCTCCTTTCAATACCTTAAAAGTTTCTGATATTCTGCAACCTAACACTTGAATCGGAGAGTTGGGGGTGTGGGGGGTTGCGAATTTGCGATGGGAGATTGGGAGGCAGACTGCGGGGAAAACATCGTGGGATCGTGGAGGCGGACTTCAGGGTCGGGGCTCACCCGGCGCGCGTCGCGAGGGGAGAAGGGAGGATGGTGGCGGCGCGGTGGTGGCATGAGGACGGATGCCACGGGATTGGTGGAGGGCGACAGGAGTGGAGGACGACAGGTGAGGACGGAGGGAGGTTGGCGCGTCGCGAGGGGAGAAGGAGGATGGCGGCGGCGCGGTGGCGGCGTGAGGCGGATGCCAGGGAATTGGTGGAGGGCGACGGGAGTGGAGGACGACACATTAGGGGAAAGGGGATCCGGAGGAGGGGTGACTCGCGAGAGGCGCGCGACGTGCGAGCGGATAGCATCGGGAGGAGGGCTGACCCGCCGGAGCGGAGGAAAAAAAAGCGGACGAAATTTTAATCTTACTTTCATTCTTTATAGGAGTAGAGAAAAATAGACTGACTCTAACCATCATAGGTCACGACGGTAGTAGGTTCTTTATAAATTTGGATGAAGATAAACTTTATACGAAACTTAGTAGTTTCGACGAAATCTATAATTTTGTAGTTCAAACTTTTTTCATTTGAAGTCATCTTAAGGATAAAAAGGAATATATTGTGCAAACCTTATTTTCTTAAAAAATAGACGGACTCTAACCATCATGTGCCGCCACGGTAGTAGGTTAGTTTTGCTAAATTTTGGAGCGATCCTATATATTTTTCCAAAATTAAAAACAAAAAAGTTGTCGTTCGTAACGCAACCAAGGCCCAAGTTTCTAACAGAAGAAAATTTTCCCCACCGCGATTAAAACAGGCCCACGGATAGATAGAGTCCACTCCAGCCCACACGGCCTTCCCCCGCTTTCTCACCAGGACGCGCGCGTGCTTTCTCTCTCTCTCTCTCAGTCTCTCTCTCTCGCTGCCTCGCTGGTTCACCACCGCAACCGCAACCGGCCGCCGCTCCGTTTCTCCTCTCCTCTCCCGGCACCGCCGGAGCCGCGAGACGTTGCGGCGGTAGGACCTACCTCTCTCTCTCCCCCTGGCCGAAGCGGTGGTGTCAATTGACCTTAATCGTGTTGGGCCCGCTTCAAACCCTAGGCTGGTGCAACGACCGCTGCGGGAAGGGCGCGCTTCGGTGACCGAGCGAGGCGGGCCGCGGCGGCGACGACCCACGAGTTTGCAGTTACCTGCGCTTTAACTCACCCGCATTCTACTTGGTTACAGATCGTAGGTAAGGTAGCAACCGAAATCCGTGCAGTTTTTTTATGAATGTGTTTATGGAAATATATAAGAAGATCTAACATTTTACTTCTTCTTAAAAATTTGGCGTGTTAACGTTTGAGGTGTCTGAGCTGATCGATCCCACTTTCTTCTGTGTAGTTTGCTTGGTGCTTTTCTTCCTTCCTGGACTGAATGGAGCAAGGGGAGAACCAAGCAGCTGATAACTTGCTTGTCTCACCATCTGATAGTAATGAGTTGCAAGGTAAAAATTGCCCTGAGTTGATTGCTGCTTGTTTCTGCAAATAACACATTATTAGGAATGCATTTTTTACACACAAAAAAAAGACAGGAGGAGAAACTCTACAACAATGAATCAGCACTCAATATTTGTTTACTGCAAACACATCTGGTTATAAGGCTTAAATCTGTTTGTAGGAAAGACACAAGTTTCTTCTTGACTTACTTTTCTGTATTAGGAGATAAAAAATTCAAGTAATGAAATCTGCTGCCCTTTGCATACTCACTCGATTAGATGATGGCCCTTTCGTTAGTTTTTCCTTCTCCTAGCTTTATTTTGGTTTTCCCTTATTCTTGCTAAAATAAGACCATCCTTGTTTCCCATTTTTCATTTCTTGATGACTGAATGTATACCTGCACGTCTTGGATTCACTACCCATGTATTTCAACCAGACACCTGAAATGTCTTTTTCCTCATATTTGTTATGTTTGCAGATTTACCTGTGAAGGAAAGATGTTTTGAGCAGAGAGAAGCTGTTCCTGGGGAGCCTCGCTGTGTTGTTTGTGGCCGATATGGAGAATATATATGTGATGAGACTGATGATGACATTTGTAGCATGGAATGCAAGACAATTCTTCTTGCTCGGATCGCTGCTAAAACAAAACCAGCAGTAAAAGCTGCAAAGCGGGTCAACCTTCCCCTGGGTGATGAGAGCTTCTGTATTAAGGACACTAATTTTCCAAATATACCTACTTTGGCTGACAAGCGGATCAGTGCACTGAGGAGTAAGCTTGACATTTGTGTCAAGGGTGATGCTATTCCTGATCCAATCACGTGTTTCTCTTCCTGTAGTCTTCCTGAGAAGCTTGTGCACAATCTTGAGACTGCAGGATATTGTATGCCTACTCCAGTGCAGATGCAAGTTATCCCTGCGTCAATGAGTAATAGGAGCTTACTTGTTTCTGCTGATACTGGTTCAGGAAAAACTGCTTCTTTTCTAATTCCCATAATTGCTCACTGTTCACAAGTAAGGTCACAAGAATGCACAAGCAAGCGAGGACCATTGGCAATTGTTCTTGCTCCAACTAGAGAGCTATGCCTGCAGGTGGAAGAGCAAGCAAAAGTGCTTGGAAAAGGTTTGCCTTTCAAGACTGCTCTAGTTGTTGGTGGAGATCCATTGGCTCAGCAAATTTATAGGATTGAAAATGGTATCGAGTTAATTGTTGGCACCCCTGGGAGGCTGATTGATCTTCTCATGAAACACGATGTTGACCTTACTGATGTTTCTGTATTTGTTTTGGATGAGGTGGACTGCTTGCTGCAGAGGGGATTCAGGGATCAGGCCCTGCAGATTTTTCAATCGCTTTCACACCCCCAGGTTATGATGTTTTCAGCAACAATACATTCGGAAGTCGGAAAAATGTCTACCTCCCTGGCTAAGGACGTTATACATATCTCTTGTGGGAACCCAAGCAAACCAAACAAATCAGTCAAACAAGTGGTTATTTGGGTGGAGTCTAAGAAGAAGAAGCAGAAGATTTTTGAGATAATGAAAAGCAAGCAGCACTTCAAACCTCCTGCTGTTGTGTTTGTGAGTTCTAGACTTGGTGCTGATCTGTTGTCTGAAGCAATTACTGTTGCTACCGGATTAGAGGTTGTTTCTATCCATGGTGAGAAGACTATGAATGAGAGAAGAGAGAGTTTGAGAAGATTTTTGACAGGAGAAGTATCTGTTGTAGTTTCCACTGGGGTTCTGGGGCGTGGCATGGATCTCCTGAAAGTGCGTCAAGTCATATTGTTCGACATACCAAATTCCATTGATGAATATATTCACCAAGTTGGAAGGGCATCGCGGATGGGTGAGGAGGGTACGGCTATTGTGTTTGTGAATGAGGAGGATAGGAGGATTTTCAAAGAGCTTGTTCCGGTTCTGAAGGCTGCAGGAGCCCCAGTACCCCGGGAACTTGCAAATTCAAGATACACGGCCGGTGTTCCTCTTGGTTGCGAGAGGAAGAGAAAATTGAGTTCTAGGTCTCGTCCTTGACTAAAGAGTTGTTCCGAATCTTTGTTCAAGCCAAACATGACACAATTGTATGTTCACTGGGCTGCTTTCATCTAAAGATTGGGTTACCTAAGGATAACTTGGTTATATCTGGAATTCATACATTTCCTGAAAATTTCAAGCATGTGCTGAGACCCAATGTGAGCAAACAGTCTAAAGAATTGGCATGGCATCTGAAATCAATTCTCAGTATATATGTAAATTGCAACAGAATGTAAGTAAAATGCAAATGACACAGTTGATTTGTTTTGTGCCCAACAATTTTATGTGGGAATCTAGTCTCTTTATCGTCAAATGAATTTGCAACCGGAATGAAAATCAATTAGCTCAGTGTCTCCTTCCTTGGTAGTATTGTGATTTTGGTTAATACCTTGTACATTTCCGCAAGAGTAGTGAGGGTATAAAACCTATATTGATCTGAAGAGGTAGAACATCAAAAAAAGAATAAACTATACTTAGGACCACTATGTTGCAGACCTGTGGTATTTAGCCCTACACAAAGGGGCAGGTTGGATCTTAAGCTCTAGTGGTTGTCCTTCCAAAGGTTAGTACAGGTTGGTAAACTGTCCGTAGCTCATTGGTAGCAAAAGAATCTGTGCTGAATCTGACAATATAATAATTTGATGAGAAGTAAGTATGCTGAAAAATATAGCTGGAGTGTAGACTCCATAACTTTTCTTGCATCTGATTCACACGCTTCCTGTGTCACTGTGATTCTGTGAACATTAGGTTATTATTCCTTTTCTATTTTCTACTCGCTCCCGTCTGTTTGATGCAAGGTTTAGGTGCATTTGCATAATTTTTGAAAGGGTGTTATAAAAGCCTTTTATTCCCAAGCAAGTGTGGGCTAAAACCAACATGAGTGGCCACCAAAAGGGGAAAGGAAGAGGAAACAAAAGGGGTGTTTGAAGACCACTCATGGTTCAGGCGCTTGGATAGCTGATTTCCAGTTATTCCTAAGTAGAAATCTCTAGTATAATCCACTCTTTAAAATCTCCATTTTACCCCCTACTCTCATATAGTTGAGTGCCAAAAAAAAAACAGCGAGTAACAAATTAACAAAAGGGGAAGTCTATCTGCATTGTTCTGATCTGCAAACTGTATTATCTACATATAAACATCTCTGTACAATTGCAGCAGGGTTCTACCATTTTTGCTGTTGGTATTTACTTAATCGGCACATACATGTGAATTTAAACCATTTTGGGTAGATCTAATTTATGGCATGATGGCAAGATCACCATCGCTAAGTGAATAACTTAATGTTTTATGTTTGTTTTAATTAATATGACATCACTGATTATTTGAATAAGATTGATGCAAAGGATAGAGTTAATTTAATGGGACCACTACAGCTATCTTGCTGGACATATTCAATGCTTGCTTTTGCATTATAGAGGTTCCTTGACCAGCTAATGTGGTACCAGAAATTATCGGGCACAGAATAGCTGAAAATTTGGACTGGTCATTTCTCACATCTGAATTATGTGGCCAGGCTATCATACTTTCACATGTTGTCTGTGTTGTAATCTAGTAGTGTTATCCCCAGCTAATAAGCCATATCAAGTAGTGCTGGATACATGGCTCATATCTACCAATTTAATATGAATAAATTTTACCATCTTGATTAGCTTTTAACCGTGCAGAGAATTTGATCACCATCTATGCTGATTATATAAGTGATGAGCAATTCGTAGATGCTACCTTCTCCAGTTATGATCGATGAACACACCTACACGGCTACACCCAACTAGGATACATTTCCATGTATGCCTGTATTTCTGTTTCCTGATCGCACTCTTCAGTTTTGTTCTAGGACATTGACAGAATGAGTCATTTGATACTAAGTGTATATTATTAACATATTAGCTAAGGAAATGGTGTGGAAAGAAGATAACTGCAAGGGGGTAATTGGAGATACTTAAGGAATTTCAAGGGGAGGCAGCTAGTGCCCACTGAATGAACTGAAGTCACCAAACATAAATTTATATGAATAATGTGATTGATACAAACATAGGTACTGAGAATGAAAGGGCTAGACTGTTACCACTGAAAGCTTCCATGTTCATACCATTGTTCAGTTTAGACATGGATTAGGTAAAAAGGCAAGCATCTTAACTGTCTTGAAATAACTCTGCTCTTTTATATATAGCTAAACTCCAGAAAGTCCCTCTCAAAATGAACAGAGATCTTCTGGTCTTAATCAGATGCTATTGTATCATGTTATGTATTGAATGTAATGCTGTATTCTATGACACAGCACACAACTCAGTATGGATCAACTAGGATGGAAATCTTGTATTCTTGTTTCCTTCTATGTGTTCTGTTTTGTTCTTCTCTAATAGAATCGTACATTACGACTAATTGGTGGGCCCTTAGCATTGACTGCTTGATTGCACCAACCTCCAAATCCAACCATGGAGCTGATACTTGCTTTTCTGGCCGTGTTCTTTGAGTTTTGAAAGAAAAAGAGCACACTCAATGTGTCTTTATTTGTTCTTATCTTTTACACTCATGTAGGGCTACTTGAACATTTTCTTTTGATTTACCATTGGTACTTGCATCCTTGCTAAGACACAAACTGGTTGGGGTTATTTCAGCTCAATGTTTCTATGTTGCAAGGATTGCTCATCACGGTTTACTACCTCAGTGGTGGATGATCACCACTTTGCAAACTATTTCCACTAGCGCATCTTATTGGATGGCTGTCTCTTACTGACATCAGATAATCCTTTCTTGTGGCTTTGTTCTGTCTATAAATGAGTTCCCCAAAATAATTTCAGAATAGTTTTTTTCTCTCGAACATGCAGGAGAGCTGTGTATCTTTGTATTAACTGAGGAAAAGGGCTAAATTACAAAACAACATCACCCCACCTTGGGACAGAGTAGGAGATGTTGGGATTACAAAACCAGACTCTTACTGAGGAATTTCATAATAGTTAACAAATCCATATTTTGCAAACCATTCCGAGTCCTTGAAGGATTGCAAAAGTTACGCTGGATTAACGGTTTGAGCTGTTACACTATTCTTTCTCTGTATTTTTCTCAAAGTTTAAGACCCCTCATCTTCTTTTAGTAAGATCATATGACATTCCATATGAAATAGCACATTAATACCTTGATTCAGACATGGTATTGTAGCTCCAACTCTCTCCATGGGATGCTGGTGCGAGATGCCGATACGAATTCTGAGACCTGAGTATTAATTGTTCCTAGTCTGAAGGCAATTGTTATGCTGCCCATTATGGCATTTTGTCTGTAGTAGGCTATCATGATTATCAATTATTTATGTATTACATTTGCTTATTTAATGAGGAGAAATATGACCTTAGGGCTTTTAAAGTGTTTGTTGCACACCGTGATGGTCCATGTGTTGGGTTTATCGTTCTTACCCTTGGTGCGTCTCTACATCCACATTGCAGAGGTGTGATGGTTACATGATATTGAACATATTATTATTCATGACCTATTTTTTTGAACACAAGAAGAAAGCATCTTGGGACGTTTTTCATTCTCCACTGCTGTTCAGTGGTGCCTGGTGATGTTGAATTGAATGTTAAAAAACACCATATTCCTTTTTCCTGCAAGATGGTGTTAGAAGTGCCAAAAATGTGTCTCCACAAGTACACATACTCAATGCCAAACCTTGTGTTTCTAGTTGATGCCTTTTTTAGTTAAATAATTTGCATCTTATCCCCACTGAATTCAATCTATTTTTGCATAACTGCCTTCGTTATATTGACTGTGAAATGTGTTGCCTACTTGCTGGTTTGTGTTATATCGCATGTATTTGTATTTCTTCGTGTTAAATGAGTAATGGGTTGGTATATACACTGAAATAGTGATGGTATCTTAGTGATGATATATACACAAAAATAGTGATGATATCTTAGAGAGGATGTCCCTTTGAATTGAATCTATCATAAATCACAAGTCTTATTCACAAATATCGCCTTCATCCTGTTTTGAGATTTATTTGTTCAGCTTTTTCTTCTTTGTTTGAAGAAAGAAAGTCAGACTCTACTTTCAAACCTGTGTTGTTGAGATTCTCGAACAGAGTTTAACAATGGGGTTCCAAACAAAGGATGAACAGTAACACAATCATAGTCTATTTATTTCCTTTATAGCAATTATATCATTGACATTGACGTGTAACAAAGTATCTTGACAGGAACATGTGTATTTAGAGCTTTTCACAAGTACGTAAAACTGCACACAGTTGCAAACTTATAGTTCTTGTAAGTTGGGTTTAGTAATAGACACATATCTATATTACTGAAGTGCCCTGAACTGCTTGTGTACCAACCGGCCTAGCGAAACTCTGATCTGAGATGGTGACTTCACTGTGTTGTTTGATCTTGCTTTTCAGATGACAAAACGGCCTTGGTCATCTCCGTGCAAAGGTGAAGCTGGGCTACTGCTGCTCAACAGCTCCTCGATCATTTGCAACGCGATCCTCTCATCATCATCTATCGCTGTTGCTGGTGAAGCAGTTGTTGCTGACGTGGACTGTGATGCTGCATCAGTGGACGCTGCCTTTTTGTTGAGCTCAACGGTCATGACCCAGTTGGAGTCTGCACGGGCTCCTGCACGCTTCTGCCAGACGCCAATGTGGGACTTCTCAGGATCAAGGCGAAGGCAGGTCAGAGATGGCGACGGCGCCTTGCAGCACTTGCGGAGCTTGGCACTGAGAATCTGGGACAGGTTGGCAGTGGAGGAGCTGCCGCCAATGTTGCTGCGAGCATCCCTTCCCACAGCTGGAGCAGGCTCGCCAGTGCTGCTCCTTTGGACGGGGAAGTTGGTCTTGGCGTTGCGGCCACTCATCAGCACAGCAGCCTCATCATATGCCCTCGCTGCCTCCTCTGCCGTCTCAAAGGTGCCCAGCCACACCCTCCTCTTACTGTATGCATCACAAAAAGGTACATGCATTGCAATTCAGAATTATGGTTGCATCAGCACTTTATGTTCTTCACTGAAAATCAGGAGGAGGGAAGGGCCTTACAGTAGGGGATGCCTGATCTCGGAGACCCAGGAGCCCCAGTGGCGCTGCCGGACTCCACGAAACTTCTTTGGCTGTACCATTTTCCTTGAGTTGAGATTCTCTGTCATGGAGGTCACGCGAGGCAGAGATGTTGAGCTCTGCTGGGGCGCCTCTGAACTGAAGTGTGTGGCCGTGTGGGGGAGGAACGCTCTGGTTTGAGTGAATATAAACTGCCCAGCCTGTACTTGCTTCTGCAGTGAGCGTTAAATGTGGTTAGCTGCTTAGGCAATCAGGTACATGTCAGAGAGGTAGGGGGTGGATACTGGATAGTATGTCTGACCTAGTTTTCATTCACCATGATAGAAGGCAGCATACACTGACTGGAGAGCAGGGATGCTGGGGTCACCACCAGCAGTATACCAAGCGTGTGTCAATGGATAAAACTAGGGCAAAAGAGGAAGAGAGAAATCAGGGGAGGGGCAACTGAAGTGGGGCCACATAGTGTCTGCTGGGGTGGGCTGTCGGTGAACTGTGTGTATGTAGAGCATAACCACCTTCCCTGCTAGTACAGTGGTAATAAACACACTCACCTACACCCATGGCTGCCACATTTATTTGTGGGGCAACCCTGTGTTGATCACATATCTCCTATAGTTTATTAGGTGTTTATGTATATGTAGGGTTAATGTACATCTGTTTGGATTAACTTCAGCTCCTTTTCCAGAGAGACTGGGCCAATCATATGGTTGAGTGCCATTGGATGCATGGACAACTGCACGACATATATAGTAAGACTTATGTTGAAAAATTGCGTATTAGAATATCTTGCGTTTTCACGAGATAGCGTCTTTAAATCTCTTTTGCTTCATTTGGAATCTCTCGCCCTGTTGCATCACCCGTCTGGAATGTATATAATTGTAGGATGTTGAAATTTACAAGGAAGTGTTCTTTAAGTGATTATAAATTGTGTTTAGAGTGATTTCAGTAAGAGCTGTAAGAGAATTGACAAGTTTGCCTCTGCTCTGGGATGTTATCTCTGAAGTTGCTTGGAGTTGGTTGGCATTTAAGCGTGTCTGAGGTAGCTGCAGGTACAGGCTGGTGATGACGATGGTGTGTGCTACGTGTTGAACAATGTTTGTTCTATGAAGAAATATATATAATAGTTTTCTGATGAAGGTGTGGACAGTTGTTATAATAGTCTAACTCGTTGCTCTCGGTGAGAATTTGAAAATACATTCAACATTTAGCTTTTGCAATACGATTCGACGATAGTTCTCTGACTTTATATACATAGCTTGTTCTCATTGAAGAATTCATGTTGCTTGAATTTGCAGAAAATTTATGTTTCATTTGAACCTGGCTGTCTTTTGTTAATTTCAGAAATCACCCATGGCTAGAGGTTTATAGTCTGAACCTGGTTGTTAAATGTTTATAACAAGTCTAGATCCTTTGCTCTATTCCAACCATTCCTGCTAGGAGCTGTAGTCTTTGCTCAAAATGTTTGGTTGCCAGTTTGCTGCTTTGCATACTTGAATGTCATGTTTGCTCTTGCCTGCAACTTTCCTTTTTGGGTGCTTTCCCGAAAAATTGTTGCCATTTTGTTTGGAAGTATCATTTTGCGTCTTCTTGGGTTTCGATTTACGCCTGGTTATAGAAATTAGTCACACCTTGGAACAGATGTACTTTTTTCCAATAAGGAATAAAGGTTTTAATGGTCGGATGGTATTTGTACATTTTGTTGAGTTTGTTAACCCTGATTCCAACATATTTTCTGATTCATTTGCATGACAGTGTTACTAGGCCTTCCTACGATATCAAAACTGAAGCTTGGTCTGCAATAAATCTGTGAGTTGGGTCATATTTCACCTAGCTAGTGGCAGGCAACTGCCCCCTTGCTACAGAAGTTAAGGGGTGTAAAATAAAAAGTGAATACAGTTGATGGAAGTTCGTTGCCCTTGTCGACTCAATTAATGAGAAACAGGTACCTGCAGTACATCTACGGTTTGGCTCCACAGTTTGTGTCAGTCGGTCACTTCTTACTGGGTCATAAGAAGCTTCCGTGAGATCTTGTCCTCTGACACTGTCCCCGGTACGCACACCCTTTCTCACATGTTATGCAAAGGTACCTTTAAAATGCAGGCACATGAGTCAGAGAATAGGAGCATGTAGCAATGTTGCAATAAAAGGGTATTTACATTTGCATTTGAATGAAGCGCCTGCATGCTTTCAGCCAGGTATCTCGTATTTCAATTTTTGTTTTCCCCTTTTTCCGCTCATCATTAGAGTGAGAAATATTTGTTTGGTCTTGGCTGATGTAGTGGACAAAGGGATGAGTTCTTTCTGGGACCATACACATGACTAAGTTGGGCTCCAGAAATGATTTCCGGCAAAATTATGGACCTTAGCGAGGTACCGGAAGCTGCTTGGTTTCCAATTATTTTTCTCGGAACATTTTAGATTAAGTTACGGCATCATAAGGAAAACAAATCTCTGATAACCCAAGTGTTTCCTTTCAAAAAAAAAAAGAACAACCCAAGTGCTTGGAAACCATTTGCACACGTTTTCTTTGCACCATAAAGCCAGCCTATGCCATCCACATTACATCAATGGTATCTCCATTCCTGGAGCGAGATAAGAAGTGCTGCACAGCACGCTTGCCACGAAGAAACACAACAATCTACAAATGTGGAGATGCAGAGATGGCTTCTACTACATGCCACAAGGAACTATATGTGGTTGGGCACTTTCCAATCTGACACTAGTAATCAATCTACACGTAATTAGAAAGTAGGCCGGCCGGCCGGCCGTCCTGTGCCAGGATCAGTAGATCTGAACTGGGCATCAAAGTGTGGTTTGGTGAAAGGAGAAAAAGGGCGAGTAAGTAGGATGTGCGTGTGTGGTTAGTTGTGCCGTAATTGCACGGCTTGCCGTAGCTACTTCTTTGCCATCTTTCTAACAATCTCCTCTCTCTGTTTTTTCTTTTAACGTTGTTGCAGTGGTAGCTTTTGGTGTCATCTTCCTTCCCCTCCTGGAAAAGGTGAAGCCACAAGGACAAATCCGGGGGACAGCGCAATAAAGCTAGCTTTAATCGCTGGGATCAACTCCAACCGTATCTTTCTCGTGCGTGCACCCGCCGGATGAGCTCGTCAGCCCCAGCGCACGCACGCAAGCAAGCAAGCACTGGAGACGAGATGGGAGAGACCCCGGGCTGGGTCGTCTCTGCTAGCTGTTTCCTTTGGCTACTGGTCTCTGCGATTTGCTGGCCTCGTGGCCTTGTTTAAGTTTAGTAAATTGCCAATATTTATCTATTGCATTTGCATACAACTCTATCCACGCACGCGATCTAATGCGGCAAGAAGTTAGTGAATTTCTACTATTCACCCATCACATTGAAGACTATTTGTCGAACTAAACAAGCCAGATAGATCCATCCCATGGGGGAGCTAGCAGGTTTAATCAAGGCCTTTGCAACTGTAGCATGTGTAACAATGTTAATCGCGCTGTTCGTCTAACTTATCAGCCACCGGCCAACAGTACTTTTCTCTCAGAAAAAACCAGCAACAAGACATTATTACTTTTCTCTCATAACAAATCAGCACCAGTCAAGCGAACAGGCCTAATGTTGCCTGGAAAGTTGGAGGTGGTTCCTGTGCGGTCACTGCAGATCGATGGGGCTCGTTCTGAAATTCGGTGCACATGGTACCAAAGGTATCTTATTGTTTGACAAAAAAAAAACTAAGCTCACCAGGTCATTTGCGAGATCGTGTATCTTGCAAATGGAGATGTCCAAATCTCCGTCTATCTGTCAGTCTCGCTGTTTCATTTCTTTCTTCATCAGGGTCTCTCTACGTACCTACTTAATTTATGACAAAAAATATTGTTTGCAAGCACTGCATAGCAGCAGCAAGATCACAAACAAAAATACTCCAGGCAACACGCAGCAGGGCCCAAAAACTAGCCTGATTGGACCGTATTGCTCGGCCTCAGCGGCAGCCCAAAAGGCTCTGCAAGGTTCATTGTCCAGCGTGCTGCATAGTAAAAGGACACTACTTGTGGATCGACGGAGCGCATCGGAATTATCGAGAGGAGGGCCGATATAGACGACGAAGCATCCATTGTCCATATGTTGTTTACAACACTGCAAAGAGAAAACTGAGTCGTCTCGGCCGCTGTCCGTTCCGTTTTCCGGCCAGATCGATGAGAGACAACGTGAAAACGTCACCGTACGTCGTGGCGTCGTCCTACAGTAGTGATGGAGGATCTGCCGTTACGTACTTACGTGTTTTAAAGCATGGTTAGTCCGTCCTTGTCTTTGCTCGTCGATCGTCACAGAGTGTAGACCGTCGTCGTCTGTCGTCGTCGTCTCTCTCTCTCTCTCTCTCTCTCTCTCTCTCTCTCTCTCTCTCTCTCTCTCTCTCTGTGTGTGTGTGTGAGAGAGAGAGTAGGTGATGGAGAGAGTATCCGATGTACTAGCACATAATGAGCTAGGTCCTTTCTGCCGGTTTTTCTCGGTGCCATCGCCGACGATGGCGACGATCGATCCATCGCATGGAGCGAGAGCGACGGATCGATAGATGGATCGTCGGATGGCCGGCCGCCCGAGTGCCCGAGTGCAAGTCCAACGCGACGCAATGCACGCAGCTACAACGAACTTTCTTCCCTTTGCATTGAGAGAGAAAAAACACAAACGACGACGACGACACCAGAGATGCGCAAAGCTCTTGCTGTACATTCCTAATAAATCGGGCGTCGCCGTGCTCTCTTAAATCCTCGCTCTCGACGACGACGACGATCTATCGGCCGGCCGGTCTCCATCGTCTCGTCGTCGTGTCTCATCAGAAGCATATATGGTATGAGGTCGGCGTCCAAAGGACTCACCAAGCCGATCGATGGCCATGGAGTACAATCGATCGACATGCATGCTCATATCCCTCGCTAGCTCCGTGGAAAACGACCGTGCACCTGACCACGACAGACGACACATTCTCTCCGTCCATCTGCTTCCGTGCGTGAATGCATGCGTACACGCGTAACGCCGCCGTACGTGAAACCCCGTCCGACGATCGACGAGCAAATTAAGGACCACAATAAAAACGATCGAGATTTATGAATGTGGATGATGTGACCCGGATCGTTCAATTCGGTTGTGTTCGCAGCGCAGGTGCAAGTACGTGCATGGTCTACAAGAGTTGCAACTCGGAAGAGTCAAAGTGTTTCTCTTCCCCCCCCCCCCTAAAAAGTTGCAACCGTCGTCCATTCCAATAGAAATTTCCGTTCCAATAATAAAACAAAGTGTCCTTTTAATTAATTTTATTATCTTGTAAGCAAAACTGTGTTGGTAAATTTTACCAAGTTCATGGAGAGAGCCGGGTGTCGTCATTCCAGTTTTGCCCTACGTCAAATTGGCTAGTGCGCTAATAGCAGTATGTGTAGGCACCACATTAAGCAAATTGGGTGCGTGTGAATGAGAAAGACGTGTATATATGCTGATCTAGTACATGTGCCATATCTCAGAGAATGTAAACCCATCCATCCTATCTTGCCCCCTAATTTTAGAAATGGATTCAACCCATCCTACCTCATTCACCAACCAAATACGCATTTAATGTATTTTTTAGGAATAAATTAGATATTACAACGCCCCCTTCATTATTCTAAATATAAATATGTGTAGTTTCCGAAGTTAATTACATTCTGACTGTTGGATTAATTGGGCCTTGGGCCATTTAGTCTCAATTAATCATAAGAATTAAAAGGTCCACAAAATAAATGCTAGGGATTCAATCCTGCATTGAAAGCCAATGAGAATCTTAACTAACTTAAAAGGGTGGACCAATGGTGGACCACTTGTGAAGTTGGTAAAAGGAGAAGGGCGTGCCACACGCGCGCGCGCTCGCTCGCCTCGCCGGGCCGTGGGCGTGACCGTGATGCGTATGCACAGTTACTGGTAACTGATGACGTTGAATACAGCAGTTACTGGTAACTGTCGTTTAATGAGAATTATGGTGGTCAGAAGCGTCTAGGTTCATTCCCTCCTCCTCTCCTCTGCGCCTATATAAGAGGACTCCCTCCTCTGGCACAGACACACATTCTCACACTCAGGTACTCCTGCTTAGGAGACCTCTCTCTTCTCCCTCGTGTTCTTTGCTCTCTCGCCATTCCCAACGCAAGCTTTGCGCGCACACCGTTTGCGTGAGCGATTGCCTCCGAACCTCGTCCACCTAGCGATCTGCTCGGGATAGGCGGGCGATAAGGTTTTTGGGGAGCGTACCCGTACGCGCCGCGCTCGCTCTTACGTACGTCTACGTCCCCCGTCCGCGAGAACGACTACTTCCGCAGCGACTACGTCCTCCGCGAGAACGACTACTTCCGTACGACTACATCGGCGTGAACGACTACTTCCCGAAGGCCGTTCGTGGGACTTCACCGCAACGACTCGCCACCGCATCACCTCTCGTACGACTACACCGAACAAGGTCCCTCCACGAGTAGCATGTCTATTCCGGGGGATAACGGCGCACCGGTTGACTCCGTCAACCGTCCCGCCTTTGGGTACACACTAAACCTCTTATGTGTAATTTTGTTCGAGTTTTATTTGAGATTTAACTTGAACACATGCACATACTTTGTTCTCACGGGATCACTTATATCCGTCATGAATTTGTTAATAATTTCTGGAATTAAAATGTACCGAAAATTGCCTAATTGTCTAACAATCCAAAAACCTTATATTGTTGATAGGCTTTCGGTAACTAGTTTCGCTGCAACGCTCAAACCAAATGTTTTCGATGGTTCAAATTACAAGCGTTGGAAGCAAAGGGTTACGTATTGGTTGACGGCGATGAGCATCATGCATGTCATACGGGGAAGCTCCGAACGAGTTTTCTCCGAGAGGAGGAGAAGGCTTTCGAGGCGGCCGATAACCCGTTTCGTGGTGCCATCTTGAGTGTTCTCGCCGAAAACCTTGTGGACACGTACCTTCGTCGCTAAGTGGCAAAGATATTTGGGATGCGCTTGAGGCTAAATTTGGGGTTTCGATGCCGGTGGTGAGTGTATGTCATGGAACGGCTCTATGACTACAAAATGGTTGAAGACCGTTACGTGGTAGAGCAGCCCATGAGATTCGGGCGCTAGCTAGAGATCTTGAGAACTATAGCAAGGATGCACCATGTAAGTCGCCCGACAAGTTTGTGGCTGGAGGTATTATCTCCAAGTTACCACCTTCTTGGAAGGACTTTGGAACCTCTCTAAAACACAAGAGACAAGAGTTTCTTCGTTGTCGATCTTATCGGCACTCTTGATGTTGAAGAGAAGGCGAGAGCAAAGGACAAGACACATGGTAAAGGGATTGTTGGGTCTTCTAGTGCTAATTTGGTGCGAAGAAGAACAACAATGCATTCAAAAAGAAAAACAAGCAGCATCAAAACCAACCAAAGGCTAAGCAGACGGCTCAGTTCAAGCAGAAAAAGCCGCCAACTGGAAAGTGCTACTGCTTGTGGTAGCACGGAACACTTTGCTGCAAAGTGTCCGGATCGCAAGGATAAGAAAGATGGCAAAAGTGCCAACATGGTTATTAGTGAGACCGGTGGAACGTCGGGGTACGGTAATCTTTTACCTACGGTTCTTTCGGTATGTCAATCACCCGATTGGTGGATTGATACGGGTGCTAATATTCATGTTTGTGCCGACATTTCCTTGTTTTCCTCTTACCGGGCGGGCGAATTTCCTCCTTATTGATGGGAAACGGATCACATGCGCGTGTTCTTGGTGTTGGTTCGGTCGATCCGAAGCTTACTTCGGGAAAGATCGTTCGATTGAAGAACGTGCGGCATGTCCCTACTATCAAGAAGAACTTAGTCGGCGGGTCTCTCCGTGTAGAGACGGTTTTAAATTAGTCTTTGAATCCAATAAATGTGTAATTTCTAAGTTTGGAAGTTTCATTGGAAAAGGTTATGATAGCGGAGGCTCGTTTCGCTTTTCTTTGTCATATGATTGTAATAAAGTTGTGAACCATGTCTCGAACGTTAATGATGAGTCAAATGTTTGGCATTCGCGACTTTGTCATGTTAATTTTGGTTGTATGGTGCGTCTTGCAAACTTGAGTTTAATTCCGAAATTTACCTTAGTCAAAAATTCTAAGTGCCATGTATGCGTTGAATCAAAACAACCTCGCAAGCCTCATTTTTCGGCTGAGGCGAGAGACTTGGCTCCTCTAGAACTAATTCATTCTGATTTATGCGAAATGAATGGTGTGTTGACAAAAGGTGGTAAAAAGTTTTTCATGACTCTGATAGACGATTGTACTAGATTTTGCTATATCTATTTGTTGAAGTCTAAAGATGAAGTATTACAATACTTTAAAATCTATAAAGTGAAGTAGAAAACCAACTTGAGAGAAAGATCAAAAGAATTAGGTCCGATCGTGGTGGAGAGTATTTTTCTAATGTTTTCACTTGCGTTCGTGAGGAACACGGAATAATTCATGAGAGGACGCCTCCCTATTCACCTCAATCAAACGGGGTAGCCGAAAGAAAGAACCGCACTCTAACTGATTTGGTTAACGCCATGTTAGACACAGCGGGACTTTCCAAGGAATGGTGGGGTGAGGCTATATTGACTGCAAGTCATGTCCTGAATCGTGTTCCTGTAAAGAACAAAGAGATAACACCTTTCGAGGAATGGGAAAAGAAAAGGCTAACACTTTCATACTTACGGACTTGGGGATGTTTGGCCAAAGTGAATGTGCCTATAACCAAGAAACGTAAACTAGGACCTAAAACTGTTGATTGTATCTTTCTTGGTTATGCTCTACACAGTGTGGGCTATAGGTTTTTAATAGTGAAGTCTGGAGTACCTGATATGCATGTTGGCACCATCATTGAATCCAGAGACGCTAAATTTTTTGAGGACATTTTTCCTATGAAAAAGATAGATAGCACATTTAGTCATGAATTATCTATTAATAATGAACTCAAAGAGCCTGCTATTTTGATAGAACACAATGAACAACCACATGAGAAAAATCCTGAGGAGGATGGCAATGAAGCTCTTAGAAAGAGCAAGAGACAGAGGATTGCAAAGTCCTTTGGTGATGATTTCATTGTGTACCTCGTGGATGACACTCCTAAAACCATTGAAGAGGCATATTCCTCTCCGGATGCTGACTATTGGAAGGAAGCAGTTCGGAGTGAGATGGACTCTATTATGTCTAATGGTACTTGGGAGGTTGTGGAGCGTCCCTATGGGTGCAAACCCGTAGGATGCAAGTGGGTGTTCAAGAAAAAGCTTAGGCTCGATGGTACTATTGATAAGTACAAGGCAAGGCCGGTGGCTAAAGGCTATACTCGTAAAGAAGGAGAAGATTTTTTCGATACTTACTCACCGCTTGCCCCATTGACCACTATTCGAGTACTACTTTCCTTGGCGACTTCCCATGGTCTTATCGTTCACCGGATGGACGTTAAGACAGCCTTTCCTAAATGGAGAGTTGGAGGAGGAGATCTATATGGATCACCGGATGGATTCGTAGTAAAAGGTCAAGAAGGGATGGTGTGTAAATTGGTAAAATCTTTGTATGGTCTTAAGCAAGCTCCTAAGCAATGGCATGAGAAGTTTGACAAAACTTTAACGTCAGTTGGCTTTGTTGTGAACGAAGCCGGCAAATGTGTGTACTATCGCTATGGTGGGGGCGAAGGAGTGATCCTATGTTTGTATGTAGATGACATACTGATATTTGGGACAAGCCTTAATGCGATTAAGGAAGTGAAAGAATTCTTGTCTCAAAGCTTCGAGATGAAAGATTTGGGGGAGGCTGATGTGAATCTAAACATTAAACTAGTAAGAGAAGGTGATGGTGGGGTTGTTCTTACACAATCTCATTATGTGGAGAAAATCTTGAGTCGTTTTGGTTACAACGACTGCAAGCCAGCTCCAACACCTTATGACGCTACTAAAATGTTAAGGAAAAACATAAGAATAATGAGAGATCAGCTAAGATACTCCCAAATCATTGGTTCACTAATGTACCTAGCTAGCGCTACTAGACCCGACATCGCATATGCCGTAAGCAACCGAGTCGATTCGTGTCTAACCCGAGGAGATGCTCATTGGGAAGCTCTTGAACGGGTAATGCGCTATCTGAAAGGAACAATGAACTACGCGATTCACTATACCGGGTATCCTAGGGTACTAGAGGGTTATAGTGATTCGAATTGGATCTCGATGCGAGATGAGATTAAAGCCACAAGTGGATATGTGTTTACACTTGGAGGTGGCGCTGTCTCGGAAGTCTTGCAAGCGAGACCATCTTAACGAGGTCAACTATGGAGGCGGAACTCACCGCATTGGACACCACCACGTTGAGGCCGAATGGCTTCGTGAACTCCTTATGGATTTACCGGTAGTTGAAAAACCGATACCGGCGATCCTCATGAACTGTGATAATCAAACGGTGATTGTCAAGGTGAATAGTTCAAAGGACAACATGAAGTCATCTAGGCATGTAAAGAGGCGGCCGAAATCGTCGGGAAAATGAGAAACTCCGGAGTGATAGCCTTGGACTACATCCAAACGGCTAAGAATCGGCGAGATCAATTCACAAAGGGTCTTTCACGTAATGTGATAGACAATGCATCCAGGGAATTGGGCTTGAGACCCGTCAAGCATTATTCGAAGTAGTGGTAACTGTCCTATGTGATCGGAGATCCCGTGAATTAGGATAGTGCAACAAACTACCGTTTAACGGAGAGAAGAGAACCTTTGTAAAGGGCTCATTCCAAGAGAGATGCATTTCTCTTCTAAAATCGTATGGCGAGGTTGGTGAAAAACCTTAATGTGATCCGAGTGGCTCAAAGAGGAGCAAAGATGTTGGCCTACAGAACATCTTAAAGGATTGCACCTATATGGGTCTGATTGCTAGTCACAATCTATGAGATAGGGTGATCTTTAGATACCCATGAAAGGCACGGAGTATGACTTATACGCTCCAACCCGAGGGGATGCTTATAGCAGCCTAGTACTGGCAAGAGGCTCTAGTCAAACTTGTTTGCACGAAACTGCCAATTCAAGGCATAGTCCATTGGTCAGTTGTAAATGAGTGTAGCTTTTGTCTCAGGTGGATGTTCAACTTAACAGTCTCCACCATAAAGTCAGTATATCAAAACAAGAGTTGAGAAGAGGACATTTCTTTGTGTACCTTGAAATTCTTGGTGGGGATTGTTGGATTAATTGGGCCTTGGGCCATTTAGTCTCAATTAATCTTAAGAATTAAAAGGTCCACAAAATAAATGCTAGGGATTCAATCCCGCATTGAAAGCCAATTAGAATCTTAACTAACTTAAAAGGGTGGACCAATGGTGGACCACTTGTGAAGTTGGTAAAAGGAGAAGGGCGTGCCACACGCGCGCGCGCGCTCGCTCGCCTCGCCGGCCGGCCGTGGGCGTGGCGTGTCGAGTCCGTGACCGTGACCGTGACCGTGATGCGTATGCACAGTTTTTGTCATTCATGCCAGCCATAATCCTCTGTATTAAAACGACCGTTACTGGTAACTGATGACGTTGAATACAGCAGTTACTGGTAACTGTCGTTTAATGAGAATTATTGTGGTCAGAAGCGTCCAGGTTCATTCCCTCCTCCTCTCCTCTGCGCCTATATAAGAGGACTCCCTCCTCTGGCACAGACACACATTCTCACACTCGGTACTCCCCGCTAGGAGACCTCTCTCTTCTCCCTCCGTGTTTCTTTGCTCTCTCGCCATTCCCAACGCAAGCTTTGCGCGCACACCGTTTGCGTGAGCGATTGCCTCCGAACCTCGTCCACCTAGCGATCCCTGCTCGGGATAGGCGGGCGATAAGGTTTTTGGGGAGCGTACCCGTACGCGCCTGCTCGCTCTTCTGTACGTCTACGTCCCTGTCCGCGAGAACGACTACTTCCAGTACGACTACGTCCTCCGCGAGAACGACTACTTCCAGTACGACTACATCAGCGTGAACGACTACTTCCCGAAGGCCGTTCGTGGGACTTCACTGCAACGACTCGCCACTGCATCACCTCTGTACGACTACACCGAACAAGGTCCCTCCACGAGTAGCATGTCTATTCCAGGGGATAACGGCGCACCGGTTGACTCCGTCAACCGTCCCGCCTTTGGGTACACACTAAACCTCTTATGTGTAATTTTGTTCGAGTTTTATTTGAGATTTAACTTGAACACATGCACATACTTTGTTCTCACGGGATCACTTATATCCGTCATGAATTTGTAATAATTTCTGGAATTAAAATGTACCGAAAATTGCCTAATTGTCTAACACTGACCGTACTATTATATATATTTAGGGACAGAATGAGTATGTTTATTTCACCGTCTCATTCTACGTACAGTGCCGCGCGTAGGCTAGCTAGGCTTGTACATATAGCATTAACAGCTTTGTCTCTTTGGTGGTTGATCGATCGATCGACCTGCATGCATCGGCTAGTATATACTCCAACATATTGCTCGGCACGGTTGACAATTTGATCATAACGTTTGCTCATTCATCTTATTTTTAAAAAAAATTAACATAAATATGCGAAATAGCAAGCTAGATTTGAAATATGTTTGATGATGAAGTAAGTTACAAATAAAACAAATGATATATATGTAATTTTTTAAATAAGATGAATGGTCGGTAATAAATAATTTGGAACAGGAGAAGTATATGCTTTCTATAGCCCGGGGAGCTAGCGATCGATCAGACAATAGTTAATTAGCTAATTAATTGGGCATCATTCACTTGATTGCTCGAGAGCTAGCTCGATTGATAGATCTCTCTCTCCCTATCCCTTTCCATGAGGACGTGTACGTGCATGCTTAATACGACGTGGATGGATTTTGAGCGTTCGTGGGCTTCCATACCTCTCATCCTATTTTCGTTCATTATTTATAGCAAAAAAGAACGGCAATCTACGGATGACTGACGGGCCTTTTGGGCCTCAAGTGGTGTAGCTGGGACAGGAAGAAGTAGTAGTAGGCCAGCGGAAGGTTGCATTATTATATAAACTGTTTGAGATGGTAGAAGAATGGTAGGAAGCCCATTCTTCTTCCAATTTTTAAGAAGAGTTGAGGCCCAAAAGGCCCGCTCAGAGTAAATTATCAGACAATTTGTTGGTGTTTTTTTGGCAAATATTTGCTTATAGTTTTATTAAATTTGGCAACGTATACTATGCAAACCAGACTCATGTGCAAACTAATCAAACTCCAACCACAATCGATAGATCTCCATCCTATGGCCAGATTGAGAGATGGGAAATCTTATCACTTAAGCCCTCCCACGCCGTGGCTGGACGCCACCGGCTTTGGTCGTTCTAGGACGATGCGGCCTGGAGTGGGTGGAGCTGGGGGCGTGCTGCGTGCGAGTGACGGATGCGAAGGTGAGCTAGTTGGTGTTCCCCATCTTCCTCGTCGACGATGCTGTGCCGGTGCCGCTATGGTGGTGGGGTTGGGGGGTTGTGCAGGTGCTTGTTGTTGGCTCCGAGGTGGGGCTCCCGGCTGTGTCGGGCCCATTCTAGTAGAGACGTTGCGGAAGCAAGGGGGAGCGTGCTACTGCCATGGCTGGGAGCGTGCGATTGTCTTGGTGCTAATTCGGGCGAAAGCCTTCGCTGACGACGTTGGTTGTGATGGTGGCGGCGCCCTTTGGGCGTCGTTCTTCCCCGCTGGGGTGTGACGCCCCAGGTTTTTAATTAGTATTATTAATGCTAATGACCGAATCAGCCGGGTCAAACCGGCTAACACTGGTCAAACCTAGGTCAACCTGGGTCATCACCTCGAAAACCTCGCCAATGAACCCTATCGAACCCCTTGACCAAGCCTACACACACCCATGGTCAACCCTTGGTCAAAGGCACGGTTACACCCCACTTAACCATTGACGTCAGCGAATGTCGTCCGGAACTTTTGCCGCGTTCTCCAAAATTCACCTAAACACTTCAAAATATATTTTTATGAAAGTTGTCCATCTTGTTGAGGGACACAACTTTCATGTAGATTGGCATTTCAAATTTTGAGCGGAAAAGGGTGAAAAACTTGGTCAACTGGCAGTACCTCCTGTGCACAGAGACATGGCGACATTCAAAGTTGGCGAGACGTTCCTGCAAAATCCGTAGAGAAAAACACCCTAGAGCCTTTGTAAAAGTTGTAGAGGGTAGTGAGATCTACAACTTTCCTATTCACACTTTGGTGCACTTCTATTTCAAAATCGGGAGGAAATCGCAAGCAAACAGGGGCACAGTGAAATCTTTCGGCGCCAGAGCGCGACGCCGCGCGCGCCTCGCCCCCGCCACCTCGGCGCCCGCGCCTTCCCCGGGGACGCTCGCGCACCGAGGCGTGTGGGAATCCGCCCCCCTCGCTCCACGAGCCGGCCGCTCGTCGCGCCGGACCGACCGGGCGAGCTCCCCGTCGGACCACCGGACAGACCGCGGTCTTCCCCCTGCGCGTCGTACCACAGAGTGTTCTCCCTCCCTTCCCCGAGAAGTAAGCTAGCACTCGGGTATATAAGCCCTCCAAGCGACGTCGCGAGCACCACCCCTTCCCAGTCGCTCGCCTGGACGCCCGCCGCGCCGGCGGAACTACCACCTCCGGCCACCTCCACTGCAAAAACTCATGCCCTGGCGTTACCTCTAAACCCATAACACCTGCTTGAGCCGCGCCTTGCCTTGGCCGCGCCGCCTCGGCGCCGTAGCAGGACCCGCGGCGGCCCCGCCGCCGGTGCGCCTGCTCGCCGGCGACCCTTCCGCCTCGACCCAGCTTGTAAATCGAGCAGGGGTGACCCAAAGGACGCCCTCAGCTAGTCCCCGGCCGGTCACGGCCACCGGACCGCCGGAATCCGACGACCCCCTGGAGGACCCAATTGCAAGGTCCTTTTTCTTTCTAAGGATTTATCTGCAAACCGAGGGTCTGGTTGTAATGTTTTAAATCTTCCTGAGGGTCTCGGTGCAAAACACATCTTCAATAGTATACCCCTTTTGCTGGAACTTGTAAAGTGCGTAGAAAATCGTAAGAATTTCAGAAAATTGCAAAACCAATTTTGTTGGATTCGTGGTAGAAAATACTACAACTTTTGTTATTCTCACAAGTTCTGGTTCTAGATACTTTTAACATGAAAAATAGGATTGTGAAATACCTAGATCTGCCATAACTCAAAAACTAGAACTCCTCTGCATCCAAATTTTGGATATGTTGTGTGTCTTGTCATGACTAGCTCCTGTGCCAAAAATTGCACAAAGTTATGCAGTGAATCTTTTTATATAAATTGTTTTCCTTTTCTGCAAAAACTTCCTAGATGATTTTTGTAGTTAAAAATATTTATGTTTTTGTGCCCAACTTGTGCATGCTGTCTTGTTATGTCAAAACACACCTCTGGTGAATTAATCAAGATTTTTGGTTTAATAGAAATATTTATTCTTAATTTGTGCATGTTTTCTTTTATAAATTTAAAGCAAGATCAGTAGAGCTCCTAGGTGTACTTGCTAGTTCTTTAGGCTTGTTTAGGACTAGAGAGCATGCATGAGAAAGTTTGAATCATTTTTATTCTTATTTATTTTTGTATGCATTTAATTTGAATCACTAGCTAGTCTTTGTTATTTTCCATAATATTTTGTTTCCTAGCTTACAAGCCTCACTTGTGGGTCGAGTGGACCAGTATAGGTGTTTTTATGCTTGAGAAACAATCCTTTAAATTTTTAGTGAATTATTGCTTAATAAAACGCTTCAAAACCCTTTAAAAGATTTAAAGAACAATTAAATAAAAGAAATCCCTTTTTAATTCTTTTCATTCTTTGGAAAATATTACCTAACTTAATTAAAGGCTAAGAAAACATCCTTGCTGATAAGGAATTAATTTATGAATAAAAATCTTGTTCACACCCTTGCTAGTGAGAGGAAAAGGATTAAACCTTCACATGAAATAACAAGTAAAAAAGAAACATTTATTCAAATGTGCAATAAAAGAATGAATCACATATGATTACTAACCTTCCTAAAAGAGATGTACTATCTAGATACTTGTTAAGGTGAATATGACCAACGAGAGTTGGATAAGACAACAAACTGTCACATGACCTGAACCGTGCCTTGCATTCCGTGTAGATCTTCCGGACGGTGACTACTCCCTCGTCCCGGAATCCGAGGAAGGAGGAGCAGAAGCTTTGCTGCAGTACGTGGAAGTGCTCGACGACACCGAGGGTGCCCAGGCTAACCTAGCTGACGAAGGCAAGCTCCGGTGCATCTGACCTAGTTTTTAAATTTTGTTATTCAATTATCTATGGATGATTGTGCATTTAAGTTCAGGAGTTGAATGGAACCCTAGGTGCATGATCCCTAGGTACCCTTGTCCTTACTAGTATGGTAGGTCGATAGCTGCTAAGCTATAGGACCGTTACAAGTCGGTTGATGACCTCACTCGCGAGAATAGGTTCCTAGATAGGAATCACAATATATCCTTAATTGGATTGCTCATGTGGTAAGAGCATGGGATTTGGGCTCCGGTCCAATGGCTATTGTGGGTTAAGTGTTTGAACGTACTAAGCACTTGTCGGGAATGGGACCGGTAAGCCTAGTACCTTAATGAGACGGCTAGGGATTTAACTGTCACTACTCTTGGGGTTTGTCTCACGGCTAGCTACCGGTGGTGTATGGTGAGTCCGGGTACTTCGCGGGGTATTCTGGATAGCCTGCACCAAAGACTGTGGCCTTTCATCCCGACCCGAGGATTTTTGGTAACTGCTTGGGAAGTTGTCCTTGCGGGGACAGCCTACCGTGTGTTTAGGTCTACCTTGCAAGGTTTGAATCAATCGATTGTCGGTCTCTCACCGTTATCTGAGACTACTTACTCCACTAGCCATGAGATCCCTAATGATGGAAGTTGATGAATACTATGCTTGATTAATTGTATTGTACAACTTTGTCTGTACTAGTTGGCTAATGTAGTAAAGATTAAACCCACTAGAACTTGTGCTAAAATCTTGAAAGTAAGGACATACTCGTTGTTACTTTTCAGCAAAAGAAACTCAGTGGCCAAAAGCATTTCATCTTTAGAGTTGGTGAAGTAGTTATCACCGACGGGTAAGTCTTGCTGAGTATTAGTATACTCAGTCTTGCTATAATATGTTGATCCAGGTAATGCTTTCGGTGATGTGTGGCCCGGAGAGATCCCGCCCGGCTGGGAGCTGGAGTGGGTGGAGGATGACGACTGAAGGCATCATGGATGGCCTCCCGTGGTGTTGCCGTTTTCCGTTATTTTAATTCCGCTGTTTCGAAAACTCTGAACTACTTCTTTATGGCAAAAACTTCGGTTTGTAATAATTAAACCATTCGGGGTACAAATTTGGATGTTAATGATGTTGTATCTCTGGACTCGCCTTCGAGTGAGTTTTAATGCATATATGTTGATCCTTGTTGCTATTCAAGTGATTTACCGGGCGTTAACCCGGCGACTGACGACATGATGATACTTTATTATCGCTCAACGACCAAAGTGGATTGGTTTAGGCGATAGTACGGTATTTTCCTGGGCGGGTTGTCACATGGGGGCACCATTGAGGGGCACCAGGCTATTGTAGCACCAGGAGCTCGGGTGAAAACCCTGTCTGTTGAGGACGTGTGACGACGACGCCTTGGTGTCGTGCCCTCCTTGGAGGCGTCATAGATGGAGCTCGTCTCGACTTGTGGCAGTGGGGCTCTTGGTTGGTTGGTGGAGTTGCTCGTGTACAGCGGCAGATAAGGCACGCTAGGTTTGTGTTGGCGCGGCTGTCTTAGGCTGGTGCGCATGGTGCTGTAGTGATCCTGGCATTGGCTTGGCAGGTGATGCTCTCAACGTGGTTTCAGTGGCAAGGATCCTTGGAGCAGTGTCCAGCATGACGGGCGGCTAGGTCCCCGTACACTTTAAGGTGGTTGTTTCTGAGAAGTATGAGAAGAGTTCGAGGAGGAGGTGGATGTGGCGAGTCCCTCACACATTGAGCGTTCAAGTTGGCAGCGCTGAGGTTGCGATGGGAGCTTATTCTGATGCAAGGCTGGAGCCAGGGGATCGGCGGTTGTGCGTGTGCGGCTTAATGTTGTTTTCCTCGTGGCAGAGGAGTTCGGGTTGTCACTCAGGCTTGCAGCGGGCCGCGACTTTTGGCGTGGCACAGCGTTGGCAACAACGGCGCAGCTCTTGGTGACTTCCTTTAGCTTCTCTTCCAAGTTGAGGTGGTGTAGAGTTTTGTTGGGTGCGTTGTACGTGTGCGTTGTTGTTGTTGTGGTGGTGGTGGTCGCTTCGGCTCGTGATGTACAATTGCTTCTTCTTAAATGATATGACAGTGCTCCTACCTTTTTTATTTAAAAAAACAAGCACCACCACTTGGCAATCATGCTCATGCATAAGGCGAGAAATACAAAGTGAGAGATGAATTCTCCTTTCTAATGGGGAGGGACCTAGCCACCTAGGGAGATGAAGAGGATTGATAAGGGAAATGGAACGTGAAATTATATTCGTGCTAATTTCTCTCCCCTCAATTCACTTCATGACCGAAAAGAGAAGGTGAAGAGGGATCTTCTCGAGATGCTCTGCATCCACAGGCGTCTTGGGGAAGTAAGACTTCACGAAGGCGAGCACCTGGTGGGTATCGACTTCTCAAAATGCTTGACGTACATCGCTAACTGCCCGAGAGCTTCCTCAAGTGAGTCCAAAAGAGGAGCTATCTCAGGTCCTTCCGGACGTGGGACCAACAACCTTGCAATGGGAGCGCATAATCTTGAACAATATTCCCTCTCAGAGTCTCAGGCCGTTTTGCAGTCTGTTCGTTTGGCCATTAGTGGTTGATGGTGAGTCTTGATTTGTTACGAGAGAAAAGAAATCTTATTTGTTTTGGTTGTTGGTGGCTGGTTTGTTCTGAGAGAAAAATACTGGCTGATAAGCCAAACGAAGATGCTCTTGATTTTCTCGATTTCGAATTCGCACCTGATCCTCAACTCACGGGACTTGCTGGCTTTTCCGTTACCTTCCGCCGTCCGTCGCTCGCTTTCTTTTGCAACCGCCGTTTAGCACAGGTAGCCACTCAACCTTCTAGACGGCGCAGGAGTGAGGAGCTTCACTTTTGTCAACCCCTTTTGACCTCTTTTGTGTTTGACTTTGAAGTTTGAACTGGCTCTGACCTGACGATTTGCATTGCATTCTTTCACCATAAATTCATCAAGGACTCGGAGAGGTTGTTGCAACCACTCTCAGGAGCACAGGCACGTGTGAAGCATCCGTGTCGCGGATGTCTCCATCTCCTTCATCGTCAGCGCCATGAAATCAGTTCAGCAAGCTGTGTCCATTTGACAAGAAAAAGGGCAGCCGGGTTTGTAGCGACGCTTTGAGGTAGCATCGCTGTCGTGGGAGCGCCGCGGACATTCGATTCCCTCGTGAGGCAAACCCAGGAAGTAGGAAACTACCCTTCCCAATTCCAAGTTCCAAGCAACGCGATCGATCGCCGCCTCCCCCTTGCTCGCTTGATCCGCTGCGCGCCCGGCCCGGCGCCGCCTCGGTCGGTACCCCCGCCGCCAGCCTCCCGCCATGTCCGGCGCGGCGGTCCAGGCGGTGGAGGTGGAGTCCCGCCCGGCGGCCGCTGCTGGTCCCGCGTCTCAGCCGGCGGCGAGGGGGGCGGCGGGAGCGTGCGGTGGGACGGTGGCGGCGGGGCAGGCGGCGACGATGGAGCACGTTCGCCTGGCGCTGCGGGAGACGGAGGCGGAGCGGGAGGTGCGGATCCGGGCCGTCTTTGCCTCCTTCGACGCCGCGGGGCGGGGCCACCTCGATCACGCGCAGATCGCCGCGGGGCTCGCCGCGCTGCGCGTCCCGGAGGGGGGCGCCGGCCTCGAGGACTACGCGCGCGCGCTGCTCCGCGCTTGCGACCGGGACCGCGACGGCCGGGTCGGGTACGAAGACTTCCGAAGGTACATGGACGACAAGGAGCTCGAGCTCTACCGCATCTTCCAGGCTATCGACGTCGAGCACAACGGCTGCATCCTGCCCGAGGAGCTCTGGCACGCGCTCGTCAAGGCTGGTAACCGCAATGCCGCCGCTCCTGCACTCCTTCCTCACTTACTTCCGGTGATTCCTGAAGGAATCAATGCTGATATGACTGGTTTTCTGAGCTACAAATTCGATAGTTCCTTTATATGTCAAGAGGAATGTAGCTGACAACTGCAATAAGCTTCTGTGCTCTCTGTTGCTACTTGCTAGTAGTGGTCGAAGCTAAATCATTATTCAATACATACTTGTGCTGCAGTATACTAATCTAGGCATCCAAGTTTGAATTCATCAATCAGTGTAGAAAGAATGCAATGTGGTATATTGATGGAGACATCATTATGCAATACATCACTACATCAGTACTTTTGATGAGAACAGTCACTCAACTTCTGTGATGGTCTTAGTTTTAGACTTCTAGTGAGGCCATTGGCCTCCTTAAAATAGTAAATTAAGATAAGACCCTTCCATAATTTGGATATCCTTTTTCAAATTTAGGGATCGGGATGCAGCACAAACTTTTGATCGAAACATATTGTAGTACGGCATTAGTTTCTTTTTGAGGTAAAGGAGTTATCCAGTGGTCTGGCTTTCTATAAGAGCAGGGTGAATCCTTTATAAAAAAAAGGTTATCCAGTGGTGTCAATTCTCAATGCTAAGTATCTGTTAGTATCAGAGTGGATAAGTTCAGGGTTTCCTAATGTTGAAATTCGTTATCTGTTAGTATCAGAATGGATAAGTTCAGGTTTCCTAATGTTGAAATTCCTTATTATGTTTTCCTTTTATGTCAGCTCTGAGAAAGATAGTCCTTTCAACATGAGAAATGCAGGTGGCAACTATGATAATTATGCTGGAGGTGTTCTCCTTGGAAAGTGAAAGTATAATGCCAAGGGATAGCATGTGTCATGTACGGAAGGACGTACGCCCGGCAACGACGCGCGCGGGATGTCCGGCGGGCGCGCGAGCGCGCTGATCGCGCCCGGGAAGCTGCTGCCACCGAGCTGGGTGGCTAAGTTTAGAAAGGAATAAGTTAGTTGGAAAGGTTGTTTGCATGGCTAGATTTTAGGAGCAATTAGCTCCGGGTGTGCGCGGCCGTGAGGCCTTATATCCTTGTGACCGAACTCAAGAAAGGTTAAGCGGAATCATTATCCCTAATCTCCCCTCTCCTCTCAACTAAGCCTACGGCTGTGCGGTTTAACCACGCCGGAGAAGACGAGGGACCGAGACTACGACCTCCATAGTCGAGGGCCTCCTACCCTAGGTTACGGCGCCCTTGACAACCTGGTATCACGAGTCCGACGATCCTCCTCCTCCCAGTCCCCATCCACCGAGCCCTCCACAGCCGCCGCCACCCATCACCACGCGCCAGCCTCCCCACCACCGGCGTCCTCGGCATCATCAGCCATGGGCGATCAACCCACTCTCGCCGATCTCATGAAGAAGCTGGATACCCTCGCCACGGACATGTCGACTCTCAAGGCCGAAGTTGAAGGCCTCAAGGACAAATCTGCATCCACGGCAGAGGGCAGCGGCAACCGCGACGACGCACGCCGCGAACCTGATCGACCGCCGCGGTACCAAAAGTGGGATTTTCCCCGCTTCGACGGCAAGACCGATCCCCTCCTCTTCATCAACAAGTGCGAATCGTACTTCCGCCAACAGCGCACCATACCGGAGGAGAAGGTGTGGATGGCGTCGTACAATCTCAAAGGCGTCGCGCAACTCTGGTTCATCCAGCTGCAGGAGGATGAAGGGACGCCGCAGTGGACTCGCTTCAAGGAGCTGCTCCAGCTGCGTTTCGGGCCACCTCTTCGGGCCGCGCCGCTCTTCGAGCTCTCCGAGTGCCGCCGCACCGGCACCGTGGAGGACTACTCCAACCGGTTCCAGGAGCTGCTTCCTCGCGCGAGACAGCTGGATGAGGCCCAGCGCGTCCAGTTGTACACGGGCGGGCTCCTGCCGCCGCTCAGTCACAAGGTCCGGATCCTGCACCCGGAGACGCTGTCCGCGGCAATGAGTTTGGCGCGGCAGGTGGAGCTGATCGACCTCGACACGGCACCGCGGCACCGGCACCGCCCGGGCCCGCGCGCGCGCGGCCCTCCGCCGCCACCGGCGCCGCGGCCCGCGCCGCGCCGCGCCTCCTCCTACGTTGGCGCTCCCGGCGCCCCCAGTTGGCACGGTTCAGGGCCGTGGCGAGGGCAAGCGCCTCACCCCGGAGGAGATGGCCGAACGTCGTCGCCTCGGGCTATGTTTTAATTGTAACGAAAAATATTCCCGTGGTCATAACGGGTTTTGCGGCGTATTTTCTTCGTCAACGGCGTCGAGATCTCGGACGAGCCCGGCCGACGAGCCCACCGCGCGACCGACCCCGAGGCCCCGTGCTTCTCCATTCAGGGCCGTCTCCGCACCCCCGGTGGCCGACACGATGCGGTGTGGCCGTCATGCCGGGAGCCACCCCGCCGGTCGCCCTCCTCGACTCGGGCAAACACGCACAACTTCATCTCGGAGGCGGGCGCCGGCGTTCGGTCTCCCCGCGCGCCGGCCGGCCGCGGCTGTCGGCCATGGTGGCAAACGGCGCGCGCATCTCTCGCGTGGGCGTCATCCGCGACGCACCCCTCTCCGTCGATGGCGACGCGTTCCCGGCCGACCTCTTCGTCATGCGGCCGGCCGGCTACGACGTCGTCCTCCCGCACCCCGCCGGCCGGGCGCCTTGGGGCCCGTCATCCGGGACATCTCGCGCCGGCGCATGTCCTTCCGGCACCGGGGGCCGTGCCATCCGCCGGGACCGGCGTCCCTACGTCCCGGCGCGCGGCGCGCCGACCGTCACCCACGCCCGGGAGCCCCTCCGGCGGCCCCCGCCGGACTCCTTCGCCACCATCTTCGCCGAGCCCACCGGTTGCCCCCGCCGCGTGCCCACGACCACCGCATCATCCTCAGCGAGGGTGCGCGGCCGGTGGCGGGGCCCGGCCATACACGCCCTCCCCGCGGCGCACAAAGACGAGCTGGAGCGTCAGTGCGCCGCCATGATCGCGCAAGGGATCGTGCGCCGCAGTGACTCGCCGTTCTCGTCGCCTGTCCTCCTCGTCAAAAAGCCGGACGGGTCCTGGCGGTTCTGCGTCGACTACCGCGCGCTCAACGCCCTCACCATCAAGGACGCCTTCCCGATCCCGGTGGTCGACGAGTCGCTCGATGAGCCGCACGGTGCCCATTTCTTCTCCAAGCCGGATTTGCGCTCCGGTACCATCGAGTGCGCATGAGGCGGAGGACGTGCACAAGACGGCGTTCGGACACACGATGGCTCGTACGAATTCCCGGTCATGGCGTTCGGGCTCGCAACGCCCGGCGACATTCCGGGCACTCATGAATGATGTACTCCGCCCCTTTCTCGCGCCGTTTCGTTCTTGTTTTCTTTGATGACATCCGATATATAGCAAGACTTGGGAGGAGCATCCGCATCACCTCCGCATCGTCCTCTCGGAGAGCCGCAACGCCATCACCTCTTCGTCAAGCGCTCCAAGTGCGCTTTCGGCGCGCGCTCCGTCGCCTACCTCGGCCACGTGATCTCCGCCGCGGCGTGGCCATGGACCCGGCCAAGGTGCGAGTGCCATCTTCGGCCGGCGGTGCCCCGCTCGGCTCGCGCGGTGCGGGGGTTTCTCGGGCTGGCGGGCTACTACCGCAAGTTCGTGCACAACTACGGCACGGTCGCCGCTCCGTTGACGGCCCTCCTCAAGAAGGACGGCTTCGCTTGGGACGACCAGGCCGCGGCGGCGTTCGGCGCGCTCAAGGCCGCCATCACCTCGGCGCCGGTCCTCGCTATGCCCGACTTCACCAAGACCTTTGTGGTCGAGTGTGACGCGTCGTCACACGGGTTCGGTGCCGTCCTGGTCCAAGAGGGCCACCCGGTGGCGTTCTTCAGCCGCCCCATCGCTCCTCGTCACCGGGCGCTTGCGGCCTACGAGCGCGAGCTCATCGGCCTGGTCCAGGCAGTCCGGCACTGGCGGCCGTACCTGTGGGGGCGGTGCTTCGTCGTCAAAACGGACCACTACAGCCTCAAATACCTCCTCGACCAGCGCCTCGCCACGATCCCGCAACACCATTGGGTCGGCAAGCTGTTGGGTTTTGACTTTACTGTGGAATACAGGTCCGGCGCCACGAACGTCGTTGCGGATGCCCTCTCGCGCCGTGACACCGAGGAGGGCGAGCTGTTGGTGATCTCGGCGCCGCGCTTTGACTTCATCGCGCGCCTTCGTCACGCCCAGGCCTTGGATCCGGCCCTGGCCTCCATACACGACGCCGTCCGCGCGGGCACTCGGGCTGCGCCATGGGGGGTGACGGACGGCATGGTGACCTACGACGGACGCCTCTACATCCCGCCCGCGTCCCCGCTGCTGCCAGAGATCGTGGCCGCGGTCCACGACGACGGGCATGAAGGCGTCCACCGTACCCTGCACCGCCTGCGCCGAGATTTTCACTTCCCCAACATGCGCGGCCTGGTGCAGGACTTCGTGCGGGCGTGCGCGACGTGCCAGCGCTTCAAGTCGGAACACCTCCACCCGGCCGCTTGCTGCGCAGCCATTACCGGTCCCGTCGGCGGTCTGGGCGGATATCGGCTTGGACTTCATCGAGGCGCTACCCAAGGTACACGGCAAGACCGTCATCCTCTCCGTCGTCGACCGTTTCAGCAAGATGGCGCACTTCATCCCGTTGGCGCACCCGTACACGGCGGAGGCGGTGGCTCAGGCATTCTTCAGCGACATCGTGCGCCTCCACGGCGTTCCTCAGTCGATCGTGTCCGATCGCGACGTGATCTTCACCTCCGGCTTCTGGCAAGAGCTGATGCGTCTCATGGGCACTAAGCTCCTGATGTCGTCCGCGTTCCACCCCCAGACGGACGGCCAGACGGAGGCGGCCAACCGCGTCATCGTCATGTACCTGCGTTGCCTCACGGGCGATCGTCCTCGGCAATGGCTGCGTTGGCTGCCGTGGGCTGAGTACATCTACAACACGGCCTACCAGTCCTCCCTCCGCGACACGCCGTTCCGGGTGGTCTACGGTCGCAACCCACCCTCCATTCGTTCCTACGAGCCGGGCGAAACACGGGTGGCGGCCGTGGCTGACGAGATGGAGGCGCGGGACGCGTTCCTCGCGGATGTTCGGTACCGCCTCGAGCAAGCCCAGGCCGTCCAGAAGCTGCAGTACGACAAGGGCCATCGGGAGGTCTCCTTCGAGGTCGGGGACTGGGCGTTCCTCCGGCTCCGCCAGCGCCTGGCCACGTCCCTGCCACGTACTACCACTGGGAAGCTCAAGCCGCGCTACGTTGGTCCCTACCGCGTCACCGAACTGATCAACAAGGTGGCCGTTCGTCTGGAGCTACCGGCGGGGCGCCGTCTGCACGACGTGTTCCACGTCGGCGTTCTTCGCAAGTTCGTGGGACCGCCGCCAGCTGCGCCACCGGCCCTGCCACCCATCCTGGACGGTGCTGTGGTGCCTGAGCCTGAGCACGTTGCTGGTGCCCGCGTGTCGCGTGGCATGCGGCAGGTCCTGGTCCGCTGGCGCGGCGAGCCGGCCACGTCTGCCACCTGGGAGGATTTCGACGATTTCAAGGCTCGTTTTCCGGCCTTCCAGCTCGAGGACGAGCTGGTCTTCGACGAGGGGAGAGATGTCATGTACGGAAGGACGTACGCCCGGCAACGACGCGCGCGGGATGTCCGGCGGGCGCGCGAGCGCGCTGATCGCGCCCGGGAAGCTGCTGCCACCGAGCTGGGTGGCTAAGTTTAGAAAGGAATAAGTTAGTTGGAAAGGTTGTTTGCATGGCTAGATTTTAGGAGCAATTAGCTCCAGGTGTGCGCGGCCGTGAGGCCTTATATCCTTGTGACCGAACTCAAGAAAGGTTAAGCGGAATCATTATCCCTAATCTCCCCTCTCCTCTCAACTAAGCCTACGGCTGTGCGGTTTAACCACGCCGGAGAAGACGAGGGACCGAGACTACGACCTCCGTAGTCGAGGGCCTCCTACCCTAGGTTACGGCGCCCTTGACAGCATGCTTCATAAGTAGAGTTAGTGTAGGTATAGAGGCTGGCAGTTATTGATGCTATTAGGGGCATATTTCTTTATGACTTAGATTCGTTTAGCCATTGCCATGCGGAAAAACTTCTATGACTGTGACTGTTGCTGACAGCTGCAAGAGCTGAGAAAATTAGTTCCATTGGGTCTCATGAGAAATGTAGTTGAAACCATGAATGAAGGGCAGATGGCATGCAATAATACAATACATTTGACAGGGAGGTTTCCGAATGTTTATCTCCCATGTCCTGGTCAAACCAGTTCCAGGTTAGCTCCAGCTGAAGGCCAGCAGCATATAGACCAGTCCTTGGATAGCTTAGTTTGAGGTTTCTGAATTTTTCTTGGCTATCATAGGACACAATGTTGCTGTTAAGCCTAATTTCTGAACACTAAATCCATGGGCCCGACATGGAACCATTGACAGCTTATCTACTCCTATTTTCATGTATTGGTAGTTACTAATAAAAATGCTGCTGACCAACCAGGAGCTTGTAACTATACACCACTTTCTTCTCAGAACCAACAAGAACTGTTAACAGAGTAATTGTGTTCCGTAGATGCTGAAAGGAATGGAGTTTGTAAACATTGGGCCTTCCTGGACAAACTTTTTCATAAGGATCTGGAACATAAATATGCATGTGTGTATGACCACTGTTTGATGTGAATGACGCGTATGGTGTTTTATATCCCTTTGCGCTCTCTTTACCTACAAGGCCTTTCTTATGTTTCGTATTTAACTATGCCTCTAAATAGCTGTGTTCCATGGAACTGGCTGACAAATCTAGGCTTTGTGATATATCTTACAAGTAATATCAGATTAACGTTTGCAGGCATAGAAATTGGTGATGAAGAGCTTGCAAGATTCGTTGAACATGTGGATAAGGACAATGATGGAATTATTACTTTTGAGGAATGGAGAGATTTTCTTTTGCTTTACCCTCATGAAGCAACCATCGAGAACATTTACCATCATTGGGAAAGAATCTGCCTTGTAGATATAGGTGAGCAGGCTGCTATACCAGAAGGAATAAGCAAACATGTGAATGCAAGCAAATATCTGATTGCTGGAGGCATTGCTGGTGCAGCATCTCGTACTGCAACGGCGCCTCTTGATCGCCTTAAAGTTAATATGCAAGTCCAAACAAACCGTACTACAGTTGCACATGCAGTCAAGAGTATATGGAGAGAGGGTGGTCTACTGGGCTTTTTCAGAGGGAATGGATTGAATGTGGTAAAAGTTGCTCCAGAAAGTGCTATAAGATTTTACACCTACGAAATGCTTAAAGAATACATAATGAAAAGTAAAGGAGAAAATAAGAGTGACATTGGTACCTCTGGGCGTCTCCTGGCTGGTGGCTTGGCTGGTGCTGTCGCACAGACAGCGATTTATCCCATTGATTTAGTGAAGACCCGTCTACAGACATATGAAGGAGGCAGGATTCCTAGCCTTGGTGCACTATCAAGGGATATATGGATACGTGAAGGTCCTCGAGCGTTCTACAGAGGCCTTGTTCCATCATTGCTTGGCATGGTCCCTTACGCTGGAATTGATCTTACTGTTTATGAGACACTGAAAGAAATGTCGAAGACATATGTCCTCAAAGACAGTGGTACACTTCTACCAGAATCTCTTCGCACTTCCATACTTGTACTTCTCAATTGGTGTCACTAAATCATGATCTTCTGATGTAGATCCCGGCCCTTTAGTACAATTGGGCTGTGGAACAGTCTCTGGAGCGCTAGGAGCAACATGTGTTTACCCTTTGCAAGTTGTCAGAACAAGGTGAGCAGTAGATTCTGTTGATTTAGCGTATACTTGCACAACCTTGGCGCTCCATCCCTCACACATACCCATACATGCATTCTTCTCATTAATTATACTTACAGAATGCAAGCTCAGTCAGCCAATTCAGAGGATTCATATAGAGGAATGAATGATTGTTTTCGGAGAACGCTACGGCGTGAGGGAATTTCTGGATTTTACAAAGGCCTTGTACCAAATCTACTTAAAGTGGTGCCAGCTGCAAGTATTACTTATCTTGTTTACGAGACAATGAAGAAAAGTCTCTCCCTAGATTAAATAGTTTTTTAGGTTTTGCGTACCAGCAACAGAGTGTAGAGATAGTATTGAGGCATGCCATTCCTGGTTGAGTAGGTGCTAACATAACTTCTCTGAAATGTGAGAGTATTTTGCCCTCAAGATAGTACAGGCAGGGCATTCTCATTCTTAATGACAGAAATAAAAGAAGTGATATTTGTCAGATCATCAAGGGTCCATACTTGAACTGGAATACAGGTAATTGTCCTTCTTTGTTAACCTCTGCTACAAGTATTTCTTTTTATGCCTTTTTCTTCTGCTTATGATATTATGATACTTTTAGTCTGCACTTGAAAAAACTTGATGATGAACCATATCATAAAGGGGATTGTGAATAGATCTAGAAGATTTTCCTGGATTTTATAATTATAAAGATTTTGGTCTGATCACAGAGATGACAGAAGGCATTGTGACTAGATTTTATGATACATACTGTACCTGACACTATCTGATCCACATTGACTAGGGAGTAGCTGAATTTGCCTAATTCTCATTCCGTAATTCTCATAAGTCATAACGATCCATGGATTTTTTTTAAAATTTTCTTTATTCCTGAAGTATTTGCTATGAATCTGTTCTAGCAACTGTTTACATTTTCGAGTGTGACAATAAAATTTCCCAGCAGCTTGATCCATCTAAGCAACTTTGACATCAGTGTCACATAGTTGGGCCATCAATTAAGCATTAAGCAATGAATCTCCTTGTGCCATGTTGAAGTTTATGTCAGCATTTAATGTCACATAGACTGTCTGTTCATTATATGGCAATGAATCTCTCTTGCTAACAATTTGGTAGGAAACCGACTTAATAACATTATCTAATAGATCCTTCACGTTGCACCAATCTTTCACAAGGAACCGTGTCGTTGTATTTTATGTGCAATTTCCTTCTCTTCCTGTGGCTTTGTGAGAACAGAGAAGTACATGGTTTCTATATTCTTCCTCTGAAAACCCATGCCTATGATTGTAGAAGTTGGCTCTTGAAATATAACGGATATACTGATTCACAATTTCTATAGGTTCCATTGTCTTTGCTGATTCTGTTCGTCCGATGATACTAGAGCTACCTTTTCTGGTTTATGTTGTTTGATGCATTGCAAAATGGAACTCATCATGTGATAAATGATGGAACACTAACATATCGTACAAGAGATCATGTGCCACCCAAAAGACTGCATTATCGGACGAATCCAAGCAGCCTCTATCCTATTGTTTGACAGTGCTTTCTCGTGTTTCAGGGCACGGGGGGCATCTCCGGCGCCTGGTTAGCTGTTGTTCATACAAATTGTGACCGTGACAGCAGGGGTGTTATTTACTTACCCCCAACTGCTTGTGCTTCTGAGCTTTCGACAGAAGCTGTGACATTTTCCTGTATAAGAGAGGGTGGTGCCTGTATATCTACCGAGTACTTTACATCAGTTATTTGAGAAATGTAAGAGATTGTAGTAATTGATACCCGTTTGGTCACATATTTCGTGGAGCGCTAGCTGCTGGAGCATTGAGCGTATTCGTACCAATGTTCTGAACTTATTGTGTGCTCAGGAACGTAAGCTGTGACGGAGCAGAGGCTGGTGCCAGGGGTGCGGTAATGCCAGATTGCCAGCCATGGCTCTTTTGCTTTGTTATTATATCAAGGCACTGTTTCCTGTAGCATCAGTTGCGCCCGTCGCGACCGTCGTGTTCGTTTTGGATTATCAGCCACAAGCCAATAGTGTTTTTCTCTCGGAACAAATCAACTACCAGCAATCAACTTTTTTTCCTCACAACAAATCAGCATCACCTACCCGCCAAACGAACAGGCCGCAACAAGAGCACAGCTGCCGTTACGTGTTTCCCCCGGCCGTGAGACGTCTCGAATCCGGCGAGGGTTGGAGGACACGGCTAGACAACCTCATCGCGATCCCTGCTTTCGTGACAGCGACGGCGTAGGCGAGACAGATGGCAGCTCCCGTCGTTGCCGACGAGCTCTCCCCGCAACCCCGCGGACACCTGGACGGCGAACGTAACCATGCGTCCGTGCCGCTCCCCGACCCTGCGCCCGCAACCAAATGGCATCTCGCCGGCACTTCGGAGGTCGCGTCGATCCACCAGCCCGCGCCAAGTGTCTCGACAGACACGTACTCGTACGTCGTCTCTCCGGCGACCTGGCCCTCTTCCATCGGCGAGCCTCGGCACGCGACGGCGACGCGGGGCGGCGGTCGGGAACTCCGGTGCGGCCGCGCTAGCTGGTGGGACCGTGGGAGAGTACGTGGAGCAAATCCGCCGCCCGCGCGCGGCTCTCGCCTCAGCGTCGCGCACGTGTCCCGCCCCGTTTCCGGGCGTGCCGTCGTCCTTGGCCAAATCCGGCAGGTCAGGTCAGGTCAGACCAGTCGCTGTCGCCCTCATCTCGTGCCAGGGTAACAGGACGTCGCCGGGACAGGTGGCGGCAGAGCTCGCTGCCGACCGAATCTCGCCACGGACACCTGGCTCTGTTGCTGCTCGAGCCGCCAAAAATGGCTCTCGAGCCGTGTGGGCTAGAACGGCCCCGCCACGACAAGTGTCCCGACCGCAACCTATTATGCCGGCCCCGCCGGAGCCTCGCGGCAGGCCCAAAAGCGCCGCGGAAAGGAGACGACGTGGACGGGACAGCTCCAGGGGCAAAGAACCCACCCACCCACCGCGACGTGCGAATGCGGGTGATCGGTGACGGACCCAGCCGAGCCGAGCCGCCGCAATGGGTCCCGGGGACGGTGGTGCGCGGCGAGCGCGGCCGCCGATATTTTGTCGACGTTGTTTGGCACAGGAAGTTGCCTCAGGATGTCACTTTCTCCTAGAAGCTGGTCGCGTAGGTTCCTGTTACTGCCAGTGACGTCGATGCACCAGTGCGCCCAAACTTGTCTCGAGTACTACCAGGCAGTACCAGTGCAGTATTACAAGCAGTAACAGGCGGTATTACAATCCGGAGCCACCATCGCCTCCAAAAGAGAGAGTGCGCCCAAACTCGTTAAACACGCTTCAGGTTGCAGCAGCGCACAAGCAGCAGCAGCAGCAGCTGTCCAAACTGGGAGAGGAAAAAAAAGCGAGATGGTAAAGTTGTTTGTGGTGAAATAGTCGTGTTATTCTGGAATTTTTTCCTAAATTTTAACCGTGTACTTATAATTAGCGGCGGAGCCAGCAGTTGGACGGTGGGGAGAGGGAGGGGCTCAGAGGAGGAAGAAGGCATCAGCAGCCCCCTAGGCGTTGTTGCTGGCTTCGCCGCTGCTGGTACTAGTACCTCCATAGCCACATTAATTTCTTCTATCTATGTTAATAAATATAAAATATATGTTCTAGTCAAAATTTTAGTTTCAGGAAAAATAACGTAAGTCCCTCCCTACAACTCGTGCTATTATTTTATGTAGTTAGTTTACAAAATAATGATTTTGTATAGAATACTAGTATTCCATATTGATAAATTTGAATGGAATACGTAAGAAGTAAATTACAAGAAGGAACTAATTGAAGTATTTTTTTTTCCATTTTTGTCATCGTTCTATCCTAGCTTATAGATGAACTTGGAATTGGTTAAAAACATATTGCAAAAATAAAAGGGTATTTTTCAATCTATTTTCTTAATTTTTCTTTATTAATATAAAAGGTAGAAGTTGGACTATGGAATTGAATAGAAAAAGGACCAAAGACCGAGAAAACTACTTAAGAATGATAACTCTAATATTTACCATTTTTGAATCTTTTTCATCGTCTTTTTTACCCATGTTAATTGTAGATATGGCATGGCCCACCCATGAGTATACAAAACTATAGATTATCAATATAAGATTAAATCTAATAAAAAAATATGACAATGTATTTATAAATATAAAAAACTAGATGGTACCCCGCGCGTTGCTGCAGGAATTTTTAAACAAGATTTTAAAGTGAAATGTGAAAGATGAAACACCAAAGTGATTACATGGAGATATTCATCTGTAGACAATATTATATATGAAAGCATGTTAATTTTGTTGAGAGAGAACCGTTCTTAAATGATTGATCTACATGTATTTCAACTGTGAGAATTTTATGGGGTGCTACTCGCAGATACAACATGCTATTAGACATAAAATCGATGATGACATAAATATATGGTTTGGTGGATGTTGACATGGCTTGATGGATGTTGACATGGCTTATAGTGGAGAGTGACATGTCGTGTAGTGGTTATGACGTGGCATGTTGAGAGGCAGGAGAATTCGTTAGTGGGTACCAATTATATAGTAATGTAGTTGTCTAAGGACATTTTCAATGTAATGTTGTCATAAGTCCGATTAAACAAGTTTATGGTATGAGGCTATACATTATTGCAAAGAGAAAACTATAGGACTAAAACTTTTCCTAACAACAAAATGAACACCTTGTTATTCGACTTACCTTCTCTAGAGTCCCACCTGCGCCATGTTGCGAGAACCTTCAGGCCTTTGTCATCCAACCCAAAACTATACAACCAAATCCTCCCTCCGAAAATTTGAAGATATTATATGACTAACGCATTTAGTTTCATAATTTCAATCAAAATAATGCTGAAAATCTAAAGGTTAAGTGGGGCATATGACCCTAGTGCACTCTTTTTATTATAACAAATATGTAAATAATATCCACCAAAACTGACAATGAAACAATAAAATATCGGTAAAGAAGTCACGCTATGTTTTCTGATGAATTGTGATGGAATATGGGCTAGTCCCAATTTTTATTAGTTGTGTAGCGGTGAATGATGATTTTGAGGTTAGGACTAATCACGGGTGAGATCAATTACTTTTCTATTTTTTTAAAGAAAAGGATCAATTACTTCTCTGTTGTTGTTTATGATGTAGAGTTGCTAGGATTGAAGTTTTTTGAGATTTAGTGTGCTCATTATCGTAGCTCGTTGTCCCACCACGTATATATACAACATCCAATAGTAGGGCATTTGGTTCGTTGCCAAACTTGTAGCATTGCCAGAGCTTGCCACATTAGGCCAGTTCACTTTCCACGCCGTGCATAGCTAAAAATATGAAAAATAAATCGTCCCTCAGACTTGCAGACCGCAGTTCTATATTGCACAATGAATCAAACACAGTCTTATTTTCTGTCGGTTGAGTCGAAGTTCACTATTTTATAAATGTTGCTTAAATTTGTATTACCATATCCTTTTCTAACTATAAATCATTTTAGATTTGTCCTAAGTTGAGTTCTTTAGATTGAACTAAAACTAAAAGACAAATTGCACAAATGTCTGCAACACCAAGCTAGTTTTCCTATATAGACAATAAAGAGTACATCTCATTCAATTACCCTGAGAGGTAAAAACCTGCCCCCGTATATAATATGCTCCCTTCGTCACTATACTGTTCAAGAAACCATACCTAAGATACAGTTTTTGAAGATAGATAAAATCTATGCTAATGTGCTCTCGTTACACTATAGAGCGTGTTCCACTAGTTTATATATCTCGACTTATGTTGATGCGTACGGTTGATTTGTTGATTTGTTGTGAGAGAAGAATATTGCGTAAGAAGTCGAAATAAGTCGAAAATAGACCAACCAAACAGACTCATAGTTTTTTTAATGAACAACAGAAGTTTATATTTTTCATATTTTTTATTATAAGAAGATAGTTTATCTAATCCATAAGGAAAATTAGATTCGAAAACCATATAACTTCAATCCAAACAGCGTACAAATAAGGAGGTATATGTATAATCACTGACAACTCCAGTCCATCAACTATACAACTGGAGAGGTAAACCACTTTGATCCGTAGAGAAAGAAAACGATGAGCTGAATGGTATATAACACACACTGCATATTTTGCCGCCGGCGTCCGTTCGCCATGACGAGGCCCATCGATGTCCGATCCGGGGTCGACGCCACAGGCCGGACGGCTGGACAGGTGCCGACCGACCGAGTGCTCTGCGCTCGCCGCGTTTGGGTCTTTGGGACACCTGCGGTGGGGCTGGACGGATTCGACTCGACCGCTCGACGACCCCGTGACGCGACCGAATGCCGCCGTGCGCGGCTTGGGCTCCGCCGGCCCCCGCGGCGACAAGTGTCCCGGCTCCCAACAGGCGACAGAGACGGCACTCCCGGCGGCCCGGTGCAAAGCCGTAGCTGCCCTGCTCCGCCCACCTGGATGGCCCCGCGTTCGTGGTCGTGGCGGTGTGCGCGACGCGAGACGAGTCGCCCAGGTTCGCGCACGCCTCGGATCCGTTGGTCGGCCGGTCGGCCGAGCTTAGATTATGCATGGCATGGCGTCGGCCGAGAGCCCGGGAACGGATAAGTGCCGGCTGGTGGGCTCCGCTCCTGCTGCCTGCGCTGACGCCGGGAGCACTCCGGACGCAGCGGTGCTTGGCGGGGGGCCAGCGCTCGCGCAACAGGATGCTGCGCCGAAGCTTCACGTGCTGACGCGCCGCTTCCTTCTTCGTTCCAAAGCTTTTGGCCGGCGTGCCCAGTCGATTTCCAGATTGATGCGGACGGAGGTACAGCGGGCAGGAGTCTTTCCAGGAATTTCTCAGGCGGAGATCGCATCGATCGCGCACGTAAAAACGCTCATGGATATTCTTGGCGTTTACTAACCGATGCGGCGACGACGACCGAGGGCGACGCGGCACGCCCGCCCGAAGGCAGGACAGGTGCCCGCCGCAGGCGGGACACCTCTGGGTGCTTGCCTGGGTGACGCGCGGGCGCTCGAGGACCCCCGCGACGCGACGCGACCAAATGCCGCCGCGGCGCGCTCTCGGCTCCGCGCGGGTGGCAAGTGTCCGGACAGAGACGGCGGCGCGAGCAGAGGGGGGCCGGGCTCGATCTCCACCCGGCTGCGCGTCGCGGCAGCCGGCAGGTGCGAGACGGACGACGGGACGAGGCGCCTCTGCGCGCAGATATTTTGCATGGGCAGGGCGGTGCTGTGCACGGGCTACGTGTGGTGGCCGCTGGCCAGCCGGCCGGCAGGGCCCCGAACCCGTTGGTCGTTGGTCGGCCGGAAGCCCGGAATGGATAAGATCTCTTCCGGTCGGGAGTGATGCCGATATGCTCCACAAAACCTCGCCGATTCGTGCAACCTTTGGAAATTAACAAATCCGCGGTGAATCAGAGGACGACAATTTGTGCGCGCGAATGCGGTTTGTTTGATCTGATTGGCTCTCAAGCAAGCACAAGCAGGATGACGCAACGCGATTTCGGCCATTGCATGCGGCACGACCGCACGAATGAAGCCTTCGCACTTCGCACTAGCCCGATTGGCCTTTGGGGCATCTCACGAGGTAGCAGTACACTTCGTCACCTGTTGTCGAACTGCAAAAGGCAACCACCGAAAAAGGCAGGGACTTTGAGCAATTAGCATGCGGTTATTAGTGGGTTCGGCGGGTAATAAACTGCTGCCGCCGCCGTAAGCATTTGCCATTGTACTGTTGGGGAAGTCGGTCTTCGGAAGCGTCGCCTCGTCCGCCCACGCTCGAAAACCTTCGGTGTGCGCGCGGTTTCGGTCTCGCGGGGAAGACCCTTCGCTACGGGAGCACTAACGAAACACTAATGCCGCTCTGTCCTATAAGTTTCTTTGTGCGGGGAAGATCCATCATCGTTGCACCCACCTTCGGCGCCGAAGGCGCCAAGCATCGGTGTTTTCGGTAATGGAGGCCCAAGGGAAGCGGGGGGCGAGAGCGCGGCGGCCCGGACGTCGCGTGCGGAGCCGGCGGCGGCGCGGATGAAGCGTCCGAAGAGGCCCGACGACCCCCGGCCCGGGGTCGCTGCTTCGGCCCCGAAGGGCCGACAACCCCGGACACGTGGCCCGCGCCGACGTGTAAAGTGGGCTCCGGTCGGGGGGCAGAGACAAGGGCGGCCGCGTGTAAAGGCGTTTCGGCCGTACGAAGACACGCGCGGAGGCACGTACGACGCGGGGGACTTACTGTTATGCCCTTGTAAAGTGTTTAAAGCGGTTTGTCAGGAACGGAAAAGGTGTAATTGAGGCAAATGACTATGCCCAGGGGTCTCCTATAAATAGTGAACCCCTTGTAATGAAACGGGGACCCTGTAATGAGAAGAGAGCACCGAAGGCCATTGCCAGTTCTTCGGTCTTCAGCTTGCAGTGAATCTTTTGTGTTTCGTCTTCGTAAGTTTCTGTGTTCCCTTTCCTCGCCCAAGTAGAAGTAGGAACCTCGCTAGAAAGGGCGAAGGAAGGGAGTGAGTTCAAGGGACTGTTGTGTCGGCGTCCACCCTTCGGGCCCGATTTCCACCAACAGTTTGGCGCCCACCTCGTGGAAGATCTCAGGACCACATGGCTAGGACACGTTCGGCAGGCGCCGAAGCGGCGACGGCTCAGGCGGCGACCTCCCCACTCGTGTCGGAGCCCACCAACCCATCCCCTTCGGCCGTCCAGCCTTCGGCCGGAACCGCCGCCGGGCCGAGCGCGCCGAGGTAGAGCACACCGCTGCGGGGGTGTTCGAAGTCGCCCTCGAGGGGGCGGGGGGCTTCGGCGCAAGACATCGAGGCCCTCCGAAGGATTCGGGCCCTCATCGGCCGGCAAGTCCGTGCGGCTCGGCCCCGAGCGGGGAGACGCGCCCACCCTCCTCGCGGATGCAACCATCCCGGCACCGAGGATGCGGCTCCACCACACATCGCTTCCGACGCCATCGACTTCAACATCGGGCGGGGCCGAGCGCTACCTCGCCATGCGCAAAGCCGGATCGCCGGCGCGGCGCCGCCACGGCCAAGCCGCTCCGACGCCGCCCGCACCGCCACCGACACCCGCCGCGCATGCTGCGCCGGCGGCCCAAAGAACAAGCACGGCTCACCCCCGCAGCCATGCGGAGCTCGCTCGGATCGGTGGAGGCGACGAAAGGACGCCTCCGAAGGACAAAGCATAGGGCACCGCCAAGACGAGGGGCGGGTGCACGAGCACCTCGCTCCCGACGACGCCCCACTTCGCAACGTGGTCCGGTGTCCCCGCTCTCGGTTGAGCTGGAGAGTGCGCGCGTGGCCTCGTAGGTTCAACGCCAACACCCCCGCGATGACGACGGGGACTACGATCCCAAGGAGTTTTTAATGAAGTTTGAAGCGGCGGTTGAGTCCAACGGAGGTGACGCCACGACAAAGGCAAAGGCCCTCGTGCTCGCGCTCAAGGGAGAAGTCCGGTATTGGTATGCCAACATACCGAAGGGGTACATTACATCATGGTTCCGGCTGCGGAACAAGGCCGTCCGGCTTCAAGGGCATGCAAGTCGAAGAGTTAGACTCCAACGACCTCGTCAACATGTGCGTCCAAGGGGACCGTGAGTCGCTGCAAGAGTACATGCACGGGGTTGTCAAACTAACGACACGCGCGCCCAACGTGTCCGAAAGCGACATCATCGACGCCATCGTCGGTGGCCCGAGGGTTGGAAGCGCAAGATGTGCTCGACGGGGGTCAAGCCGAAGTCCGTGCAAGAATTGTTCGAAGTCATGCAAGAATGCGCAAGTCGGACAAAGGCCGCCGCCGAAGGCTCGGCCAGGGCAAACGCGGCAAAGAAGCGAAACAACGGGGCCAATGGGACCGGCCGAAGGGATGGCAAAACCGGCCGCCGAAGCCGGCGAGCCGCCGGATCAACAACGTGTCCGCACCCCCCGACCAAAACCGAACGGGGGCGGTGGGCACAAGGGCGGATACAAACATACCAAGGGGCCGAAGCCGCGGCCGGCATAACCGGCGAGAGAGCCGGAGGCGAGCGTTTTTTCGCCGGCTCCACGGGATCGATGCCCGGCACCACACGCACCGGTGCCCTTCGGCGGTCAAGATGAAGATGGAGTGGGAGGCGGAGGAGAAGGCAAAGGCGCAGCGAGCATGGCCGTGAACCATGTCATGAAGTACCAAAGTGCGGGTCGGTTCAAGGCCACCGCCACCACCCTACCGCCACCGGCCTTACCAACCTTCGGCACGCGACGCATGCTTTCCACCCACCACAGCCATACGCACCTCCCGCGCCGCAGCTGCTTCCACCTCCTCCCCCGCTCGCGCAACAACCTTCGGTGTTCGTGCCGTCGTGGCCGAACCCACCGCCCACCACCAAGTGCATTACACCCACACCCAACCGCCACCCCCGCCGCCACCAAAGCAAGAGGTCCCTGACTCAAGCGGCTCGGGGATGACGGGCATGCTCAACATCATTAATGCCATCTCCGGCGGATCAAATGAGCCGACCCACGAGACGAAGAGGCAGCGCCAAGATTACTACCGAAGCGTATCACACATTTGCTCCGGCAAGTATTTTCACCTGCCATGGTCCCATGTCCCCATAACCTTTACGGCAGCCGACATCCGGTTGCAGCACTACCCCCACAACGACCCGCTCGTCATAAGAGCCAACATTGGCAAGAACACGAAGTACTACTTCGGCAACGACGTAGGGAGGATCCTCGTCGATAATGGCAGCTCGGCGGACATTTTGACCTGGCAATGTTTCACCAGCATGGGGTTCAAGAAGGAAGACACGAAGAAAGCGAGCACCCGTTGTACGGCTTCGGCAATAAGAAAATCGAAGCCCTGGGCAAAATTGATGTCAATGTATCCTTCGGCCAAGACGCCACCATGAGAACGAGAGGTCATAACATTTGATGTTGTGGACTTCGCATACCGTACAACGCCATCTTCGGCCGCAACACCATCAACAAGTTCGCCGCGGTTATCCACCAAGGGTACCTGGCTGATGAAGATACCAACGGCGGCGGGGAGTAATATCGGTTTACGGCAGCCGGGAGGAGGCCGAAGAGCCGAGCGCAACACTTCGGTCCACAACGGACAAGTCCATGTCATCAATGAGGACGAAAGCAACGAAGCCGCGGCGGCGAAGAGCACGGGGCCGAAGCCCGGATGAGGCGGTCCATGAAGGGGGCCGAAGCCGAACGCATGAAGGCCGTCGACGTCACAAAGACGGTCCCCTTATGCGCGGACGTGCCAAGCGAACCGTGTTGATAGGTGCGAGGTCGGCGCGAGAAGACGAAGCCCGACTCTTGCGGTTCCTTCGTAACAACCAAGATGTCTTCGCATGGTCTAAGTCGACCGACGAGGGCGTTCACCGCTCGGTCATAGAGCATGCACTCAATACTGATCCGAGAGTCAAACCGAAGCTACGGAGGCGGCGGCCCATGTCGGCGGATAGAGTCGGGGCGCGGAGGCCGAAGTGCAAAAGGCGCTCGACGCAAGAATTATCGAGAGAAGTGCAATACCCCATGCGGGTGGCAAATGTGGTCATGGTACCGAAGAAAAACGGCAATATGAGAATGTGCATTGACTTCACCGAACTCAACAAGGCATGCCGAAGGACCCTTTTCCTGCGCAAGGATCGACGTCATCATTGATCGGTGCCGGCTGCGACATGTTGAGCCTCTTAGATTGCTTCTCCGGCTATCACCAAGTGTGGATGCGAAGGGAAGACGAAGCAAAAGCTGGATTTACAACCCCCTTCGGTGTCTTCGCTCGTCGGAATGCCCGAAGGCTTGCGCAACGCCGGGTCCACCTTCAACCGCATGATGAAGGCGATTCCGGGGCGAGCCGGTGGGCGCAACGCCTCGGCGTACGTCGACGACATCGTCATCATGAGCGAGAAAGAGCAAGATCACATTGCGGACCTAACCGAAACCTTCGACAACATGAGGCAAAACGGCCTCAAGCTTAACACGAGAAATGCATCTTCGGCATTCGAAGGGGGGCAACCTGTTGGGTTGCATGGTCTCCAAGCGGGGCATTCGGGCGAACCCCCAAAAAATCGAGGCCTGCGAAGGATGCGGCCCCCGGCCACTCGAAAGGAAGTCCAAAGGCTCACGGGCGAGAATCGCCTCGTTGAACCGGTTTATCTCAAGAGCCGCGAGAGCGAAGCTTGCCCTTTTTTAAAGTCCTCGAGCAAACTCGGCCTTCCAATGGGGCCCGGAAGCGAAGCAACAAGCCTTTGATGAACTCAAGAGATATCTTGAAGATGCGCAATCATGACCAAGCCGTCACCGAAGGCCGATCTGTTGTTGTACATCGCGACAACCGAGCACCGCGATTAGTGCGGTGCTCGTCGAAGAGCGCGAGGGAGGCGGATGTCTGAGGCAATTCCCAATATACTACGTCTCACGAAGCTGCGAGCGGCTCGAAGGCGCTCTACTCCGAAATGGAAAAGATGGCATATGCGGTTGTGATGGCAAAAAGGAAGCTTCGGCACTACTTCCCGAGCCACAACGTCTCGGTACCCACAACTTTCCCCCTCGGGACATGTTCGAGAACAAAGAGTCAACGGGCGGGGATGGGCAAGTGGGCCTCGGAATTGGCGGAGCACGTCATAAGCTTCGTCGCCGCGGCGCAATAAAATCTCAAGTCCTCGCCGACTTTGTGGGCGATTGGACGCCTTCGGCGCCGAAGGGGGAACCGGTAGTCACGAGCCGGTGTGGGAAGTCCGGTGTGACGGCGCCTACGCCACCTCGGTTCGGCGGCCGCGGCGGTCTTAAAATCCCCTTCGGGCATCAAGCTCCGATATGCTGCGCGGCTCAACTTCGATAGCTGTACAAACAATGTAGCGAGTACGAAGGCATGTTGCTCGCCCTTCGGAAGGCCGGGCTGTAGGTGCCGGGAGGCTCGTCATCCGACGGACTGCGAGCTTGTCGCTTACCATATTGGGAAAACCTACAAGGCAAAGAACCCAGATATGATGAAGTACCTGCAAGCCGTCCGAAGCATGGAAAAATTCTTCATTGGCATCACAGTACGAAGTTTCCCCAGAAATCACAACAAGGAGGCCGATGCCATTGCGAAGGCAGCTGCACTACTTGAGGCCTTACCACCAGATGTTTTCTATGGGACACTCACCTCGAGGTCCGCTGCCGACGAAGCGACGCACCCCCAAGTTCGTGAACGCAATTCGGAAGCGAGGGACCGGCGTGCCCCAATAGTGGCGGCACTCAAAGGATATTATGAGGCCGAAGATGGAGTAACCGCCAAGAGGGCGGCAATCGAGCAAGGAACTATCACACGGTCGACGACAACTTATACCGAAGAGGGGTGTGCGCTCCATTATTAAAGTGCATATCGATCCCGAGGGGAAGCGACTGCGCACGAAATCCACGGCGGCATGTGCTCACACCACCTCGGCACCGGAGCGGCGGTGCGAAGGCTTTCCGCCAAGGTTTCTGCGGCCTTCGGCGGTGGCGGACGCCCACGACATTGTGCGCCCGCGTCCCGAGTGCCGGCGCCACGCACCCTACAGCAAGTTTGCTTCCAACGAGATACAGTTGTTACCACCGGTGTGGCCTTTCGCTCGGTGGGGTGTTGACATCGTCGGCCCGCTGCCCACGGCACCTGGAAACTACACCCACGCAGTTGTGGCGGTCGAATATTTCTCCAAGTGGGTCGAAGCGAAGCCGTTGCTGAGCATCACCTCGGCGACCATTCAGAAGTTCTTCTGGCAAAACATAGTGTGCCGCTTCGGTGTTCCTCACGAGGTCACGGTGGACAATGGCAAGCAATTTGACGGCCACGAGTTCAAGGAATTCTCGCGCATACACGGGAACGAAGCTATGCTTCGCTTCGGTCTACCACCCACAGTCTAACGGGGCAGTCGAGCGAGCCAACGGAATCATCTTCGCCGGTATCAAGAAGAACATCACTGACTTGCCCAAGAGCAAGTGGGCCGAAGAGCTTCCGAGGGTAATTTGGTCTCACAACACCACCACTTCCCGAGAACTACCCGGTTTTCCCCCTTCAAGGCCTTTGTATGGAGAGGAGGCCATGCGCCCGAGGAACCGTGCTCGGGCACTTGGAGGAGCACGCCCTCACGGAGACGAAGACCTCAAGGCTTCGGTCCGGAACATCGAGGAGGTCCGCCTTCGAGCGACCGAAAACCTCTTGGCCTACCAAGACGAGACCGGAGGTGGAAAAACAAGAAAATCAAACCGAAGCATATTCGGTCAGGGGATCTAGTGCTACGCAAGGTGCCGAAGGGCAAATTAAAGGGCAAGATGCACGGGAAATGGGAAGGCCCATTCATAGCAACGGCCACCGCAAACGAAGCGGCATTCAAGCTGCGTCGGGCGTCGGGCGACGAAGAGCCGTACACCTGGAATGTGGATATGCTTCAGAAATACTTCGTATGAAGCAACTACGAGTTCTTAGCATAGTCTCTGACTTTTCTTAGTTTTCTCTTTCCCTTAGGTCAATATATTGACCTTGTATCCTATGTACATTAACGTAGTGGGGGACGTACTCTTTTCCTCACGGGGGAAGCTTCGTGGTTCCCCTCCGGACCCGCGAAGCGTGAGGTTTTTAACGAGGCGGCCCTTTGTACCCCTTCGACTCCTGACGTGTAATATAAGTCAGTTCTCCCCCATCTCTTTCGTGTGCAGTTTGCATTTCTTTCCAAAGAATGTTTTCGAAGCTAGGCCACCGCCTCGGGGGGCCTAGTCTCGAAGTGGCCTTCGGCGCGGTAAGTAACGGCCTTGGCGCGGGATGCCTTAGGGGCACGCACACCAATTGTCACTTATTGGCGTGACCGAAGAGAAACCGCTTGAAGCGGGTCGGGGCCATGATTCGGCCGAAGTAAGCGCACGCACTGGAGCGATGCGTCGGTCGTGAGTTGACCGTCGGTCTCGAGTTGACCGGAGAGAAAACCGCTTGAAGCGGGTCGGGGCCATGATTCGGCCGGAAGTAAGCGCACGCACGGAGCGATGCGTCGGTCGTGAGTTGACCGTCGGTCTCGAGTTGACCGGAGAAAACCGCTTGAAGCGGATCAAGGCCATGATTCGGCCGAAGTAAGCGCACGCACGGGAGCGTTGCGTCGGTCGTGAGTTGACCGTCGGTCTCGAGTTGACCGAAGAGAAAACCGCTTGAAGCGGATCAGGGCCATGATTCGGCCGAAGTAAGCGCACGCACGGAGCGTTGCGTCGGTCGTGAGTTGACCGTCGGTCTCGAGTTGACCGAAGAGAAAACCGCTCGAAGCGGGTCAAGGCCATGATTCGGCCGAAGTAGCGCACGCACGGAGCGATGCGTCGGTCGTGAGTTGACCGTCGGTCTCGAGTTGACCGAAGAGAAAGCCGCTCGAAGCGGGTCGAGGCCATGATTCGGCCGAGGTAGCACGCCTCGAGCAAGGCGCCGGTCGTGAGTTGACCGAAGAAAAACCGCTAATGCGGAGCAAGTTCGCAATACGACCGGGGAAAAGCGCACGTTCACGGCGGCGCACGGGGACGAGGCCGTGTATGAGCCGAAGTGCGCGTACACTCAAAGCCAAGACATCGCGCGTTAACTCTAAAGGCGAAGCGCGATGCCGCTTCGTCCAACGAACGTAGGGTGTTTTCACGACCAAGCGTGCAGCACGAAAACGGCAGGCAAAAACACCTCTCTCGACATGCCTCCAATTTACAACGGCCACCGTAAAAACAATACAACTTTATAAATCAAACAACGGTGTAGTTACAACATATGCTAACCGGCACAATAAATATACAAAGCCGTAGTCCGCTTCGGGCCTGCCGCGAACACTTCCGGGGGGGGAGTTCCGAAGTCCTGTGCTTCAAGTCTTCGCGCCAGCCCGCGGCCGCAAATAACGATCAATCTTCGCTCAGTACCTCATCACAGATTTCGCCAATTAAACGAAGATATGCCATGTCTATGATCTCCAAAGCCATCTCCCGAAGCTCGCTGTCGGTAGGCATCCTTCCTGCGCCGAAGTTAGTGTCAGAGTTTATACGAAGGGGATCCCTCCGTCTCCACCTTCACCGCCGCAAAGCTGCGACGAGGCGTCGGGGAATTAAGTATACATACTCGGGTGGCCCAAGGACCCCCTCTTCAGCGGCTCCGTTTTCGGAACGACCCCTTCGGCTACGGAGGGGTCCACTAACCTACGCTTGGCCGCCCCTACGGGCGGCCCGCTCTCTAAGAGTGGCATCCCGGCGTGCGGGATCCCTCGAAAACTCAGCGAAAAAGCGCTTAGCCGCTTCGTTGTGAAGGCGATAGCGCTCCGCTCGGTACGACAAAAACTCCGCATATGAGACATTAGGGTGCCGAATGCTAAACTTCGTCCACACGTTAGGCGCGACAAAGAGTGATTCAAGGGGCAAAGTTGAGTTGCTCGCACCTTCGGCCCTCTGCGCAGGAACCACCGAAGGAACCTGCGCAGAGACACCGTGCATCAGTTCATATTACAAGAATTCCATCCCCTCGGAAGGGAGAATAGTTCACTCCGTCACGAAGTTCGCGGCGATGCGTTTTTCACACCTCGGCACCCTCGGTGACGACGGCGGCTTCATCCACAACGGCGCTCGCTTCGGTGGCCTCGACAGCCGCTTCAGTCGGGCGCTCCCCGCCAGGAGAGCTGGCAGCCAACAAGGTAGCTTCCAGTTCCGCCGCGTGCGCCGCGTCCGAAGCCTCCACCGTGGCGTCCCCGGCGGAGCCCCTTGTCCCCTCGGCGTCCCCAGCTTCGGGGGCGACCCCTCCCTCGGAGCCGGGAGCAACTTCGGGGACGGCGGGAGCCGAGTGGCGCCCTCCGTGGCCGCTTCGGCGCGCTCTTCCTCGGTGGAGGGCCCCGTCGCGTCCTCGCGCCTTCCCTCGGCGTCGGGTGCCATCGCGCCTTCGGCAACGCCAGCTTCGCCCCCAGCAGTGCCAGCGGCCGCCCCCTCCTCCGGTGCCGCAGCTCCCGGGTCTGCGGCGGTGATAAGGGGAACGCCGGGCATGGCGATCCAGTCTCCATCCATCATGAACTGGGGTAAGGGCGGAGCACCGCCATACCGAGCCAAAAGCCGGGCGTAAACACGTTCCTGCAGCTGCGATCCTATCTGCAAAAGCGTCAAGGGAAATGTGTCAAAATATCGACGATGACGTCTTCTCACCGAGGTGTAAGCAAAGGGGAGGAAGCGGCTCGGCGTGCACGGGCGGCCGAGGCGAGCCGATTCGTCCAAGGTAGGCGATAGCCGCGCGGGCGAAGAAGGTGTTCATAAAGTTCTTTGCAAGATTCTTCGGCGGCACGGGAAGGCGTCCAACCTCTAGCTCCGCGTCGCTAGGCCACTCGAAGTTTTCCTTCGTAAGCCGACGAAGATCGCCCTTGCTGATTGTCTTCTCCGAAGATGGGCGATCTGACGGCACCAGCGAGCACACCGCATACGCCAAGGTACGAACCCCTACCGCAGCCCCAAGCTCCCCGAAGATCTTTATGTTCGTCGAGATGACGTCAAAGCAGGCGCTCACCCATTCGTAAAATGACTCAACGGTGCAACGAGGAAGTGGGACAGGAGGAGCATCCAAGTTGCATTGCTCCAGCAACTGCAGTATGTTGTCGCGGAGGGCTTCGGCGCTCCGGATGTGGTCTGTGCGGTACTGGTCCAGCGTTGCGCTCAGTTCGCTTAACCTCGTCTGCGCTTCGGTCAGTTTGACCTCTTTGTCGGCGAGGCGGCGCGCATGTCTTCTTTGGCACTGCTAAGGACCTCCACATCGCGCCGCAGTGTGCTGAGGACAGCTTCGGAGGATCTCGCGGCATCTTCTTTCTCCTGTTGCAGCTTCCGGGAGCGCTCCTGCTCCGCAGCCAGACGCCCCTCCAGCTCCGCCACTCTGCTCTCAAGCGAAGAGACGGAGGCTACCGATTTCTCCTTCGCCTCCTTGCTCTCCTGCTCCAACCTTCGCGAGAGACACCGAGAGGCGATGAAGGCCTTCAAGGACAGGTCCCCGCACGCCGTCGTGAGCTCCGCAGCGGTCAGCTTCCCGAAGTACTCCTCTTCGTGAGGTATCGCGAAGCTTGCCCCGGCCTCTTCCAGAAACTGGCGCTCATGACCGCCGCTCGTCAGCCCAAGGAAGCGGGTGTCTTCCCGCCAATCAACTTGGTTTCGGCGGGGGATGCGGAGACGAACGGCGGCGGCCGGGGGGCTCTTCGGGCGTCACCCGGTAGCTATGCTTTCGGGAACCTCATCTTCTTCCTCCTCCTCTTCGGGGACGACATCATTCCTCTCGGAGGCTGGGGCCGAAGGGGAGGCGGACTGCTCGGTGCCATCGGAAGATGTGTCCGACGAGCTGCTGGAGGTGGAGCTGGAATTGCCTTTGTCTTGGGGGGCTTCGGCGCCGAAGGCGACAGGGCTTGGCTTGCGTGGCGCATCGCCAACGGAGGACACGATGCGTACATCACTGTCATCGTCACTGTCCTTCTCCGGCGGGGCCGAGGGGGAACAAGCGGCGGCCGGTGGCCCCCGCCCGGCCCTCGCCGGAGGCCGCGCCGGAGGGTACATCCGAAGGCGCGGCCGCGCGCGGCGGCACGGCGGCAATCACGTCTCCAACAAGGCCGTTTCCACGTCCACGACGCGGGTCCTCTTAGGGGACGGGGGTGAATCCGCGGGCCGCCCGCCCCGCTTCTTCCGTGCCTTCCCCTCGGCGGCGCGGTGGCCGCGGCAGGTGCGGCCCTTCGGCCGGCTCTCGCGGAGCGGCGCGCGGCGACGTCGCCGTCTCCTCTGCATCCGCTTCGGCGGCCGCGACCGCCGCGGCTTTCTTCTCGGCCGCCTCGCGGTGTTTGGCGAAGCCGACGCGTTCAGGCGGTGCGACCTTGAAAAACTCAAAAATACGGTTCGTCCGGGACCCGTTCAATTCCGCAACGGTGTCCTTGTACTCCTTCGGCGAGACGGGGCCGAGGATGAAGTCCCCGTGCGCCTCCACCTTCCTCTTCCTCAAAGCGCGGAAAAACGACCAAGTCCGTTAGCTTCTCGTTCACTAGATATATGGCGAGAGGCGATTCTATTCAAGGTTGCAGAGTAACTTACGATCGGCTGTGAAGCCGAAGACCTTCGTCCAATCGGGGCAAGGAATGCCGCCGATGTCTCCCGCCCACTCGTCTTCGGCCACGGACCAGCCGTCGACCGGCGGGCACACGGGGGATCTTTGCGGTACTCCTCTACGATGTCGCGAGTACCGTACCTTCGCGCGAACCGACGCAGCATCATAACGAACTCGTCACCCTCCGGGCACGAAGGGTTCTTCGCATAAGACTCGTGCAGGGGCGGGAGCTCCTTCGTTGCCAGCGGGTGAGTGCCTCCGGACGAAGGGGGACTCAAGGCATAGTAGAACCAATGTTGTTGCCAATCCGAAGGCCACTTGTTCCTGTATGCGGTGACCGGGCTCACTACGCCAGCCTTATAAGAGAAATTGAGGCAGCCAAATTGACAGTCCTTCTCCACGGACTGATCCCCTTCATCCTCGAATACCGTCCGCCGCTGGTGATGCACCTGATGCGCCGAGGCGAAGCCTTCGGCGGAGGGTTTGATCTTCGTCGTCCGGCATATCCACATATATACCGACAGCCGAAGGATGGCATTAGGGGTAAGCTGATGAAGGTAGATGTCGAAGTACCGCAGTATGTCGATGACGGCGGGATGAAGCGGGAACCGAAGCCCCGCGTACAGAAGATCTCGGAAGATGACAACCTCGTTGTCTCGCGGTCGCGGCACGGTCTCACGGCCCGGGGCTCGGCCGGCCCCGACCATGCGGTTCTTCACCAACGCCTCCACGTCGGCCTTGTCAATTTGGCTTCGACCGAATGTATAGGTCTTCGCGATCTCCCTCGCGACGCATCGCGTCTACGCTTCGGCGCCATAAACGCTTCCTACGCACGAAGCAAAAGCGAGAAGCAAGGGGGCCGGAGCAAGTCTTACGAAGAGGGCCTTCGGGGCTCTTGCGCGTCGTAAGATGCGGGCCGAAGCCGCCGGGTGGGGTAAACCAAAGGACGGCCCCCCCTTATATAGTAACGAGTCCCGATAATCGCGCGGCCTCGATCAAAATTACCTTTTTACCCGATGACGGCCCCTCTCAACGGTAAAATTGTCCAAGGGCAGCGGATGTCTTTTTTCGGGACGCCGTGTCAGCGTGGGCCGTCCGGGGGAGTTCCGAAGACCGGCCTTCACCCGATTTAGGGACGATCGTAAGTTCGGCCCCCGCGCAGAGCCGGGACGGCCCTCACCGACGAGGGGGCTACCGTTGGGGGAAGTCGGTCTTCGGAAGCGTCGCCCTCGTCCGCCCACGGCCGAAAACCTTCGGTGTGCACACGGTTTCGGTCTCGCGGGAAGACCCTTCGCTACGGGAGCACTAACGAAACACTAATGCCGCTCTGTCCTATAAGTTTTGCCGTGCGGGGAAGATCCATCATCGTTGCACCCACCTTCGGCGCCGAAGGCGCCGCATCGGTGTTTTCGGTAATGGAGGCCCAAGGGAAGCGAGGGGCCGAGAGCGCCGGCCCCGGGACGTCGCGTGCTGGAGCCAGCGGCGGCGCAGATGAAGCGTCCGAAGAGGCCCGACGACCCCCGGCCGGGGTCGCTACTTCGGCCCCGAAGGGCCGACAACCCTGGACACGTGGCCACTGCCGACGTGTAAAGTGGGCTCCGGTCGGGGCAGAGACAAGGGCGGCCGCGTGTAAAGGCGTTTCGGCCGTACGAAGACACGCCGGAGGCTCGTACGACGCGGGGACTTCATCGTTATGCCCTTGTAAAGTGTTTAAAGCGGTTTGTCGGAGAACGGAAAAGGTGTAATTGAGGCAAATGACTATGCCCGGGGGTCTCCTATAAATAGTGAACCCCTTGTAATGAAACGGGGACCCCGTAATGAGAAGAGAGCACCGAAGGCCATTGCCGCTTCTTCGGTCTTCGGCTTGCGATGAATCTTTTGTGTTTCGTCTTCGTAAGTTTACGTGTTCCCTTTCCTCGCCCAAGTAGAAGTAGGAACCTCGCATTTAGAAAGGGCGAAGGAAGGGAGTGAGTTCGAGGACCGTTGTGTCGGCGTCCACCCTCAGCCCGATTTCCACCAACATGTACTACTCCGTACCGTCCAGATATATGAACTGGCACGAACAGGCGGCTTCGCGGAGACTAGTGTTCGGTGAGCCTCCGGAGGCTCTGAACCATCTTCTAGAAGGACGTCGATCGAGATCACGCTCACGCCTTGTTGCCTGTGCCCACGGCTACACGTACCGTGCACCGCGAAGACGCGACGAATCCAAAGCGGTCCACGATAGGGAAGCCAACCAACTAACCGCGCTCTGAATTTTCATTCTTATCAACCACGCTCTGAAATTGGGGAGAACGTTCGTTACTAACCCACGCCACGGACCGGGGCATTTCTGGCTCTTGCCGGCGTCAGCTAGCACACGCCGGTAAAAAGAAGAGATGGTCCGGTCCGATCCGATCCGTGCGTTTCCCCCCTGATCATGGGTGGCGACCACTAACTTTGACTTGCTTCTGTGCGCGGGAACCTGTACCGAACCTGACGCTGTCGCTTTCTTGTACGTACTAGTCTCGTGAGCTAGGCTACTGCCGGCCACCAGTGCACAAGATCGTCATCGAGCAGGGCACGCGCTTGACGCACTTGCACCACACCACGGCCAAAAACTGCGTTGCATTTTAGGCAGCCAAGATCCAACAATACATAGGTGGTTTTGACAGGACAAACTCAACCAAAAGTCAAGGTACAAGGTGCTCGACTGCATACATGGATGACGCCTCTAATTTGAATTAGTCAACTAATTAATCAGGTGGATGCATCTAGACAGCGTCGCGAGTTGGAGATGTTTGGCCACGTCACGTGGCGGCGCCGCGGCGGCACGAACGACGCCGCCTAATTAAACACTGCACTAACCAACCGGACTCCTGCTTTGTCCTAACAACACCCACTTCCTCAGTGGCCGGGGCTCTTCAGGAGTATTGTAGATTAGTGGGTGGAGGTTTAGGATCGAAGGAGAGGGCCGGGAGACTCTCAGCCATGAACACAGAGGCGGACAAAAATTCTGGATCGATCTCTTTCTGGATCTATTAAGTTCTGGTACTTTACATTTTAAACTCTACAAAAACATATATTTTACGTGTATGCACTAACATTCAGCATCTCACGAGATGCTAGTATGACATCGCCAGCCATTAGCCAAGCAGCAAAGGCAAAATTTAAAAATAAACAGGCTAGTGGTTGTGACCGGTGCTCATATGCATGGGGTCCAAGTTATAATTGTTGCTGATAATTACAGTGTCATTATGTTGTTGCTGCACAGTCCAAGTGAGTATTATACTGGTCAACACTGCTGGCAGTAGTGTGCGGTGAGCCTGGCAGGGCCGGCGCCATGAGGGCATGTACAACCCATAGACAGCTGCTGTCTATTTGTGTCCACATCAGCAAAATGAGTCTAGGTGGCAGGGATTAAATGAAGAGAGAGGGAGATGCCGTCGACTGTTTCAACTACGGCAAAAGCTCGTGCTCCCAGACAAAAAAACGCCGACCGCACGCGTTGTAGAAGCCGCTCCCAGTCGTCGCCGGCGGCGGCGAGATCCAGTGCGCGCGCCCAAATTTTTCGCTTCGCGCATTCCAGCCGCGCGCTTCCTCCTACTCGCGCGCTCCCTCTAGGATAAATCCCTTCCGCGCGCGCAAATTTTCCATCCCAAATCCTCCCCACCAAACCTAGATCCAGGCGGCGGCGGCGGCGGCGGCGGCGAGATGAGGCAGGAAGAGAAGCTTGCAGCGGCGGCGGCGCAAGAGCTCCTCAAGGCGGACGCGTCTCGTCAACGCCGAGCCGCCGCGAACTCCCGCAAGGGAGCTCCTTCGCCGCGCAAAGGAAGTGGAGGTTCTTCGATTGGGAAGGGCGCGGGGGAGAGCTGCGGGGGGGGAGCTGCGGCGGCATCAGATGGGGGGAGTGGATTTCCCGGCGCGCTGCAAGAGAAGAATGGCGCGAGTGGATTCGTTGGTGCGGCTTCACCTAGCAGCTTCACCGACGGGAGCTGCTTCTTCACCGGGACTGGTGGCAATTTCTTCGGCAATGGATCTCAGAGCCCTTTGCCTCAACCGTGGATGCTTCAAGGAGGGTCATTTGATCCAGCGACATGGTAACCAATTTCTTGTTTTCTTGTGTCTCCTGATCTGCAGTTTGTACTTGGTACTTCAGTAGTATACTTTGCTAAACTCAGCAAAACACTGAATCTGAAAATTCTTGAATCGTGCCTATGTGGTTCTGGACAAAGAGCAGATGACAATTAGCTACACTAATCCACTGTAATGATATAAGAAGCATGCATCCTCTTTAGCCTGATTATGGCAAGGCAACCTTCACCATGTTGCTTCAAGTAGATACTAACATATTATTGACCTTTGCTCCAATTAACTGAACAGTGAAGTTCATGTTTAGTTATTTGTATGGTTTGCCCTGACTTTACTCATCTCTGAATTCTACTAATACTCTAACCAAGGATAGCTGGTGTAAATATTGTTCCTTCAAAAACCTCAAGTGGCATTTCTTTTCTTTGTGAATAAACAAACTTCCTAAATGCTAGGGATAGAATATTTTTGATTAGCAGCAATACACTAAGTCCATATTGCAGCAATATTTTTTATTAGCAGCAATACACTAAGTCCATACATTTAGTCTTTTCTCTTGATATGGTTAGCATCAATATGGTTATGCAGGGACAAAAATCCAACACCTCCTGGTGGCTTCACAAACTTTATGCAGCCACAGTTGTCACAAAATTTTCATTTTGTTGGTGCTCCTGCACAGTTTGCCCCATTTAAGGTGCCACGAGTTGTGGAAAATACACCAATAGAAGAACAAGTGTGCACTCCTCGTCCATCAATGGAAAATGATAGTTGCGTTAATGTTGAAAGTGAGGATGAGGTTGTAGAGTTACCTAGAACTGAAAAGCGTATCCTCTATACTCAAGAAGAAGATGTGAGGATGATGAGTGCATGGCTACACAATTCAACGGACTCAAGCATCGGCGCAGATAGGAAGAATGATCAATACTGGTTTGATGTTGCTGATACCTACAATGAGACTACCCCAAGTCACAGGAGAAGGAATGCAAAGCAATTGAAGGACCGTTGGCATAAGGTTAATAAATGGACTGATCTGTTTCATAATGCTTGGTTGAAGGCCAGAAAGATTTTCACTAGTGGGTACAATGAACAAATGTGGATTGACAAGGCACATGTGTTCTATGTTGTAGACAACAAGAAAGCTGAATCTTGGCCATTTTGTGTTGATGGATGTGTGGTATACAGTTAGAAATGAGGCAAAGTGGGTAACCTATAACAATGGGTTGAGGCAAGCACGCAAAAGGAAGGGTTCAGACAAGGATAGTGAAGGAGAGGACAAGGACAATGCAGAATTGGAAGATGTGGAAGAAATTCCAAGGCCAATGGGGCAAAAAAAGCAAAGAAAGCTAAAAATGCTACACCAAAAGACACTGCCACTTCAGATCTTGAGGAAATAAAAACATTTGGTCAAATTCAGGCTGATGAACATGCAAATCGGCTAAAGGTATTAGAAAAGCAGGAAACACTTTCAGCCGAGAAGCTTGAACAAGCAAAGCTTGCCCACCTTGCAGCAAAAGAGCAAAAGGAGGCAGCAGAGGTTCAGAGGGAAGTTAGGAAATTAGAACTTGAAACAAAGATGTTGGACACATATAACGACCGCTAGCAATTAATGTATCACTAATGTCGGATGAAGAAAAGGTGGACCATGCAAATACCCACGAGGTGCTTGAAGAAGAAAATATTTGGTGTTTAGAATACCGCTCGCCATTAGAATGCTAGCATACGGTTCGCCAGCGGACCAACTTGATGAGGTTTTGAAGATTGCGGCTAGCACAGCTTTGGAGTGTTTGGGAAAATTTGCCAAAGGGGTGATTGAATGTTTTGGTCCGGAATATTTGCGCCCTCCTAGAGCTGATGAACTAGAGAAAATTTTGCAAGAAAATGAGTCTCGTGGCTTCCCGGGACATGTTGGAAGTCTTGATTGTATGCATTGGCCATGGGAGAATTGCCCTAAAGGTTGGGCTGGTATGTTTACAAGTGGTAACAAAAGAGTTCCTACTATGATCCTTGAAGCGGTTGCAACACGTGACCTTCGCATATGGCATGCGTTTTTTGGTACTGCTGGGGCCTATAATGATATCAATGTGCTGAATAAATCTCCACTATTCATTGATGCGATAAAAGGAGAAGCTCCAAGAGTTCAGTTTGTTGTAAATGGAAACCAATATGACACGGGGTACTATCGACCGATGGAATATATCCCGAGTGGGCGGCCTTGGTGAAGACTATCTCAAAGCCGCAAACGGAAAAACACAAATTATATGCTCAACGTCAAGAATCTGCAAGGAAGGATGTTGAGTGTGCATTTGGTGTGTTGCAATCGAGATTTAATATTGTGCGTCGTCCAGCAAGATTGTGGAAGCGGGAGGATGTTGTTAACATAATGGAAGCTTGTGTCATCCTTCACAATATGATAGTTGAAGATGAGAAAGACTCGGTTAGAATTCCTTTGGATTTAAATGATAACCCGAGTGCAACCATTGTCCTACCACCGGAAGTGAGCACAAATAGTAATCCTAATCCTGATTTCGCGGCGGTACTAGCTAGGAACTCGGCTATACGTGCTCCTTCTACACATAAGCAACTCAAGAACGATTTAGTTGAGCACATATGGCAGCGTTATGGGCCTAAAGAAAATTAATATTTACATTGCAATGGTATTGTATTGCAACTTTATTATATCATATCATGTACTTGAGTGCCTATTGATATTATAATATATACTATTTACTTTTTCTCTAAAACATTGTATGTGAGTAAATTCCATGTTGTGTACTCCATCAATTGAGCACCATAGATGTTTACAAAGATGAAATTTACACTTGATCAATCCTTCTATTAATGAGTCAAATAACTTGCAGACAGTGCCTACATAGACGATTCACCTGCATGTTGTCCGTTTAAACCGTCTGTATCCGACAGGCAAATCAAATAGACAAAGAACCGCCTAAACCGTTGTACATGCCCCGACCTGATGCGCATGGAGACAGGCAGGAGGAGGCTCTGAACGAAGAAACGTGCCCTGCCTTCTAGTAGATGGCGTTCGCGCGTCTCGCCGGCGCCGCGCACGAAGATTCCATGCCCCCGTGGGCTGCCCAACCCGTGGGCTGCGGAGACGCGACAAAGTCCAGCCGACCTCGGGAAAGCCAGCCAACCACGTTCCGAAATGGCAAGAACCCAGGGACGTACACATGACAAGGCCCCGGCCGCTCCCGGGCGTCCTTGGCGCTCGCCACGCCACGGTCACGCGCGAAAGAACAGGCCGAGACACCCCAACCGCATGGACGCCACGCCACCTGGTACCACTTGCCCACGTCACTGCATGCGCAACGCGGCTCCAAATTCGCGCATGGACTTGGACTAGCGAGTGCATGCATGCAGCTCCTACCTGTGGGGTAGCTAGTGTGACCTGAGTACCTGACTTTGGGTTCAATGCTTGTAGCACATCTCAGAAATTTCTGCTAACGATATTTCGAGGACGAACTGACAAAGTGGCACGGCACACAACTATCGATCACACGCGAGTCATGGCATGGAAACTTTCAAAGCGGAGAACAAAGAGGTCCAGTCCAGCAACTGTGTGCGTATGTATATACGTACTATACACATCCTGTCGGTACTCGGTACCTTTCTTTCATAGAAGCCTAGCTGCTTCCCCATACAATTCGTTTATTTTAACACGCACAATCATCGACCGTTCAACCGCAGCCAAGGAGACCTGATCCGATCCTCACCGGGCCGAACAAGTCTTCTTATTTTATGGGTTGGGCGGTTTGTAGCTTTGCGACTTCGCGGAATCGTGGCGCCATATGCCTCTAGTCAGGATTAATTGCTGAAGTCAAAAGACGCCATTGGTGGAATGCTGCTTGACTCGCGCACAACAATAATGCATAGTATGTGTGAATCTAAAAAAAACAATAATTCATAGTATATTCTAAAATAAAACAATGCTAGAATTAAAAAATTAGACACACAAATAAACGTATAAAATAATGCATAGTATATTTTAAAATAAAAAAGCTAGAGTTAAAAAGATTAGATACATAATAAACTTGGTATGTGCAGGATTATTTGTGCAACGTATAAGTTGTGATATTTTTTACGCGGTGCAAATACCTATTTCTCTTTAATCGAGGTAGCGACGAGACAAAATGACTCTTCTTTCAATTTCATCTCATTACAATAGTCTACTCGCATTAGTATATTTTTATTCGTAATTCTTATATTTGGTCATCCGCTATCATTTGTTGATGCACCATACTTTCTTGCCGAGTTGACAATGTCCATCAGAGGAAGAGAAGGACCGCCCCCCTCCCGCCCCCGCCTCCTTCACATAAATAAAGAGAAATTATGCATAGCTCGCGAAAGATAATGAATACAAGTTGAAAAATAGTCACTTAAGGAATAATAAATATGTTGATGATGTGCTTTTCGACATGTGGATATTGCTTCAAAAATAGCTATTTGTCAAATCAAAATTTATAGATATGTAATATATACAAAATGATTTCGTCTTGTTCTATTTCAAGAAATAGAAAAACATCGTTGAACACCTGAATTATAATTGTTCGTCTCTCTCCAATCTTACCCACTCAATGAAGAGGATCTCATCTTCTTTTTAAAAGAAAATACAACGTCTTTTGCGTTGGTAGGTTACCGCTTGGACTTCATCTTTAACACAGGGACGACGTATGACATCAATTGGCAAGTGATAATTAGAGGGATGGAGGTGAGGGAGTACAAAACTTGTGCAGGAGGCCCATATATTACCATATGGATCTCACCTCCTTAGAGGAAGAGGACTTGTGCCCCCCCCCTCCCACACGCTAAAAGAAATCACAAGGATAAAGTTTGCATAAGTCACTGAAGACAATGAATACAAGTTGAGCAATGATCACTTAAGGAATAACAAATATGTCGACATTGTGCTATCAACTTGTGAATATTGTTTCAAAGACAACCATCTTGTCAATTTAAGAATTTTATATACCTGTGTAACTGAAACAACGATTTCTACTTTTTCCATATGTCTAACATTAGAAATATCATTGAAGACGTGAAATATAACGATTTTCCTCAAACTATAAGTACATAGTTGTAAATTAGTAACAACAAAACCCAATAAACTTATTGCAAAATATTCGCAAACCAAATACATATTAATTGTCCCAACAGCAACATACCGTTTATATAACATAAAAAAAGTTACTATAAACTTGCACAACTGCCTGTAGCAGGATTTTGTTTCCTTTTCCCATTGCCAGAAATAGAAATACTATCGAAACACGTGAAAAAAAACGGTTTGAAAACAATTACTACATATACTATCTGCACATGTTTAGCACGAGAGAGAGCCCACTAAAAATACGTTTACACAAAGGGAGTAAATAAATAAAAAAACGAGTTCAAACAAAATCACCCATATCCCGTGCCTTGCAAAGTCGCAAAGTCCTCAACCCCCGCGCGCGCTACGCACCCCGTGAAAAATCCACAAAAATTCAAACCACACGCGTGCGTGCCCCCTCTCGTCGTGTGGACGACGGACGGACAAGCAAAGCAGTCCGCAGTTCGCAACCCTCCCGACTCCGAACCTCTCCACCTCCCACGGACGGACTCTACCCGACGGCGACGGCGGCGGACGGGAATGATTGGGTGAGCCGTCGGCTTCGTCGTCGTCACCTCGGAAAAGGAGGTTAGATTAGCCAGCCGTAAATTACCCACCCCTTGGAGTCTGGTGTCCTTGGCGAGCTGGGCCCCCTGACCCCTCCCATTCTCCCGGCCGCCCGCGCCTGCGCCTCCTTTATTACCCTCTCCCCGCTGGCGGCAGGGGTTCTCGCCCCGCACCACCACCACCAACAAGGCAACAACACACCACGCACGCCGCGCGCACGCCGTCCCGTCGTCCAGAGAAAGCAAAGCGGACCAGCGCGGCGGCGGCCGAGTCAGCCGTCTTCTTTGAGGAGAGGAGGAAAGCGCCCCAACCCCCAAACCCGGAGCACGCCGCCCGCCCGCCCACCTACCACGAGGAGGAGTACGCCATGTCTTCGTCGTCGTCCTCGTCGTCGTCGTCGATGGGGGGCTCCCTGGCGCTCGCGGCAGCCACGGCCGTCGCGTTCTCCGGCTCCCTCGTCATCTTCTCGCTCTGCCGCGCCCACGCCGCCGCCGAGCCCGCGGACCACGCCGCCCTGCGGCCCTGCCTCTCCTCCTCAGGTACGGCGTACGAGACGAGTCCCGCGATCGATGGGCTGGCAGCTACCGCTCGTTCATGCGGCGGATTGGGTGCGAGATTTCTCACGCGCCGTTTTTTTTTCTTTTTCAATTTGCAGAGAAGCGAAGGCGAGGGGGCAGGGCGAAGCGCAGCAGCAGCAGCAAGGCGGAGAAGCGGGTGCGGTTCGCGGCCGACGTCGTCGACAATGAGGGCGCCCCGCGCCCGACCCGTCACCCCGCGGCCGCCGCGTCGTCTGCGGCGGCCACCACCACCTCCACCTGCAGGGGCGCGGCCGCGGAGCCGGACGAGCGGGTGATGCCGGCCAACCGGGAGGCGCTCTACCGCGGCATGCTCCGCGACCGCTCCTCCCACCGGGTCACCTGCTCCTACTGACCCCCCGACCGCCGCACTCCGCCGGCGGCCCACCCGACGCCGGAGAGCTGAATTGGTGGCTTCGTCGTTGTTGTTGCGGCGTCAAAGAGTGTTCGGTAGGCAAAGGCTGTTGACTCCCGGTTTCATCGCCTGTTAATAATAGTTGCTTTTTTTTTAGTATTTTCTTCCTCTTCCTCCATCACCATGCTTTGGAGTAGATTAAAAATTTTTAATCCTCTGTAAATTTGCGTTCGAGCGAGGAAGCTCTCTCTGCTCTGCTCTGCTCTGTAAATATGCTGGCATGGCATGCTTCTGCGATTTTATTTTATCCGAAGAGGGGGGGAAAGGAAATCGTGGTCTCCACCATCTCTTGCAACACGAGACTCCCGCACGGTTTTGCTTCATCATTGTCTGTGTGGACGCAAACGAAACCGCAGTAAAAATCCATCGCGAAAAAGGAAGGAAAAAGAAAGGTTAAAAGCGACGCGGTGAATTCGTGTCTGGTGGGAAAGGGGGTGCCGTGTGAACGACTTCCCCGGCCGCGTGATCGTAATCGTACGGTACGGGGCACGCGTGCGGTTTGCTGCTTTCCGGGTCGAGCTGGGTACGTATGGCGGGCGGGCGGCGCCGCGGCAGCCGACGTCCGGCGACGGCGACCGGAAGGCGCCTTCGCACCGGTCGCCGACGACAACTAGCCAAGGGCCAAAGGGCTCGATTCCATGGGCGCTGGAGACGCACTGCCGGCCGGTCCGGGCCGTCCCCATTTCTGGCTTGTGTTGGTCGCCATCGCGCATCCAGCAATCCAGCCAGCAACGAGCGGTCGGGAACAGGCTGGTGGTGCCGCCGGGTTTGGCCAGGCAGGGCAACGTTCACAGCTGCCGCGAAGATTCCCCTATCCGTTCCCAAAACGATGGTGCCAATGGCGATGCCGGCGAGGCGACGAGCACGCGGCTCCGCCGCGAAATAAACTAGGACCTGCGCCTTTTATTTTTGCTCTTCTCTAATTTTGGATTATTCAGAAAAAAGATATTTTGGTTTCGTGCTTTTATTTTTTGGCTTCTTCTAACAGTTTTTCGCTCTCAAAACAAATTTATTGTGAAATTCTACGCACAGACCTTTTCCTTTTGCAACAAATGTACCGTACGAATCTGCTACTGGAGTCTGCGTCTTGCCTTTGTATTGTACTATTTGTCAGCTACCGGAAGCAGCTACTTCCTCCGTCCCAAAATAAATGCAATTTTAGGATTCAAAATTTGTCACAAAGAATGCAATTTTGACTAACCAACCGCAAGAGACAAGAGAATCTAGAAGCTTCTCACATATAAGACAAGCCAATTGCTAGATCTTTCTTATATAAGACGAGAGGTATTTTGATCATTTTACACTTTGCATTGGTTTTCGTACTTGGTCCTACAATTGCAGTATTTTGGGACGGAGGGCGTACCGGAATTGGGGAGAGCGGTTTGGAATCGCAGGGACGGACGCCCAGAATTGTCGAGACAGCCCAAAGTAATGATCAGGTGGTTGTTTGGATTGGCGTGGATTTGCATGGGATCGGAGGGGCCCTCATTTGCTCCTCCAGATTTGCTATCCCATCTCATGAAAAAGGAACGGTCTGGTTCTCATGCTTGAGTACTTTTGGTGCTGGTAACCTTTTTTGATTCTTCGTATAACTGGATTGATGACAACAATAGTTATGCATTCTTTCGCAAAAAGGACAAAAAAAAATCGTACGGGATATGCTTGTATCACCATAGAGGTTATAGAGAAATCGGATCAAAAAAAAGAGGAAGCTAAAGCTAGATGCTGTTACCGTCCTGGAGATAATTTTTTTCTCGAATACGCAGGAGAGCTGCGTATCATTGCATTAAGAAGAAAGAAAATTGGTCCCTTACAAAACACCGCCACCTCACTCCTGGAGATAATAAACCACCGACGTTCATCAAATAGACTAAACTATACTGGTATCACCAGGGATTCGGATTTCGTTTTGCTAATTTGTTCTGTCCCCATAAGAGCAACTCCAAGAGACTAGACTGGTTAAAATCACTTGACTAGCTAAATTTTGAAAAAAATCTCAAAAACACTCTTCCAACAGACTAGCTATCTACCAAACTAGCTACCCTAAGAGCAACTCCAAGAGACTAGCTATCTTAGCTTAACTAGCTATAAAACGGAAAACTTGTTCAAAAACTCAATCCAACAGACTAGCTAAACTTGTCCTCGCTATCCTCCGCTAGCTAAACCGGGGGCTTCGCTAGCCATCTTTGGCTAGCCAGTCCCGCTAGCTATCCCCTCGTACATGAGTATGGCAGGCGGGACCCACTAGTGGTAGAGCATATGGAGAGTTGATTTTAGCTAGTCTGTTGGATTTCATCAACTTTTCGCTAGCTATTTTATTTTACATACTAGCCAAATCAATGTTTTATCTAGTGATTATTGGAGAGGCTCTTGGAGTTGCTCTAACTGGCTAAATTTGTTGCCCCGCTAGCTATCTTTGGCTAGTGGCTAGTGATTAGCTATCCTGATTTTCATGAGTATGGCAGGCGGGACCCACAGGGGTGGAGCTTATAGAGAGTTCAGTTTAGAGAGGCTGTTGGATGTCAACAATTTTTTGCTAGCTATTTCATTTTACATACTAGCTAAATTAGGATTTTAGCTAGTGATTTTTAAAAAGGCTCTTGGAGTTGCTCTAAAGAAACACCGAATTTGCGAAAAAAGGTGTATTTCAGGCATTGACCTAGTCAACGGTGCACTACTTCGACCATGGTCGAGTTATTGGTACAATAATTTTTTAGCAAAAAAAACACTAACTTGATTGTGATCAGTCAAAATGCTTTAAGGAAAAGAATATTTACTGGTCGAAACTTAAACATGTTTACGCAGAGTCGCGAGTTCTACGGCAAGATGATGCCAAGAAGGAAGACACAACTTCGCTGCCATGCATGCTGTTTTCCTAACAAAGTCACAGCACTGTAGTTTTCTCACCCTTTTCTTGCAGGATTTAGGCTTTGTTTATAGGAAGATACTCATTTCGTCTCTAATTAAGAGCAGCTCGGAAAATGTGTTTGTGAGAGAAACACACTTCCTGAGCAACACTTAAGAACAGAGGATTCGAGGCTGTTCGGCTGTCCGTTTCTCAGCTTATTTCGTCTTGTTTCGACTTATCTCCTCTCACATAACACTATTTAATCTACCAGCCGAATACTATTCATCGTGCCAGCCGAACAGCCTTTTGAAAAATATGCTTGCCAATTAATCGGAAGAGAAGGAAAAAATAATCATACAGGCATATAGCTGTCATTGTTACCAACAGGAGCCTCTTGCACAGGTTCATCTGCTCCTGAAAATGCCGTTTTTCTTTTCTTTTCTCTTTTTACTTGGTAATTATGACCTTGTAGAAAGCATAATATTGTATATTGTATTTTTCTGCTATATTAATAAAACATTGTTCGTTCACAAATTTGTGAAAGCACGGTTCATCCAGTCAAAATCTCGTCAATAAAACCGTAATAATAAAAAAAAGAAAGAAAAAGGTTAAAAACGGGGGGTGGTTAAATTCGTCGGCGGCCAGGCGAGCTGAAGAAGAGGGAGGGATTTCCGTGTTCTGGCGTAGTGGCGTGGCAAGTGTGAACTGACCGGGGGCGGTGTCCGTGACTCCGTGAGACCGTGACCACCGAGAACCTCGGGCCTCGGCACGTTCGCGTCCAGGCTAGTAGGATAGGAGAGCACGACCACGACGCGTCTTCCGCGCGCGTGCTCCAATTTCCGCCGAGCTCATGGGAATGCAGGAGACCGCTGCGGGTCGGCTTCGAGCACGTCACATGCCGCCGGCTGGAACTTGGGAGATGGATCTGGCTCTCTCTCTCTCTCTCAGGTCTTTGGTCCCCTCCCACAGCGGCCAGCGCAACGACCGGCCTGCGGAGTGCGGACGAAGCTGGGCGAGAGCGGTTGCCGGTTGGAAACAGGCGGGCGCCCGGTTTGGACACGCAGGGGCATGTTCACAGTAGAGCTGCGACGAAGATTCCTCTAATCCATTTCTATGGAACAGAATATACTAACCTTTTCTTGCTCCACTCCACAGAATAGTAGAGCATGCGAACCAGGAGCGGGGAGTAAACTCGGACTTGGTCGTTGCCGATGATTTCATTTGATTTTCCTGGCAACGCACGACAGCAGTGCTCTCGCTTTTATATCTTTTTTGTGCGAATCTTTAATAGACGAAAGCCGGGTTCATTCCCCAACCGCACATTGCGCCACGTCACCTGCAAAATCTGGGCCGTCGGATCTCGATCGAACGGCTCTAAAGGCTCCCTAGGTCCCTTTCAATAGCACTGTTCACATACTGTTCAAAATGGTAACAGCTAAACGCACACGATAAATGTACTCCAGCAAATCCTCGACCATTGGATCTCGATCCAACGGCTCGAGCCACTCCTCACGTCGCTATCTTGGCAATGATTACGCACTGTAAAGAAAAACTAAACGTCTGCAAGAAGCGTAAAAAAAGCTCTTTCCCGATATACAAAATTTGCAAACAAAACTAAAACTACTCTAAAATCTACCTGAATATTTTCCCCCTCTACTCCATCATCCAAATCATAATGAAATTCCACCTATCAATAAATAAAAAAAAAAAGAATTTCCCCTATAAATCTTCCACTTCATCAACCAAATTATAATGAAATTCCCACCTATTAAAAAAAATAAAAAACAAGGATTTCTTCTACAAATATTATATCTATACTACAATAATTTAAAAGGCTCCACATGATACACAAACAGAAAAGTTACAACATATTTTCCAATAAACATCGGGGTCACACCTACTATCATCGCTACAATACACCATTGCCTTTTAAAAAAATAAATAACCAACAGTCCGTCGCAACAAAAACGCATAATCAAACTGTCTCAAAATGGTAAACACCCTTCCTAGTAAAACATTAACCAACAATTGATCCAAACTTGTACATACTAATCCCACACTGCGTCGGCGGCGGCGGCCAGCGACGGAGCCGCACAACCGGCTACCTCGCGTCTCCCTTTCCCTCCCTTTCCTCCTCTCCTTCCTCCCCCTCCCTCCCCACACCACCACCACTGCGAGGTCGCTCCTCCGGGTCGTCGGTGCACCCTCCTAGTCTTGCTCCGCCCTTCCCCAGCGCGGGACCTTGTCGCCGGCGCCTCCTCCGCCCCGCTCTGTACTCCCCCGCTGGGCTCCCGGAACCCTAGATCTAGATCTAGGGTGGCCGACGTCGCTCCCCCCGCCGCTGATGACTCGCAGAGATGGGCGTGCGGCCCGTGCACCGACGGCTGCCGTCCGCGCCCCGGCCGGCTTCCATCCCCGGATAGGGGCCGGCGCTTTCCCCCCACGCCCGACATCAGGGCGGTCTTGGCCGACCCTTCTCCCTCCTCAACGCGTCAGGGGGTGGGCGCTGCTCCGGCGTCTCCTCACCGCCATGCCACACCGATGGGTCCGCCCCCTCCTCCTCGGCAACTTGACCGGCCGCGACCCCCCTCGGCGGCGGCCACGGCGTCCCTCCCTCTCGGTCCGGCGCCCCCCTCCTCCTCTCCGGTGGTGGACGCGACACGGCGTCGACCCCCCGCCGGCGTCCCCCGCCCGCCGGTTCCGGGGCCGGGGCCCTCTCTCGCCCGCGACACCTTCCCTTCCCGCGCGGCGCCATGGCGGCCGCGTCTTCCGTTGGGGGTGCTTGGTGACCACGGCCGCCCGTGGACGAGCGCGCCTCCCCCGCCGCACCGCCGCCTTCCTCCCCGGTGGCTTCGGCGGCGGCTCCTCTCCGACGGCTACCTCCGTCCCCGGCGGATCCGGCGGCTTCGGCTGTGCCCCGCTGGCGGCCGCGCCCCTTGGCACCTGGCACCCGACACCCTCCTTCTTCTCAGCGTGGTGTAGTTGCGGGCGGTGGGCCGTTGGGGAGGTGCCCTCTCCCTTGCACCTCGTCTTCCTCTCGTGGTTGCTGGTGGTCGTCGCTGCTGGAGCCGGTGCTGCCCGGCGGGGTTGGACGCCGCTTCTAGAGGCAGTCTGCCTTGGCAACGGTGACGTGGGCTGCTGCTTGCCGTGGATGTTTCACTCGGTGTGCATCGTCGCGTCATCTTCTTTCACCGTTGTCGCCCGGGTCTGCGGTGCCACTCTTCTTCACCTTCGTCGGATGCCTCTTCGCGTGCAGCTGCTCTTTGTTGTTCGCTGGCCTGCTGCTGTGCTCTTTTGTCGTCGTTGTGGATGTTCGCTGCCATCCCATCGGTGTGCCTCTCTTCTAGACCTCACTCGGTTGGCTGCGGTCGGTGACAGGAGCCTTGCGAAAGCTTTGCTCGGGCATTTGCCTAGCTGACAACGTGTAACGCCCGCGTTTTTAGCTCCAAATAAACCACCTAATAAATCATGCGTATTTTCGAAACTGTCCAGCCGAGCTCAATTACCCCTCCAAACCCTAGTCGCCGTACCCCCCCCTCTCACCCCGCGCGCGTGCCGCGAATCCCGCCGGCACCGCCCGCACCCGTGCCGGCACCCATGCGCGCCTTCCCAACGCCGCGGTCGGCCACCGTGCGGGAATCCCGCGCATGCCGCGGTCCCATGACGAGAGCGCTCAAGAAGGAGAAGAAGTTCAACCGGACCGAGGCCTCGCGAGAGAAGTTTCCAAGAGTTGAAGAAGAGGTTGACCACAGCCCCAGTGCTGACCCTGCCAGACATTCAACGGGACTTTGTCATGTATTGCGACGCCTCCCGACAAGGGTTGGGATGTGTTCTCATGCAAGATGGGAAGGTAGTGGCATATGCCTCCCGTCGGCTCAAACCCCATGAGCGAGAATTATCCCGCCCATGATCCGGAGTTTGCGGCCATAGTGCATGCCCCGAAGATCCGGAGACACTACCCGATCGGGAACAAGTGTGAGATCTACACGGACCACAAGAGTCTAAAGTACATCTTCACCCGGCCCGACCTCGAACTCCGAGGCGAGAGAAGGTGGCTAGAGCTAGTCAAGGACTATAACCTAGAGATTCACTACCACCCGGGGAAGGCCAATGTAGTAGCAGATGCCCTAAGCCGGAAAACCTACGAGAAGGCAGCACACAAGAGTGCCCAGTTGCAAGAGGAGATGGCACGACTCAACGTGCACATCGTTCCCCAAGGCTACGTTCGCCAGCTGAGTGTCCAGCCTACCTTAGAGGAAAAGATCTGGAAGGCCCAAGAGGCAGATGAAAATCTGATGAAGATCCGCAAGCATACCGGAGAAAACAAGGCCCCAGACTTCAGAGTAGATGACCAAGGCACCCTGTGGTACAAAAACAGGATATGCGTGCCTGAAGGTGGAGATTTTCGACAGACCATCATGGATGAGGCACACAACTCAGCATACTCCATTCACCCGGGATCCACCAAGATGTACATGGATTTGAAGTAGAAGTATTGGTGGAATGGGATGAAAGCAGATATTGCACGGTTCGTCGCCCACTGTGACACTTGTCAGAGGATCAAAGCCGAACATCAGAAGCCCGCAGATCGTTGCAACCTTTACCCATCCCGTATGGAAGTGGGACGAGATAGGTATGGACTTCGTAGTAGGGTTGCCAAGGACTCATAAGGGACATGACTCCATATGGGTGATCGTGGACCGACTCACTAAAGTCGCTCACTTTCTACCCGTACGGACCACTTATGGTGGAGAGAAGTTGGCAAAACTCTACATAGAAAATATAGTGAAGCCGCATGGAGTGCCTAGCGGAATAGTCTCGGATAGAGGGACCGCTCACCTCTAGGTTCCGGGAAAAGCCCGCACAAAGCCATGGGCACCAAGCTAGACTTCGACTCGCCGTACCACCCGCGTACGTACGGACAGACCGAAAGGGTGAATCAAATTTTGGAAGATATGTTGAGAGCATGCGTCCTCACCTATGGCAAAGATTGGGAGCAGAGCCTGCCTTATGTAGAATTTTCCTACAACAATGGCTACCAAGCAAGTCTGGGAATGTCGCCATTCGAAGCACTATACGGGAGAAAATGTAGGACACCCCTGATGTGGTCAGAAGTAGGAGAGCGTGCCCTGGTTGGGCCCGCACTTATAAAGGAAGCCGAGGAGCGAGTAGTCGATATCCGAGAAAAGTTGAGAGCCGCCCAGTTCCGACGGAAGAGCTACGCGGACAAGAAAAGGCGTGAAGCGAGCTTCAATCCGGAGACTTCGTCTACCTCAAGGTTTCACCCATCCGGGGGACTCGGAGATTTCAAGTACACGGGAAGTTGGCCCCTCGGTACATCGGACCGTATAAAGTGCTAAAGAGAGTTGGAGCAAGTAGCATACCGGTTGAAGCTACCCGAAGAAATGTCGATATACACCCGGTGTTCCACATCTCCCGGCCTACGACGATGTTTGAAGGTTCCGGAAGAGAAGCGGTACCGGTGGAGACCATCGATCTACAACCGTACCTTAGGTACCGGGAGGTGCCCGTCAAGATCTTAGACACCGTGGCCAAGCGGACAAGAACGACCGAAGTACGGGTGTGCAGAGTCCAATGGAGCAGGACACGGGGTGGAAGAAGCTACGTGGGAACGAGAGGACGCACCGAAGAAGGAGTTTCCACACCTATTCGAAACTTAGCCGAATCTCGAGGACGAGATTCATTTTAAGTGGGGTAGGTTTGTAACGCCCGTGTTTTTAGCTCCAAATAAACCACCTAATAAATCATGCGTATTTTCGAAACCGTCCGGTACCGAGCTCAATTACCCCTCCAAACCCTAGTCGCCGTACCTCCCTCTCACCCCGCGCGCGTGCCGCGAATCCCGCCGGCACCGCCCGCACCCGTGCCGCACCCATGCGCGCCTTCCCAACGCCGCGGTCGGCCACCGTGCCGGGAATCCCGCGCACGCCGCGGTCCCGACGGCCGGTCCGCCTCGCCATCACCGCCGTCCCGGAAAACGCGCCGAGACCCGGAAATCGGAAAAATCCCGCAAAACCCTTCCCCCTAATTTCCCTAACAATTTTCCAGATTTTCTAAAATCTCTTCCCCTATTTCTTTTCTTTTCTTTCTCTATTTTTCCTTCCCTTTCCTTTTTCTTTTCTTCCTTTTCTTTTCTTTCTTCTCTTCCCTTTTTCCTTTTCTCCTTTCCTTTTTCTCCTTTCTTTCTTTTCCTTCCCTTCCTTCTTCTCTCTCCCTCCTTTCCTTCTCCTTCCTCCCCGCGCGGCCGGGGACCCCCCGCGCCCGACCGGCGCCCCTAGCGCGCGTTGACCCGGGGTCCCGCGCGCCCGTACGCCGCCCCCTCCTCCGCAAGCCACCAAGCCGGCAGAACCCCTCCCCTCACGCCATCGCGGGACCGCGCCGGGTCGGGTCGCCGGTGCCGGCGGAGCGCGGCCGGTCGCCATTTACTCCGAGCCGTCGCGTCGGGCGGGTTGACGCCGCCGACACCACGACCGGCCTAACTCTCCTGCACGAGTTGACCCGCAGCAGCTCGAGCCGTCGCATCGCCGGACGCCGCGGAGTCCGACCGGACTTTGAGAAGAAGCCCGAGCTCAACGTCGGCCTCGCTGGAAATATCTTCCCCCCCAAACCGACCTACGGCGCCTATTTAAGGCCAGCACCACCACCCCCTCGCCTCACCACACCGCAATCGAGCGACCACAAGCCTTCCCGAGCTCCACCGCGCCGCCGCCCCTAGCGCCGCCGCCTCCCTCTGTCCGCCGCCGCCGATCCGCCTCCTCGAGCCGCCTCGGTCCAAGGTGAGCGCGGGGAAAGGATCCCCTCGTCCCCCTCTCCATTTTGCCCCATTCCCCGCCCGCGGCCGTGGACGGGACCGCCGGCGGGTGCCCCCGCCGCCGGCCATGCCCGAGCCGCCTCCCTCCCTCTCTCTCGTTCGATTCGAGGGGGAGGAAGGAGATGGCATTTTTGCCAAAAACCCCCCGGCCTCCCCGTATTTCTCCCCACCGAGCCCCTCCTTCTATCCCCTTCCTTTCTAACCCCCCTAAACCTTAAGTTTCTTTACCAAAACACCCCCGTTATTTCTAGATAGACCTCTAGGCTAGTTTAATTAAACCCCACCCTACCTAAATAGTATGTTTAGGTCCTGTTAATTCAAACTAAATTACTAACCAACCCTAGTTAATTATGAACACCTCTCTAACCCGACATTTCATGCGCGGGTTTAATCCCAATCGCGCCCAACCTCCCCCATTAATAGAAATTACCAATAGGCCCTTAGCCCTTTTAACCCCTCTTTAACCCAACACCCTATGCACAATTCTAATTAAATCCAAATATTACCACACCTCTCCCAGTAGTGCCCCCGCCGAACCAACCCCCTCCTAGGACTTATATATATACCCCCCCTCTCCTCTTATTTCCCCTCCGGGAGCTCGGTCGGAAATATGTGTGCTAATATTGCTTGCTTGCCTGTGTGTACGCTATAGCCGACGGAGTAGACGGAGGAAGGTACCCCGAGCCGGAGATCGAAGCCGACTACTGCGAGCAGGAGCCCGAAGCCCCGAACGCCGAGCCGGCACTCCCTGAAGACTTCGAAGACGGCAAGTTCACCCTCATCCTTTGATGCATGTTTCTGTCCTAGTTTTATAAATATACCCTATACCCGATTTATAAATTGCATATTGTTTTACTGCAAAACATGGTAGGATAGCCACCCTTGATTGCTATGATTGAAGCTTGTTTTGGCCTAAATGTTTGCTTTACAAATGTGTGCGTGCTTTCAAAATGTGTGAGTGCTTTAAAAACAAAAAGGGGATATGTTTGGAAAATGAGTAAAGAACTGGGTGGACGGGATGGACGTGTGTGTCAGGAGTATGGGTGAGCTCGTACCTGTGTGGTTGAGCGTGTTGGGAGTTGTCCATCTTGTCGGTTAAGGACCGGGTTGCGTGACATCTCACCTGACCCAAATCCTCGTACAACCACTCGACCGTTGTATGTGGCAATGGCTTAGCATAAATCCCACTAGTTAATCTACTTGCCATCGGTGTGCGGGTGAGCGACGGGAGACCAAGGAGCGAGGGGTACGCTCTCCGTGTGAGGTACGCCCCGGTTATGTGGTATAACCCCTTGGGTGCTTCCGTGGTGGCTCGTAGTGTTAGCTAAGGTGGGTAATGGCTTTGATAGGATCCGTACCGCACCGAGGTGTCCGTGTAACGGTACCCTACTTGTGGGTAAAGATGTACAACCTCTGCAGAGTGTCAAACCTATTCGAATAGCCGTGTCCACGGTATTGGACGAGTCACGGTGTGGTCACAAAAACTAGTGTTTGGGATGGGATGTGTTCTGGCGTGAGTTGTTTTCTGGGTGAAGTGTGTGGCTGTGTGCCTGGGCTACGACGGATGGGAAGTCCGGTAGTTCCACAGTCATTTTCCTAAAACATCTGAGTTACTTGGGTTATGAAGATGATTTGCGAAAACCTTTTTGAAATGAACCCCTGCATGAGTAAGTTTGCAAAATGAACCATAACCGATCCTTGTTATACTTTATGCATGATTCTGCTTATAAGCCCCTCCGTGGGTGGGGTTGGATTTGCTGAGTACGTATGTGCTCACCCTTGTTTTACTAACTATTTTACAGAGGAGGATCCTGATTACATTCCCGAAGACGTTGAGTAGGTCGTGCCCTACACCCAACCGTGCCTGTGTACCCAGGGCCCTACCGAAAGCTTCCATGGTGTGGTACTGCGAGGAGGCTATGGAAGCCTTTGCTACTGTAGTGTGGTCGTTAGCATTGGTGTTGTTCCTTGTAGCGCTGGCACTACCGTGCCCTCTGTGTCGCCGTGATGTAAAAGACTGATTCCACCTGTTGTAATAAATGTGTTACCAGCCTCCTGGGACTGGTATTTGTGTCACATTTAGTCACCTCTGATGAGGGAACGCTTCACAACGGCTACGTTCCTGGACGTAGCTCACCCTGTGGGGGCGTTGTCGGGCTCCTGAACCTACTGGTTTTGCCAAGTGAAAACTTGGTCTGCTCCTTCGTGGGCATACGGACGTTGGCGGCGTCGACGTCGTTCCCCCCTTGGAGGCTTCGTCTTGCAAGACTAAATGCTCTGCCTTGTTAGATCCTTGTTGATAGATGATCGGTGACGTGCGGGTGTTCATGGCGACATGCTCTCTCGCAGGTTTCATGTTCGGTCATGTTCGGTCTGTCGCTCTAGGTCGTGTTCATTCTGTTGAGGTGGTGGCGCCGTGGTCTCCTTCCTTTTCTCTTGTTTTCTGAGTTGTTGTTCCTGTCCTTCCCACGCTCTAGAGGTTCTCCTAGAGTCGGTGTTATGTAATTCTCTCTTCTCTTAATAAAAAATGTGCTTTGCACGTTAAAAAAAATTTTCCTCCTAATTCCGGTTTAACGAATGAATGATGATATGAGGGTCCTATGGGGGAAAAAGAACTCGAATACTGCATTTCGAATTTTGTATCCCACCTCCAAAGATGGAGTAATATATACATTTCCCGATCTTTTGTGCGCACTGCAATATTCCGTAATGATACTCGCCTGTACTGTATATAATGCACTCCAATCATTTAGCTTCCATGCTTGTATCTATCTATGACAACAGTAAATTCACCATTTTGGCCATGTACTCCCTCCGTACCCTAAAAGAGTGCAATTTTAGTTACAGATTATCATTTGTTTGACAAATGTAGTAAGTTTTGTCATGCAAAGTAGATCTGACCACTTAATTAGGAAGAAATTGCATTCTTTGTGGGATTTATTTGCAAAAATTAGGATTGCATTTCTTATAGGACGGATGGAGTATGTTTGTTTTAGTTCGTACCATCACCATCAAAGTTGCGAGAGAGAATAATACAAGCACCTGTACTGTACAGCGGAGAAGAGATCTATAATCATCTAAGAATATTTTATTTAATTTGTTGCGGCGCTTTTCGTAGAACTCACCTCTGATAAATCATGGCAGCATATACGAAGATGACATAAAGATGCGAGGAAGCGGATAGGTAACCAGTCATTTTCTTCGCACTTTTCTTGTCAAATTCAAGCTACATTGCGGTGCAAGCAACAAGTATCCATCTTTCTCGTCGACGACCTTGACCTAGTTTGAACAAATCCAGTGCACATATATATAGTTCCCAAGGATAGCGATTGCATTGCAGCTTTGCGAAGCGACGGAGGCAAATTATATATTTTTGCATGTCGCTCCTCCTTCATTGTCAAGAAAACGGCCGTGGTAACCCACCATCATCCAAGGTCCACGTCATGATCTCAGATTCAACTATCGTTGACCACTGCGGCGCGCAGGACACAAATTAGAAATACTTACATATAAAGACGGAGCCATTAGTGGCATATGGTTAGTTATTAGGAGGCTAAAACATATGGTGATATCTAGTGTGCGGTATGACAACCCCACTGTCTCCGGCCTCGCAGTGCCACAGCCTATTTCATCTTCCCCTCAGTTTATATATGTTGCTCTATTTTTTTGAAAGCTCTATTGTTTGATGAGCTTTGTTGTCCCAACATGTACAACAGCCCCCGCATTAGGCTGCCGACTGGCTGCTGGCCATGGGACGTGGCCACGTAGGTAGCGCGGCACCTTCTTCGTTTTCTTTCTGTCATCTTTATCTTCTCTCTTACATCTGCGCGCGAGGCGCAGCGAGGCCGAGAACAAGCCGGCTTGTTGTGTATTGCATGTTACTATCTAGTTGGAATTTGTGAAAGTATAGAGAGCGTCGGGAGCTAGCAGTGCAATGAATGCATACATCAAGTATGATCGTGACTATACACACATTCGGAAGTAGGGAGCTAGGGCAATCATCTCAAGTAGCTAGTGTTTGGTAGCAACTAAAGCTTTCTTTTCAAGAGGCAGACAACAGGCAGCCGACATAGCCGTTTTTATTCCTATACACGCTCTTAAGTAAGGTACAACGTCGCATCACGCAGCACAGCTCGGGCAGGCCTCGTCGTCGCTCCCATCAATGTCGTCCCAGCGCTGCCGAAAGAGAGACAATAGTTTCACGGGAGTTGGACGGGGGAGGAGGACGAGAGGCACATCGGGTGGTGTGTAAGTGCGTGACGGTGGGTTAGGGTTGCAGAGGGGCATCCCTACCTCGTTGTTGGGTCTCACCACTACTACATTTTGGATGATGTGCCTCCATCGCTAGGTCTAGCTCCCCCGCTTTGGTCGTTTTAACGCAGCTCATCAGTCCCGTCAGCTATACCCACGTCATGCTTTTCCACACCAAACGGTAGCAGCTAGCTCTGCATGTGGTAACCAGGGTGCACTATTTGTTGCACAGGGCGCGTGTGTGTCAGTGGGAGATGCTGCCATAGAAGCTGAGCACGCATGCTGCCATTCTAGCTATTTTTCTCAAAATAATAATATACACATAACATATTAATTCATTAACGCACAAAGAAAGCAAGCTGGATAATATATAGCAGAGTTAAATTGTTGCAATTGCACTATATTGCAGCTAGCACATGAAGTGGATCGATCTCAATCAACATCGCCCATTTCGTTACATTATTGCAGACATTTATTTGTATGGATGGATGTGGCCTCGTTGTTGTTCTTTGATTTGTGCACGCTAGCTCGCTTACTTCTAGCCTTCACCACAAACCATCATGTCGCAGGGGCCAACACCAAAGGAGGTCTGTAAAAGATGTCGTCAGCGCTAGATGGTCGGGGACGCTATTGCCTTGCTTTGGATAGGGGTCGTCTTCGTCTATCTCCATGATACATTCAATGAGTGATTCTTCAAGTGGTACCAACATTCTTCCACTTTCCCCGGGAATTTTGGGAAATGCGTGAGAAGTTAGAACAATTAAATTATTGTATTGCAGACATAGTGCTAAACAACTAGAAATATATATATGTCAGAGAATAGAACAACCTTCTTGCATACTTTCAGTAAGTTCTTCCACTTATCCCGAACATAAAATCAGAAATTTAGCTTCAATAGCAACAAATAAATAACAACTAGTATTGATAGATGATGTATTTGCTACATAGTGCAATGTATCCACTAAAACTAGCAGTAATGTAACACTGGTATAAGCACCTTCAAGTGAACTGGTGTTCGAATTGATGTCAAGAAATATTTTTTCTTCACTCTTAATTTCCACTTTTCAACTCCATACTCGGATACACCGTGCACAAGTAGTCTAACTTCATCTTGCGCTAATGATCATTATTTTTCCTACCGCCATGCTTTCTCCCTTCACTCGTGGAAGACTCCTGCAATCCAAAATTAGGGTTGAACTTGACCACCTGGAGGGGGAAAATGGAACCTAAAATTTATATTCATAGCTTCCCCACGTCCCTATGATTGTAGACCTCCTTGTCACTTGTCAGCTTCAAATTTGCTAACCTTTATGTACGTGTGTTGTAGAAGTGTAAGCGCAATGTCCTCAACTTCATCTATGCCTTCCTCCATGATAACACCAGTGCATTCCTGAGTTTTCAAAACCTCTGTATCGCCTACCATTAATAAATCCATCACAAACCGGACCTCTCAGACTCTTCATCGTCGTCACTATCCGGTGCCCAATTCAACCCAAGTGCCACAACACGTACAACAGCCCGCGCACCATGCTGCAGACTGGCTACTGGCCATGATACGTGACCACGTAGGGTAGCACGACACCTTCTTCGTTTTCTTTATGTCATCCTTATCTTCTCTCTTACATCTGCGTAATGAGGCCGAAAAGAAGCCGACTTGTTGTGTACTACATGTCACTATCGCTAGTAGCTAGTATTTGGTAGCAACTAAGGCTTTCTTTCAAAGAGGCAGGCAACAAGTAGCCAGCACAACCCTTCTTCCTATACACACCCATACGTAAGGTACACCGTCGCAGCACGCAACACAGCTCGGGCAGGCCTCATCATCGCACCCATCGACATCGGCCCTACGCTGCCGAGAGAGCGACGCTAGCTTAACGGGAGTTGGACGGGGGAGGAGGACGAGAAGCACATCGAGTGGTGCATAAGTACGGGACGATGGGTTAGGGTAGCATAGGAGCATCCCTACGTCGTTGCTGGGTCTCGCCGCTACTACGCTTTATACGTATGTTGTGCCTCCATCTCTAGCTCTAGCTCCCCCGCTTTGGTCCTTTTGGAGCAGCTCATCAGTCACGTACACTATACCCACATCATGATTTTCCACACCAAACTGTAGCAACTAGCTCCGCGCATGGTAACCAGGGTGCACTGCTTGTTGCACAGGCACGTGTGTGTCAGTGGGAGAGGATACCATGGGAGCTGAGCATGCATGCTGCCATTCTAGCTATTTTCTCAAAATAGATTCACATAACATATCAATTCATTAACACACAAAGAAAGTGAGCTGAATAATATATATGAGAGTTAAATTGTTGCAATTGCACTAAATTGCAACTAGCACAGGAAGTTGTTCGATCTCAATCAACACCGCCAATTTCGATACGTTACTGCAACTATTTTTTGTACTGATGCATGTGTCCTCGTTGTTGCTCTTCAATTTTTGCACGCTAGCTCGCTTCAGGCCTTCACCACGAACTATCACGTTGTAGGGGCCAACAACGAAAGGAGGTCTGGAAAAGATGTCATCGACGCTAGATGGTCCGCGACGCTGTTGCCTTGCTTTGGATAGGGGGTCTTCTTCGTCTATCTCCATGATACATTCAATGAGTGATTCTTCAAGTGGTACCGACATTCTACGTGAGAAGTTAGAACAATGAAATTATTGCATTGCAGACATAGCGCCAAACAACATTCTTGCTTGGTTTCACTATGTTCTTCCACTTATCCTCATAAAATCAGCAATTTAGCTTCTATAGCAACAAATAACTAGCAGCTAGTATTGATAGATGATTTATTTGCTACATAGTGCAATGTATCACTAAAACTAGCAGTAATGTAACACTAGTATACGCACCTTCAAGTGAACTAGTGTTCGAATTGATGTCAAGAAATATTTTTTCTTCACTTGTTAATTTCCACTTTCCAACTCCATACTCGTATACACTGTGCACAAGTAGTCTAACTTCATCCTGCGCCAAATGATCATTATCTTTCCTGCCGCCATACTTTCTCCCTTCACTGAAGACTCATGCAAACCAAAATTAGGGTTGAACTTGACCACATGGAGGGGAAAAAATGGAACCTCAAATTTATATTCATAGCTTCCCTGCGCTATGATTGTAGACCTCCTTGTCACTTGTTATCTTTAAATTTGCCAACCTTTATGGACGCGAGTTGTAGCAGTGTAAGCACGATGTCCTCAACTTCATCTATGCCTTCCTCCATGATAACGCCAATGCATTCTTGAGTTTTCAAAACCTTTGTATCGCCAGCCATTGAATCCATCACAAACCAGACCTCTCAGACTCTTCATCATTGCCGCTATCCGGTGCCCAATTCAACCCAACTGCCGCAACACGTACAACAGCCCGCGCACAATGTCGCTGACTGGGTGCTGGCCATGGGACGTGGCCACGTAGGGTAGTGCAACACCTTCTTTTTTTCTTCATGTCATCTTTATCTTCTCTCTTACATCTGAGCGTGAGACGCAACGAGGCCGAGAAGAAGTTGACTTGTTGTGTACTGCATGTCACTATCTAGTTGGAATTTGTGAAAGTATAAAGAGTGGCAGGAGCTAGCAGTGCAGTGAATGAATACATCAAGTATGAGCGTGACTACACACATTCAGTAGTATGGATCTAGGGCAATCATCCCTAGTAGCTAGTGTTTGGTAGCAGCTAAGGCTTTCTTTCGAAGAGGCATGCAACAAGTAGTTGGGGCAGCCCTTCTTCCCATACGTAAGGTACACCGTCGCAACACGCAGCACAGCTCGAGCAGGCCTCGTCGTCACACACATCAACACCGGCCCTGCGCTGCCGAGAGAGCGACACTAGATTCACGGGAGTTGGGTGGGGAGGAGGACAAGATGCACATCGGGTGGTGCGTAAGTGTGTGACTGTGGGTTAGGGTAGCAGAGGAGCATCCCTAGCTCGCTGCTGGGTCTCGCCACTACTATGATTTGTACGTGGTGCCTCCATCTCTAGCTCTAGCTCCCCCGCTTTGGTCGTTCTGGAGCAGCTCATCAGTCCCGTCAACTATACCTCTGTCATGCTTTTTCACCCCAAACGGTAGCAGATAGCTCTGCGCATGGTAACCTGGGCACACTGCTTGTTCCACGTGGCGTGTGTGTGTCAGTGGGAGAGGCTACCATGGGAGCTGAGCATGCATGCTGCCATTCTAGCTATATTCTCAAAATAACAAGATACACATAACATATCAATTCATTAACGCATCAAATTTTGCTAACATTTATGGATGCGAGTTGTAGAAGTGTAAGCGAGACGTCCTCAACTTCATATATGCCTTCCTCCACGATAACGCCAGTGCATTCTTGAGTTTCTGAAACCTCTGTATCACCAACCATTGAATCCATCACAAGACGAACCTCTTGTCATTGTCGCTATCCAGTGCTTAGTTCAATCCATGTGCCGCAAATACAACAACCCGCACACCATGCTTCCGACTGGCTGCTGGCCATGGGACGTGGTCGCGTAGGGTAGCGCAACACCTTCTTCTTTTTCTTTTTGTCATATTTATCTTCTCTATTACATATGCGTGCGAGGCGCAATGAGGCCGAGAAGAAGCCGACTTGTTGTGTACAACATGTTACCATCTAGTTGGAGTTTGTGGAAGTATAAAGAGCAGCGGGAGCTAGCAGTTCAATGAATGCATACATCAAGTATGAGCGTGACTATACACGCATTCGGTAGTACGAAGCTAGAGCAATCATCCACGGTACCTAGTGTTTGGTAGCAGCTAAGGCTTTCTTTCAAAGAGGCTGGCAACAGGCAGTCGACGAAACCGTTCTTCCTATACATGCCCATACGTAAGGTACACCTTCACAACACGCGGCACCGCCCGGACAAGCCTTGTCGTCGCTCCCATCAACGTCGGCCCTGCGTCGCCGAGAGAGCGACACTAGCTTCACGGGAGTTGGACGGGGGAGGAGGACCAGAGGCGCATATCGGGTGGTGCATAAGTGCGTGACGGTGGGTTAGGGTAGCAGAGGAGCATCCCTACCTCACTGCTGGATCTCGCTGCTACTACGCTTTGTATGTTGTGCCTCCATCGCTAGCTCTAGCTTCCCCGCTTTGGTCGTTTTGGCGCAGCTCATCAGTCCCGTCAACTATAATCATGTCATGCTTTTCCACACCAGATGGTATAGCAGCTACCTCCGCGCGTGGTAACTAGGGCACACTATTTGTTGCACAGGGTGCGTGTGTTTAAGTGGGAGAAGCTGTCATGGGAGATGAGCATGCATGCTGCCATTCTAGCTATTTTCTCAAAATAATAAGATACACATAACATATCGATTCATTAATGCACAATGAAAGCGAGGATAATATATAATGGAGTTAAATTGTTGCAATTGTACTATATTGTAGCTAGCACAGGAAGTGGATCGATCTTAATCAACATCTCCCATTTCATTACGTTACTGCAGCTATTTATTTGTACCGATGGATGTGCCCTCGTTGTTGTTCTTTGATTTGTGCACGCTAGCTCGCTTACATCTGGCCTTCACCACAGACCATCATGTCACATGGGCCAACACCGAAATGAGGTTTGGAAAAGATGTCGTCGGCGCTAGATGGTCCGGGATGTTGTTTCCTTGCTTTGATAGGGGTCGTCTTAATCTATCTCCATGATATGTTTAATGAGTGATTCTTCAAGTGGTACCAACATTCTTCCACTTTCTTGGGAATTTTGGGAAATGCGTGAGAAGTTAGAACAATGAAATGATTGCATTGCAGACATAGCGATAAAGAACTAGAAATATATATATATATATATATATATATATATATATATATATATATATATATATATATATATATATATATATATATATATATATATATGTATATATATTATGCACCTGGGTGCATTCTCTATAGCGAATGCACCCAGGCCCAACTAACCGAGCCAACCAGGCTTCTTTTAACCGGTGGCGGGTGCGCGCGCGGGGCCTGGTTCCGTCATAACCGCACCCCACGACCGATTAAAAAAAAACCGCAACCACGACCCCACGTTTGCCCCCCTTATTACAAACTCCTCCCCGTCACTCTCTCATTCAATTCCCCCGACCCGTTATCACTCTCTCCACTTTCTCGTCTTCTCCGCTTCAGCTCTCGTCGGCGAAGAGAGGTTTTCTCGTCGGCTTCGAAGCGGAGCGATCGACTTCGTGAAGCTTTTAGTGCTCGTCGGGATTCCGAGCGGCGAATCACCCCCTCTCTCGCGCGCGTTTCCGTCGCCTTCCTCTTTCTCTTCGCGCGGCGGTGGGGTGTGGGGGGGGGCGAAACCCGCGGGGGGGGTGCGATTGTGGTGAGGCGGGAGAGACACCGGCGCCGTTCCCCCCCTTGCGTTCACGAAACACATTGCTCGCGGGTATGCCGCCCGACCTCTCGCCCCTTTCATTTTTTCCGTTAGGGTATTTTTGTGCGGCCGCTCGCGATTATTTTTGTTTCGGCGGATTTTTGTTTTTCGAGAGCCGGGGGGGGGGGGGTGAAATGAGGGCGTGAATGATTTTTCGGATGATATTGCGATACTTTTTTTTTCGTTAGGGTTTTTTACCGACTATTTTTTTGTGTTTTCCATTCATTGGATTTTTTCCATATTCGATCGACGCGGCTAGGTGTAAAAATCGCATGCGCTTCCATCGTGTTATTTTTTTAATTTTTTCGGATAGGGGGGTGGGTGGGGGTTTTTGATTGATCCATTGTTAGCAACCGTTGCATCACGAAGTAGCAACCGACCTATTACTGAGTTTGCAACCGGTCAATTACTCTAGAAAACATTTGTTGCGGGGGGGGGGGGGGGGGGGTTTGTTTGATTCATCGTTAGCAACCGTTGCATCACGAAGTTGCAATCGACTTATTACCGAGTTTGCAACCGGTCAATTACACTAGAAAACATTTGTTGCGGGTGGTGGTGGGGGGGGGGGGGTTTGATTGATTCATTGTTAGCAACCGTTGCATCACGAAGTTGCAATCGACTTATTACCGAGTTTGCAATCGGTCAATTACACTAGAAAACATTTGTTGCGGGTGGGGGGGGGGGGGTTGATTGATTCATTGTTAGCAACCGTTGCATCACAGAAGTTGCAATCGACTTATTACTGAGTTTGCAACCGGTCAATTACACTAGAAACGTTTGTTGCGAGTCTTGTAGGGTTCTGTCACATTTTTTGTTTGCAATCTGTTAATTGCAGGAGTTGCAACTATAATCACAGCAGAAGTTTGTAATCGTCTTAGCACGCATGGCTTTTGATTGATTTTCATTGTTACCAACCGCTGTATTACAGAAGTTGCAATCTCCCTATATTCTGGAGTTGCAACCTGTTAAGCAGACACAGGGATAGTGTTTTTGTATGTGTTGTAGCTTTTTTTTCGTAACTGGTTAATTTGTTGCAGTTGCAACCATAAATCACAGCAGAAGTTGTAATTGTCGTATTAGACAGATTTTTTATGTATTTTTTTTGTGTAGCAGTTTGATATTTGTGAGAACTGTATCCTGTTTTTTCTTTTACAGGAGTTGCAATTTTGTCTGGTATTAAATCTTTTTTTATTAGCATTAGCAGTTTTTTTTTGTGTTACTGGTTATAGGAGTTGCAATTGCCTTATCATAGGAGTTGCAAACTGTGCATTTTTTTATTTTTGATGATTGTTTATGTTCATATATTTTTTTATTTTTCAGTTGTTATACTTTTTTACAATGGAGCAAGGTGGTCAGCAAGGTGAACAACAAGGTGGTCAAAATACTCGATCTTCTCCTCGGTTGTCTGAGAAGAGGAAGGCTGATAATTTACAAAGACTCCGTGAGAGGCGGAAAAGGCTCAGGTTGCCAACACCGCCGCTGGCTAGCACTGCTGAAGAGCAAGGAGATGAAGAACAGCATGATGAAGATTTTGCTCCAGATGGTGAAGGTTCTGGACACGACGACGGCGATGATGCCGCTCTGGCCGCTGTTGGCGATGGCGACAAGGGCAAATTGAAGCCACAGTCCATGTGATGCTCGCCTGCGAATTTTATCAAGCTTATCAATGCTTTACCAAATGATCTTAAGGGTCAAGTAGTCGCAAAAGGTTTTGGGGGTCTTCTGAATTTCAAGCCCAATTACCTTAAGAGGGATGTTAGCAGCTGGCTGATGCGGAAGTTCAACCCAGAGACAATGAAGCTTGAGATTGGCGGTGACAAAGAGATCAATGTCAGCCATCACGCTGTGTGGTGTGCCATGCAGATTCCCAATGCTGGAGGTGACCCGCTCCCAATGTCGACGCGGATGCCCGTGCCGAGCGTGATCGGCTCGGCTTACGGCATTGTTGGCCCTTCTTACAACTCGAGGAAGGGCATTACCGTGAAACACATAGCCGCCGGACCGAAGAACCGTTCATTGATCGGGGAGCTTGGTCTAAGAGCTTTTTTCATGGTGCTTTCCGGTGTTTTGCTGTTCTCAAACAACGACACCAAGATCGGCTCGATGATGTGAGATATACCCGGGATATTCGGAACATTGGCACTAGGAATTGGTGCAAGGCGATTGTTGACGAGCTCGGCGTTGCGCTCGATTATACAAGGCTGGATTATGCTCGAAAGGCATCAACGCACCCATCGGCGGATGCACCATCTTTCTAGTGGTAAGCTCAAGTCGGACACGTATCTTTTCCTGTTCTTTTTTTTTTTTTGTTTCATTGCTTTTTTTTGCAACTGTTTACATACTGTTGTTGCAATCATATTTTTTTCACTGTTTTTTCAATCTGGCATCGCACCTTCTTGCAATCACTTTGCTACCCAGGTTTGCAATCATATTCCAAAATAACCTAGTCAGGTTCTTTTTTTGCAACCACACATAATTATTGTTTGCAATCACACACAAAACATAGTTGCAATCACACACCGGTTCGGTTTTTTGTCCCTTTTTTGCGATCACGAGAAATAAACCAGCAGTTTTTGTAATCACACACTTTTAGATTTTTGCAATCACTTGCTACCCAGGATTGCAATCATATTCCAATAACCAAGTAGCTTTGCAAGCACATATACAAAGTCAGGTTCTTTTCTTTTTTTTGCAATCACACATAACTACTGGTTGCAATCACGCATGTCAAATAGCTGCAATCACACACTGGTTCAGTTTTTTTTTTGCAACCACACATAACTACTTGTTGCAATCTGTCACTCCAAATAGTTGCAATCACACAGTGGTTCAATTCTTTTTCTTTTTTGCAGTCACAGAAATAAACCAGTAGTTTTTGCAACCACACACTTTAAATAGTTTTTGCAATCATACACTTTAAATAGTTTTTGCAATCACACACAGTTTTTTGCTTCATCACTGTTTTTTTTGCAGATGTTATACGTCGACAACTTGCGGCATGGATTCCGGACAAGCCCTTTTTGCATCCCCCGGTGCTCCTTCCTGGCCTCGAAGATGATTCAAGCTATACTCAACCAGGACCGCAGGGGGGATGTCGCTGGCGACAATGTTGAGTTTGGACATCTCAGGGTTTGTTTTCTTTTGCAATCACACTTTCTTTTCTTTTTTCTTTTTTTTTTGCAAATGTCACCACTTGTTTTTTTTACTCCAACTTTTTTTGTTTTTTGCGGTGAAAAGTATCACGGACACATGCTACGGCGCTCCGTGGGGTCTTTGACGATCTTGCCCATCCCCGCATTTGGCCCCGCCCAAGATGCGGATGACGAGGCTTGCGATGCGGTGCGCCCAACTGCGAAGCGGGACCTCGCGCCCCATCGGCGGCCGCTACATTTGCCGCCGGGGCTAGTGCATCCGCCGCCGGCAGCAGGGGCTCTGGGCCTAGCACCTTCCATGATCCTGGCGGTCACGGGCCCCACGGCAGTTCCCCTCGTTTTTTATGAGTACCCAAGTTTGCGTATCGCATTTAGCCGGCGCCTTTCGATTTAGTTGGAAGGAGCGGGGAAGGAAGACGCGGCGGCTATCTTGAATGAGTTTGACAAAAGCACTAAACGTGCACGGGAGTATGCAAGGAAGGCTTCGAGTACGCAACAAGGTCACGTGATCTCATGGCGTCGGCTCATCGGGAGTGCGTTAGCGGCATCAACAAGCTTCTTGCGGATGCTGCAGCTGCCAAGCAAGCTTCCAAGGGTCGCGGGGAGGAAGGCTGCGGATGTCACACAACCATCAACTGGTATGTTCTTTTTTCTTTTACATATATATTTTTTTTCATAATCATGTTGCTACCACATGTAAGCAGAAGATGCAATCAGACACACAACCTTTTTGCAAACATACATCTCACATCACTTTTTTTTTGTTTTCAATCGGATGTAAGCTGCAGTTTATTTTATATGTAATCACTACTTTTTTTTTGCAATCATGCCCCCCAAGGTTGCAAACACACTAATATAGCATATTTTTTGCAATAACACTTTTATTTTCTCGTGTTTAACAACGGCACCGACAACGAGAATCAAGTATGGAAGACATTCTGGGGCGGACACGGATGATGGTGTTTTCGACGCTCCCGTACCCCAATTGAAATGGAGGTATATGAAGGCGGCGCACACGATGAAAACCCCCGCACGGGATGACGTTGATAGCGAAACGTTGAGCAAACACCACCCCACGGTCATGACATTGAACATGGTAGTTTCGATAGAAGTAAGAATATATATTTTATATATTTTTAGTCTAAAGGATATGTATTTTATTTTTATTTACTCACCATCTTCCTCTTCTATTTATTTTTGCAGCCCCCCACACCTTTCTGGCAACATTTCAAATGTTGATGAAATTCTTGGACTTTTTGATTCGCCTCCTCGCGCTGGGGACAATGCAGACGAGCCCCCACGTGAGCCAAGACACACTGTCGCAAAGAGGAGTGCTTCCTCAATATCTCCCTCTCCCCGCCAGTTTGATGTAAGCTCTTTTTTTTTTACACCCAGGTTGCAATCCCCTCTCAGGGTTTAATGTAGTCACACCGCATGGAAAGTTGCAATTAGTTACTCAATCTAGCAATCATAAGCATTTTTCACTTTTTTCTTTTTTTGCAATTTTTGATTTGTTTGTTTTTTCCTCAATCCTATTATTTTCGGCCTCGGCGAGACGACGCATCGGCGGCATCGGCATCGGCGGCGGCGAGTTTGCAACCCACACACCACCAACATTGCAGTTGGGTTGTACTTATAGTTGCAATCCTTTTTTATTTTTATTTATTTTTGTTTTTTTTACTTGCTAAACCACAACTATTCACTCTTTTTTTTCTCGCCCCATAACACAGTTCACTAGAACTTATGCAAGGAGGACTGACAGGGAGGAGAGGAGGCGGAAGCTTAAAGATGCGAGGGCCGAGAAGAATATTGCGAGAGGAGGCAAGAAGAAATGTCGAAGAAGAGGAAGCCTCGAAGAGAGAGTCCGAAGCCGAGGAAGCCAAAAAGAATGCCGAAGACGAACGAGAGGAGAAAGGGCCGAGGCCGAAAAAAGACTTTGGAAGACGAGAGGACGTTGAAAGCGACGACGGGTTTGTAACCCACACACTATCCACAATGCAGCTTGCTTGCACTTATATTTGCAATTATAACTTTTTTTTACTGTGACATATTTCACACTCAGCAGCCGAAGTAGAAGCTAAGCAGAAGGCTGCCGATGAGGAAGCTTCAAAGAGGGCTGCGGGCGAGGCGGCGGCGGGTTTGTAACCCACACACCACCAACATTGCAGTTTGCTTTGCACTTTATAGTTGCAATTATAACTCTTTTTTTCACTGCCACATATGTTTCACTCGACGGCCGAAAGCGAGAAGCCCGGCGGAAGGCCGCCTAAGAGGAAGCTTCGAACGAGAGCGCACCGAGGCGACGGCGGGTTTGTTACCCACACACCACCAACATTGCAATTTGTTTGCTCTTATAGTTGCAATTATAACTCTTTTTTTTACCGCCACATATGATGCACTCGACGGAGAAGCGAGAATCAAGCGAAGGCTGGCGAGGAAGAGATTAAAAAGGCTGCGGGTCGAGGCGACGAGCAGTTTGTAACCCACACACCACCAACATTGCAATTTGTTTGCTCTTATAGTTGCAATTATAACTCTTTTTTTTACTGCCACATATGATGCACTCGGCGGAAAGCGAGAATCCAAGCAGAAGGCTGCTGAGGAAGAGATTAAAAAGGCTGCAGCTGAGGCAGCAGCAGGTTTGTAACCCAGCCACCATCAATATTGCAGTTTGTTTGTATTTATATTTGCAATTATAACTTTTTTTACTTCCACAATATGATGCCCCGAGCAAGCGAAGTAGAAGCTAAGCGGAAGGTCGCTGAGGAAGATAAGAAAAAGGTTGCACTGAAGAAGAGAAGAAAAAGCTTTCTCGCTGCGTTAGCTTTGAAGACGGCTTCATCCGAACAAGCTGCGGAAGGGAAATCTAGTGATGAGCAAGCAATAACGGGTTTTGTAACCATACACTTGTCTAGGCTTTTTTTTTTGCAATCACAACTCACTCCGCTGTTGCAATTACACACTACTCAGACTTGCAATCATAAATAACCAAATAACCAAGTTCCTTCAACCACACATAATACGGTCATGGCGTAACCACAAAATAACTTCGGTTGCAATCACGTACGTAAAACGAGTTACAAACACACACTTGTTATGGCAATTTTTTTTGTAATGACACGCACAAAAATAGGTTGCAAACACGTACATGCTTTTCGTTTTTTTATTCACGTTTTTATGTTGTTGCAATTACGAGAACAAGCCATGCCGAGCAAGAGTCTTGAACCCGGAAAAGCGAGAAAAAGGCAAGCAAGCGCAGGCGAAGATCATCGAGCCGGAGCGACGATTTCGTGATGAGCAAAAAAGATGCAGTCGATGAAATCCGGAGGAAGAAGGCCGAGGCCGATAACAAGAGGAATGCTGCTTGCTACCAAGAAGCTTGAGTCAAAGAAAAAGGTGGAGGCGACAAGAAGGTGAAGAGAAGGAGAAGAAGATCATAGCGAGAAATCCGGAAAAGGCCGGACGCGAACATTCTTCGCTTTACGGAAGGAGCCTTCCGCATCAAAGATAAACAAGCGGTGGAGATGCAACTGTCAAAGGCGTATGCTAAGAAGCGCGCCGAGTATGAGAAAAAGTTAGATTATCTCCGCCGGGGAAGCCAATCTTGTGTTGGAATGCGTGGAGGCACCTTTGCGGGCGACAACCCCTTCATCAGTGACGATGTCGAGTTTCCTCCGAGTCCCGGGATGATATTGCTAATTTGACTCCACCGATTCGTCTTTCACAAGACGAAGTGTACGAAGGTCTCGTCGATTACGGCAAGGTTCGGAGGCCGATTTTCAAGCGCCTAGGGGACAGAGTGATGAGGAGGCCTCGCCGAGTTTGTATCTCCGTTCCGGATAAAACGCAAGCGCCCCGACATACCGTTTCCAAAGTTGTTTATCCGAGGCGAGAAGATCATATCTGAACCTGAGCTTCAACATTATGTTTCTTTTTTTTTACTGTGTATTTTTTATGTTGCAATTGTTTTCTTATTGGCATTGCAACTGTTACACTCCCAGTTTTGCAATTTGTACACTTTTTTTAATTACACATTCAGCACTTTTTTTTGAGACCACACACACAGCAATTTGCAATCATATGTTTGTCAAATCTAGTTGCAATTTGTTTTCTAACTGGCATTTGCAACTCTTACACTCCCAGTTTTGCAATTTGTACATTTTTTTGCAATCATATATTCAGTACATTTTTATGATTGCAACCACTCACACAGACCAATTTTGCAATCACATGTTGTCAAACCTAGCTGCAATTGTTTCATACTGGCATTGCAACTGTTTACACATGCAATTTTGCAATTTGCACACTTTTTTTTGCAATCACACATTCAGCAGTTTTTTTTTGCAACCACTCACACAGACCAATTTCACATGTTGTCAAACCCAGTTGCAATGCACAGGAGTTGCAATCACGAGTTAACAAGATGGTTTTGCAACCATACACTTGTGTTTTTGGGAGTATCACACGAGAGGAGTTTGCAACCACATTGATTTCATTTCTGGAATTTTTTTGGTGCGGGAGGACTTTATTGGAGTTTGGCATTCTTGCTGAATTTCTTGGACAACAACTCATTGACAGTTTCTCAAACGACAAGTTGGGAGAGTCTTCCTTGGTCGATTTCGTGGTGCATTGCATGCGGCATGATGACATTGTGCACAAGCTTGATTCGTTTGGGTACAGGGTGTTTCTCACGACTGGTTTCTATGTAAGCCTTTTTGTTTTTTCAATCGTCCGTTTTTTTTAATACAATACGACAACTTTGTTGAAACAACAACATTTTTTGTTGTGACCGATGTAGTTTTTGTTTTAATGGGCTTTTTTTTGCCCCCCCGTGTGCGGTGGAATAATAATTTTTGCGACGCGATCCTCAATGAGGATAAATGCGAGACGGAGAAGAATTCAAAGTCGTGCGGAACCACGATGACCGAGTGCATAAACTACGATCGTCAAGAGCAAAAGCGGTTAGCGGACATCTTTTTTCTCAAATACAGTCTTTTTTTCTTGTAACATTTTTCAAAGTTGCAATCATAAATGAATTTTGCAATCACACATCAACACTAGATGTAATCAATACACTAATCATTTTTTTGTCCCCCCGCACTCTTTGTTTTTTTGCACCAGATTTTTGTCCCCATCCATGACGCAGGACATTACTTCGTTTATTGTTTCAACTTCATGCATAATCGCATTGATGTCTTGGACTCGAAGGACTACTTCATGAAATGCACGGACCTCGTAGAACGTCACAAGCATGTGTTTGCAAAAATTCCAATCATAGATGCGGCTTTCCGGAAGGTGTCCAACTTCAAGCCGCCCCGAGTTAGTGGTTGGAGGAAGCCTTTCATTGAAGTCCCCAAGCAAGTGGCCCCAATGATTGCTTATTTTTTGTCCGGAAGTACATGGAGTACTATGATGGGAACAAGATGACGGAGGAAATCAACCGGTAATGCGTGATGTGAACGATCCATTTTTTACATCTTTTCTCTTTTTTTCTATGTTTACGTATGTGCATTTTTTTACCGTCTTGTCGAAATAGCTATTTTTTTAATGTGTGTTTTTTATCTTGCTGCGGTTCAACGGCGTCATTTACGGATGTGAGATGCTTGCACTATCAAATCTTCCACCCCCTCAACCGGGCCGATCTCCCGCAATACCGGACAAGTACAGAATTGGGGGACGCCGTCTTGATCTCGAAGATGACAGCAGCCAGTCTGTGGACTTTTAGGATCATTGGGATAAAAAAACATGTTATATCTGTGTGTTTATGTGCATCTGTATGCGACATGTTATGCGTGGCAGTACGAAAATACTATATCATGTGATGTGGCAACTTTTTTAAGTCCTTTTTTTGTTTGATTTTTGTGAATTTAAACTCTGGCAATGTATTTTTGTGCACCTTCCTTTTTTTATTCGGCATGGCGTGTTTTTATTTTTGCAATCCACTTTTAACTGTTTTGCAATCACATTGCTAAAAGGGGTGCAATCACACTGAGACATGTTTTGCAATCAACTACACTCTGGTTTTGCAAACTGTCATTTTTCTTTTGCAATCGCAGCACATCAGTCGTTGCAAACACACTGCAAAAGGATGTTTGCAATCACCAGTATTTTTTGGACTAGGTTGCAACTTAGCTTCAATATCACAGTGTCGTGGCACGGAGCTTTTTTTTACCAGTTTTTTGCAATCATAATCACATTGCTATAAGGGGATCACACTGAGGACATGATTTTGCAATCAACTACACTGCGGTTTGCAAGCTGCCATTTTCTTTTTGCAATTGCAGCACATCGATCGTTGCAAACACACCGCAAAGGATGTTGCAATCACCGGTATTTTTTTGGACCAAGGTTGCAACCTAGCTTTAATCTTACGGTGTCGTGGGACGGAGCTTTTTTGTTTTGAAAAGCTGGTGTTTTTTTACCCGTGTTTTTTTGAAAACTCTTTTTTTTTTTGCAAAATCATCGCTCTAAGGTTGCCATCACCTTTCGGTAGGAGTGTGCAAGCAATAACCCACATTCGGTTTCGCAATTTGTCAAGTTTTTGCAATTGATACACATCATTTGTTGCAACCACATGTAAAGAATGTTGCAATCTCTCGTATATACATCGAGTTGCAACCACCATCCTACTTGCAATCGACGGTGTCATGTTATGGAGCTTTTTCTTTTTGAAGCTGGTTTTTTTTGCATACTCATTTTTTTACTTGTGTGTTTTTTTCAATTGTTTTTTTTGTTGCAATCGCGATCTCATTTTTTTTGCATCCGTTCTTTTTTTAAAAAAACACATATAACTCCTGGTTGCAATCACTAACGCAAATTTTTTGCAATTACACATTGGTTCGAGTTTTCTTTTTCTTTTCTTGCGATCACGAAATAAACTAGCGAGATTTTGCAATGAGACACTTTAGTTATTTGCAATCACTTACTACCCAGGTTTGCAATCATATTCAAACAATCAAGCAGCAAACAGACAAAGTCAGGTTTCCATTTTTGCAACACACATAAACTCCTGGTTGCAATCACGGTTGCCAAATTGTTGCAATCATACACTGGCTCAGTTAATTTTTCTTTTTTTTTCCAAACACACGTAAGCGGCAGTTGCAATGACACTGCTATAAGGGCGCAAGCAATCACCTACATCTTGGTTTTGCAACTGTCATATTTTCGCAATTGCTGCACATTAGATGTTGCAACCACATGTTTTTGGATGTTGCAATCACCTGTCTTTTTTTCACGAGGTTGCAACCACATCAAGCAAACACCAACCTAGTTGCAATCTGACAGCTTTCATGGCATGGTGCTTTTTTTTGAACTGTTTTTTTTTGCAATCGTGACACATCAGTGGTTGCAACCACACTGTAACCTATTAAGCAATCAACCGTATTTTTTCATCTGTCTTGCAACCACATCAAGCAAACATTAACCTAGTTGCAATCTGACAGAGTCATGCAGCAGTTTTTTTCAGTATTTTTTGTAATCACAGTTGCAATCAGATAGTTTTTGTTACCCAGTAGTTCTTTTTTTTTGCAAATCAAATGCTATTTTTTGGATAAATTATATTGTCTTCATTCAGATTCATAGTCATCCCTGTAGTCAACATCGCGCGAGGTCGCTCTTCGATTCGAGCAATTGCGCCACGTGCTTGTGACTAGCTGTGAGAACTACTGCTTGCATTCGGATTTTTGTGTTTCATCCGCTTCACTCTGCCCTTCCGATCTCCGTTTTGTCCATTTTTTACTCTCGGGTGGCCTCTTTTTCTTTGAGCCCAACCTTCGGTTTTGCACCTCTTTTTTTGGCTTTGTTTTCTGCTGCCTTGCTTCGTTTGGGTTTTGGGGGCATGTTGTCTTGTAGTGCCCCCTAACATGACAAGTTTGGCACTCCTTCACACCCTTACCTCCCTTGTATGTCTTTGTAAGGATTATCGGTATCATAATGTTTTTGGAGGATTTTCTTTGCGCGCCGATTGTGCTTCCTACCTTTTGTGCTAGACATGGGTGGTTCGATCACTATCACACCGCCCGGGGTAGTTCTTGAACCGGGCACATGGTTTATTTTTGGTGTGGCGGGGTTAATAGGATTTATAGCAGTTTCCACAATGGCGTCACCACTTTTATCCGTTGGTCGGACACAAACTAGACCCATCTCGCTATCCCCATTTTCATGCAAATCACCACTTTCCATCTCACAAGCGATCTCTGCCGTTTGTAGAAGCTCAATACCGGGGAGTTATCATGTCGATGTGCGGACGGTCTCGGCATAAGCACGGTCGGATTTGCTTCCCGCTCTACACGGGCGCATTAACTTGGGCGGCGGCTTTGACATTCTCGTTTGCTGTGTCGGCATGAGTCGCAACCCGAACATCGTGCTGTCCCATGGAACTACGGATCTCGCATTACGTGTGTATCGCCGCGAGAATGTACTTTTACGGTATGCTCGCACTTGCAGGTGGGTGAATGCTTTGATCACGTGCATGCAAAACAACCCTGTGTGCTCCCATTGCATGCATTCGCATTTATATATACCCTCTTTTTTGTCAGCTAGCACCTTGAATGCGTGTTGTGCCCAACGAGAACACTCTGTTCTTTTTTCATGCTTCACCAAGTAACCGCATTCAACATCCGGATCGGGCTCAATCACAAACGCCGTCGTTAGCATATTCCCTCTTGTATTCATTATACACCGCCCGCGTGTACATCTGCTGAGTTGCTCATCAAACCGTGATTTGCACGCCACGACAACCTCGGCTCCGCACATCGAATTTTGAATTTCGGTTTTCATCATTACATTTTTATTGCAACCGCGGACATATCACAATGCAATCACATGTAACACGTTGTTGCAATCACGCACACCAAATAGTCGGAATCGCACACTTTATCCGGTTTCTTTTTCTTTAATTTGCGATCACGAGAAATAAACCAGCGAGTTTGCAACCAAACACTTTAGTTTTTTTGCAATCACTTACTACCCAGGTTAGCAATCATATTCCAAACAACCAAGTAGCTTTTCCCAAGCACAGACAATATCAGGTTCATTTTTTTTGCAACCGCACATAATCCCTGGTTGCAATCACGCACGTCAAATATTTGCAATCACACACTGTCTCAGTTTTTCTTTTTCTTTTTTTGCAGTCATAGAAATAAAGCAGCAGTTTTTTGCAATGACACACTTTAGTTTTCTGCAATCACTTACTACCCGGGCTTGCAATCATATTCCAAACAACCAAGTTTCTTTTTTTCAACCACGGGACAAAGTCAGGTTCTTTTTTTTTGCAAACCGCACATTTTCCTGGTTGCAATCACGTACGCCAAATAGTTGCAATCACACACTGGCTCAGTTATTCTTTTCTTTTTTTTGCAGTCATAGAAATAAAGCAGCAGTTTTTTGCAATGACACACTTTAGTTTTCTGCAATCACTTACTACCCAGGCTTGCAATCATATTCCAAACAACCAAGTTTCTTTTTTCAACCACGCAGACAAAGTCAGGTTCTTTTTTTTTTTGCAACCGCACATTTTTCCTGGTTGCAATCACGTACGCCAAATAGTTGCAATCACACACTGGCTCAGTTATTCTTTTCCTTTTTTTTGCAGTCACAGAAATAAACCAGCAGTTTTTGCAATGACACACTTCAGTTTCTTGCAATCACTTACTACCCAGGCTTGCAATCATATTCCAAACAACCAAGTTTCCTTTTTCAACCACACAGACAAAGTCGGGTCCCTTTTTTTGCGGTCACGAGAAATAAACCGGCGGTTTTTTGCAATGACATACTTTAGTTTTTTGCAATCACTTGCTACCGGGCTTGCAATCATATTCCAAACAACCAATTAGCTTTTTCAACCACACGGACAAAGTCGGGGTTCTTTTTTTGTGCAACCGCACATAACTAATGTTTGCAATCAGTCACGCCAAATTGTTGCAATTACACCTTTGGTTTATTTTTCGTTTTCTTTTTTGGAGTCACGAAATAAACCGGCGGCTTTTTTGCAATCACTCACTTTTTAGTTGCAATCGGTCACCAAACTTAGTTGCAATCACACCTTTGGTGCAATGACTAACTAAAATTTTTTTTAACCAAACATGTTTTTTCGCAAAAACCACAAATTAACATGATTTGCATTAAAAAAATTTCAGCTTTTTTTTTGCAATCACACACAATCGGTTGTTGCAAACGAGACATATGTTTCTTTTTGCAATCATACATAAAACAGCGCGGTGCAATCATTTGAACTAACAGGTTTTTGCAATCATATGTTTTGGGGTTTGCGGTTTTTAAGAATACCGTGAGTAGTGCGACTCCCCAAGGCATCCATGTGGTACGTGTCTTTGAACGAGAGTCAAGTACCCTCTTTGCAAACATATGCAATGTTGTCACACTGCCAACATATCCATCTTTCAATACTGCGTTCGGCTCTCGGATCTGCGGGTTGAAGTCATTCTCCCGCGAGTACATGCCCTTAAAATATCTCGCAATCCATCTTTTCCTTTTCGCCACAATGCTACAATCGTGGGTGTTCCCTTATGCCACATTCATCCATTAGCTTCCCCCACTCTACCTCAAATTGTGTAGGACCCAGAGGATAATTTATCAAAGACTCCAGTTTTTCCTTCAGATTTTTGTCCTTGTGCACCTTGTACAACTCCTTGAGTTCATAATCCCACATCCTTATTATGTGCCACCGGCAATTTCTGTGTTGTGATTTATCAAACACAATTTTTATCGCCTCCCTCATTGCCGCATCTTCATCTGCAGAAACATCAAATTTTTTAAAATCAGTCCTTTTTTTTCTCCTGTGAATAAAATGTTTTCTTTTTTGCAATCCTTAAACATACGATGATTTGCAATCAAAAAAATAGAGTTTTAATGTTGCAAACGTTGCAACCACACTACACACTACAGTTGCTTTTTTTTACAGCAATCATTATAGAATAAATCAGAATATACCCCCCCTTCCCTCAAAATACGCACCTGTTAGAATCACAAAAGGCTGCCTGCCGCCCATGCAGCTTTTGAATGACTCGAAGAGCCATCTGAAAGTGTCAGTTATCTCATCCCGAAGAAGTGCTTGCCCAAACGACACATTTTTCAGATTGTTGCTGCATCCGACAAACATCGCCAGTGGCATCTTCTTGTTGTTAGTTTTGTGGGTAGTGTCAAAAGTGATGACGTCTCCAAAGTCCACGTATTACGCACGCCGACTTGCATGGCTCCAAAAAATGCTTCTTAGCACTTTCGTCTTTGGGTCAAAATCAACATCCCGAGTAGAATGCTTCATTGTTTTGCTTACACTCCCTAAAAAGCGGAACAACTTCTCAATGTCACCATCCCTGTCCTCTCGCGTCTGCTCAGCTTTCCTGCACCACAAGTGAATGGAAAAACATTTTAAGCATAAAAAATAGGTTTTTTGCAATCGCAAACTACCCAGGCTTGCAATCATATTCCAAATAATCAAGTAGCTTTGCAAGCACACAGACAAAGTCAGGTTATTTTTTTTGCAACACATATAACTCCTAGTTGCAATCACCCACGCAAATTAGTTGCAATTACACATTGGTTCAGTTTTTCTTTTTTCTTTTCTTGCAGTCACAGAAATAAAACCAGGAGATTTTGCAATGAGACACTTTAGTTTTTTGCAATCACTTACTACCCAGGATTGCAATCATATTACAAACAACCAAGTAGCTTTGCAATCACACAGACAAACTCGGTTTTTTTTTTTTGCAACCGCACCTAATTCCGTTTGCAATCACGCACGCCGATTAGTTGCAATCACACAGCCGGCTCGGTCACGGAAATAAACCCGAAGTTTTTGCAATGAGACACTTTAGTTTTTTGCAATCATTTTACTACCCGGGTTTGCAATCATATTCCAAACGACCAAGTAGCCTTGCAAGCACACGGACAAAGTCGGGTTCCTTTTTTTGCAAACGCACATAATTCCTAGTTGCAATCACTCACGCAATTTAGTTGCAATCACACATTGGTTCGGTTATTCTTTTCCTTTTTTTGCGATCACGAAATAAACCAAAGATTTTTTTTGCAATGACACACTTTAGTTTTTTGCAATCACTTACTACCCAGGCTTGCAATCATATTCCAGACAACCAAGTTTCTTTTTTCAACCACACAGACAAAGTCAGGTCCCTTTTTTTTGCAAACGCACATAATTCCTAGTTGCAATCACTCACGCAAATTAGTTTGCAATCACACACTGGCTCAGTTATTCTTTTCCTTTTTTTTGCAGTCACAGAAATAAACCAGCAGTTTTTTTGCAATGACACACTTTTAGTTTTTTGCAATCACTTACTACCCAGGCTTGCAATCATATTCCAGACAACCAAGTTTCTTTTTTCAACCACACAGACAAAGTCAGGTTAATTTTTTTTGCAAACGCACACAATTCCTAGTTGCAATCACTCACGCAAATTAGTTGCAATCATTGGTTCGGTTTTTATTTTCCTTTTTTGCGGTTATCGAAATAAACCACTAGATTTTGCAATGAGACACTTTAGTTTTTTGCAATCACACACTACCCGGGATTGCAATCATAGCCCGGACATATGACTTACATGTTTTGGATGTCCTTCTCTGTGAATGGCCGAGTTTTGACGTCCTCCATACAATTCTGACATCACATTCATCGCAGCCTGGTTTGGCACGCCACTCCTTGACATGATTGCAAACAAGTCATCCATAGCAGTCTCCCTTTGTTTATGAGCATGCATATATCTAACCATCCTGGCTGATGGCTGAAGTTTATGGTTGTGTGCTTCCCCGATTCTGTCGAAGTACCAGATTTTGCGTTTTTTGTCCTCCTTAACTTTAGCATATCTTTCGGGCAACCAATTCTCATCGATCTTTTATCGGTTTGTGGTTCATCATTTTCCTTGCTCGGCTTCATAAAACCACGATGGTTGCAAACCCGGTGTTTAGTCTCTTTACTAGTCCTCATGGTTCTCACACCGAATCCGGCCATTTTTGCATAATCAAGGTAAAATTGGTGTCTTGCTTCTATTGAATCAAACTCTGCCGCGCTCTTGGGACAAACACATCAAGCATGTTTGCATCCCGTGTGGAGAAAATAACAAACCATAAGTTTTTTTTTGGCCTTTTTTTGTTTTTACAATGCACATGGGAATAATGTTGCAACCAGGGGCGACATTACACGTTGCAAACGAGCGCAACATAATAAATGCGATTAGTACACACGACGGAGACTACGACCCTTTTTTTGTTTTTGCAATGCACATGGGAATAATGTTGCAACCGGACAAGCATTACACGTTGCAAACAAGCGCAACAAAAATAATTGCGGATTAGCACACACGAGACTACGACCCCCTTTTTTTGTTTTTGCAATGCACATGAAAATAATGTTGCAACCGAGACGACATTACACGTTGCAAAACAAGCGTAACAAAAATAATTGCGGATTAGCACACACGAGCGGACTACGAGCCTTTTTTTGTTTTTGCAATGCACATGGGAATAATGTTGCAACCGAGAGGGCACCACACGTTGCAAACAAGCGCGACAATTTGTTCCGGTGGCAATCTACTAGAGGGCACCCTACTTTTTTTTGCAATCGCACGCGATATCTACGATTGCATCCGAACCCACCAAGTCGACTCGCAAACATCACACACAAAACACTGACAATGAAACCTCAAATCATCCCGGATTTTGGGTTTTGCAACCAGAAGTTTGGAAACCAACAGCAAACTAAATAGCAGAAACGAGGTTTTTTAACGTTTCCGTGTGTGATTTTTTTCCGTTACCGGGATGAACAACTCCGACGGATCAGGCGTGATCATTGAGCCAGGTGGAATCGACGGCGGAGGCGTCAGCAACGTCGCGTGATGCAAGGGATCACCCGATCCGCAGCCCCGCGCCCCTGCCGTGGGCGTTACCGACGTAGGAGGTGCCGCCGGAGCAGATGCAATCGGCGGCGGTGCCGACGATATCGGCCGAGACCCAGCCGTCGTAACAACCGCCATCTGCTCCGGGACCACGTGCCGCCCCAGCTGCGGTGATCCCAGGCGCGGAAGCGACGGTGGAGCCATTGGTTTTGGCGAGGAGCGGCTCGGCGATCTGAGGCGTGGAGGAGACGGCGCAGCCATTTTGTTTTGATTGGGCGGGGGGGGTGGGAGACCCGATGGCGATTTTATGGGGGGGGGGGCATTGTCGGAGGTGGGATATCGCGCTCGGTGGGGTCTCCTGGTCGGACCGGTCGGGGCGGGGGGGGGGGGGGCCGGGAAGCTTTGGGCTCGAAGGTTGGGGTACGTGCATTGGCGAACTAAAATGCACCCGGGTGCATTTTAGTATCGTCGTATATATATATATATATATATATATATATATGTTACAGAATAGAACAACTTTCTTGCATGTTTTCACTAAGTTCTTCCACTTATCCTGAACATAAAATCAGCAATTTAGCTTCGATAGCAACAAATAACTTGCAGCTAGTATTGATATATGATGTATTTGCTACATAGTGCAATTTAACACTAACACTTGCAGTAATGTAACACTGGTATACGTACCTTCAAGTGAACTGGTGTTCGAATTGATGTCAAGACATATTTTTTTCTTCACTTGCTAATTTCCACTTTCCAACTCCATACTCGGATACACCGTGCACAAGTAGTTCAATTTCATCTTGCGCCCAATGATCATTAATTTTCCTGCCGCCATGCGTTTTCCCTTCACTCATGGAAGACCCCTGCAAATTAAATTAGGGTTGAACTTGACCACCTGATTCATATAGCTTCCTCGCTCCCCTATGATTGCACATCTCCACGTCACTTGTCAACATTTATGGACGCCAGGGCCGACCCTACGGGGTAGGCAACGGGTGCGACGGTCGAGGGCCCAGGCCGAAGAGGGGCCCACGCCCATATATGTATACAATACGTATACATGTGTACACTACGAAAATCGGTGGCCCATGAGCTCAATCGGCAACGCTGTTCACATGACGTATGCCTCGTGCCTCGTGATACTCTAACGACCACCAAACCCCATCTCCTGAGTCTCTAAGCGACGCGGCACAAAGATAGGTGTGGAGCCCTTGCAGAGCCGAGGGTGCACTCGACACGCGTCGGCAGCAGGGCAACGTAGCGATCAAATTTTGATTTGCGATCTGATCGCACCATCCGCCCATCATGAGGACAACAATCACTAAGGAACGTCCTGAACTTCAACGGCAAATCACCGAACTTTGATAGGTTTAATCATTCAGATTCAATGATAAATCGTTCATATTTTAATCTACATTGTTCCTTGATAATTATCAAATATATGTATATATAATTTTATATAAGGTCTAGACTTAGGACCGTCATGACGAGTTCGCCCGAGGGCAGTGGCGAATCTAGGATCTATGGAGAGGGGGAGGGCTCATTTTCTTCCTTCTCCTCCTTCCTCCTCTCCTTTTCTTCTTTCTCCTCTCTTCCTTCTTCCTCTTCTCATTCATGACTCAGAATTTGCTAGGGGGGCCTGGGGCTTCAATGGACAACATGGGGGTGGGGTGGGGGGGGGGGCACCTGCCCCCACACTGGATCCACCGCTGCCCGAGGGCCCTCAAAATCCTAGGGTCAACACTTATGAACGCGAGCGTAGAAGTGTAAGCATGACATCCTCGAATTCATCTATGCCTTCCTCCATGATAACGCCAGTGCATTCTTGAGTTTTCGGAACCTCTGTATTGCCAGCCATTGAACCTCACGGAGTCTACGTCGTCGTCACTATCCGGTGCCCAATTCAACCCAAGTGCCGCAACATGTACAGCAGCCTGCACACCATGCCGTCGATTGGCTGCTGGCCATGGGACGTGGCCACGTAGTGTAGCGCGGCACCTTTTTTTCTTTCTGTTGTCTTTATCTTCTCTCTTACATCTGCGCGTGAGGCGCAACGAGGCCGAGAAGAAGCCGACTTGTTGTGTACTGCATGTTACTAGTGGGCATGTGAATTAGAAGCGAAGTAAAGTAGGACCTGAGTGTATCCTGCTCTTCTCCCTGAAGAGGTTGGACACCTGACTTTGTGCTCGAAGCACATGCAGGCGTGCCTTCACGCCATGCAACGCGACCAATGCACGCGGGTCAAACTGTTCACAGTGCCATAGCTACAAGGTGGTATGTCGGGTGGCCACGGCATACCCTGTAGGATGGCCCAAGAGCAGCCCATATGCAAGAGTGTAGAATTCTGCAAAAGTCCTACTGCTCTCACGACGTTTCAGTTGCTCGAAGGCATCGTGCGTCGGCTCTGCTCCTCCGCCTGGCATTCCGTCCGACCCTCTGTCATTTGCATAGGGTCGTCCGCTGCCGTTCACCGCAGTGCTTGCCTATTGAGTTGCATGCACCAACCGAGTTCAACCCAAAAGCTAAGGGCGACGGGGAAAGGTGGTCAATTCACTTATACTCCAACACTCCCCTCACGTGCGGGCTCCCCCGGGCCGCATATGTGGAATATTGGAAGTGGGCTGTAATTATTTTAATTAACGCGCCCGCCGAATTCGAACTCGAGACCTGCGGCTCGGTACCATATTGAGTTGCATGCACCAACCGAGTTCAACCCAAAAGCTTAAGCCGATAGGGAAAGGTGGGCAATTCACTTATACTCCAACACCGCCAAGCCGCGCCGAGCCCGCCCAGCAACCCACCGACCATCGCCAGCCACAGGCAGTACATCAGATCATTCAGCACCGCAAGCAGCCGGCCTGGCCCTTGGACGGTTGCAGAATTGGACTCTTGTTTGTAGATAGCGAGCGTTCCGTGCTCATCTTCTTACACTCTTTAGAGTGTAGAGTTTTCAATTTTATATAATCAGTAAGGACCCGCATGCTTCTTATTATACCAGGTGATTCTCCACGCGTTGCTGCGGGATTTAAGACAGCTTTTCGAGATTGAATTCAAGATTTTGTATGTTATATTTTATAATATTTACCGAATTATATATTCGTTGAACCGAATTATACATGAAAAAAGTTAGTGTGGCATACCCTTTGATAAAATCCTAGCTACGCCGCTAACTGTTCATCAAGCACCGAAACGAACCGGATTTCCGCGAACGGAAGCCCGACTCTTAGCACCTCGGTGGTAGTCCCGGGAGGGCTACCACGTGCAAACCCTGTCTCGGTGATGCCAAAATCCATACAACAAGATAAAACGAGAATAGAAAGAGTACAATATTTATTTTATTACATTAATCGAGTACATCTCTTCGGCACATGCGGGTACAAGTCCATCGGGACTGAATCAAACATAAATAAAACGTCTAGCAGCGTCTTCATGAAAGCGCGGGGAACTCCAGATCCGCAGGCAGCTCGAGTGTAGGAAGAGCACTAGTCCACCCATCCGTCGTTGTCGAAGTCGTAGTCCGGCTCTGTGTCAGAGACACCAGGGTCTACCCGATAAGCGGGTAGGTCATGTCAGCTTCCCAACAAAGAGGCAAAAGCGGTGTATATTCTACTATGCATGAGTTATCCCTACTCTGGCTGTAGAAGGCTTAAGCAAAGCAGCAAAGCAACGATCAAGGTAAGCAGAATTCAGCTGTGAGGTCCACACCTCGGAAAAGCTCACGCTTCCGAGGTCCACACCTCTAGGGTCCACACCCCGCTCAAGGATACCACACCAAAACACCGAGATCTCAACCACGATCCGAGTTCCCAACTCTCATCTGCGATGTGGGGCCCACCCGCTCCTATCCCCACATCTCAACGGTCGAAGCCGGGCTCACACACTCGGGGGAGAGAGAGAAGCACAAGAGAAGTGTAGCTAGTCGGGTGAGAGATCGAAAGACTCGTCCATAACTAGTGGACACGGACTATAGCTATAGGTTTAACACTGCGAGAGGTTGTACAACCGTACCCGCCCGAATAGGACCGGAACCGGCCGTCACCGATACCCGGCCCTACCATGCGGGCCGAAGGCCAAGTAAGTGGATAGTACCCTCCCGCGTCTCCGAGCCACGGCCCGGCCTCGCGGTAGAGCTCATACCGCCCGCGAGAGGTCCCTCGAAGGCCGTGGAACCCTTCCCCGGCCTCACGGGGCAAAGTCTTCTAAGGAGGGAAAGACCACTCCCGACACGATCACACCGATCCGCCTACGGGAGGAACGCTATCCACTACAAGTCTCACCCCGCACCCCCCGCCCAATACAAAGCGGGCGGTTTGTACGGTAAAAGTCATCCGAAGCAAGGTCAGCGACGATCGGTCCTTAAGGGGCCGAGAGCGAGCACTCACCATCTCCATCCCATATGACACATCCCTCGGGTTAGAGGCCGGATCGCATCTTCCCTCGGCAGACGTTCACGAGTAACCAAGCGGCTCGCTCCCGCCAAAACACAACAAGGAGATACGCACCCGAACACACGCTAGAAACACACGGAGAGATATCCACATCTCGGTCAAGCCCGAGAATACCATCCATAATCAAGCAACAAAAGTATGGATAGTTGAGGTAAGGGACTAGCTAGGGGTCTGTAGCTAGTCCCGCAGGAAGTAAAACAAGGAATCAGGGTATAACAAAATATCAAGGCATGGCTATTAAGCTGGTTATGCAATTCATCATAGCAATGCATATAAAGTAAAGCACTAGCATCTAATTAACAACATGGGATCTACATGGTTGGGAGTGACATGACACCTTCGTTGCCGTTGAAGCGATCGCGTCGGAGCAAGTGTATTCGGGGGCTTCCGCGTCCTCCTGGTCGAAGCTCGGGTCTGCGGCACGAGATTCGACGCGAAAATAAGAATACGGTGCACATCTAAGCATTAACTCCAAATAAGAACCAATTTTTAGAAGATCCAAAAGAGCTCAAACTACCTACAATCAGCAAGGTTTCGAAATTACGATTTTATAGAAATTAGTTTTATATTTTTCTGAGTTTCCTATAATTAGTTATGAATTTTTAAAGGTTAAAACCATTTATAAAACATTTCTGAAAATCATCCCAGAAATAGAAAAGGATTTTATTTTTATAACGCCGCTGACGTCAGCATGATGTCAGCGATCCTCGGTTAGCAGGCCGAAAATGGGCGAAAGTGTCCTTTGGGCCGCGGGTGGCCCGGTGGACTCGGCCCGGCCTAGCTATGGGATCACGGCCCGGCTAAAGAAGTGGGCGCATCCCATTTAACCCCGGCGAGATGAAGTTCGGGAACGATCCCCGAACCGGCTACTAGCGGCGCACGGTAGCCCGTAAAAAGGTGGCTGGACTTTAGGCCCAAATTCGCGAGCGGCCCGGTTAGCCTAACCATCTCCACTCCAAACTCCGCACAACGGGTGTTCGACGAATGGCTCGGGCGCTCCCCACGGCGGCGCCGCGCAACGTTGAACCGGGTCCTTGCCGCCGGTGATCGGGGTCCACCGGGCGACAAGCCTTCAACCCGCCGGTCGCCCTCGCGTGCCCGAACGGCCTCTCGAGTCACCGAGGCCGGCGCGCTTCGTAGGTGCGCCCGTCGCGCGGTGCGGCGGCGCGCGGTGCGGCGGCCCTCGGCCCGGCCGTGGCTCCACGCCGGGGTGCGCGGTTTACCAACACGGCGGCGCGTGGATCCCCCGGACGCCGCACGGAGCGGCGCCACGGTAGCCGAGGCGCGGCTCGCGGCGTCGCGGCGGCGACACGTTCCCCGCACCCAAAATCACCGCAAGCCGACCGGTTCACGGGGGACATCGCACGTCGACGGCGAGCACAAGAACATGGGAGGTCCGGGTGCGCAAGCCGTCGCGGGCGTTCTCAAGTGCGCTCGGCTAACTTTGCGTTCCAAGCCAAAGCGTGCCGGGGGTGCGTGGCCACGGCGCGTGCTTGCGCACGCGCGGCCTTGCCATGCCCCGCTCGGTGCGGCCAACTGGTAGCCAGTGGCACAACTCGAAGTGAGGCGGCGACGCACCCTTCAATCCCTGCATAAGAAACCGCGGCACGAAGGCCGGCTTCACCAAAACCTTCCTCGCACGGCGACGGCGGCGCCCAAGAGCACGAACGGCTCAGGAGCCCCCTCCTTTGCGGTACGGCAGTCCTGCGGCTCGATGGCCAGCATCCAGTCATGTTTTAACGGGCGACACGTCTCGACGTCGCCGATCCATCACAGGAAAGAGACCAAGGGGAGAAGAGTATAGAGTGGCCGGGCAGTGCCCACGGTGGGGCGTCAGTGTAGTCGTGGCCGGCTCGGTGAAGGGGTGTATGCGGGCGGGGTAGGTGTCCACGCGGGGGGTCGTCCTCCTCAGCTCCGGCTCCTCGCTCCCGGGTCCTCGTCCCCAGCTGGTTCGCGTCCTCCTTCCCCCGGCGCGGCGCGGCGTCGTCCCCTTCCCCTTCTCTCCCGGCGCAAGCAGAGGTGACGAAGAGGAGAAAAACCCCAATGGGGTTGGTGGCTTGGCATCCGCGATTCGCCTGCCTGGCGCCCTTTTGAAGCGAAGCCGCGGGCGGCCGGGGGTGATTTGGCCACGGGGCCCCCGGCCGTGCGCGGGGGCGGGCGGTGGCGCCCGTGGCCGCCGTTCGAGCCACGCCTCGGATGCGCGCGATGTGGGGGGGGGGGGGGGGGTAAAGGGTCTTTGCATACTCCGCGACCGAATCCGAGCCCGGACGCGCAAGCACCGACCCTCGGCGTGCGGGCCGCCCGGCCGGCGCGGCCGCCCCGTCGCCCGCCCTGGCGTGGTGCGGCTCGGTTGACCGGCCGCCGGGAAAAGGCGAAGAAGATGCGGATGAAAGGGGGCTGACTGCTGGGTCCCCTTCGCCAGCGGGTGAAGCGAGAAAAGAGTTAAGGGGGGAGGATAATGGGCTGCCGCGTTGGTTGGGTTCTTGCCGGGGGCGGGGTTGGCCGGGTCCGCTGCGGGCTTTAGGAACAGCCGGCCCAAGAAGAGAACTAAAGCTTTGGGAATTAAAGTTGGTTTATAGATTAGAGTTTAAGTTTGAATTTGGATACTTTCCAAATTCAAACCACACACAAATAAGATCCAATAAAAACCGAGAAAAGTCTAACTCACATATTTTACCATAGTTTGAAATTATGTTTTTATAATTTGGCAAATAGATGGAGAATTTTAGGAGAGGGCTAGCAATTTGGCTTAAAAATTAATAGCACTCAATTTTAGTCAAAAAGTTTTAATTTTTTCGCAAAAATTGCACCCCTAAATTCCTGGGTTGTTACCAGCACCATGTCATTAGACATCGTCATCAAGCTTTGGAAATGGAAATCATGCGGGATTAGGTCGTTGGATTAGTGAACTAGCGTGGATGTGTCGACAAGCGCCCTTGCAGTTTCAAAGTTTTTTTTTTGTCTTACTTTAGCGCTGTCGATCTTTCTTTTTATTATTAGATATTTTGTTTTTTCGTTGGATATGTAAGCAGGAAGGAAGCCCAGCTTTGTGTCAGAATGGGCGGAAATGAGAGGCCCAATTCACACTTTTAACAGCATAGCTTCCCCGATATTTGTCGAACTTTTCAGCCCGATTGAGCGCAATATGTGGATTTTTTTTCGATTTTTCCAAAAATATTTGACTAGTTTCAAATTTTGCAAAACTATACTACTACCGCCATACCACATGGCGTTTGGGTTCAAATGTCATACTATACGGCGGTTGGAGGTGCTACAGTGTTCCAACCACTGTGTCGTACGGCGTTTGCAGGTGCGGGTAATGTAGCGTCTGCAAACGCCGTGTGATATGCGGTAGGATCCCGTTCTTTTAAAAAATCATATTTTTTTTGTATGAACTCGGATAAAGATAAAATTTATATAAAAATTGTAGCTTTCGACGAGATCTATAACTTTGTAGTTCAAACTTTTTTCATTTGAAGTCATCTTGTGACCCAAAAAACGATATACTACCCAGATCGTATATCTTTTTTCCGTCTTCGGTGCCATGGTGTCATTCCGCACTGGAAAACCTTTTTGTCCAAACACTAATTGGCCCCAACATTACCCACTTGCCCGACCGTTGCTAAGCAGTTTTGAGATACCAAACTTTGATGAACAAGGCCTTTTCAATCCAGTTGACGGGTGACTTATTCATGTTTTCTTCGTTTGTTCATAAGTTAGAGACCCGTGTTTTTCGCGAACATGACCCTTTGATCCTATGGAGTAGACGTAGAAAACACGAATCCATCTGTATGACTAGTCTAATTTGATCTAGTTAGATCACATGTTTGTGTTGTATGAAGTTCGAGTTCAAGCTACAATACTCGCATTTACATCATTGCATCATATACACATGAATATATTATAATATATAAGGCACTCACTTTAGTTACAATCCTCACAAAGATAATGTGGCATCTATTATGCTTTTACAACGCGTAAAATGGAAATACATAACATAACCCATCCTTACTTCTTCTTCGCATGATTTTGTTTGCAGCTCAAATTACAGTGTGACGGCAGCGTCGCATTGTATTATTACATTCCATACACTGGGCGATTGTTCACTTTGTAGCTAAGCTACTCCATATGTAACAGCGTACAGTAGGCACACATGCTCTGTCATACTATATGCTCAGTTAAAGTAGGGGAAAAAGGCGATTCTCCATGACCTTGTGAATAGTAGAGTAAAGAACACCACCCAAAGGCCAATGACATAACCTGATGAAAGTCCAAAATAAAAGGACAATGGTTCTGAATTCTTTCCACTTGCCATTTCATTGCCATGATCAGGATCAGTAGTATTTCCTGTGCAATTCTGAAGAGGAGCTCCGCAAAGATCAGTATTCCCATCATACATAGTTGGATTGCTGTCGTAGACGGTCTCAAGTTGATTGCCAGATGGTATTCTTCCTGATAGATTGTTATATGACAAGTCCAATGTGCTTAGAAATGTCAAGTTTGACAAGCTTGCTGGGATTTCACCAGAAAGGCCGTTCCATGAGAAGTCAACTGATTCAACTAATTTCATGACCCCAATATTCTCTGGAATGTTTCCTCTCAAGCAATTCCTTGACAAATTTAAATATCTTAATCCGTCAAGAGAAGTTATTTCATATGGAATTCCACCAGTTAAGCGGTTGAGAGATAGATCGATGCCAACCATATAAACAATACTTGGTGCACCATACTTGTGTTGTTGATGCTTCGTCACTGCAGACATAACATCTTTGCGATTAATTAACCAAGCGATGTACCAACCAGTATCAGGTCTAAGCGGACATGTCATTGCTTTTAGATTTGACAATGACTGAGGAATTGATCCTGATATATTGTTGACTGCTAAATTCAAGAGTTGAAGCTGTTTAAGATGTGTGAGGTTCACTGGAAGATCCCCATAGAACATGTTGTGACTCAGATGTAGGAATCGCAAGTTCACCAGGTCTCCGATCCACACTGGTAATGTTCCATGGAATTTGTTCCATGAAAGATCAAGTAAAGTTAGATTGGGAAGGCTTTGGAGCCAGGATGGGAAATTTCCAGAAAACTCGTTGTTATTTATTAGGAGCACGGAAAGTACATTTGGCATCGTAGAACATGCAGGAAGTTCGCCCATGAAATAATTATCTGATAAATCCAAGTTAATTAGGTATTGGAACTCACAAAACTTTTCAGAAACAGGACCACTGATTTTATTAGAGGATAGAATTAGTGATTGAATGTTTGGAGCTTCCAACTGCAAATGCCCAGACAAGAAGTTTATGGAGAGGTCCAATGTAACAAGGCCTCTTGGCAGCAACGGTATCTGGCCGCTAAGACGGTTGGAATCGAGAAATAAATATTCCAAACAAGTGAAATTCTGTATCCCTAGCGGTATAGCTCCACTAATGCTGTTGTTAGATAGTCTAAGTTGGGCTAAGTTGCTTAAGTGCTCCATCATTTGTGGCAGTGTTCCTGTCATATTGTTGTCGTTCAAACTTAACATTGATAACTTGGTAGAAGAACACCGTGGCAACTTGTCAATGAACTCTGTTATGTTCCCAGATGATAGGCTCCCAATTGACATAGGGCATGTTTGGATGGGGGTGTTAGTGTTAGTTTGAAGCAAACTAACACCAAAACTAACACTTTTCATCCAAACACATGTGTTAGTTTGGTGTTAGTTGGAACTAACACCCCCAAAAAACTAACACCTCCAAGAGGTGGTAATTGGTGTTAGTTTGGTGGACCCCACCCCTTTTCTCTCTCCCTCTCCTTTTTCAAATGATTGGAAAAGTTACTTTAAATGCAAACTAACACCTCCATCCAAACATCCAAGGTGTTAGTTTTTTATGTGTTAATTTGGAGGTGTTAAAAACTACCACTAACACTAACCTATACCATCCAAACATGGCCATAGATTTTTCATGTCTACTGTCATCGTGGCTGAGTTTCCATTGTTAGCAAAATCCAGGTAAGAGAGGGACGTCATTCGTCCCAGTGCATCAGGGAATGGACCGTACAGATAGGTTGAACTAAGCATGAGGTTCTGAATGCTTGTTACATTCCAAAACCAACCGGATGCAATTGGGTGCCTGAAGTAGTTCCCGGAGAGATCAAGCGTCACAAGTTTTGTGAGGTTTATGTGAGTGAGCGATTGGTTTGCTCTCGGAAGCAAGCAGTTAGGAAGGTAGAGAGACCTCAGAGATGTGATCATGTTCACAGTATGAAGCCAATTATCCATTGTGGATAGATTTGTGCCTCCTAAGTGAAGATACTCAAGCCGATGAAGACGAATCAACCATGAGATATCTGATGAGTACAAACTATTAGTACCGAGGCCAAGATGTCGCAGGTTTGAGAGGTTACCGAGCTGAGGCGGCACCTCACCCGGCAAAAAGTATGTGTGGGAGAGGTCAAGGTATTGCAGTGTGGAGATATTGGCAAGCTGAGCAGGCATTCTGCTCGCAAAAGGCAGATACGACTGCGAGAGGTCGAGATGTCGCAAGTTTTTGAAAGAGAACATGTGCTCAGGGAAACGACCATCACGCACGGATAAAGAGTTGCCGCTTAAATCCAGAAGCTCCAGATGCTCTAGAGACGGTAAGGAAGGACTTATCTGGCCTTCCAAAGATCCGCCGCTAAGATCAAGCTCGAGGACATGGCCGGTTTGGTTGCTGCAGGCGACGCCCGTCCACCGGCAGCAGTCGACGTTCCGGCCTCGTTGCCAGGACGCGAGGATGCCTTCAGGGTCGCTGGTGATGTTTTTCTTGAAGGCCAGCAACGCGTCCCTCTCGTGCGGGAAGCATCTCACGCCGCCGCTGGCACTGGCACCGTTCCGGTGGACCTGCTGTTGGAAATATGCCCTAAAGTCAACCTGGATTTGATCCACTAGTGAGCTCGGATGGATTTGATCCATTATGGTGTAAAAGTCCCAATGGGCCACAAATGTTGTAAAGCCCATTAGTATTGGAAGGGGGACACCATCTATTACCCCGTCGTATTGCTAATGGATGATGGTGTGGGGGGTTTTCCTCCCAATAAATATGGACCACACCCCTCCCGAAAAGACACAACTTTCTCAAGTAGCGGCGCGCGCGCCAACGCTCTCTCCTCGTCGCACTCGCGGACCTAGCGGTCCGGCGTGCGTCGCTTCCATCTCCGTACGTGTGGATACCTTGGAGGTGCTACATCCGTAGCACTTGGATCGGACGAGCCGCACGTGCAAGTCAAGAAGGACGTGAGCAAGCGCACCGCCCTCGCTACCCTCGACGCGTTCGTCTACATCGAGACGGTTCCGCTGCATCTGCGCGTCTAGTGGTAATCCCGTGATCTCTCGACGAGCAGCAGTTCTGTTTTGTGGGAAAATTTTGTTTTGCGCTAGCGTAGCCACCCCGTTTCCCTTCGGTGGTATCGAGCCGTAGTCTGCTAAGTTTTAGATTCGGGATGTGTGCATATAGAGATATGCAGATGTAGATCAAAGTTTTGATCGGCTTCGTGTTCTTGACGTGATGGTCGTGTAACGAATTACTCCTACGGTCGGAATTCCGCCATCGGAGTTAAGTGATACACGTAAACCCAGTCACAACGAGAAGGAGATCAATTGGATTGGTCGAATTGAAGCTAGGTCAAGTGCCGGGCGCATGGGATGCGTGGCGGTGGCGATTGGATCTCTACCGGCCGGGAAAAACCGGAAAATATACGGTTCGGTAAAACGGTCATAACTTTTCGTGGTTAACTCGGATGAAGACGTATTCTATACGAAAATTGATCTACGGAAAATTTTACACATGTGATAAACCAGCTTTGCTGGTCTCGGCAAAATTAGTTTTGCCAAATTCGGCTTGCAAGATGGGTTTTCGGGCGTTTTAAGTTTGGACGTCGGAATTGTGATAATTGTTTTGCAGGTTTTGTAATCGGTATGGCCTATATGTGTATGTGATGCATGTGTGTAATTTTTTCGTGACTCGCGTGTCACGCATAAGGCAATACGGGCTGGAGCCACATGTATTGTCAAAATTAATGTAATGGTTCTGCGTACCAAATTTGTGATGATCTAATACGCGATTGTGTAACTTTCATTACTAGCACGCGTTAGATAGTTCTTGGAGGACTCATCACATGGAGGATGGCACACACAGATCATGGAGATGGAGATCAACATGATGTACAGGTCAATGGAGATGGATATCACCATGCGACAATAGGCCATACCGTGTTACAATTGTGTGAATGTCGTTCTTACCGTTCTACTTTTACATGCGACAATATTATTTTCTTGCGTGTGATGTTACGAGTAGAACGATCCCTTTGGAATTTTAAGTTAACATGCCCTCCCAACACTTGCCACCGTCCCACGTCTCGTACAATTAGTGGTGGGTCTATGAAATTAGGGTGCCACTAGTTTTCCTTGACTAGACGGGTTTGTATCGGATACTTACACGCATAAGTGTTGGTTTGCTTATCAAAGTCATCTTAATGGTTAAGGACTTTGGGGCATAAAGGTTGGGAGCCTAGACATAAAGATGTCACCCAACAACGGGAGTCATATATGATATGATTAGCAAAGAGTTGCTTACCGATCTACCTTGTTTACTAGCGGTGACGCAAAAGCTCACTAGTAGACTTGTTAGTTGTGGATTCTGAATCACTAAGTATCAATGTGGGGATATTGATTTTAGTGGGAGTAAATTATTTTATTTTACTCGATCATGGATATTATGTCTTAGTATTTTGCATTTATTATTTTGTTGTAGATTAAAGGCACCTAGCAACACCACATCGTTTACCTTGCATTCGGTCCTTGAGAAGGACAAGTTGATCGGAACAAACTTTACGAATTGGATTCGTAATCGAGAATTGTTCTCGGTAGCCGAGAAAAGGGAAGGAGTTCTAGGCACCCCCTTACCAATAGATGATAATGTTAAGAAAAGCACGGGCGGTAGTCATGTGATGGCGATCCAAAACAAGCCGATATTTAAAAGGAAGGGCAATTCTTGGAAGAAGAAAGGTAAGGCCAAGGATAAGATCCCAATGCCAAACCGGGCGCCCAAGGCTAGTCCAGCTGCCAAGGCTGAATATTTTCATTGTAAGAAAATCGGTCACTGGAAAAGAAATTGTAAGGTGTACTTAGCTTCTATGAAAAGCAATGGAAGTAAGGGTACTTCCACTTTAGGTACACTTAATGTTTATGTTACATATATTTTCCTCGGCCGATTCTTATACTAATTCTTGGGTATTTGATACCGGATCGGTTGCTCATATTTGCAACTCGATGCAAGAAATGATAAGAAGTAGAAGTGTGGAACGAGGAGAAGTTGATTTCCGCGTAGGCAATAATGCGGGGAGTTGCTGCATTGAGCGTCGGAACGATGCAACTACACCTCCCGTAAGGATTTATTATGGAGTTGGATAATTGTTATTTTGTTCCTAGTTTGAGTCGAAACATTTTATCCCCCGCATGTTTGATGAAGGATGGTTATTCATTTGCGAGTGAAAACAATGGTTGTGTGATCTCTAAGGATAATATGTTTGTGGCTTGTGCATCCATTGTGAATGGCTTATTTGTTTTAAATCTTGATGATTCATCTATACGTAACATAAGTGCTAAAAGGTATCGACCTAATGATTTAAGTCCTACCTACATATGGCATTGTCGTTTGGGTCACATCAGTGAAAAGCGCATGAAGAAGCTCCATAACGATGGACTTTTAACTTCGTTTGATTTTGAATCCTACGAGACATGTGAAGCTTGTTTGCTAGGCAAGATGACCAAGATGCCTTTCTCAGGTTTTCCTGAGAGAGCCTCAGACTTACTGGAACTCATACATACGGATGTGTGCGGACCAATGAGTACGACAGCTAGAGGTGGATACCAATACTTCATAACGTTCACTGATGATTTAAGTAGATATGGTTATGTCTATTTAATGAAGCACAAGTCTGAAACTTTTGAAAAGTTCAAAGAATTTCAGAGTGAAGTAGAAAATCAACGTGGCAAGAAAATCAAGACCTTGCGTTACGATCGTGGAGGTGAGTATTTGAGACATGAGTTTAGCAATCATCTAAAGAGTTGCGGAATTGTTCCACAACTTACGCCACGGAACACCTCAAAGAAACGGTGTATCCGAGCGACGTAATCGAACCTTGTTGGACATGGTCCGATCAATGATGAGCCGGTCGGACCTACCATTGTCATTTTGGGGTTATGCTCTAGAAACCGCAGACTTTCACTTTAAATAAGGTACCTTCTAAGTCCGTAGTTAAGACACCATATGAGATGTGGACTGGTAAGACTCCCGGTTGTCTTTTATGAAAATTTGGGGTTGTGAGGTTTATGTGAAGAAACTTCAATCAGATAAATTAACACATAAATCGGATAAGTGCATATTCGTGGGATATCCAAAGGAAACCTTAGGATATTATTTCTACAACCGGTCAGAAGGCAAAGTGTTTGTCGCTCGGAACGGCGTTTTCTTAGAGAAAGAGTTTCTTAAAAGAGAAAAATGTAGACAGAAGGTGTATCTTGAAGAAGTTCAAGATGAGCTGCTTGGGCAAGATTTCACAATTGATGCTAATGTAGCTGAACGAGTTGAGATGCCCGTGGCAAGAGAAGCACCACCACAACCACGAAGGTCCGAAAGGGCACGTCGCGCAAGCGATAAGTTCAATCTCATGATCGCGGGAGAGCGCGACATATTGTTGTTAGACAATGATTAACCTATGACATATGCGGAAGCAATGATGGACCCGATTCAGAGAAATGGCAAAGTGCCATGAGATCCGAAATAGATTCCATGGATAACAATCAAGTTTGGAACTTGGTTGACCCGCCGATGGTGTTAAACCCTTAGAGTGCAAATGGATCTATAAGAAGAAGAGGGACATGGATGGAAATGTTCACATCCATAAAGCTTGACTTGTTGCAAAAGGTTTTCGACAAGTTCAAGGAGTTGACTACGACGAGACATTCTCACCGTAGCGATGCTTAAATCTATTCGGATCATTCTAGCTATATTTGCATATTTCGATTATGAGATATGGCAGATGGATGTCAAAACAGTTTTCCTAAATGGAAATACGGCGAGGATGTGTATATGACACAACTTCGAGGGATTTGTTGATCCAACCTTCGCTTTGATGAGGTGGTAAAATGGTTTGGCTTCATTCGAGTGAAGAAGAGCCTTGTGTTTACAAGAAGGCAAGTGGGAGCTCGTAGTATTTCTAATCTTATATGTGGATGACATATTGCGGTTGGAAATAACATTCCTATGCTTGAGGCCGCTAAGACCTCATTAAAAAATAGTTTTTCAATGAAGGACTTAGGTGAGGCGGCATACATTTTGGGCATCAAAATCTATAGAGATAGATCAAAAACGCTTATAGGATTAAGCCAAGACACTTACATTGATAAAGTGTTGAAAAGGTTCAACATGGAAGAGGCAAAGAAAGGGTTCTTGCCTATGTCACATGGCATACATCTTAGCAAGACTCGGTGTCCTTCGACAAGCGATGAGCGGGAACGCATGAGTAGAATACGGTATGCTTCGGCCATCGGATCTATTATGTATGCAATGATATGTACACGTCCGGATATTTCGTATGCACACAATATTACAAGCGAGATACCAATCTAATCCAGGTGAGGGTCACTGGACGGCGGTTAAAATTTTTTTTTAAGTACTTAAGAAGGACTAAAGGCATGTTCCTAGTCTATGGAGGTGAGGAGGAGCTCGTTGTAACGGGTTACACCGATGCTAGTTTCCAAACCGACAAGACGATTCAAAGTCGCAATCGGGATACGTATTTACGATAAATGGTGGAGTTGTGAGTGGAAGAGTTCTAAGCGAGGAGACGAGTGGGCGATTCTACAACGAAGCCGAGTACATCGCGACTTCGGAAGGCGCAAAGGAGGGTGTTTGGATAAGGAAGTTCCTTTACGAACTTTGTGTGTTTCCGAGTGTCTCTAGCCCATTGGATCTTTATTGTGACAACAATGGGGCTATTGCGCAAGCAAAGGAGCCAAGGAACCACCAAAAGAATAAACATGTCTTGCGGAAATTTCATCGATACGAGAGATCGTTAGACGAGGTGATATCAAGATATGCAAAGTACACACGGATTTGAATGTTGCGGATCCTTTGACAAAACCCCTTACACGGCCCTAAGCATGAGGCGCACATGAGTGCTATGGGTATTAGATATATTCTAGATTAGCTCAAGTGCAAGTGGAAGAATGTTAGAAATATGTCCTATAAGGAATTATAGAGATGATTATATTTCATTATATCCATGTCACTTGGTTCTTTTATTGAATATCCATGAAAGGCGACTTGTATTTGATTGGCAATTATGTGAATTGTTTGTGAAACTCTTTTACTTGTATGGTTATTCAAAAGTTGTCCCTAGTATGAGTTAATGACTAGCACATGAATTAGTTGATGACTATGTTTCACAAGTCATGAACATGGAGATGTATAACTAATAATGTGGGCACATGTATGACATGGGGTGGACGGTGACCCAATTTGAGACCTTGTTCTCTGTTTACACAACGTGTACGCTATGTCCTTAGACTTGAGATTGTCGCATGTACTCAAGATGTGAATTGACCTACTTAGGGGCCATCAACCGCTACTCCGTAGCTGGGTAGTCATAAAGATGGCTTTCGGGTTTGTCGGGAAGCATCTTTGTGAGGCATGCTCAATCAAGATAGAATTTGCCCCTCTACTTGAGAGAGATATCTCTGGGCCACTCGAGTGATCGGATCAAGAAATGCATGGCCGTCTTTGGGTTAAGGGTTAACCCCCTTTTGATGATCCGAATTGCGGTGTCGAGAAAGAGAGGTCGGCTTGGAGCTAGACCAAATATCGTGAGGCAAAGGGAATAGCATGTATGAATTGTTGTGATGGTTTGTCGATAAGATCTTTACGTATGCATAGGAGTTGACATGTCTTGCTAGAGACCGCTATCAACTATTGATCGAGTAATGTACTCGGGTCAAGTCTATGTGTATGTGAACCTATAGGGTCACACACTTAAGGGGTTGGAAGTCGAATGAGGATGAATATACTTGCATAGTTGACTCTAGTGCAAGTGGGAGGCTCGTTGGAAATATGCACTAGAGTCAAGCTGGATTTGATCCACTAGTGGGCTCGGATGGATTTGATCCATTATGGTGTAAAAGTCCTAATGGGCCACAAATGTTGTAAAGCCCATTAGTATTGGAAGGGGTACACCATCTATTAGTCCCGTATTGCTAAGGGCTTGTTTGGGAAATGGAGGATTGAAGTGGATGGAAGAGGATTGAAGGGGATTTTGGGAAATTTTGAGTTATAATGGAAATTCCTCCACCCCAATACCCTTCATTCCCCTTCATTCCACTAATTCCCAAACAAGCCCTAATGGATGATGGTGTGGGGGGTTTTCCTCCCAATAAATATGGACCACACCCTCCGAAAAGACACAACTTTCTCAAGTAGCGAGCCCGCGCCGCCAACGCTCTCTCCTCGTCGCACTCGCGGACCTAGCGATCCGGCGTGCGTCGCTTCCATCTCCGTACGTGTGGATACCTTGGAGGTGCTACATGCGGAGCACTTGGATCGGACGAGCCGCACGTGCAAGTCAAGAAGGACGTGAGCAACCGCACCGCTGCTACCCTCGACGCGTTCGTCTACATCGAGACGGTTCCGCCGCATGCCGCGCGTCTAGTGGTAATCCCGTGATCTACGACGGCGGCGGTTCTGTTTTGTGGGAAAATTTTATTTTGCGCTAGCGTAGCCACCCCGTTTCCCTTCACCTGCCGCGGTAGTGCGTGCGACACCGGCAAGAAGCTCCAGGCGGCGGCCACGACGGTAAGCAGCAAGAACTTCGCAGCGGAGCGATGCATAGTGATCCAGTGATGGCGCTGGCGTGCCCATTAACTGGCAATCAGCTAAAGCTTACTGCTAGTAAAGTGCTGTTAGATATCGGAGCTCTGTGTGTGCTCTTAAATTTCTGCTGCGATCAAATAATATATAGAGCATGTTTGGATCACGGGGGCTAAAATTAGCGACTAATTTTAGCCTCTAACAGAGCTAATCTTCCAAACGGGTGGGACTAAAGTGAGACTAATTTTAGCCTTGAGGCTAAAATTTGCTAGCTGGGGTGGGAGGAGCTAAAAGGGGCTAAAAGGGGCTAAAAGGAGAGGAGAGAGAAGTTAGGGGAGAGAAATGCGAAGTAATTAATGCTCTTTTAATGCGGTTTAGCCTCTGCTTCCAAACAGATGGGGTGACTAAAGTTTTTTAGCCCGACTAATTTTCGTCATAGGGCTAAAGGTGATCCAAACATGCTCATAGTCTACCGGTTGTCAAGAAATCCAATTTAAAAGATGTGTGCATATCTTTGAGTACATCATGAGCACCGTAATAAAAAAAAGTCTTGCAAACTCAGAGCTGGTTCGGTTACTCTGGAACGAGTCTCTGGAATAATTCTCAATTGGAATGTTTCACTAATTTGTAACCGAAGTCGGCGGGGAGAAATCTTTATCTTTTTTTTCTATCGGTAATGCTCAGGATTCCGGATGGAGGGAAAAAATTATCTCCACCACAGTCTATTCTCCTACAAAAGAGAAGTACATCGTAAATATCCACCACCCGAGTCTATTCTCCTACAAAAGAGAAGTACATCGTAAATATCCACCACCCGAGTCTATTCTCCTCCAAAAAGGGCTGTACATCGTAAATATCCCGTCCGACATCGGATGCCCACGCGGTCTTTTCTCCACCACGGTACATCGTAAAATTCCCGCCCGTAATTTACTGACCGTTTTCCGTTTTTTTTTATTACACGAAAACGATTCGAAAGCGGGAACTAGCCGTCAGAAACAGGGTCGAAATCGGGGGAAGCTTTTTACCGACCGAATTATCAGTATCTTGTAATTTCTTAGGAATTTCCGACGGAGGCGCGGCTACGGGGGTATGCGGGTGGGCCACGGCATACCCCGTAGATTTTGGCCCAATAGCATTACAACCCAACATTGAATCAAAAAAAACTCCATCCTCTCTCTGTTACGGAAGAAACACGCGGAGGACGACGCTTCGTTCCGCGACTGCCGTGGTGCCACACGGAATTCCGCGTGACGCGCCGACGCCGGACGCCGTGCCTCGCCGTGCCTCCGTGTCCCATGCCCGAGTGCCCGTCCGCCCGACACCGGCGGTTTGGCCTCCGGCGGTCCGGCCGTTCGTCAATCGGCCACACCGGCGACGACCGGCGAACGCCGTTACGCCAATCTGCCGTCCTGGTTACGCCAATCTGCCGTCCTGCCGGCTGCCGTGCAAGTGCAAACTGCGGCAGCCGCACGCTGCGATCTAGGGCTTATAGCCTTATACGGAGGTACTGAACTACGTCAATCCATTAATCCAATCTTCCATTCAATCTTTCTTATTTTTGTAACTAAATAAATATTGATGCATCTTGATTTTGATATGTAGAATTACCGATTAAATTATGAAGAGCAACGAGAGACATTAGATCTTTTTTCCAACTCCATGCGGTATAGAAGGCGGCAACGTTAGTGGCGGCTTCATCTCCTTGTGCATCTCTGTTCGAACCGTGGTTGAAGAGCAACCTCAAGAAGAAAATGATGTGATTGAAGAGAATGTGAATCTGATGCCACCTTCTTCGCCTTCAATTCCACTTGAAGATGTACTGCCACCGTCGGTTTATGACATCGATCGCCTTCCACGTGATCCAGGTGAAAGACTCCCTATTCAAAACTATCCTGTGAATGATCAAGATGCGATTCGAAGAGCATATATTCTTAAAGGTGCATTCAAACCTATAGAGCATAGTTTTCCAAAAAGGAAAATTGGAAAAAGAGACCGTCAATTCAACTATGTATGGCTTTTCAACCATGATTGGCTTGAATATAGTATTATGAAGGATTCTGGGTTTTGCTTTGTATGCTACTTGTTCAAGAAGGGTAATGGGTCAGATAGATTTATTGCACAAGGTTGGAGAAATTGGAATATAGGAGATGCAACACTTATGAAACATGTGAAATCTAAGGCACATAAGGCGACTCGGGAGAGATATATTGGTTTTATTAATCCCAAGGTTGCAATTGATTATAACATTGATAAGTGGAGTGATGAGGATCTTCGTCTTTAGAAGACTAGGTTGACTTATTCACTTAGATGTTTGAAGTTTCTTTTGCATCAAGGGTTGGCATTCGTGGACATGATGAAAGTGAATTTTCTAGCAACGAGAGGGAACTTCATTGAACTATTGAAATTTCTTGCGGCAAACGGTGAAGTAGTGAACAAGTATGTTTTGGAGAATGCTCCAAGTAATTGCACATTGACTAGCCCGGAGATACAACATCGGATCATTCATTGTTGTGCCATAGAAACTAGAAAGAAAATAATTGAAGACCTTAGTTCCGAGCCCTATGCAATTTTAGCGAGATGAGTCCGGTGACATATCACATAAAGAGCAACTAGCTCTTTGCTTGCGTTATGTTGATAAATTGGGAAGGCCTTGTGAGCATTTTATTGGAGTTGTTCATGTAGATGATACGAGCTCTTTATCACTTAAGGAAGCAATTGAAGCTTTACTTGTTAGTAATGGCTTGACTCCGGCTCGGATTCGTGGTCAAGGTTATGATGGGGCTAGTAATATGAAAGGAGGTATTAAAGGACTGAAAACATTGATTATGAAGGAGTCATCATCTGCTTATTATGTCCATTGTTTTGCATATCAACTCCAGCTAGTTCTTGTTGCCGTTGCCAAGGGTAATGCGAGTGTAAGGCTTTTTTTGATCAAGTATCTCTCTTGTTGAATATTGTTGGAATTTCTTGTAAACGGCATGGGATGCTTCCAAATGCTAGACTTGAGCGAGATCATGAAAGCACTTGATTGTGATGAACTTAAAATAGGGAGTGGATTAAATCAAGAGATGGGGTTGCCTAGGCCGAGTGAGACTCGATGGGGCTCTCATTACAAAACTATATGCAACATCATTGCTATGTATCTCGCAATACGTGATGTACTCTTCACTCTTGGAGAAGATACTTCACATAGGGCTAATTGGACAAAAATACATTTTATGCTTGGAGCGAGTTGAGTCCTTTGAGTTTGTTTTCATTGCACATTTGATGTTTATTATTCTCGGATACACAAATGAGTTATCTCGGTGTTTGCAAAGAAGGGATCAAGATATTCTTAATGTGATCTCACTTGTTAATGTGGCAAAGAATAGAATGCAACAATTGAGGTCGACGGTTGGAATCAATTTCTTGAAAGGGTCACTTTGTTTTGCAACAAACATGGTGTCCAAATCCCTACTATGGAAGAAAATTATGTGCCTTATGGAAAATCGGCACGGTATGCCCGAAACCAAACAAATGATGACCACTTCGAAGAGAAGTATATATTGGTGTTATTGACCAAATTAGCCAAGAGCTTGATTATCGATTTGATGAGATAAATATGGAGTTGCTTTCTTGTATGTCGGCTTTCAATCCTTCCAACTCATTTGCTTCTTTTGATACACAGAAGCTATGTAGACTGGCTGAGTTCTACCCAGACGACATTAAAGGTACTAATTTGCAAAAGCTTGAATTGCAACTTGATAATTATATTGATGACATAAGACAAGATGATTGCTTTAAAGACCTAGATAATCTTGTTGATCTCTCAGTTAAGCTTGTTGAAACAAGTAGGCATACAGTGTATGACATGGTTTACTTGCTTCTCAAATTGGTATTAATTCTACCGGTGGCGACAACAAGCTTGTTGAAAGGACATTTTTACGCATTGTCTTTAGTCAAACCTAAGAGAAGAAATAAGTTGGGTGATACTCTTTTGGATGATTGCCTTGTCACATTCATTGAGCGGGATATCTTCTATGAAGTGGATGAAGATGATATAATTCGGACTTTCATGACACTTAGAAAGCGAAGGGTAAACACGAACTAGTGTGGTAATCATCTTGGAACTATCTTTATATTATAAAGGTGTGTGGAAGTTTTTTATGCATAATTTGGACTATTTCTATTTTATTGTGGGTAACTGTTTAGTTCAAGTACTGAATTTATGATTTGATATGTTCATTTTGAATATTTACAAAGTTCTTATCAAATTATAATTATATATGGATTGTACCATTTTTATATTAGTAGAACCGAATTATAGATGAGTTTTACCATTTATATATTAGTAGAACCGAATTGTATATATAAAATTTTGTCTCGTGGCATACCTATTAGTAGAACCGAATTGTATATATAAAATTTTGTCTCATGACATACCTGTGGCAAAATCCTAGCTACGCCACTTATTTCCGTCGGTATTCCCGTTTTGTTGGGAGTGGACGTTCGAGTGGAGGCGCACCGATCGCTGGTGGAGTTAGAATCCGCGGACGTCTGCCATCCAATTTACCTGGGCGAGGTAGGACAAAACGATGCAACAAGAGCAGGCAAGAGTGGCCGTGCGTGTGCTGCTTTGGTGCACTTCTGTATTTACTGGGCCGGCCCACCCATTAGCTGGTGCTGCTGTAAAGACACCGCAGGGAGGAGCAAGCCACCATCCATCCACTATCGAGTTGTTTATCTATTTTTCTTTTGCCTGGTTCGATATGATCTCTTAACTGTCAATTGAAGGGTCAGCAAACCTGTATTTGCATACACCGATCGAAGACCATAGTGTCTACAATTAATTAAGCGGATGTGTCCTTGTTTGTTTGAGCCGTTCAACTTAATATCGCACTATCATGTATATAAATTGTATAATTTTGGTGCTACCTACCTATTTGAGGTATTCTTTCTCATGTATTATGTATGATTGTATCCACATTATTTAGTTGAATGTTTAAAGTATGCATGGTCGCGTTTCCCGAATGTAATAATCGATTCCCGACCGTTATTGATATGTTTCCGACCGATTTGTTTCGTTTCCGACATCCCATATATCCGATTTCGTTTCCGTCCCCGAATACAAATACGAAAACAAAAGTGGTTAGGAGCTTTTCCCGACCGCTTTCATCCCTACCACCAAGCGCCTACCATTTCTTTCTCTCGGTTCTCTCTCCCTTTTTCTTCTTCTTCCCCAAACCATGGACGGCATGGACGCAAGCTCCTCCTCCGGCAGCGACGGGCGCGGGCGGCCTCTCCTCGGTGGCGGTGTCGGATCCGGGCGGCCTCTCCTTGTTGGTATTTAAACCTCTCGACCTCCATATGAGGTACCCGCAGGAAGGTAGAAGAAGGTGGGGATCGCCATGATCTGGAACCCGAAGGTATGCGCAAGGACGCAAGACACAAGATTTATACAGGTTCGGGTAGCCGGAGTAGCTACCCTACGTCCTGTTTGGAGCAGTATATCGGGCCCTGCTCTTGGTGTTGTTCCCCGGAGGGATTGTGGATGTTCGGCTAGGTACCCGACCCTCCTTTATATTGTCCAGGGGCGGCTTCCTAGTTGGTTACAAGGTAGGAGTCCTAGTAGGATTACACGGAATGAGTCCTAGTAGAATTACAGGGGAATTCTAGTAGGAGTCCGTCTTCTTCCTTCCTTGCATGAATACCCGGGGTGTATGCCCAACAAGCCCCCGAGCACATTATAGTCGAGAGTAGTAGTCCGAGTAGTCTTGAAGCCCCTTCGAGTAGTTCTTGAGCGTCCTTGAGTACTGCTTGGAGAAGTCTTCAATAGTACTTGAACTGCCACGAGGCTGGAAGGTGGTCCAGCTCATCAGTCTTGAAGTCGAGATTATATGGAAGTGCGGTTGCGAAATCGCACTCCATATGGAGTAGCCTCGAGCCTTAGGTTGAGTTGTAGACTCTGGCTGAGGGTCAATCTTGATTCTGCTTCCGTCTTGAAAAATCAACTGATGGGTGTAGCCTAGTAGCCCCCGAGCCTTGGAACGATTGAAGAATCAATCCAAGGGTTTTCAGTGTTCGCGGAAGTCATCATCTGAATACTCTTGTAGCGTTCAGCCCCCGAGCTCGTCGCCAGGTGAGCTGTAGGAGCCACGTTGAGTAGTTGTTGGTGCTGAGCCCCCGAGCTAGAGAGCCAGCAGAGACTACTCGAGTTGTTGTCAAGTAGTGATTTGGTGTGTAGCCCCGAGTTTGGGAACTTGCGGCGTCGGTTGAGGTACGCGGAGCGTCCTGCGAAGTCGTCACCGAAGCTTGACCTGAAAGTAGAGATGCATACATTATGTAGCATTTTTTTAGAAATTGAATCTACTAATGACAAATACAAATATGAATATAGATGTAAATGTCATGTGTCATTCTCTTGTTTCGGTCGTAAGGCGTCGAGTAGTTAGCCTGATGTGGTTTAGCACCCAGTCTCTTTGGTCGCTGTTTAGCCATAGCCGCTGGGGGCGTGGAGGCATGACAGGAGAGCTGGTTTAAGCGCTCGGTCTCTGAGGAGCCTGTTTAGCCATAGCCGCTGGGGGCGTGGAGGCATGACAGGAGAGCTGAGGCTTTGCGTAGATCAAGGCGTGTGCTACTGGAGCAAGACCATTAAGAGGTAGAAGAAAGTAGTCGACATGGCGACAAGAGAGAGTGCGATTGCTCGTTGTTCCGCATGGCGGAGAGCAAGATTGCGCAGTGCCTCCTCAGGGTGCACCCGTTGTGCACCTCCAGCACTTAGTACACGAAACGTTGTGGCAAGAGCCTCCTAATTTGGTGCACCAAGCCTGTGACAGTCGGTCTACATCCCCAAGGAATAATTGACACGGTGTAGCTCTGCTGGTACATAGCCGTCGAGAGGCGTGCACAAAGTAGTATTTGGCGTTGGTTCCTGTATGTGGAAAACAAGCCAAAGAAAAAGTAATTATTGAAATAAGTGACTTAGCTTGATTCGTGGACGAGTGTCGACGAAGCCATGGCGGTCAGCGATGGAGCCGCGACGGTTAGTGCTGAAGTCGACTAGTCGGAGGCGGATCTGACTAGTTGTTGAGGGCGTAGCAGCCATGCTCAACTAGTTTACTAGTCGAAACTAGCCGAGATAAGTAGATGAAGTAGTCGACGATGAGTTGGTGCGGCCGCGAGACGATGTTGCAACAGCGCACGGTAGTTGAAGTAGAGCCGGTGCAGCCACGAGACGATGTCGCGGGGCGGTGCACAGTGTTGTCGAGGACGAGCGTCGATGTAGTTGTACTCAAGGAGTTGAAGTAGTCGGCGGGCGATTGTCGGGGGACAGCCACGAGGGTCCCCTAAAAAACGGGGGGAACCTCGCTTAAAACACGCAAAAACAAAAGCAAAACGCACCTCTTACCTAAACACACACGCGAGCACGGCCCACGCTGCGGTGGCCCCCCGCGGCCCACGCGGGGTGGCCCAATCTAAGGCCCCTCGAGCGGGTTCCGCCTCGCTCGAGGGCTCACGCCACCTCGAGCGGGTTCGCATCGCTCGAGGGCTCACGCCACCTCGAGCGGGTTCCGCCTCGCTCGAGGGCTCCTCACGAGCGCTTGCCCCCGCATGCGGGTACGGGCATTTGTGCACGACACGACGAGTCGCGCCATCACGCGCACGGGAATCACACCCCGGTCTTGTTCCGCCAAGTCCCTAGGGGAAACCCATCCCCACCACCGTGGGGAGCGTGCGATATGGCCGGTGTCGGCTCCGTGACACCGTGCCGCCCACTCCCGTACGACTAACACGCCGCGCCCTCGAAGGGGGGCCGGCCGCACCCTCAAACCCCTCTCATGACTGCGGGGTCAAACCATGACGTCGGGCGGCGGGAGCGCCATCCCCGCCCCTGCAGCGCCACGCCGGGCACTGCTACAACAACTCCGGCGTTGTTGAGAACGCGGGGATGGGGGACGCCACCATGTACGCCACTGTACCCTGTACGGATCACCGTCAACGGCTTCCTCGAGCCCGTTTGAAGACGCCCCGGCCAACCACTACGCCATCACCCTCGAAGCCGCCCCTCGTTCAAGTATCGGACACGCCGCGACGACAAGGCCGGGGCAAGAACCGCCAGGACGACCGCCAACTCCCCGGCGCTATACGCCATACCTCCACATGTAGCTAAACAGTGCGGCATGCCTGTAAATCACCCTCTCCTTGGTCTATAAAAGGAAGGTGATCCCCCTCGCTGCGGGAGGAGAGACATCGCACACACGCTCCTTCTCCCACGATATTGGCACTCACCTCAATCACTCCACTTGGGACTTGGAGGCCACGCCTCCTCTCCCGCCTCACTTGTAGCTGCCCCACTACAGGCACCCCGGTGCAAAGCAATACAGTGCCTCGAGCACACCACTGCTGGACGTACGGCCCCGGCCGGAACCAGGATAAACCCCGTGTCTTTAGTTGCTTAGCACCGACCATCGAGGGACAGATCTCAGCGCTTATTACTAGTTAGTGTCGGGTGCATTCCGCACCGAACGGTTGGCGCCCACTTCGTGGGGCACGCGCGGCGAAGGTCAACCCGTCATCGGCTCTCTCGATGGTGATTCGCACCAAGTACCGCGGTCGGCGTTACTCCATGGGCGGCTCGGACCCCCTCCCCACCGGGTTCGAAATCCGGTTTGGGGGCACGAACTTTCGGGCCACGGGGAACGGCTACTCGATGCGCCTCACTAGCAGTGAGGAGCGCGCGGGCGCCAAGCCGGGTCCGCCCGGTCGCCGCCGCACGCGCCGTCATGACACCAACACCCGCCGGCACGGATGTTGCGGGTCCATCGGCGCCACGGCGCCGCCGCCGCTCCGGCCGGCGCTCGCGTCGGGCGTAGTCGGAGCGCGGCATGCTGCGCGCGTCGCCTCACAACGCGACGCGCCCCACCGGCGTGACGATCGCCGCCCGGCGAGGGGAGCGCTCGGTCTCGGACCGCGCTTCCCCATCGGTCCGCGCGGCGGCGCGCGCCGGCCTAGGCGAAGCGCACGACGCATGCGCCTTGAGACGTGCCCGCCAAGGGCGCGCGGACGGCGGCCGGCCGAGCTTCCGGCTTGCGCCTCGCCCTCTTCGACGACCTGGCGGGTCTCGAGGGGCTGCGGCACGCGGCTCCACCGGCTCTGCTCGGAGGAGTTGTAGGCGGCTGCCGGCGTCTCGGCCGATTGGTCGCATGCCCCGGCGCGGTGCGCGAGGCACCGGACGACGCGAGCAAAAGAAATCAAAAGGGGAACGGACCCTCGAAGGGAAGATCAACAAAACAAGAAACGAAGTGGCAACTCACCATCAACTTTGCTTCTTCTCCACCTCGAGAGCCGGCGCTCGGCCTCGGCCGCCTACGCAAGGCGACGACCGGTGGCGCTCTGCTCCTCGAGGGAGCGGACCTGGTCTGCGTTCGAGATGCTGAGGGGGATCAGCTCCCCATCGAGCTTCGAGACCTCGACATCCCGCTCCTCCGGCGACTTCGTGCCCTCTCGAGAGCGCACGCTCCCGCTCGAGCGTCGGCCAGGGGCATCAGCGAGGGCGGCCCGCTCCTACTGGAGCTGACCCTCGGCCTCTGGCGGGCGGCATGCTCTGCCGGAGCTTCTCCTCCGCCGTGGCGACCGCGGCGACCTTGGCGGCGAGGGCGGCCTTCGGCTCTTCGGCCTCCTTGGCCCTCCGCTCGGCCTCCCGCGCCCTCTCCTCGACCGGCTTTGCGCCGGGAGCGCGCATCCGAGAGCCACGCGCGGACCTCCCGGTTGCGGGCCGGACGGACACCACCTCGCCTCCCGGTCGGTCGCCACGGTGCGCGCCCTCTCCGGATCCCTCCTCGCCGCTGCGGCGCCTCATCCCGGTCGATGAGGGCGTGCGAATCCGCTCGATGGCGGAGGGACGCGTCGTGGCTGCCCCTCCAACTCTAGGAGGCCGGTCGCGCGAGCCACCGCCGGTACGACGGCCCGGCCCGTCCCGAGTCCTCAAGGCCTCCGCGAGGGGCGTCGAAGGCGTCGCGCCGCTCCCCGAGGCCGGTGGAGTTTGGCGTTCATGCGGTCGAGGGCGCCGTACTGTCGCGGGCGCGGAGCTCCGGCTCCCGCCGCCGGCGGACGAAGACCGATAAGCGTTGAGAGACAAACACGAAAACGACGAGATCAAATAAAAAAGCAACGGCGTCATGCACGGAAGACATGCCACGCGGGGCGGCGTGGATCCGCGGCGCCTCGTTCGACGCTCGGTTGAGCGAGGTGCGGTGGCCGCGCGGCTCCTCCCACGGTGCTTGCTCCTCTTGGGCGTCGACGAAGAGGGGGGATGGCGCGTCGACGCGCTCCTCGCCCCCTCGCCCGGGTCCGGCCGTCGGACCGCTCGAGCCGGCGGGGGCGGCGCGGGACGAAGAGGCCTCGACGCGCGCGCCTCGAGCCCCCGGCCACCATGTGGCGGTCCCGCCGTATGACGAGCTTCCCCGCCGAGGCTCGGGGGGCGCGGCGTGGGCGAGCTTGCCCACGGGTCCCACCGGGCGGCGGGACGTCGTCGTCCGGGATCTCCACCGCCGTCGCACGGGGGGCGCCGGCGAGGGCGGGCTCCTTGCCTGCACTCACCGCGACCGCCTCCGGCCGCGCCTCCGTGGTTGCGGGGCTCCTCGCCATGGCGCCGCGGCCGCCGCCTCTGCCCGCGTCTCGGTGGCCGCGGACGCGGGACGGGTCTCCACGGCCGACGTCGCCGGCGGCCGCCACCACGGCCCGGCGCCTCCGCCGCCGGGCCGTATCTCCACCGCGGCCGTCGCTTGTCGCGCTTTCACCACGGCCGGCGCCCACCGTTCCTTTGCGACCGCCGGCGCGGCCGGTGGGGCGGTGTCCACCGGCCGTGGCCCTTAGGCCTCGGCCGCGCTTTGCGAGCCGCCCGCTCGCCGCCGCCGCCGTGCTTGCACCCGCCCGCGGCGCCCTCGATGAGCGGCCCCGCCGGTTGGGATGGACGCATCCGCCCTCGGCACCTTGGTCGGTGTGAGGGGGCACGGTTGGCGCCACCACGTGGACATGGAAACAAACCATCGAGGTTCCCGCCCGTCGAGCGCGCAACCCCTCGAAAGCAAAATCCTTACCTCAAGGAGGAGAAGGCCCGCTTCCTCTTCCTCGAGGCCCCCGCCGACGTCGTGGGCGCGGCCGCCGCCGCGCCTCCGGCCACCTCCACCGTGCGCGCGGGCTCCGCCACATGCACATGCTCCGCCTCGCGGGCGGGGCGCGCCTACGAGGCGCGCACGCGACGCCTCCGCGGCTCCCGCCGCCTACGTCACTGGACGCCGGTAGCGGGCGCCTGCGCGCCGCCCCGGGCGACGGTTCTCCCGCCATCGGAGCGGCTCCCGGTGACGGGTGGCGGCTCCCACCTATCGAGGAGGACCGCCCCCCTATCCTCTTCCTCCTCTTCCTCGTCCGACGACGAGTACTCCTCCGTCCCGGCGAGGGAGAGTCCTGCTTGCTCGCGCGGCCGAGAGCTCCTCGCTCCTCTCGCTCCCGGCGCTCCCGATGCCGCGCTTCGCGCTCCCTCTGCGGTCCACCCGCTCCCGCTCTCGGCTTGTTGCGCCGCGCGTGCGGCGCGTGGGATCGGGGGCGTAGGCGGGTCGGACTTCGCGGCGCTCACGCTCACCATCGCGGGGGGTCGGACGAAGCCTTAAAATGCGCCGGCGACCCAAGAAACCGGCGAGACAAGAAAGGAAGTCGGGAAGTCCACTCACCACCCGGCCGACGGGGAGCATCTCGAGCGCCCACGGGGGCCGCGTCGTCGCAACGCCACGACCTAAGGTCGATAGCGCACCGCGCCGGGACGCCGCATGCGCTGCGGGAAGGGGTCCCGCAGCCGGTCGTGACTCCGCCAACGCGACGGGGTCCGCATCCTCACGCATCTCGAAGATGCGGAGCGGCCTCTCCATGAAGGGGGCGACCCGCCGGTGGTGGAGGTTGGCGAGGACGCATCCCGCGGTCGGCCCGCGGTCCGCCGACCTCTTCAACGCCACCACGAGCGAGTCCCGGCCCGCGCCGGTGCGAGGGCGGAGACACCCGGTGGTACCGGGGAGGCGGCCCTCTCCCGGAGCACCTTGTCGGTGTAGGGGGGGAGGGCGGGGGGCGGCGTTTCGGAGGTAGAACCACCCCTGCTCCCCGGTCAGGAGTTGTTGGTAATCATCGTGCGGGGGATGTACTCCTCCCCTCGCGCGAGCTCCCGCACCGCGAGCGCCAAGCCGCCGGCGCGCGCGGCGGCGAGTCCTCGGCTCCGACGTCGACAACGTGTGTAGCTCCGCGCGGAAGAGGTGGACCCAGAGATCCCAGTTCACGGGGATCCCCAGGAAGCCCTCGCAGACGCCGACGGACGTGGCTGCCTGCGAGATCACGTTCGGCGCGAAGTTTTGAAGCTCCACGCTGTAGTGGTAGCATAGGCCCCTCAAGAAGCGGCTCGCCAGCGCCGTGAAGCCGCGCTCGTGGAAGCGCACGAAGCTGATGATGTACCCGTACGGAGGGTTGGGAGCTCGCTCCCTCTCCGACGGCACAATCCACTCCGCCGGCCGCCCATCGACATTCGCCGCCGGTGGCCGCCGGCCTCGGGCCGATTCAAGGCCGGCCCTCGTCGCCATCGAGCGCTCCCACTCCCGGCGGGTCGATGATGGTGAGGGGCTGCGGAGGGGCATACTAACGGGCGGAGGAACAAGGAAGCGGAAGAGAGAGCGGCTCCGAGAGCAAGATCGCAAGGGCAAGGGCGGCTTGGGGGCCGGAGTGCAAGAGGCAAGGGCGGCGAACGCTAGGCGCAAAGGTAAAAAGCCGCCCCTTCTCCGCCTATCGGTTATAGGCCGCGAGGCATGCTCTCCGGAGCGCACGTCCGCGCGCGTGCTTGCGGATGAAATGCTCGCTCACGCGGCAAGCGGGGCCCACGACGGTCGCGGCGGCCGCATAACCGCACGCGCGCCATCATCATGGCACGGTAAGCCGGAGGGCCGCGGCGGAGCGGTCACGTCCGCCGCCCACTCCGCCCACTACGCGCGCGCGCGCCGCGCGCCGAAAAGGTGTGCCCGCGCCGCGCATGACTATAGCCGCGACTGCGGGCATTAAATGGCCCTGTCCCTTACCAAGTAAGGAGGACCCTCGAGTGTCCTGAGCCCTTGGCTCAAACAAGACTGACCCTCAAAGGGTGAAAATACCGACCAGTGGCCTTGAAGCCTGTTCGAAATAAACAGGCGCCACAGGTGCCTTCGATTTACGGAAAGTGCGATCGGCGGTTCGAGGGCCGGCATGGCCAAGGACCCTCGAAGCTGCGGTTGCGAAAGACGGGAGCACTCGGTGCTACCCCCGCACGGCCATGCGATTAGGGGTTCGAAACCCGACCCTCGACGGGTTCGAACGGGTGCCCCCGGATCACCGAGTCGGGGACAACGAGGGCACGCGCATTCGAGACTCTCCTCGAGCCCGTCGGCTCGAGGGTGCCCCACTTGTCGTGTTCGAGAGCCGGCAAGGGCGGCTAGCGGGGGATCCCACCGAGGGAGAGCTTCCGCGCCTTCGGTCCCTAGCGAATGGGGCCGAGCCCCACCTAGCAAACCCATGCAAACGCTTTAATGGACGAGTCTCGGACCACGAGCCTACCCTTATCGAACGGGGCATGGGCGTCCGCCTGAACCACCCGCTAACGGCTCAATGAGGAATCCGCAATCCGCGACCCGATCGATGGGGGTTGCGGAAACCTCACCCTCCGTCCCGCGGAGGGACGGTGAGGGCGCGTCTAAAACGGGGTCGAAGAGCTCGCCCGATCGCCTCGAATGGGCCCGAGGCTCGGGGGTTCGACGCATGGCTACACCTCGTGGGATGCACCGGCCGCGAATAGTGCTAATCGCGCGTGCGTCACCGAAGCCGGCCGAAACATTGTCTACGCGGTTGGAACACGTACCACGCCCACCGACCATATTCGCGGTGAAACCCCTGCGGGGAGCACCCACGCTCTGCGGGGGCTCGGGGCTAGACCGCGGGTCCGCCGACGCGGCCCCACGGAAGGCATTTGCAACCGGGGGGAAGAGCGTCCTATCGGTAGGCTTCGGCACTGCGGGAGCACGGCGGCGCACACCCGCATATGCTTGGGGGCTACGGTTGGGGACGCCACGAGGGTCCCCTAAAAAACCGGGGGAACCCCGCTTAAAACACGCAAAAACAAAAGCAAAACACACCTCTTACCTAAACACACACGCAGGGCACGGCCCACGCTGCAGTGGCCCCCGCGGCCCACTGGGGTGGCCCAATCTAAGCCCCCCTTGAGAGGGTTCCGTCTCGCTCGAGGGCTAATGCCTCCCTCGAGTGGGTTCCACCTCGCTCGAGGGCCAACACCTACCTCGAGCGGGTTCCGCCTCGCTAGAGGGCTCGCGCCACCTCGAGCGGGTTCCGCCTCGCTCGAGGGCTCCTCATGAGCGTGCTCGCCCCCGCACGCGGGTATGGGCATTTAATGCCCACGACACGGCGAGCCGCGCCATCACGCGCACGGGAATCACGCCGCGGCGGCTGTTCCGCCAACTCCCTAGGAGGAACCCATCCCCGCCCCGTGGGGAAGCGTGCGATATGGCCGGTGTCGGCTCCGTGACACCGTGCCGCCCACTCCCGTACGGCTAACACGCCGCGCCCTCGAAGAGGGGCCGGCCGCACCCTCGAACCCCTCTCATGACTTTGCGGGGTCAAACCATGACGTCGGGCGGCGGGAGCGCCATCCCCGCCCCTGCCGGTGCCACGCGCGGGCCTTGCTACAACAACTCCGGTCTTTGTTGAGCACGCGGGGACGGGGACGCCGCCACGTACGCCGCGTACCCCGTACGGATCACCGTCAACGACTTCCTCGAGCCCGTGCGAAGATGCGGCGCGGCCAACCACTACGCCATCACCCTCGAAGCCGCCCCTGTTCAAGTCCCGGACACGCCGCGACGACAAGGCCGGGCAAGGACCGCTAGGACGGCGCCAACTCCCCGACACTATGCGCCATACCTCCACATGTAGCTAAACGGTGCGGCATGCCGTAAATCACCCTCTCCTTGGTCTATAAAAGGAAGGTGATCCCCCTGCTGCAAAGAGAGACATCACACACATGTTCCTTCTCCCACGATATTGCCACTCGCCTCAATCACTCCACTTGGGACTTGGAGGCCACGCCTCCTCTCCCGCCTCGCTTGTAGCCGCCCCACTACGGGCACCCCCCGGTGCAAAGCAATACGGTGCCTCGAGCACACCAGCCTTGGGACGTACGGCCCCGGCCGGAACCGGGATAAACCCCGTGTCTTTAGTTGCTTAGCACCGACCATCGAGGGACGGATCTCGGCGCTTATTACTAGTTAGTGTCGGGACTACATTCCGCACCGACAGCGATGTCGTCGTACTCGCGTACATCCCTTGTGTGCATCAAACGTTGAAACTTGGAGCCTTGTGGTGTAGCTTTGCGTGTGTGCATAGCAAAGAACTTGCCTCCATGGTCTTCACGTGTGTGGGTCACAACTAAAACAGAGACGCCCTGCTCGAGTTCTGTATGATCCTGAAACGCACTCGTGCCTACGTGGAGATGCCTCTGCAGGTGTGAGCTCTTGTCGATTTTGATACAGACGCAACAGCAAGCCGAATTCTCCTTGGACTCGGCGATGACTTCTGCTGAGCACGAATCTAGATAGGGCAATGAAGAATTTGTTGACCACATGGACGCAGATTCCGCTGATCGTTCCGATTTCGAACTCGACGACTGTTGTGTGGACGGGGAGATTTTTACCATTTTGACCACGAAAGCGGTGGGCTTCTCTAAAATGACCACCGGACACCGGGCTTCGCTAAAATGACCACAAATCCATTGTTCCATACACTACAATGACCAAACCTGAGTTTTACAATTTTTGTAATGTTTTCTTAACTTTCTCTCCGAGTGAACGGACCAAACTACCCTTACCATCTCTCTCCATCTGCTCGCGAACTCTCTCGATCTGGAGTCTGTCTCTCTCCCTCGCGAACTCTAGATCGATGGAGCCATCTCCGGCTCCGGCGCCACCCCCGCCCGCGGCCGGCCGCGCCCCCGCCCGCGGCGCCTGCGCCGCGGCGGCCTCGCCCCCCGCCGCGCCGCCGGTACCGCGGCGGTCGCGCCCCCGCCGCGACGCTCCGCCGCGACGGAGGAGGCCGCGGACGAGGAGGGAGTCAGGGACACTTTAGTCTTTTCCTGTAGCAAGATAGTCTCAACATCTGTTGTGGTCATTGTAGCGTATGGAACAACGGATTCGTGGTCATTTTAGAGAAGCCCAGTGTCTGGTGGTCATTTTAGAGAAGCCCACCGCTTTTGTGGTCAAAATGGCAAAAATCTCGTGGACGGGGAACGAGGGCACGAAATTTGAATTTGATTGACAGGAACTCCACGACTTGCTCTGGGTTGAAACTCGGTGACTTGCTTGCCGTGAAGTAGATCGATCTTTGCTTAGGACACGAACTTGACAGCATGCCGACAGACAAAACGGAATTGATTCCACGTCGGATGGATGTTTCTGCGGAGCCGTTGAGTTGCAATTTGATGACGAGGTCCTTCGAATTCACCCGATGATCTTGACGATGGCCCCACGGTGGGCGCCAGCTGTCGGTGTCTAAACCTCTCGACCTCCATAGGAGGTACCCGCAGCAAGGTAGAAGGTGGGGATCGCCATGATCTGGAACCCGAAGGTATGCGCGAGGACACAAGACACAAGATTTATACAGGTTCGGGTAGCCGGAGTAGCTACCTTACGTCCTGTTTGGAGCAGTATATCGCGCCCTGCGCTTGGTGTTGTTCCCCGGAGGGATTGGGAAGTTTGGCTAGGTACCCAGCCCTCCTTTATATGGTACAGGGGTGGCTTCCTAGTTGGTTACAAGGTTGGAGTCCTAGTAGGATTACACGGAATGAGTCCTAGTAGAATTATAGGGGAATTCTAGTAGGAGTCTGTCTTCTTCCTTCCTTGCATGAATAACCGGGTTGTATGCCCGACACTCCTCCCCTCCGGTAGCGACTGGTGTGGTGCGGGTTGTCGCCGCGTGGAGCTCGCGGCGGCCAGGGTGGAGGCGCTCGGGCGCGGGCGGCCTCTCCGGCGGCGGAGCCCCTTGCGGGCGGGAGCGAAGCCCCCGGGCGGCGCGAGCCTTGCTCCCCGTGGCAAGAGCGCAAGGGCGCACGCGGCGGCCTCCGCACGGAGCTCGCCGGTGGACAAGGCTTCGCTTCCCGCGGCCAAGCGCGAGAGCTCACTGGCGGCGTGGGACGCTGCTCCTTGTGGCCAGGAGGAGGAGCTCCAGGCAGCGGTCATGGTGGCCAACAGGCAAAGTTTGGGGGCTGTTGCAAGTGTATGGTTCATGTGTTTGGGATGTTTCTGAAGAATGTTTGCAAGTGTTTCATGCGAATGTTGCAAAAGTAGATCTAGATGTTGCGATGTTGTAACTATTTCAGACACATGTTGCATGTGTATTAATCCGGATGTTGCAAAAGTAAATTTAGAAGTACTGTTGCAGACGTCGAGTTTCGATGTTGTAGACACATGTTGTTAGGTGTTACAAACATTAAATTTTAATGTTGCGGATGTTGAGTTTCGTTGTTGCAGACATATGATGTTTGGGTGTCGAGGAGGAGGAGGGGGGCCCCCTGATGTTGGATGTTGCACGCAACATGAGTCGTTGTTTTGATGATGTTGCAACATTTTGTTTCTCGTGTTTCATCTGCTACTCTAACATGTCGCGACATATGCATGGATGGTTCACTGTGATTTAGCAAATGTTGCGGATGTTCAGTTTCGATGTTGCAGATATGTAATGTTGGGTGTTGTGTCAAGGAGGAGGGGAGGGAGGGCTCCTGATGTTGGATGTTGCACGCAACACAAGTCACAATATGGTCGCAACATAGTCGCAACATGGTCACAACATGTGGGGGAGGGGGAAGAAAGACGCCCGATGTTGGATGTTGCACGTAACCTCGTTCGCAACATGCTCGGAACATGTTCGCAACACGCTCGCAACATCGTTCGTTGAATGTTACAACACGACGGTTCGCAACATCGGAAAAGCTCTTCACAACATCGCAAAAGTTGTTCACAATATTTGCTATGCCTCGGAACGCGATCGACAGCTGATAGGCTCCCTTCATCCGAATCGTGCGGCCCAGGACCCGTCCGATGCTAGCGCCCGGATCGGACGTCCGGGCGCTAGCAGCTCCGTTTTTTTATTTCAAATCCGTTTAATTCATAGGAGAGTTCAAGCCGAACTGCTACTCAGGGGCTGCTTAATTTGTATAATCTTGACAAGCTGGCTTGATTCCTAAGTTTAATTCGAACTCTAACCCAACGGACCAGGGGCATCATCTGGGGGCTTTTATTTGGAGAATCTAGAAAAACCTAAGTGCTTATTGTTAATTAAATCATTAAAGAGAGGAAATAGCACTAAAAAATAAAGTAGGAAGTATTGCATAAGTTACAACTTAATGGACGTCAGTTTCCTACCAGACCAACTGTAACATCCCGGATGTTTAAAAATCCTAATGTCATGTGTTAGCACTACCAAATCATGTTTAGTACAAATTGACACACAATTGACAAAGTCAAACCCTAGTTATGGGTCAAACTCCTTAGAACTCTATACCCTTTAATGGTTTTCTTGCGCGTTTTTCCAGAATCTTCTATAGAACCTATGCTGTGAGATGACTTGATTAATTAGTACTTCTCTAAATATGAATTTAGGTATATTCTCTTGAATTTTTAAAGATCATATTGATGCCAAAAACCTTACCTGAATTTGCAAAAGTTTTCTTCCGGGAAGAATTTTCATTTGAAATCTGTAATAGCAATAGCTATGATGCCGGTTCCAAGCAAAATGGGGTATTTAATATTTATAAAACCTACCTAAAAAGTTTAATGCTTTCCAGTGATCTCTAAATGTGTTGTTCTGGTTTCACAAAATTGCTAGACACGCAAACATGTGTGCCCTCTCCAGCTATTCTTGGCCAACTACCGTGCCGCCTGTCCGCCTGCATGCACACACACACGGACACACGGCCAGGTGACGTGCCCCGTGGCGCCCCACATCTGCCTCGCGGGCCCCACACAAACGCCGTCCGTTCCGTCCCTGTGAGGGGAAAACAGAGCCCCTCCTCTACCGCTCTCTCTCCCTCTATTTCCTCGTTCTTTTCTCTAGCACGCAGTGCCGTTCCGCCCCTCCGCTGGCCGTCGCCCACAAGCGACGCCGGCCGGCCGGTCCCTCTGGCCAGCAAAGGGTGGGTCCCTCCTTCTCCTCTCCATGATTTTTTCATCTCCTCAAGATTTCAGTTCAATCTGGCTGTTTACAGGTTCTTCCCTAACTCCGGTGAAACAAAATCAAGTCTGATCTCCTCTATTGTTGCTCAACTTTAGAGCTCCAAAACAGTGTTGGTGAGCCCCTCATCACTTCCCACCACTTTCCCAGTCGATTCCAGTGACGAGCTCGCCGGATTTTGAGCTCCATCACCGGCCATGGCACTTGAGGACCTATTTGTGATTGGGATTCTTGTCTGGGGACCTAGTTGTAATTTTCGAGGACCTATCTGCAAATCCAGAGACTTGGTTGTAATAAGCTTCTTTAGGGTTTCAACTTCAAATTAGAAAAATCATTAAAAATCATAGAAAAATAAGAAAATGCAAATCTAATTTTGTTGGGTTCCTGGTGATGAAATCTACCTTTTCTAGAAAGGTTGTATAGGGTTTTTCTCTATAGTTTTTGAGTTAAAAATTCGAACTCAATTTTAAGTGTTTTTGTTATAATTTAAAATGTACTCATGTTATGGAGTTGAATTTCGGATATGATATTAGTTATTGCATGTTTAGACTCGTGACAAAAATTGACATGAGCTTGATGTGTATATATTTTCATTACGATTTATGTAAGCTTTATGCTAGATTAAACTTGATGCTTTTTATAGAACTTTTAATAAACTTTTCTTTAAGCACAAGTGCACCCAGGGCTTTGTCTTTATTAATAGTACCTCTGGTAGGATGAATATGATTTTAGGATGCGTTTTGGTTTGTGTTTTGGATTTAATCTTGTGTAGGAGTTTAAATTAAAAATTTGAAAAATAATTTGAATATGCATCTATGCTTTAGTGAGAGGCTTAGATTTGACCTAAATTAGTTTTAGGAGAAAGTTGAGATAAAAAAGACCAGTAAATATTTTTATAAGATTTAATTAAGTTAAGTTAGGCTGAAATTTGTCTTTTTCATATAAAATAATTTATATGTGATATCGAGCTAAATTTTGGCATGTGAGCTTAGTTTAGATATACGTTGTTGTGTACCAAAATTTAGGACCAATGGATGTGTATTTAATTTTATATGAAAGGCTATATAGGTTTGGAGTAAATAACAAACTGTCATGTTTTTGTTTTATTTTGAAATGTGCTGATATGATCTATTCAAAATCATTAGGACACACCCCTTGTTGTTTTGTGAAGTAAAATATATTAATTTACTTAAATATGTATACAGTCACCATCCAAGATAACCTTTAGTTAACCTCTCGCACCCTCACCTAATGCATATGCGTATGAACGTGTAGATTTACCGGACGGGATGTACACGCTCACTCAGGAGGGGGGAGCAGCTAATGGAGAGGTGAACAAGTTGAGTGTTCGTCGAGACCTGGACCAAAGTCCGGAAGAGCCCAAGGTTGTTGCTAACATAGAAGAAGGTAAGCACCGGAGTGCATATAACCTTTTTGGAAAAAATCTCATATCTTTTACCTTTCAATATTTATGTTTTGTTCTATGCATTTAAGTTTCAGGAGTTGTTTTGAAACCTAGATGCATGATCCTTAGGTTCCTATGCTCTTATACTAGTATGTTAGGATGCTAGTGCCATGCTTTAAGGACACAGTACAAGTTGAGTAATGACTCATTACTCGCGAGATATAGGATGTTTATGTTGGAATCATAAGTTGGTTAAATTGACTCGCTCATGTGGTAAGAGCAATAGGTTCGGTCTCGACCGAGTAGCATTGTGCTGGTTTAAGCTATTGAATGTACCAAGTGCTTGTTGGGAATGGGACCGGTAAACCTAGTACCTAATGAACCAGTGCGGGGACTTTATCGCTACTACTCTTGAGATGCTTCTCCCGGTTCGCTACCGGTAGTGCATGTGTGAGTCTGGACGTGCCGTGTGAGGGCGTTCCAATAACCTTCTACTTAGGACAGTAGCGTCTGTCCCTAATCTGGGGATTGATGGGAACCGCCTGGTCGAGGTAGACCCCGCATTCACTTTTATTTGATTTCTTGGGGTCTACTTTCTTCCATGTATCTTGGGTTTACCTTGCAAGGATATAAATCGATCGATCGTCGGTCACTCACCGTTATCTGAGTCGATTTGACCACTGGCTACCCCATGTATTTATGGAATAATTGGATTAATATTATTGCTTGTTTAATATTGTTTGCACAACATGCTTGTTTAGTACAGGTGCTCATCTAAAATGGTTAATATACTAGAATATGAGCTAAAATTTGAAATTAAGGATCAACTCTTAGTTGCTTTTGGAAAAACAAACCCACCAGCCAAAAAGTTTGCATGTCTAGTTGTACTTTCTTTTTGTCGGTCAGTCTTGCTGAGTATTAGTATACTCAGCCTTGCTTAATTTGTGGTTTTCAGATAACCCCATCTGGCCTGAGATGGTTGGGAACTAGTGTGGGAGTAGGGTGACGAGGAGTGATATTCTATGGATGGCCTCCCATGTGTATCCCACGTTTAGTTTTATTTCCACTGTTTGAATTTTGAATCACCTTTACTTTTATGTATGAAAACCTAGTTTGTAATAACGTAACTTGTGGACTTTTGTGTAATGTTGAACTTGTACTCTGGTCCCGCCTTTGTGTGGGCTTTGCGCATATGAGCGATCCTGTTGTAGATGATTCACCGGGTATGGCCCGGCAGAGGGGACAAAATACTTCTTTATTATTACTTAATGGCCACGTGGACCGGATTAAGCGATAATACAGAGTTATTTTGGGCGGTTCTATCACACCAACCACCCCCACCCCCACCGGCTGAGTGATCTTATATGTCGGTTCTACAAATTCTCTCTGTGTCGCTGAAGGAAAGATGGCTCGGGGAGGTTGGAGTGCGGGTATGCAAAAGAAAACAAAATCGATGACATTAGTCACATGCAACATTGATCGAAACTAAAAAGATCTATAAATCACAAACCAAACATCGAAGTAAATTCCGATCGCACCATTGGATTTCTGATAATAAAACTTCGAATCAAGATCTCACTTTACTATATTTTGACAAACTTTACTTTATTCGTACTTTTTAATTATGGTTATATATTCTGTTATCGGTAGAACAAAACGAATGAAGTGCTAGAACAAACGAGAACAAATGTCAGAACAAGTTTATATGTTATCCCGAACAACAAATGTATAACCATAATTAAGTGCTATGGTAATATATTGTTCTGTCTATAATAATAACATGTGTCTGACCCTTATTCTGATTTGTTATGACACCACATTTGTTGTTCGGGATTGCATATAAACTTATTCTAACAGTTGTTCTCGTTTGTTCTGTCACTTCGTTCGTTTTGTTCTAGTCATAACAGAATATATAATTGTAATTAAAAAATACGAATAAAAAGTATGTCAAACTATAGTCAAGTGGGATCTTGTTTCAAAGTTTTTATTGTAGAAATTCAATGGTTCGATCGAAATTTAATTTTGATGTTTGGTTTGCGATTTATAGATTTTTTAGTTTAAATAATGTTGCATGTGGCTGATGTCATCAATATTGTTTTCTTCTGCATGCATGCACTCCAACTCCAAGCCTTCAGCGACGCTTGGCCATTTTGTCGCTGAAGCGACATATAAGAGCACCCCCACACCCCACCCACCCAATTATCCTTAATTACGCGGAGTTGCTTTGTTGGATTAGTGCCGTGGGAAAATGACGTTTATGGCAAACTTTTTACGGGACGTCATTCCCTCTTTACTCGTTGATTTGCTACCTGTTCGTTTGGCTGGTGGCCGGGTGCCGATTCATTCCGAGAGAAACGTATTGGCGACTTATTCTTTGGTGGCTGATTTGTTCTGATAGAAAAGTACTGTTGGCTGGTGGCTGATAAGCCAAACGAACAGGGCTCGGTTGGCTGTTTTAAAGGTGTTGCTTGGTACTCCCTCCAAATTGCAAGTCATTCTACCTTTTTAGCGTCTGGCTCAATCATCGATGGTGGATTTTTGTTAGTCGGGAGGCGATGGCAATACCATAGGGCACGTACCACGCGTGGCTACATTCCATCTGCGAGCCGTACATTTCACAAAAACACCCCCACCCTAGCCGAGCGATGAGCTCGTCGTCGCCTCACGAAATCACCAGACAAAATATATCATTATCATGCAACAAGTCCAAATTAAGGAAAAAGATCACTTTACAAAAATATAAAACGCTCAAGTACAATCCACACCATACAGTTGGACAAACTTATATTACATGAAGTTCATACAAACACAAATTTAAATTGCCACATACAAGCTTATTAGGAGTAGGTTGTGAAAGAAGGCAAATCAATGCCTTGGTGAGGAACCATACACATTGAGCGATCCAAGAGTATCATTCGAGAAACTTTGATTTCTTTTTGAAAACTTGCAAAACCTTCGGATTGATAACTGATCAAGGTATACGTGATTGGTAACTTCTGTATAACTGTTCTATCTCTCATCCTTCCAAGGAAGGTGAAGCTACACGCCCCATATCGATCAAGCGAAAGGTAAGATCAATGCCAACTTATTCAACTCTTGATAGAATACCTAGTTGTATGCTTGTCATCAATTAGGAATACAACATCGTATCAACTCCTGATCAACCAACCCAAGTCCTTAGTGTCTTGCTCGGGACGAGCAAGAGGCTAGCTTGAGGTTGGGGGTGGGGGGTTGTTGACGTACGACTGTTAAGTACCTAAATTAGCCGTCAATATACTCATGAATAAAGGAGCAAAAGACATTTCTTGCACGCATTTAATTAAGAATAATGTAGTTCCACTTGTCCTTGGAGATTATTTGATTGCAGGAAAATAAGCATAAAAGAAATGACAAACTCACCTTTTATGGTCCATACCACATCACCTCAGCCATGGAGGGGCTGTCACCAAGGATTCCATGCATGCAAGTCATGTCATCAATCTAAGAGAGGCACGCCCCCAACGAATCAGAGGACGACATGTGGACGTCACATGGATTGAAGAGCCCATGAACCAACCACCTCAAAACTGCATGGACACCTAGAACCGCCATGAGGACCCACCTGATAGCGACCACGAGAAAGCACAACACGAGGGGACCCATAGGTGGTCGGTCAAGCCCTAGGATTGGCTGGACCGACCTTGGGTTGGTTGATCCTGGCCTTCCACGTGGTGCTTCCTTATTGGTCTTACAGTGGATTCCCGTAGTGTTTGGGGTGCTCTCACGCTGGTACCTGGGTGTATAAATAGAAGGAGAGGGGTTCACTTCTTAGCAACTCACTTTGCAACCCCTCTCTCTCACTTTTGGTTTCCAAGGCTAGGAGGTAGGCTAGAGTAGTTCTACTTCAGGTTCCAAGTCTACTTGCGATCTAGGTATGAGTCTTCTTGTATCTTTATTTCTTTGTATGACTTTGATTCTGCTTCCGTTATTTAACTATTACATATAAAGTAGTGCTTGCGTGCATGGGTGATTTGTTCATGTGTTCTTCATCCGTTCATCATTTGGAGGCTCCTGTTCTTGATGAACAAGGCTTTTGGATCCAATTGACGGGTGACTTATTCATGTTTTCTTCGTTTGTTCATAAGTTAGAGGCTCATGTTCTTCGCGAACACGACCCTTTGATCTTATGGAGTAGACGTAGAAAACACGAATCCATTTATATGACTAGCCTAGTTTGATCTAGTTAGATTATATGTTTGCATTGTATGAAGTTCGAGTTCAAGCTACAATACTCAACATTCACATCATTGCATCATATACGAATATATTATAATATATAAGGCCCTCACTTTAGTTACAATCCTTACAAAGATAATGCGGCATCTATTATGCTTTTACAACGCGTAAAATGGAAATACATAACATAACCCATCCTTACTTCTTCCCATGATTTTGTTTGCAGCTCAAATTACAGTGTGACGGCAGCGTCACATTGTATTATTACATTCCATACACTGGGCGATTGTTCACTTTGTAGCTAAGCTGCTCCATATGTAACAGCGTACAGTAGGCACACATGCTCTGTCATACTATATGCTCAGTTAAAGTAGCGGAAAAAGGCGATTCTCCATGACCTTTTGAATAGTAGAGTAAAGAACACCACCCAAAGGCCAATGACATAACCTGATGAAAGTCCGAAATAAAAGGACAATGGTTCTGAATTCTTTCCACTTGCCATTTCATTGTCATGATCAGGATAAGATGTAGTATTTCCTGTGCAATTCCTCCGAAGGGGAGGTCCACAAACATTAGTATTCCCATCATACATAGTTGGGTTACTGCCGTAGACGGTCTCAAGTTGATGTCCAGATGGTATTCTTCCTGATAGATTGTTATATGACAAGTCCAAGGTGCTTAGAAATGTCAAGTCTGACAAGCTTGCAGGGATTTCACCTGAAAGATTGTTCCATGAGAAGTCAACTGATTCCAATGCTTCCATGGCCCCAATATTCTCTGGAATTTTTCCTCTCAGGCAATTCCTTGACAAATTTAGATATGTCAATCCGTCAAGAGAAGTTATTTCAGCTGGAATTCCTCCAGTTAAATGGTTGAGAGACAAATCAGTGCCAACTATATAAACAATACTTTTTGCGGCATACTTGTGTTGTTGATGCTTCATCACGACAGACAAAATATTTAGGCGGATATTATCCCAAATTATGTACCAATCAGTATCAGGTGTGGGCAGTTGTGTTTTTGTCATTGCCCTTAAGTTTGACAATGACCGTGGTATGGAACCTGATATATTGTTGACTGCCAAATTCAGAAGTTGAAGATGTCTAAGATGTGTGATGCTCACTGGAATATCCCCAGAGAACATGTTGTGGCTCAGATCTAGGAATCGCAAGTTCACTAGGCCTCCTATCCACATTGGTAATGTTCCATAAAATTTGTTCCATGAAAGATCAAGCAAAGTTAGATTGGTAAGGCTTTGGAGGCAGGATGGGAATTTCCAGAAAATTCGTTGTTACTTAGGAGCACCGAGCGTAGGTATAGCAGCCGAGAACAGACAGGAAGTTCTCCCGTGAAATGATTCTTTGACAAATCCAAGAAATTTAGGTATTGAGACTCACATAACGTTTCAGGAATAAGACCAGTAATTTTATTAGAAGATAGAATTAATACCTCTATGTTTGGTGCTACTACCGACTGCAAATGCCCAGACAAGAAGTTCATGGAGATGTCCAATACCTCAAGGCCTCGTGGCAGCAATGGTATTCTGCCACTAAGTCGGTTGGAACTGAGAAATAGTGCTATCAAACGAGTTAAATTCTGTAGCCCTGGAGGTATAGATCCACTAATGCTGTTGTTAGACAGTCTAAGATCAGTTAAGCTTGTTAAGTGCTCCATCGTTTGTGGTAGTATTCCTGTCATACCATTGTCATTCAGATGTAAGTATTCCAAATTGCTTGAAGAACATCGTGGCAACTTCTCTATAAAGTCTGTTATGTTCCCAGATGATAGGCTCCCATCGAGCAACAGGGTTTCCAATTCACACAGATTTTTCAAGTCTACTGTCATCGTGGCTGAGTTCCCATTATTACGAAAATCCAGCATAGAGAGAGACGTCATTCGTCCCAGTGCATCAGGGAATGGACCGCACAGATCGGTTGCACTAAGCTCCAGGGACTGAATGTTTGTTACGTTCCAAAACCAACAGGATGCAATTGGGTGCCCGAAGCAGTTCGTGGAGAGATCAAGCCACTCAAGTTTTGTGAGGTTTATATGAGCGAGCGATTGGCTTGCTCTTGGAAGCGAGCAGTTGGGAAGGTAGAGAGAATTCAGAGATGGGATCATGTTCACTACATGAGGCCAATTATCTGTTGTAGATAGGTTTGTGTTTCTCATGTCAAGATACTCAAGCCGATGGAGACGAATCAACCATGAGATATCTGTTGAGTACAAACTATTAAAACCGAGGTCAAGGTGCCGCAGGTTTGAGAGGTTACCGAGCTGAGGCGGCACTTCACTCGGCAAAATGTATGAGCCGGCGAGGTAAAGGTATTCCAGTGTGGAAAGATTGCCAAGCTGAGCAGGCATCCTGCTCGCAAAAGACAGATCCGTGAGATCGAGATATCGCAAGTTTTTGAAAGAGCACATGAACTCAGGGAACCGGCCATCTTGCCAAGATAAAGAGTTGAAGCTAAAACCCAGGTCTAGGCGCTCCAGATGCTCTAGGGACAGTAAGGAAGGACTTATCTGCCCTGTCAAATTTCCACCGCTAAGATCAAGCTCCAGGACATGGCCGGTCTGGTTGCTGCACGCGACGCCGCTCCACCGGCAGCAATCGTCATTCCGCCCTCGTTGCCACGATTCTAGGGTGCCTCCAGGGTCGCTGGTGATGTTTTTCTTGAAGGCCAGCAACGCGTCCCTCTCGTGCGGCAAGCACCTCGCTGCGCCGCCGCTAGCACCGTTCCGCCGGATGAGCTGCCGCGGCAGTGCGTCCGACACCGGCAAAAAGCTCCTGGCGGCGGCCACGACGATAAGCAGCAGCAGCAGCAACTTGGAAGCGGAGCGATGCATAGTGGAAGCAAATGGCGACGGCATGCGCAAGCGCAGTGGTGGTGGAGTACGCTGCGTCCTCTTAAAATCCTGCATCGATCCAAGCTAACGGTTGATTCGTTGACTGATGAGCATACGTGGGTCTTTACCTAATTTTCTTCGTGACTTGGAGTCAAACGTCACCATGGGAGGTAGATATTGCGAGAGCGCCTACGTACCTTTTGCACCAGCAGCTGAAGACGACGTCGGGACTCCGGAGTCTCGAGTAGCTGGTGTGTCGTGTAAAAGTTGGGAGATATACTGTTCCCTGTCGTGCAGCACCGGCAATGTAACGAGCATTTGAGATCTTTCGGTCTAAAGTTAATTGAGTTTAGGTGGGCGATCTCCGCCTACCGTTGATTGCTTAAAAAAGATTTACGGTCGTGACTCGTGAGTGGGTCAAATTAAAACTATTCGAGATCTTCGATAACATTTCAGCTAGAAATGCAGTTCGACAGCAGGGGGACTCAAAGCTAGTAAAGCTGACAATGCATGACAGTGCACAGTCAGTTAAAAATCGGTGGTGATGATAACAATCAACAACCTTCACCGTGGTACCGTTGCACGTACAGCCGTGTTACCTATCGCACGAGCATGGCTTGCCCCCACGCTAAGGACGAACACCATACAGTGGCGGAGCCAGAAATTTTTTTTGTGGTGGGGCGGTTTGTAGCGACAAAATAAACTAAATGGAATATGCACCGGTACACATAAAACTTACACAAGTAATGTAGAACAAAAATTATTTAACAACACAAGTGAAATTTGAAGATGTTATGCTAAATTCAAAGACAAAAGTTATAGTTCTTTGGTTCTTGCACCATGCAAAAGATAAAATTGGCCTGTGCAGAGGTCAATTAACGGCCAATCCTACAATTTAAAAAAAGGAAATGTTATCGTCGTTTCGGACCGCCCCGCCCCACGCTATCCTTTCCCCGCCTCACCTTCCCACCTCACCTTCCCATCTCCCTCCTCCCCTCCCCTTCCCTCCCCCCCCCCCCTCCCTCCCCTTCGCTAGGCTTCCCACTCCATCCACATGGGTTTGGTGCCGTCCATGGCGTCTTTGCCAAAATGTCGGTCGGGCTTCGTCGTCTTCCCGCGCTTCGGGGGCTTCTTGCGGTTGCGGCGGGAGGAGTGTTGCCGCGGCGGAGCCGGCGCGGTTGTGATGCGTGCGGCATTGACGACCTCGCTGCGCTTGCCGGTCGATTTCCCCCCCGCGGCGGCGCACGTGTCGAGGGGGGCGAGATGCGGACTCTTGCTCTCGTGGCGCTTCTTCTTGCTTCGGCTCTTGGATCCACGGTGAGCGCGGCTCCACGAGTTGCAAATGCATTTTCGATTTCGGCTTCTCCCCCTCCCTTTGCTCGGTTTTTTTAGGGAGGTCCCGACTGCGGTGTGTGGTGCTCAGCGGCTCCATGGCTCCACCGCGGCCACCATACACACCTCCACCGCCATGGATGTCGCGGGGAGGAGCTCCGCGACCATGCACTACGGGACGAATCGAGTGTGCGGCACGGCCTTGGATGCGTCGCCGGTCCTCCGGTCGCCGTCGTGCCGGTCGCCTCTCCCGCCCCCGCGGATTCGATGGTCCTGCGGTCGCCGTGTTGGTCGCCGGTCCTCCGGTCGCCTGCTCGAGTAGGAGGGGCTGCACGGCGGGGGAGCTCCTCTACGCCCCGTGCTCGCGGATCCGCCGCCCGTCCGTCCGCCCCCGCTTGCGCCCGTGCGTCCGCCGCCGCAAGGCCCGCTCGCCTCGGCCGTCTTCCATGGCCGACGTGCGGAGTGATCGCCGCACCGCCGCATGCGGATCCCGCCGGCCTTGAAGAAGAATTAGGGAGGGAGACGGGGGAGGACCGCGGCCGCCGGCAGGGGGAGAGGGAAGGCCGCGGCCGGTGGCGCGGGCGGGGGAGGCCACGCCGGGCGGGGGTGGGGAGCGGCGAGTAGCGAGAGGAGGAGAGAGATTTGAAGGATGATAGGCGCGGTAGAAGATAGTATGAAGAATATTTCATTTTGAAGGAGAGAAGAGTTCGACGGGTGTGGATGGTCCGAGCGACGGGGGGGGGCGGGATCCCGCCGCGAACCGTCGCGTTGGCGGGACGTCATGAGTTCGACCAAGAAAACATTTCCCTACATACTCGGTTTAACGTGCCACATGGAGAAACTTTAGGAACCCGTCCGTTTTTTACCATCCAATTTTTGGCTCGGTTTAGTTTCGGTCGTCAAACTTCAAAATCGGACATTTTTTACCATCCAACTTTTAAAAACCGTTCACAATTGGACATCGAGCGGTTTTGATGGGTGATTTTAACTTTTCCTTATTTACAATTTAGGTCCTTAGAATTTGAAATGATCATTACTTTTTTTGCTTGTGCCTCGGTTCGGGTGATTTTTGCGGTCACGTGTTCATAACGATAAGCTTTATCTTCTAGAATGTTTTTATAAAACTTTTATAACTATTTGTTATATTATTTTCTGTTGTGTAAAAATAATAATATAATAAACGTAAAACAAACATGACCACATGAAGTTCTCATCTTATGAACACACGACCGCAAGAATCACTTAAATTTGAGATACGAGAAAAAAAAGTAATCATGGATCTAAGGATTAAATTGTAAATAAAATGATTAGGTAGGTGATTTACAAGCTTTGTTAACTCCGAGGCACTGTTCACCATAGAAGCCAAATAGTACTTTCGCGGCATCCTTCATTGCTAGATGCTTCACAGGCGAGTTGTTAACATCATGACGATCAAACAGGGTCCGTTAATCGGTTAGCGAAAAACATATAGTACAAAATCAGATTTGTTTCTTCCGATACAAACGACCAAACACACACACCGAAATCCTGAATAAATAAGCCAAAAATTAGTCGTCCGTAGCAACGCACGGGCACGATGCTAGTAAGAAAAAAGATGATAAACATCAAATATCTTTTACTCCTGCTGTGCACAGCGTGCTTGGGCAACCAATATCTTTTACTCCTGCTCTGCTCTATATACACTACCGGAATTTCAGTCTTTGCCTAGAGTCTGGTTCTGTGCCGAGAGCCAAATAAAAAACTCTCGGCGGCTTTGTCGAGAGTTTTTTATTTGGCTCTCGGCACAGAAGAAACACTTGGCAAACAGGCTTCTTTGCCGAGAGGCAAACAAAAAGCTCTCGGCACAGAGAAAAACACTCGCCAAAGATTTCTTTACCAAGAGCCAACTGGCTGACTCTCGGCAAAGAATTTCTTTGCCAAGTGCAATTTTTTTATCTCTCGGCAAAGAAATTTTTAAAAAACACTTTTTTACCTCCAAATTTTTTCTATCCTCGACACACACTTATAAAAAACTTATGCTCAAAGTTGGCACAATTTCAGCTATGTTTGCTATATTTTAAAATTTTACTTCTTAATAGGTATTTTTTTCGTATACATCCGATATGAGTTGCAAGTGCATGAAGTCATAGAGTAAAGTTGTTGGAAAAATGATATTCATGACCATGTACACGAAATGAAACTAAATTGCTGGCATTTGGTTCTATATGCATGATAGAGATCGTGATGTAGAAAGGATTTAAAATTGTATAAAATTCAAAAGAAGTTTGAAAATCACGAAACTTGTCAAGTGACCATGATATCTCATAAGCGAAGGTTACGGTAAAAATTTGAGAATGTTTTGAACACTTCGACACGTACATTGTTTAGAAACTGAAACATCTCACGAGAAGATTCTAAGAATTTGAACTATTGTCACTAGGTTTGAAGTCTTTTAGAATTTCAAATTTGAATTTGACTAATTTTTTTCTATGACTAATATACAACATAATTGATGACATGTTGAGTTTTGATTTTTTTTTACATTTTTTACTATTTTTAATATTTAATTTGATGAAAATGCTCTCTTTGCCGAGAGCCTGGATGGTGGGCTCTCGACAAAGAAATGATCTAGCCCACCACCGGCCCACCACCGGCCCACCGCCACCCAACCTTTCCTCTCCCATATACAACACCACCGCCCCCCCCCCTAACCCTAACCCGTTGCCCCCTCCCCCCTCCCTCTCTCCGGTGGCCCGACCGCCGCCGCCGACTCCCTCCCCCTCTCTCTCGGTCCACGCCGCGGGGGCACCTCCACACCGCGAGCCCGGCCCGCGCCCCCCCTCCCCCCCCCCCCTCGCTCGCCCCTCACCTCGTGGCGAGGAGCGGCGGCGGGGCGAGCGCGCAGTGGCGGCGGCCACCGGTCTACTCCCCGACGGTGGCGCGGAGGCGGCGACCGCGCGCATCCACGACGGTGGCGGCCGGATCTACGACGGCGGCGACCCGGGGGCACGACGGCGGCGGCGACCTCCTCCTCCTCCTCCTCATCGTGCGGTGGCGGGGCGACCTCCTCCTCCTCATCGATGTGGTGGCGGCGGGCGGTGGTGGCGATAGATGGCGGTGGTGGTAGGCGGCGGCGGTGGTGGTGGCGGTTCTTGTGGTGGCCGGTGTTCGGCGGCGGTGGTGGTGGCGGGCGGCGCGGTGGTGGTGGTGGCGGGCGGCGCGGTGGTGGTGGTGGCGGATGCGGGTGGTGGTGGTGGGCGGCGGTGGTGGGGGCGGGGCGGCGGGCTGGTGGGCCGCTTGCCTTGGATTTGTTTCTTTTTTTGTTTTATGAAATTTCTTTTGCCGAGAGCAATATCCCACTCTCGGCACACGTGTAACGAGTGGATCCGACGTGGCTCTCGGCAAAGGGCTCTTCGCCGGCCCGGCGGTGCGAGTGCGTTGTGCGAGAGTTCCCAACCGGCACGGCACCGTGACGAGAGGAGTGTGCCTCTGTCGAGAGTAAGGTGCTCTCAGCAGAGCCTTGGAATCCGGTAGTAACCATGCTGCAACTAGTTTGCTGCTTGCCTATTCATACGGGGATGCCCTATATATGCCACTATGCAGCTAGCCTTTGCTCATGCTCTACATGCTTGGATCGGCAGCCACTGCATGTACACCATACATTGTATACCTGTGCACGTGCCACAACAAGTTGCCTAGTTTTGGAACAACCAATAGATGAACAAAATTTGATAGATCTCTCAAGACTTCACCTAAGGGTAGTTGTTGGACTAGTATAGCAACAAGTGCAGTAAGAGTATCTTCTTTCTTCCCACGCTAGGAACTCACACTTCCTCGTCTTCAGACCATGATCATCGTTGTTAAATCGTCAAAAACAGATAGGTAGTGATAAAAGGAGGAATGAGAGTTGTAAGATGTGCTCGACGGTAGCTGGGGCGGCCGCCCCACCCCGCCGATAGGGTGGCTCCGCCTCTGACACCATATGGACTATGATGCAAGTTCCAAATGTAATGGATTATTAGGTCAACTCAAAAATTGATAAAATCTACTAACATGATATTATTCCACGTAGTTAATTTTGAAGAGAAAATGAACTAGAGTGACATGCTATTGTAATTAACCAGCTTAAAAAAACATCATTTGGTACCCACCTACATCCCTAAACATACACCAAATTCCGATGGAGCATCATTGAGCCTTGTGACTCGCCATCACCGTCACCCAGGGTGGAGAAACTTCTCTGTGCTGGATAAAAGTAACATGAATTTAACGATCATTAAGAACCAACTAATTAATTACTTCAACTAATACAAAAACAGCTAATTGAAAAGCAATAGTCACATTTAAAATCCTCCAAACTACCTTCAAATAAAGTTGACTACATATTTCTATTTGATCCCTCACTTAATCAAAATTGTACGAAAATACAAGAAGTAGGAGGGGTTTAATCATGAATCCATGGATTCTTCTCTTTAAATTAAAACTTTTTCTTTACCGCTTTTATTTGGATATGGAGTTAAATAATTTAAACATTTTCAATATTACATTCACTATTTATAAAATAGATCAACATTTATAAAATACTACATTTAAAATTTTTGAAAAAATAACCACTTTCAGCGTTTTCATAAACTATTTCAACGTTCTATGCAATGGATTCAATATCTATTAAAGTTACATCAACATTTATATAAAATTGGAGTTCTTCTCCGGCTTCGGCGGACGCCGACGACGATGCAGGTCTACAGACCACGGGAGGCCGCGCGGCGGCCGAAGGCGAAGGCGCGGGCTGGTGGGGTGCAGTAGGCCATCGGTGGTGGGCACAGCCTAGCGGGACTGTGGGAAGGTCGTCGATGGTGGACGTTGGCCGGCGGGGCCACAGGAAGCGCCGACTGTGGGAGGCCGAGCGCAAGGGCCACGAGCGGCGGCGCAGAATGACGAGCAACGAAAGTGCATCTGGCGAATGAGAGTTGCGGATGGACATAGGAACGGGGGGATCAGAAAGATTTCAGAAAATTCCTTGTGTGCCACTAGGAAATACAAATGATTCCTTATATGTTATTGAAAATTAGCTTATGAGCTCTATGCATTGGTTGTATTTTTCTATCAGTGTGCCATTGCCGTCAGCTCAAGTCGTTAGTCCAGTCTCAGTGGGGGTTTCATGAGCATTAAATAGGTTGTCATGTAAGCATTTTTGATGATGTGGCAGTGTATTAATGAAGAAAGAGGTAAAATGAGTTTCATGAGGATGAAACCCTCCCTACACAGTTACCTAGACAACTTGTGTCTTGCATGCAACCTAGAAAACAACAATAGATGAAACTATGCATTGAGAGAGAGGTGTTTCATTATAGTTTTTAATGTTTTTAGATGATGTGTCACTCTAGGTAATCACATTCAAGACATCTCCACTGAGACTGGCCTTAGCCTTTTGTTTGCAACCGAAAATCTTACCGGTGACCCCTTGAAAACATTCCACTTCAGCACATAAATCCAATCATTTATGTATAACCCCCTACACTTTCTTTTTAGTTTGAAACTGGGTCCTCGGCTCCTCTACCTTCTTCCACATCCCGAGCAGGTTGCGCAGGCCTACGAACGACGACGTGGTGAGGAAGCTCCAAGGGGGCGCCACGCCACCCGCTTGCTCCTGGGCTCGAGCCGACGGCTGACCGCAACGCCGCCCCCCGTCGGTCGCGCCCTTGCTGAAGGAGGCGTCGCGATCGTAGTCTCCAGCTCATCGTACTCGTACACCGTCAGACACGCAACCGCGTCGCGGACATCGATGGCCACCATCGTCTGAGGTATCCACGACGCTGCTGCAGATGCCTATGGTCCGTCGACCCCGACTGCCACGCCATACTCTTCCGGTGAAAGCACTTCATGAAGAATTGTTGCCTTTCTCTAACGGTTGCCACGCCGCCAACGCCATAACAAGAACAGAGCAAACACGATGGCCCAGGGGCGGAGCTGGGCCTGGGGCCAATAGAGCCATGGCCCAAGGCGTGGGCCGCAAAATCAAGTATACCCCTGTATTTTTGGCCCATCAATCCATCGGCCCAGCAAAGCAAACCGCACCTGCCTCCCCCTCGCGGTCTCTCTCCTCCCTGCGACACCCCCGCGGCGGCTCATCCCCTCGCGCTTGCGGTCTGGGCAATTTGGCGGCCGCAACCCTAGCGGTGGGCGGCGGCACGGGCACCGGCCACCGAGGCGGCCGGCGAGCAAGCGAGCCGAGGCGGCCGGTGGCCTTCCGGGTCCCGGGCCGCGAGTCCGCGACCTTGCGGGCTTGCCCCTCGCGGCTGCCTGCTGCGATCGCGAGGCCGCGCCGGTGCACCCCGCCCCCTGCGCCCGGCGCCGGCGGCGGTGGCCCTTGCCCCCTGCGACCGGCGCCCCTGCGCCCCTTCCCCTAGCTAGCCAGCGCCAGGGATTTGACTCCGACGGCCACGAGCAGCACCACAGTAGCAAAACGCACTGTGTAGGGCCTCAGGTACTTCTCAATCTCCATCCTCTGATTTTTGATTCAATTTCAAACTGCGATTTGTAGACTCTGAGTCAATGATTATTTTGTAGATTAGCATTTCACATTTCACAATGTCAACGAATAAGAGGAACAAGACATTGAGGTCTTTTCATTCTCCTGGTCCAACACCTGTAATTCCATCAAGGCAACCAAACCAACCATTTGTTCCAGTTCAACCAGAAATAGAGTCAGTAGTACAATCTCAAGAAGTAGCAACATGAGTTAGCAATGTCAATATGGGTGCTGAAAATATAGAAACTGACAGGGAAAATGTGGAAACTGAAAGGGGCAATATGGAAACTGAAAGGGACAATATGGAAACTGAAAGAGGTAGCAATGATCCTAATGTTACACTTAATGATGCTGACATTGTTGCAGATCCTGGGCTGCGGGTTCCAATTGAGAACCTACATCCAAACCTTAGGGGTGCTGCTAGAAGAGCATATATTTTGAAGGGTCCTTGCCAACCAAAAGGTCATAATTATCCGAGAAGAACAATATGCGGTCGCAAAAGATCTTTTCAAGAGGATTGGTTCAAAGATAATCCATGGTTGAAGTATTGTGTAGATAAGGATGCTTCCTATTGTTTTTATTATTATCTCTTTAAGTAGCCAAGAGCTGAAAATTATGGTGTTGATGCCTTCACAGTTATTGGGTTTTGTGGATGGAAGGATGGTCACCAATGAGTTGGAGATCATGGTAATGGCATTGATCACAATAAGGCTAGAAGGTGTTATCGGGACTTCAAAAATCAGAGGCAAAGTGTGTCACATTCAATGCATTCTGGAGGCAAGAGAAATGAGTGGAAACATACAGGGCGTTTGATTGTTGTGTTGGCAATTATTAGATTTCTTTTATTGCAAGGTCTTGCTTTTCGTGGATATGATGAATCTGCTAGCTCTACCAACAGAGGTGTTTTTCTGGAATTGTTAAAGTGGTACAAAGATAAGGATAAAAAGGTAGCACATTTGCTTCGTGGTAGTCAATTGACTTCACCTGATATTCAAAAAGAAATTTGCCAAGCTTGTGCAGAACAAACTACCAAAGCTATTATTTCAGATCTTGGTGATAGACGGTTTGCCATTCTTGTTGATGAGGCACGAGATGCATCAATAAAGGAACAATTGGCCTTTGTTTTGAGGTGTGTTTCTAACATTTTTCTTGCTGCTTTGTAGTTGTTTGCTTGCTGTTTTTTTAATTCAAAGTCAAGCAATGAGCATTAATCATGTTTCTTTCTCTATGTAGGTATGTGAATGGAAGGGGTGAAGTGATTGAGAGATTTCTTTGTTTGAGAGAGGTTGCGGACACATCATCATCATCACTAAAAATGGCTTTGGATGGTATGGTTGCTTCTCATGGGTTGTCGATTTCTAGAATTCGAGGGCAAGGGTATGATGGGGCATCAAATATGAGGGGAGAATTTCATGGTTTGCAAAGACAGATATTAGATGAGAATCCATTAGCTTTTTACATACATTGCTTTTGCACACCAACTGCAATTAGTCGTTGTTTCGGCTGCCAAGTGTTGCTCTTCCATATTTGACTTCTTTCAGACCTCCACTTTAATTGTGTCCACTGTTAATGCTTCTTGCAAGAGAAGGGACCAATTGTCCCAAAAACACCATGATGACCTTGTGCGTCAATTGGAGAGTGGTGAGATTTTTTTCGGGGGAGAGGGAAAAACCAACAAACTAATCTTACACGGCACGGGGATACTCGATGGGGTTCACATCATAAAACCTTATGTCGTATTCTTCTCATGTGGGATCTTGTTTTAGAAGTATTAGAGAATGTGGTCGAAGATAGATCTAATGGGGACAAGAAATATGTTGCATCTGGTTTGATAAAACAAATGGAGACCTTTGAGTATGTGCTTATTTTGCATCTTATGATCGGATTATTGGGCAAAACTAATGACTTGTCGGTGTGCTTGCAAAGGAAAGATCGGAACATTGTTCGTCTTTGTGGGATTGATTGAGGCCACCATTCGAACAATTCCGGACATGCGTGAGAATGGTTGGGAGGAAATATTTGAGGAGGTAAAGGACTTTTGTCTCGGCATAACATAGCCATGCCAAATATGGAGGAAACGGTAACTATTAGGGGTCGTTCAAGGGGGCGTGGAGGGCAATTAGTGACTTATTATCATCATTTCAAGAATGAAATCTTTAATGTGGTGTATGACCGAATTATTGTGGAATTGAACAATCGCTTTGTTGAGAGGTCTACACATTTATTGAGATGCATTGCTTGTCTAGATCCAAGGAATTCCTTTGCCAACTATGATAAAGAAAAATTAATGGAATTGGCTAAGCTTTATGATGATGATTTCTGCGATTATGATCTTATGAGGCTTAGAGAACAACTTGATGTATGGATTAATGAGGTGAGAAGGGATCCTAAGTTTGCAAATTGTCATGACATTGGTGATCTTGCTATTAAGATGGTCCAGATTGAGATGAACAGAGACTACAAGTTTGTTTACCGCCTTATTGAGTTAGCCTTAATTTTGCCTGTTGCAACTGCCACAGTTGAACGAATTTTTTCTCAGCTATGAAAATTATCAAGACAGAGTTGAGGAATAAGATGGGGAATGATTGGTTGAATCATAGTATGATATGCTATATTGAGCGACAGATTTTTGCAAGCATTGAAGATGACGATATTTTGTACCATTGGCAAGATTTGAAGAATCGGCTGCAAAAGTTACCACCTCGTAGCTGTAATTCAAGTGGTATGTTTCATATCCAATAATCCAATTGTTTTTTTCGCTATTCAATTATGTTTTGCATATGTTTTATCTAATTCATTTAAAATTTACTTGTTTCCATGTGTAGGCTTGGGCATCCTTCATAATGTGGTATGCGAGGAGTCAATGATGGATCAGACCAACACTAGTTAGGTATTTATTCTATCAAGTTTGTTATGCAAATGGATCTAAAACTGTGACGTACTAGTCTAAATGATGCACTTTAATTACTTCTATCGATATATGAACTATCGTTATTGTGACTATCGTTATTATGTGGACTACACTTAAACTGAGTGGTATAAGCGTTTATCAAGTGGCCCTAGGCGTTAGAATCCGCCAGCTCCGCCACTGCGACGCCCGACACAAGAACACTGCATCCAATGCAAACACCGAACATGACCCCACCTGATTGGCTGACCTGACGACGCCTAAGAGCAGGACCAGTGATTTCGCCTGCCATCCGGCTGTGAGAACCACCTAGTCACTTGGAGTTGTGGTGGACCCTACCAAAATTTATTGCTAAGCTCTAGCGTGGCCGAATTGGATCGGAGGAAAGGCTCTTCGCCCGGTCTTTACCAGTGTTTCGTGAGGCGCATGTTCCCTTCTCTCTCCCGCTTTCTCACTCCACCACGTAGGATTTCTCCCGCCGTACGTCCACACAATACTTTCTCTAAGCAGGTTCAGGCGGATCTGACGACACTCCTGAACCCTGAGCAGGAGCAGGAGGCTCCAGCGAGACTGTCATGTTGTGTGTGGGCGGGTCCTTCCGTCCTTGATCTACTAACCGAAATCCTAATCATAAAAACTAGTAGGATAAAACGTGAAATTAATCTTTCTGATATACTAAATAACTTAACTTAAACATGAGTTAAAACTTGATCTACACCTTTTTTTACACTGAACCGAGACTAACAGAGTGGCTGCGGGTTCAACTAGGGGAGATAATCAGACTAGTAAGGGCTTTGATACCAATTGTTAGTATAATGTGTGCATCAAACTAACAACACTTAGTTCTAATCTTAAACTTCCACGATCACTAGTCTACAACAGATCACGCCAAGTAGATTGACTAATGCGGATAAACATGAGGTGAATCTTATACCAGCAGAGGTGGCGTCGTCCATCTCATCGGTAGAACTCGGTGTAGGGGCGACAGACTCAATGGCAAGGGTGGCATCCAGGTCGGTGTAGCGTAGACGCTCCTTGAGTGTCTTCTTGTCTTAGCGTAGGCCTTCGGGTCTCCAGCGGCACTGCCCCTAGGGACGACCTCGAGCTTCCGAGCCTTCCAGCGCCCTCAACGATCGGTGATTGGGGTTTTCGATGGAAACTAGTTAGATGGTGTGATAAACCCAGATGGGTTTTGCATCTCTTATAAGGGGCGTTGTAGGCAAGGGGCTGAGCCTGTGCAGCTTAGGCTTTGCTTTCCGATCACGGCAAAAACGGACTCAATCCATTGGGAGCCCGCGGAGGACGCCCCCCCTTCCCCTCCCGTGCAAATCAGTTGACTGATGTCAATGAAAACATATCCAACAGGCATCATGGTGAAGGGATACACAGTGGAATCGTCGGTGAAGCTTTTGGCGTCGAGCACGGCCTGCGCGACAGCTTCCTCCTTTGAGACCGCCGTGACTGCCGACTGGGAGCGGCGCACGGACTTGGAGCCCCACGGAGCACTTGCCTCCTTGACAGTGTGCAGCTCCCCGAGCAAGTTAAGGTCGTGGCGAGGGACGTAGTGGCGACGTGGGTGGCAAGGCGTCGGTGGCGTTGGCGTCCACGACATCCTTGTAGTCGACAGCGTCAATGACGCCGCGCGCGCGACCAGCCGTGCCCTTGCCCTAGGAGGCACCGCGCCAAGGGTCGTGCGTGTGCTAGCGCCGTGGTCTAAGGCGGAGGTGAAGGGGATTTTTTCCATGACTGGCTGACGTATGGGGCCTACAACGACATCTAACAGTGATGGACGAATGGTTGACAATAATGGCACACAAGAAATGGAAAAATATAAACAATGGCATATAGCTCATGAGCTAATTTCTAATGGCATAAATACAATATGTTGTACTCCAGTGGCATACAATGAATTTTCTAAAAAAAGATTATTAGACTATGTTCTTGGGCATACGAAATGAAAGGGTACGGAGCGTCGGCCCCATTAGCATTGACTACGTGACCAAAGGAACGCCTGCCAATGCGGCAGTGCTTGCTTGATTTCACATTTTCACCATACCAGAAAGAGTAAACTTTTCATTTTCGAAAGACGTAAAAGATTTGGAGACCGCAATCATCGATATATATATATATATATCCAAGTAAAGAAAACATATGATCATGTAATGATGAGATTAGAGAACAATAACTATGCTAGTGTTACATGATACAAAAGGATCACACATGCAAGCAGCAAGCAGCACTCGGTCCCCCACTGTGGCATGATGGGGTGCAATGCAAATAGAAAACTTGTGGGTGAGCTGCCTCCGTTGTACCCGTTGCGATTGCCAGCACGTAACGGAATTCCCAGCCCAACCCAAGACCGCCTGCCGTGTCGCGGCTTGCACGCCACAGGGTTTCCAGTCTCACGGCACGATTCCGTCGCGATTAACGCCACGTAATCCCGGATTCGTTACCCCTCGGGAACGAAGTCCGCCGGGACCCCCCACCCGTCATCAGCGGCACCGTCTCATCCGTCGATCCTGCAGCGGACGCGCCAGATCTCCCACACCAACGGCCCGCCGTCCAGCCAGGCGCGGCCGCAATGATTCCTCCCCCGCTCCACCACCCCTCGGCCTCCGAAAGCGAGGTGAGCTGCTGGCTGCTGCAGATAAGGAGGGAGGCCGCCATTATCGCAGCACGCCGCGTCATCTAATCGAGGATTCGAGGCCACAGAGAAAAAGAAAAAAAAGAGAGGAATAATTCCTCGATCGTGGTGGAAGCGAGCGGCGAGTGCGAGGGATTTCTTTCTCTCTCTCTTCTTCTTCCCGGCGAGGCGGGAGGATCGAATCCCACAATCCCGCCGGTGCGCGGCGCGAGGCAGGCAGTGGGGTGTAGGGTTCCTCGGATCGCGGGCGCGGGCGCGGGCGCGACTGCTGCAGAGTAGCCGCCGACGACGACGGCGCGGCGGAGCCGGATGCTATGCTGCTGACCTGCGGGTCGCTCTCCTCCTGGGTGCGCCGCTTCGTCGCCTGCGTCGGGTACGCCTCGCTCCCTCCTGCACCCTCTCTCTCTCTCTCGTGCACACTACGCGGGGTTGAGAGTTGAATAGTTGATTGATTGCCGGGCTTGTCTGCTTCCTGCTGCTGCTCAGACGCGATTGGCTGCGTATGGAGTTTCTGTAGCTCCGCGATTGGCTGTACGCTGTAGGCGTCGGTGGGATTTGTTACCTCAGTAATCTCTGTTTGGGATGGATATAGGTAGCACTCAGCAAGCTCGAAGAGGTCTTGTTATTCTTAAGACCTTACTATTAGTTAACCCTTGACAGCCCATTCCATATAAATGGACAGCAGACTGGCTTCATTACGGTTTAGCTGTATGAAATCGATGATGAGGAAAACTATTCATTTGCTGTAATTTCTGCAGTTGCCATTACCTCCACTAAAAGAGTATTAGGTGATTTTTTCCAGTCCAGCAAAATGCTGGTTATCACCCTGATACTTTTGCTTTCGTGTTAGGTCTCCTGTCAGCCTCTTTTCCTTTCGTGTTCCCCTAAGCTTGCAATTAGTGGCCTCCAAAAAGTAACTATAGTACGACACAAAAGAGAAACAAACGATTGATGTTTACTTCCTTTGATCAATATTCTAGTGTCCATCTAGTACTTGTGAAACTAGAAAACAGAATAAATTCTTAGCTGCTATTTCTGTGCCTAACTGCCCGCTTGGTTGAATGAAGCACGCGGATTTACTTTTACTTTGATAAAAAGTAGGGCATCTCCTATGAGTTATTGTCTGTTGCCATTCACCTTGTCTGAATGTTGAGGCCGGACCTTTTCCTTGATCTAAAAATCTCCTACGAATTATGGACACACAGTTCACTTGAGAATACTGGTGTCGGATGACTGGAAAAGCTACTTACCTGCAGTATAAATTTTAATAACTCAACTTCAGTTCATATTTGTAATTGGCATTAGTGTCTATGAAATTTTGTCTTTGACGATTTTGTCCACGAACAACTCAGCATAATATCCTATGTTCTCCAATGTGTAAACACAAGAAAAGAAAACATGTCTATCTTTTCAAATGGGACAACAGCCGCTTCCTTATTCTGCACAGACTGGAGTTTGTTTTGACTTTCCATTTTTTTGGGGTTCTAACTAGTCTCAGTTAAAAGTTATTTTGTTTGTCCATCTAGGAATCTCAAAGCAACAGAATAGTCATTTTGATCAAGGGACTTGCCTGTCAGAGTGAATGGGTAAGGGCCTTAGATTGTAAATGCTTAAAGCCTACTGGAAAGTAGGTGTCCATCCTTAGTAACTTGCAACTGTTTGTTTATCGCTTGGACTGGTAGCTTGTTCAAAACTTGAACTAATCTCCATGGGCAGTTGTATAAATATATGTTTCCTATGTAAGGCTTCTTAATTTGTTCATGTTAGTTGTCTCAAGTACCTGGTACTAATCATTTATTGGCAAATCCTGGTTTGCAACAGAGCAGAGGTTGTTTTGGTTGTGCCCAGCCTACTCCCATAATAGCTGTTGATGAGCCTTCAAAAGGTTTAAGAATTCAAGGGCGCTCAGTAAAAAGGCGCCATTTGTCTGACGACTTTTGGAGTTCAAGTCCGCTCGAACTTGATAACAGCGCCCTGCAATCCCGACATAGTATGTCTTCAATCAGTACAGCAGCACAACCTAATGACCAGCATGCTGCTGGAAGTAGCAGCAATCCAAATGAATTTGTAAATCAAGGTATAAGAGTTTTCATGTCTATACTTGCCACACAAAAGGTGCTCTTGTTTGATTGTTCCTTCTATACTAATGAATTTTCTGACAACATTAAATGTATTTGTTTGTTAAAGTTTCACTTTATGCTAATTTAGATTGCATTTCAGCATCGTGTTTTTGTAGTCCAGAAAATTCAGCTTTTGCTCAGCATCATGGCTAATTTGCAAGATCCTGTTTGGTGAACATAAATGCAAATTATTATCTAGCAGGGCTGTATGCTGTAGTTGTTACAACTTACAACTCCATAACATTTGGGTAGCTAGTTGCTGGTATCTGTTAGCTATTCTGTATAATCTGGAAAGTTGTTTAAATTGAAATTTTTAAAATATTAAGTCTGCCTGGCTATAAGCTAGGTTAAACCCCTGACAGTGGTCACACAGTCACTGGTAATTCGCTTGCTGTTATGACTTCGGAATCTCAAGCTTTAAGTATCAGTGCCTGGGAACAATTGTTAACAGCAACATTTTGTATTAATAAAGCAAGAAGAAGCCATCTGTGTTTCATTCACTAATATGCCCCCCCCCCCTAATTTGTGCAACCATAGGTCTTCTACAATGGCATCAGACTAGACAACAGTGGATTGGAAAACGAAAACGAAATTCTCAGGGTCAACAAAGTCGAGAGCCAAAAATAAGGTTAGTTGTCCAAGTTTCCGTTTTCTTTTGTTATGGAACGCCAAAGGTCTTTATCTACGTTCTGCAGTGGCCAGATTAGTTCCTTATGTTGCCATTTTAGTTACATGAGATAACTTCTTCACCACCAGCTTAGAAATAAACCAGATGATGTGTCTTCCACTTAATTTGAAATACCTCAAGTTTGTGATATATAGTGTTTCCCGATGATATGCTATTTGTCTAGAAATCTGCTAATTACCTGGCTGTCAGTTTAACACTGAGATTCCAGGAGGTCAGAGTTGTGTCTAATACCTCAAGATTAGGGTAGTTGACTAGCCTTTTGCACTAATGTCTGCCTGGTGATTGCAGTTATAATGCCACTTATGAGAGCCTGCTTGGTAGCACGAAATCATTTCCACAACCGATCCCTCTCAGTGTATGGTTTCTTGAAAACTACATTCCATCTTCCTTTTGACATATTCATCCGGTTTTTAGACAGTGCATTGGGTTGTCTGCTGTCAGGAAATGGTGGATTTCCTCGTGGTCAGCTGGGAGCAGGAAGGCCTGTACGATTAGAGTCGGTTATGGAAGTGTATTGTTTGAGGCCCCGTCATAATCACTGAAATGTACGCAAACTTAAGTTGGTTGCCAAAGCTTGTGTGGTGATGAATGTGGATTGTCTTGGAGACAGGATGGCATCCCTCTCTTAAGCAAATGTAAAATATTCTTTGGTTTCTTACTGCTACTAGTAATTGTGTTCAAAGCGCTCTATACACCCATTGTTCCCGTTAAATATATGGTGTTCAGAAATCAGAACAAACAAATTAGCCCTTTTTAAAACTAATTAGTTTTTGTGCTAAGTATCATATATTTAAGTACGGAGGTCATAAACTTGGCATGGGAAGGGTGAACGTTTATTTATTTCACTTGTTTTTTAACTAATTAATTTATTGCTGGGAACGGATTAGTGTTATATATATATTTGATCAAACATTTTTGAATTTGATAAAATATACATAAAAATATAAAGATTCGTAATACAAAATATGTACCGCTACATTTGTTACAAAATATTTTTCATAATATATCTATTCTGTGCTATAACAGTTGGTACCCTTCCTTACAAACTAGATGAAACTTGGAATGGTTTGATTTAGAACAGAATTAAAATTGCATTCTCGGATGCATGGAGTACTTGTTTTTTTTTTTGTTGGAAACCTGAAGCTCACCAGGCACCATGGTCCATGGAGGAATTGTGTACCCTCTTCGTGTCAAATCCTCTTTTCATCGATCCTGGGCGCGCCCAGAAGGTGATGGAAGTGGCCGTCTCCCTTTCCAGATGCCTCTCCGGACTTCTCAGCTTGCGTGCTGCCGCTTTATATGCACACACCATCGCCACCTGGATCACTCAGGGCAGAGTAACACTCCCAGAGTGACGAAGCAGTCGAGTGTCCAGTGCCTCAAGGTTTCGGCAGAAGCAAATCCATTCGTCTCGGCTCTGACAGAGTGACATGGCTCTAGCTCGCCTGTGCCTCAACAGGGCCCTCGCCGGCCGCGCGCCGGCGCTGGCGAGGCCGGCCTACGCCGCATCCCCGGCGGCGGAAGTCAGCCTTCGCTCCCTCTTCTCAACGTCGTCGTCGGCGGCGGCCGACTCCTCTGACGGAGCAGAGCCCAGCCGCCGGGAGGTCGCCGTGTCGGGCTCGGGCCAGCCACGCCGCGGCGGCCGCTGGGCGTGGCGAGACCTCCGCGACTTCACCCCGTTCCGCCTCGTCGACGGTACGTTGGCAACACACACACCTGTAGGCTGTAGCTTAATTAATTAACCACCCGCACGCCATGGACGCCGGCGACTGACTGACTGCCACGCATGCAGGGCTCGGGAGCGCGCTGTCGCAGGTGGCGGAGACGCTGGGGCGGCCGCTGGAGCGGCTGGCGCCGTCGCGGCTGCTGTCGGGGAAGGTGCGGGAGGACGAGGCGCGGTACCGGCTGCGGTTCGAGGTGCCGGGCCTGGGCAAGGAGGACGTGCGCGTGGCCGTGGAGGACGGCGTGCTGGTCATCGACGGCGAGAAGCGGGAGCACGGCGGGGCCGAGGAGGACGGCGAGTGGTGGGCGGCCACCAGCGGGTACCACGCCAGCCTGGTGCTCCCCGACGACGCGCGCGCCGAGGGGATCACCGCGGAGGTGAAGGACGGCGTGCTCTACGTCACCGTGCCGCGCACCGGGGAGCGCCGGCGGAACGTCACCGAGGTCGAGGTCCAGTAGCGCCGTAGTGGAGACCCGACGACGTCGTGTGTCGTGTCTCGTGTGAGTGAACAAATAAAAAAACCGCGATGATGTGAAATCAGAAGTGGACGTTCGTGTGTACAGCCACAGTGCCACGTGTACCATAGGTCTTTCAAAGTTTCAAGTGAACAAATGACGTTTATGGGACACTGATGTCTCTTCGTCAAGGCTGCAGAGTGCAGAATGAAGAAATAACTGTTCTTCCCATTTAACAAGATCAACAGATTGATTTAAACAAAGTTGTTTGAATTTACAAATTGTAGAACCTAACATATGCTTACTAAGCCTAAATTCATCTACCTAATCTCAGCAACCATTTATACATGGTGGCATGGTGCCCAGTTGTTCACTAACTATAAATCGTCAAGAAACCAAGGTCATCAGCAGCCAGTATTCCAAAAACAGTCCATAAGTCAAGGACATATCATACTAATTACTAAATCTGCATGCTTTCAATTAAATCCGCAGTTAGTCACAGAAATGAGCTACAATTGTCATTTTCTAGTTTCACAAACAAATACACACTGATTGCAAAGTAAAAAAAATATGAATTTATGTTCCTCCTTTCTGTTATATACAAGTTACGTTTAGAGATCACTGATTGCAAGATTTAAGGAGCAGGATAGAAAAAGGAGCTCAAAGAAATGTGAAACCAATAGAATCAGGGTGATAACCAGAATTTCTGGAAAACCACCAAATACTATTCACACAGAATTGCCACTGCACAAATAACCATAGTAAAATGTAATAAGGCCATCCTCCTGTCGTTTCTACCTGTATGACCTGGGTTTGCTAGGGTTATGAGGGTTTTGGGACTAAGAACCATTTTGGAGCCTGCAAACTTCCATTCCAGAGATTGCCGAGGTAGCATTTCCTCAAGAGCTACAGCATATAGCCCATTGCAGATATATAGATAACCCAATCTACAGCCAATCGCATCAGAGCAGCAAGGAGATTCACCTCCTGGAATTTTTGCCTTTTGCCACCATTAACTTTTGTGAAGTTCTTCAGACCTGGGATTTCTTGCTTGCGCATCCCATTTGAATGATCGAACCTTCGACCAAGGATTCAAATGTACTCATATCCACATACACATCATTTCAATACCCCTTTCATCTTGCGCTCAAAATTGTAACCATGCCGACTTGCAAACTGTTGGAGCTGGTCGTAGCCAGAAAGAACTCCAGCTCCTGCCATTCCTGACAGAATATTCGCACCAACTCCTCTGAATAATGTGAAAAACCCTTCTGTTAAAACTATCTGTTTTACTGCATGAAAGCCATTCCTGTATTTGAATGGCTGTCCTGAAGTTAGCATCATTCTACGACGGACTGTGTCGAATGGATAGGCACAGGCCCCCGAGAAAGTAGTTATTGCCCAGCCCAAGGCGAAGCTGGCAAAGAAATTCCCCTAGAATTGCAACCAAAACAAGTTAAGGGTGTCGTAAAGATTTAGCTTGAAACTCCACTATAGTGAAACTATGTCACAAGAACAGCATTACCTCCAATGGTCCTACTAGAACAAGAGGTTTCATGGTGTCGTAGATGCCAAAATATAAACCTCGGTACAGGGTGATGCCCACAATAGACACACTGAAACCTCGGTATAGTCCAGATACACCGTCAGTTGTAAGTGTCTTCTTGTACACATCCAGCAGTCCCCTGAACTGGCGTTTGTTTCCTCGGGATTCAATTGCATCAGTAGCTAGCCTTGTTCGCGCATAATCTAGATGGTATAGCAGTAATGACGTTGTAGCTCCTGCAGCACTGCCAGAAGCTACATTTCCAGCCAACCACTTCCATTTTCCATCTTTCTCCCTGTCGTAGCCAAACAAGCTTTTAAAGTAGCCCTTGAATGCAAAGTTAAAAGCCTGTATAATTGAGGTTGAATTTAGATTTTGAATCTTTCTCCTCATGAAAAAGAAATATCATATCCATTCGTCGCTCAAAGAATTAAGGGTGGATGTTCATCCTTGTTCTGAGGGCCATGTTTCATAATGCAACACAAAGTGCAGTTACCACTCTTAGCTAGCATATTACAACAAACTGAAGGAAAATAGATGCACGTGCTTCAATCTTTGGCAGTACAATCTTTACACTACTCACAGTCAACACAGTTAGAGTAAGTGGCTGTAACGATAGCATGAGGCTAACCTCCATAAGGTTGTAGATTTGCAGTTTGGTGAAAATTTATCCTTGCAGTATTGTGCATAAAAACATATGGATGCAAATGTTGAGTCTGGTCTATCTAATATCATTTCAAACCATAAGCACACCACAATTAGCTTACTTTAGCTTCATTTATAAAGATTCATCTATATGATAGTCCAAAGGGATTCCTAGTCCAAATGTAAAGCGCTCCTACATGCTCCAGTAGGAACTCCTCAATAAACACATAACCAGCCAGATTATGCGCCCAAGCCGGCATTACTTCCTATTATTAGCTTTAAGAATTATGCTCACAAAATGCAGGGTAACATTATTACATTATGTGGTGAGGAAGGATGGAGGATATTAGACAGACAATCCCTTAGAGAAATGAACTTTTTTTTCTTCTTTTTCCTTTCCTTTTCTTTCTTTTATTAAGTGGGGTCGTGAACAATTTGATGAGTCCTTACATCAGCAGCATTGAACGCAACCATTTGCACGAAGTTGCAAATCCATACATATGATTTGATTGCTTGTTAATTTTGTGAAAATTTGATCAGCAGTTCAAATCAAAGACATATGCAGGTTGGCAGGAAGAGAAGAGCATGATGCATCGCTACGCATCAAGCAAGCCATGGTACTTGGAACGAAAAGGAATCGGAGGCCGCCGGACCTGGGTGGGGAAGTAGCGGATGACGTTGGCCTGGTTGCCGCGCCAGAGCGCGGCGGCGCCCTCCTCGCGGAGGACGCGGGTGAAGGCGTTGGCGATGCCCTCGTAGGGCCGCGTCAGGGTGCCCCGCCGTAGCATCTCGCCCTGGTTCTGCAGCAGCAGCTTGACGCGCTCCACCGGCGCGGCCCCCGTCTTGGCCACCGCGGCGGCCGCGCCGCCCATGGCGAAGTCCGCCGCCACGCTCGCCGGCGACCTCGCGGACCTCGCCGGCAGCGGCGGCGGCATCCCCTCCTCTCGCCTGTTCGGTGGTGCGGGCGCGGCGGCGGCGGCGGCGGCGCCCATTGATTGCTCCCGACGGCGGTCGGGTGGGAATTCGGGTGTGCCTTCCCTTTGTTTTTTAGGAAAAAAAACCACTTTTAAAAAAAATGACAAATCACCTTTTTGAGTGACGTAGCAAGCAACCGCACATTACGAATAGGGATAGCAAGAAATCGGAAAACAGAAAATTAAGATGAACCGCACAGCTTGTGCAGGAGCAGGAATAGGAAACTGTTCTTACCATTCGACAAAGATGGAGTGGCTGATTTAAAATAATTCCGCTTGCATTTACAAATTGGAGAACCTAACACATTTACGAATTTTAAACTTCCTCGTATGCGAAATGAACTGTGGGAAATAAGAAATCAACAATGAATTTTCTTCTCATTCACACTCAATCCATCTGTGTGGCTCTCGCTCGTATGCGGGCCCGTTGGTGGAGCCTAAGTCGCTTTGGGCCAATGCGAATGAGTTGGGCCTGTGTCTCATTTCCTCTAAAAAAACGTATAATAAAATTTAAACTTTACAGTCTCTGACTACTAATTTATAATTTACTCATCATATTTCTTTTTGTTTTACAATGTAAATTTGACGCGGTTGAATTTGTATTTAAAATTAGTTTCTAATGATTATACGTTCATAACTACAAATAAAATAATATAAGAGGAATTATTGGTCAAGGTATAGTTTGGAGTATTCCGGAACAATTTTTCTTAGTCACCTATAATCCACTAGAAGCACAAATAACAGCTAATCTGGCCCAACAACTACAAACACTACCTTATCTTCTTCCACCCCTCGCATCGTCGTCGTTGCCCGGTGCCCGCCCTCGTGCGCGCCCGGTGCCCCGCCGTGGTCGTCCCCCTCGCCGGGAGCGCGCATTGCCGGTGCTCCGCCGCGCGCCGCCCCGACCCGCGGTGGCCATCCCACGTGCCACTGCGCCCCGAGCATCGGCCACGCGCAGCCCGCCCGCTGGTGCACCGCACGACCACGACGCCGTATGTTTTTTCCAACATATGTTGACAAAAAATAGTTGACCAAACAAACATTTCTTAAAAGTGTTGATTAAAAAAATGTTGGCCCCAAAAATATTGCAACATTTTGTAAAATGTTGACAAAAATGACTAAAATTGTTGAACAAATAATGTTGTAATATTTTTTATAAAATATTGGAATATTTTTAATTATACATGAAAAAACTGGAAAACCCATTCGCCCTATATAAAAAAAGGAGGGTTATAACTCACTTGCCTATATTATCTGTGTAATGTGTTTCATAAAACTAATTAATTCACAAGTCAAATAGTGATCCTTTCGATTGAAGGAAGAGTTTCAGGGATCCATAAAATAGCCCGGAAACCTCAAAGCCTCAAACTACCACTCAGTCACGTTGGATCAAGTGCATGGCTCAAAACCACTCTACGCATCCCATGATAGCTACCACCACCACCACCTCTGAACTCCTGCAAGCCAAGACAGAGCTTTGGTGCCACACCTTCGCCTACCTCAAATCCATGGCGCCGCAAAGTGTGATCAAGCTTAGGATCCCCAGCGCCATCCATCACCGCGGTGGCGGAAGGCTTCCCTCCAGCCTCGCCGGCCGGGCCGCCGCTGCCTCCATCGCCGGCGGTGGCGGCCCCCGCTCTCCTTCCCGTCCCTCTCACTCTTTCCTCCCACTCCTCTCTCCACCTCCTCTCCTGTGAACAAAAGTCAGATGACGATGGCCGGCGACGAGCAGCGGGCTTGGGAGCGTGGATCCATGCCCTCCGCCACTGGATCCGGTGATTTCCGTCCTTGATCCAGCGGTGGGAGGGCGCCGCGACGCGAGAAGCCTCAGCTCCTACCGACCATCAGCCCTGGTGACGACCGGCTGCTTCTAGGCCGGCCACCGGCGGTGGCGGCGCGCTAACTGGGGTCTAGGAGCACGAATCCACGCCCCCTGCCCCCCTGATCCGGCCACGGAACGGCGACGCTAAGCGGCGGCGGCGGTACGCGGGCTCGCGCGGATTCCCACCTCGCGAGGCCCCTCCACCAACCGTCGGCGCCTACCCTAATGCGTAGGCCAGAGGGACCTTTTGCAACAGCGAATGATGGCGTTTGGGGGTCACATTTAGATCCCTGAGCATCTGCCACGCTGCTCCCAGGCAGCTGCAAGCTGGCTTCGACGTCCACTTCAAAAGGACACCGTGCTCGGATCACCTGCCGTCCACATCAAAGGTTGCCTCGCTGCAGCTGTTGATGACTCTGCAGATCATTTCCGGCATATCGTCGTCTGCAGTTTTGACTTGAATGTGCTTTTGCAGAAACTTGGATTACGGGTGAAAACCCTGCCTGGCTGGCTCTGGGCCGGCGGCGATGACGAATTCGGCGTCATATTCCCCCTTGGAGGCGTCGCTGTAATTTCCTTCCTTGCGAAAGCCTTCCTGAGCTCCTGCAGTACGGCATTCGAGACTCAGCTGCGGCGTGAAGAGAAAGTCAAGGACGCTCTCTTGTTAATCAAATAGAGGATCGAAGAATTTTTATTGTTTTGCTATTTTGTCCTGGTCGATATTTAAGACGGTGATTTTTCTCTCTTTTATTTTCTCTCTCCTTTTATAACTTTTGATTGTGTAAATCTCTGGATGAAGATTTGATATCCATTATAAAAAAATCACCGCGGCGGGGGCGCCTCCCTTCGCGAGCTACACGAACATCTCCCGACGATCCCTGCAAGCAAACTGCCATGCTTGTCTCGCCTCACGAAGCTCCTGGTCTCCTCAGAGTCTTCAGAGAGGGCAAGGAAGGCGTCTACCATCTCACCCTGGTATCACGACGCCTCCTCGTGGTAGACAGTGTCGAGGAGGACGGCCGGGCATGCCTCTCGCAGTTCGCACTCCTGGCCACTTCACCATTCAACTTGCAGGCGTCTCAGCTCATAGCCGAGTGGCTCATCAAGAATGAGGACGATGCTGCTGCGGCAGAGACGCCGTTCATGATGGCACACGGAGCGGGGTTCTTCCCCTACACGGCCCATGACTTGGAGTTCGGTGCGTTGTTCGACGAGGCAATGGCCGCCGACAGCCACTTATCGGCTGAAATCGTCGCGCGCGACTGCGGCGGCGTGTTCGCCGGGGTGACGTCCCTGATCGACGTCGGAGGTGGAGATGGTAATGTTGGGGGAGTGGCTCAGCCCATGTAAGAGGTAGTGGGCCTTTGTGTGGGCTCGAGGGGTTTCTTGTAAATAACGCGTCCACCAGGGGCTCGGAAGAAAATAACCACTAGGGGCTTGGGGGAAAATCGCCATCTGCCCCCATCCCTATATATAGGAGCGTCTTTGTAATTGATGGGACAGGGGCACTAAATAAAGTGAGAGCTCCGAAGCTGTGATTTTGCTTTTCTGTTGCTCATTTACTTTCTGCTTTGTAGTGGTAGAGGTAGAAGCAGAGGTAGCGGTAGTAATAGAAGAAGTATCAGCAGTCCTCCGAAGGGACCTTTTGGTTCTCTGCCCCTTCGGAGGACTAGAGTACTGTGGTGTTGGTGCCCCCCTTCGGTACCAAATTTTCACCAACAGTTTGGCGCCCACCTCGTGGAAGAACTCATGGTGATGCAAAGACAAGAGCATGCAAGATTAGGACAGAACCTGGGCGCGGAGTGTGCCTTCGGAGTCATCAGATTCGTCGAGTTTCTTTATGTTCATCAAAAAATAGTTCCGCCAACAACATCAAACACTTCCTTCTGCAGATAAGTCCTATTGTTCAATTTCTTTATTTAGCGGGACGTTCCGAAGCAAAAAAAAAGTCAGACCTACTCAAAGGGACCCTTCGGTCCAAATTTACTTCGGTCAATGCTACAGAAGCACATACTCTCCTATGTTTTGTTGTCACCATCAGTTATCACACCTTCATTTTTTATTTCTTTCCATGGAGGTGGGATCGATTTGAAAGTCAACTCTCGGTACGAACTAAAAGCACCTTTGGTCACGATGCCCATGAGTAAATACTTGAGCTACGTACCCTCGGTCACGAAGCCCATGGGAAGGAACAACCTTCCGCAGGGGGAAGGGGCGGCCATGCATGGGCTTCGGAGGCGGCATCAAGTCATGAAGCCCGACCAGGGCAAAGTCTTGTGCTTCAAGGTTGCCTCGTTCGGCTTACCCATCAGTCAATGGGCTCTCGGTCTTGACTCGTTTTCACCTTCGGAGGAAGTCACGGCCAGCGAGGGCGCAGGACACGAGATAAGTTCTGCTTCACACGCATTAAGAAACTTGTGAGCCATAAAACTGAACCTTTCTTCTCTCAATGTTCTACCTTTCTCTTCCTCCGAAGCAAAAGTAAACGAGCTGGCAGGTCTCATCGCCCGAAATAGTTGTCAACTAGCTCCTTGGATTTTTTGTTTGCCATAATCTGTCGATGCAACAGGCGTATGCAAACAAAACTGAACCTTTCTTCTCTCAATGCTCTATTTTGTCGAAGCAAAATTTTTTGTTTGGACCTTTGAACCTCGTATGACGAGGGTACCTTCGGAGGGTCAGAGCACGAACCTTCGTTTTCTTTTCAACCAGTTTTCTATTTTCTGTGTTTGCAATGTTTTTAGTTAGCACGCAATCCAAACTGGCTTAGAAAGCTACCCTGCTCGCTCTGTGACCAACCTTCTTCTTATCCAGTTTAGACCGAAGGTCATGTGCGGGCAGGTTTTTCTGCCCGGCACCTTGGATGGTGGGGGCGCTCGACCTTTTTATTTTTTCCTATTTGTAAAAGTATTAAGCAAATTGTTTTGTTTATCGGGTTAGGGCTGTTGAGTCGCTCCGAAGGGTCTCAGCTGCATATCAGTGCTTTGGCAAACTATTTGCCTCAGTTAGAGCTTGTTGGTGTAAATTTGGTACCGAAGGGGGGCACCAACACCACAGCACTCTAGTCCTCCGAAGGAGCAGGGAACCAAAAGGTCCCTTCGGAGGACTGCTGATACTTCTTCTATTACTACCGCTACCTCTGCTTCTACCTCTACCACTACAAAGCAGAAAGTAAATGAGCAACAGAAAAGCAAAATCACTGCTTCGGAGCTCTCACTTTATTTAGTGCCCCTGTCCCATCAATTACAAAGACCCTCCTATATATAGGGATGGGGGCAGATGGCGATTTTCCCCCAAGCCCCTAGTGGTTATTTTCTTCGGAGCCCCTGGTGGACGCGTTATTTACAAGAAACCCCTCGAGCCCACACAAAGGCCCACTACCTCTTACATGGGCTGGGCCACTCCCCCAACAGTAGCCCCTCAGCTACTTCGGCTTGGGCGGCACAACAAAGCGGAGTAGGCGAATACATATGGATTGGCCCAGACTTTCCTTCACCTTCGGCCATGAGGAACGCCCTCAAGACCCTCCGCCGTACGCCTCACTAAAAACTCCATTCCGAAAAACCCAGTGGGAAAAACCGGAGTGGAGAAAAGAGCACGTACGCCTAGCGGATTTACACACACACCGACCTTGCTAATGGTCGTCTTCGGACTCGCTTCGACGGAGAAGGGAGCCTTCGGTGATGAAGTCTGCTTCGGTGTTGTCACTAAGATGGCCTTTGTCCTCAAAGCTTCTCCTCCACTTGCTTTGGTCTTGCCTTCGGGGCCTCCATGCATTTTTCTTTTCGCTCTTGTTCTTTCAGTCGCTGTCGAATGATGATTAGCCGCTTCTTCCCCTTCGGTCACGATCACCGGGCAAGACTTCATCCTTCGGGGTGATGTCGCTCATCCCGATGCCACTAGCCCCTCTTGTCCGGTGATTGTGACGAAGGCCCTGGTCCTGTGCATCGCATGCGACGAAGTACGTGTTGATGAAAACGATGCTGGAGTCGTCGTCGGTGAGGTAGACGATGAAGCCCCTTGAGCCACAGCCCAGTCGGCGTCGGTGAAGACGTCGAAGATGAAGTCGAAAGTCGATGTCGACAAGGTAGACGACGAAGCCCCGCGAGCCGGAGTCCTGTCGACGACGTGCAGTAGACGCCGAAGACGAAGTCGGAAGTCGATGTTGATGTTGCCGAGGTAGACGAGGAACGAAGCCCCTAGAGCCGAACACATGTCGACGAAGATGTAGTTGAAGAAGCCCCTCGTGTCGAACCATGTCGACGACGAAAGTGGTGGTGTAGTTGTTGAGGTGGTCGAATAACGTTGATGAAGTACTCAAGGAAGCCCCTCGTGCTAGATATTCGCCGAGTTGAACCTGTCGGTGACGAAGTAGACAATATAGACGAAGTCCACTTCCTGTTCAACACTCCATTCGAATCATTTTTATTCAAGAAACTCAAGAACTTGTTAGATAAGAAACAATCTATCTCAATTTGCATCGCACAAACAAATCCGAAGCCACTCTCGGGCCTTCGGGGTGTCTCAGCTCAACTCCGGTCATCACACGATCGGTCGTTTGCTTCCCGCAAACGGAATCCGAAGCCACTCTCGCGCCTTCGGTGTGTCTCAGCTCAACTCCGGTCATCACACGACCGGTCGTTTGCTTCCTGCAAATGGAATCCGAAGCCACTCTCGGGCCTTCGGTTTGTCTCAGATCCGAAGCCACTCTCGGGCCTTCGGTGTGTCTCAGATCCGAAGCCACTCTCGGGCCTTCGGTGTGTCTCAGCTCCGAAGCCACTCTCGGGCCTTCGGGGTATCTCAGATCCGAAGCCACTCTCGGGCCTTCGGGGTATCTCAGATCCGAAGCCACTCTCGGGCCTTCGGGGTATCTCAGCTCAACTTCGGTCATCACACGGACCGGTCGTTTGCCTCCTGCAAACGGAACCTCGGCTATAACAAAGCCAGATACTTGCCTTTGCAAGTTCCACTTCGGTCATCACGGGACCGATCGTTTGCCTCATGCAAACGATACTTCGGCTATAACGGAGCCGAATACTTGCCCTTGCAAGTTCAACTCCGGTCATCACGGGACCGGTCGTTTGCCTCATGCAAACGGAGGTTTCGACCAAACTCAGGCCTTCGGCACGAGCGCTCCCGGCTGCACACTTCGGTGTTATGCATGTATATATGTATGAAAGCGTGCATGAAAGTATGCTATTGCATGAAGGCTAGGACGAAAATGTTAGCCAAAATAACGCAAAATGCGTCTATTGATCAAATTCTCAACTTGAGTGGTGAAGCCATGAGATGACCGAAATCCGATAAAACCGAAGTCCATATGGAAATCCCAGCAACCACCTGATGAAGTTATGTGGACATTGAAACCAACTGATATGGCCTAGCCATTCCCAAATCAATAATAGAGTCACTATCTTCGGGGTGAAAACTGATGACTCAAAAGCCATAACCTGCAATAGACGTGACGAAGTGCCCACACAAAACATAATAGCTGCATACAACCAATCATTATGAATAGGGTACGAAGCATGACTAAGAACATGTGCTTAGCATATTTGAGATGAAGGTGCGGAAACATGTGATATACGAAGGGTTAGAATGCCCGTTAAAAATGGATCGCGGGTTGTGAGAGAGGAGGGCGCAATACTTACATATGGTAGTTAACCCTGCATTCAAGAGATATAAATACTTCATATGAAGGGTTAGATTAAGAAGGCAAAGCAAATTTCAATCAATTTGACACAGTCACTTTTTTTTTGAAGCCGAGCTTCGGTCATAACGGGACCGACACAATTTCGTTATACGAAGTAAGTGACGAGCGGCCCTTGGATGCGTCCAACGGCCTCCGAGGGGCGCTGTTACTTACCCACAAAATATAAACTCCGAAGACTACACCCCCCCGCACCATGGAGGGGGGATGTTGCTTCGGAAACGTGCGAACGGATAAATACACGAATCTTTCGGGAAAAACGTCCTACGATGAGCATCAACATGTTACTAACACTAAGTACCCGCAAGCTAGGGATTGGTCTGCTAAAACCAGAGATGAAGGGTACTTCGTCACTGTACTGAAAAAGGTTTATCAGCAGCCAAAAACAAAACGTCGACCACACCAAGCACTACCTCATGACGGTGGTAAAGTTGTCTAATAAAATAACAACATAATGCCCCTTCGGTGGCTGCTGAAACGAAGGTTGAGCAAGCAGTCTGTAAACAAATTTAGTAAGCCAGGGATAGCAAAGTACCCAAAAAATATTTTTCCTACTGCACACTCTATTATTTTTCCTGAGAAAACTTAAGACCGAAGGGTAGGACGTTACGCTGAGTGCTAACAGCCTAACAGCAAGTAATAGATGAATACTTAAATATTTGCAAATATAAAAATACTGCTATCAAGATAATCAGGTGTGAAAATGATAATAAAGTTGAAATAACTGCGACCCCTTCGGCGCCGAAGGGGGCTTTTGTTTAAAGATGGGCTACATATGCAACTATGATTGCTGCTACGTGCACTAGCCATGTTCAATAGGGTACCTGGGTTAAAAAACTTGCAGCCCAAACCTGGGCTTCAACGGTCCAACTTGGGCCCCTACGGAGATGTCTCGAGCACACAACAACTGCAGATTTTGAAGTCTTGCCGAATCTGGAGCAGGTCCACCGTGAAAAACCGAGTTGGGCTTCGAAGCTAAAAGCCCAAGGTGGGCTTCGGGGCCGAAGTGGGCTACAGAGTTAGCCAACAGACGGGACGTAGCACTCGAAGAAGCCGTTGGTGCATTTTATTGACGACGAAGTGGTGCACTCGGCGATGAAGCAATCGATGGGATTTATTGATGAAGTGGCTGACGTGGTGGTGCAGTGCTTGGGCACTGGGCTTCATCTGCGATAGTCTGTAGTTTCGGCCTACCATGGTCCCTCCATCGTGAGGCTGTACCTTCGGTCTGAGTAACAAAAAAAAGACCATGATCCCTATCGCATTGACTATAGTTGCTTCGGCAGCAGACCATCATGCCAAGTTGAATTGCTTCGGTCCAACACATCATCTTTTTATCAATACGTTGTGGCGAATAATCCTGGGTCTGGTAAGGGAGATTCCGATGTGCCAGCCAACTCGCAATGAACGGACGACGAAGTGTGTGGTAGGGGTCTTCGGTACATGAACAAGCTCACTAAACAGAATGCTGACCTCCGCCCCTTTTTAATGCTGTGCTTCCAAAGGAGTGGTTGAGTCCCCAATATAATTGTGTTGACCAAGAGTCCCAATAATATAAAATTTCATTTCATTGTCGTATGAAGGTGTGATAACTGATGGTGACAACAAAACATAGGAGAGTATGTGCTTCTGTAGCATTGACCGAAGTAAATTTGGACCGAAGGGTCCCTTTGAGTAGGTCTGACTTTTTTTTTGCTTCGGAACGTCCCGCTAAATAAAGAAATTGAACAATAGGACTTATCTGCAGAAGGAAGTGTTTGATGTTGTTGGCAGAACTATTTTTTGATGAACATAAAGAAACTTGACGAATCTGATGACTCCGAAGGCACACTCCGCGCCCAGGTTCTGTCCTAATCTTGCATGCTCTTATCTTTGCATCACCATGAGTTCTTCCACGAGGTGGGCGCCAAACTGTTGGTGTAAATTTGGTACCGAAGGGGGGCACCAACACCACAGTACTCTAGTCCTCCGAAGGAGCAGGGAACCAAAAGGTCCCTTCGGAGGACTGCTGATACTTCTTCTATTACTACCGCTACCTCTGCTTCTACCTCTACCACTACAAAGCAGAAAGTAAATGAGCAACAGAAAAGCAAAATCACTGCTTCGGAGCTCTCACTTTATTTAATGCCCCTGTCCCATCAATTACGAAGACCCTCCTATATATAGGGATGGGGGCAGATGGCGATTTTCCCCCAAGCCCCTAGTGGTTATTTTCTTCCGAGCCCCTAGTGGACGCGTTATTTACAAGAAACCTCTCGAGCCCACACAAAGGCCCACTACCTCTTACATGGGCTGGGCCACTCCCCCAACAGGTAGCATGGTCAAGGCCATTGCGAATGCCTTCCCACACGTGAGGTGCTCGGTGCTAGAGCTTCCCCAAATGGCGGATAGCATGCCGGTTGGTGGCATGGTTGAATTTGTTGCAGGTGACATGATGGAGTCCATCCCACAAGCTGATGTTGTGTTACTCAACGCTGATTACTATAACTACAACATAATTAATTTGTTACTCCCTCCATGCAAACTATGGAAAGTTTAATCTGAGTCACACGATCTTGATCCAAAGGAGAGCTCATGGGTGGTGGATTTTTTCAATGCATTTTTTCCCGAATCAATGAGGGCTTTATTTGATCATGTGTGATTACCAAATTATCATATACAAGTGTGTTCTCCATAATTGGAGCGACGAGGATTGCGTTAGAATCTTGAAGCGGTCGAAGGAAGCTATCTCTGCTAGTGGACCAAAAGGGAAGGTAGTAAACATAGATACGGTGGCAGGTTCAGTGGCGTCCAAACGGGCCCTCAAAGCTCAACTTCTGATGGATGTATGCATGATGATGCTAACGACGGGTGAAGAGAGAGACGAGAAGTGGCACGGACTGTTCGTAGATGCAGGTTTTAGTCGATACAAGATCAATCCCATCTTAGGATCTCAATCACTCATCGAAGTCTTTCCATAGATCAATCATTTACATTTGCTTTTGAGTTGACTAGGAAAAGTACATGTGCCACGGATATATATATGTAACGACTTGCGCCGCCACCTGTCGGTCGAGCATAGCGCCAGCCATCGTTGTTTTGTCATGCTTGAGCACTGCCGGATAAAGATATTGACGCCAGGAAGGAAGCAAAGTGGTGGCTTTTGTTCGCCTGTCGTCGCCATATACCCACAATTTAGATAAAAGCATTTTTGCCTTTAAACTCTCGAGGAATTTTCAAACCGCACAATCTATTTTTGTCTCTTGAAACTATTATCGATATCCCCATCACTGATTCTACATTTTCTTATAAATCTCACTCTCCGCCCCTCGCTCGGACCCTCGCAACATCTATTGTTGTCTCTTAAAAATTTTTACCGATAACCCCTACAAAGATCTTACTTTTGCATATACTCCCCCTGTGCTATGGAAAATGCAATTCTAACTTTTGAAATGTTTTTTTACAAAAAGTGCAATTCGATCTAATCACGTACCTAATTAAGTGGTTAGATCAAATTTGCATGTCAAAACCTACCGGATGTGGCCAATAATGGGAGTAATATAGTCGTTTTAATCTACTACTAATCTGTTCTAGAGAAATTAAAATTGCACTTTTCATAGAACGGAAGGAGTAAATGTCATTTTCACATGATAAGATATCAATGCCATGTTCGCTTGGCTTATCAACCACCAACCAGTAGTACTTCTCTCTCACAGAACAAACCAGCCACTAGCATCTAGCCAGCAGTACTTAGCAGCAACCACCAGCCAAACGAACAGGTTGTAAGATATAAGACAATTTTTTGACTCTTTATAGTATAGGTAATGGCCATGAATGGATGCATGCGCTAGTGTTACTTTGGAGCAAACTAACACAAAACTAACAAAAAAAATCCAAGCATGTTAGTTTGGTGTTAGTCCCAACTAACACCCCCAAAAGTACTAACACCCCAAGAGGTGGTAATTGGTGTTAGTTCTAGTGGACCCTACCCCTTTTACTCTTTTTCTCTCTGTAGATCCTCCAATGATTGCAAAAGTAACATCACAAGCAAAGTAACACATGCATCCAAACATTCAAGGTGTTAGTTTGTTACTCCCTCCGCCCTATTCTGATAGTCATTTTAGCTACAGAAGTAAGTCGCAAAGATCATTATCGTTCCGTAGGTAGGCATAGCTGAACTGCACCACTGGTCCATCCCTTCCCCTTCCCCTCGTATACTAAAGCAAAGCAAAAAAAATCCCCACCTTCATCCTCCCCAGACAAGGAAGGCTTCACCTTCGCCGCCGTCATCTTGCGTCAGCCTGCCGGTGCGGTGTTCCACATCGGCCCCGTGTACCCCGTCTTCGGCCGCCCACAATCGCCACCGCTGTGGGAGGCCGAGGATCCGGGCACGACCACCATGCTAGTGCCGCTAGGGCAACTCCTCCTGGAGGAGCAGGGCGCGTCGTCGTCATCAGGGCGACTCGAGGACGACTGTGAGCTCGATCGGGTGCTCGCGGAGACGTACTGCCTATGGTCACCCGGGGCATCTCTGGCGCCGGGATCTCAGTAGCTTTCATCCGGCGGCACCGGTGGTGGACGCGGACGTTGGTGGGGCGCGCGACACCGCCCTCTCGTCCCAGCGGCAGAGGACGAGAGGGTGCGGCTGCTGTGGTGGAAGAGGGGCGAGGGGCCTCCCTCCCGACTGGTCCTGCGCGCGGATCCCGTGGCGGAAGTGGTGGAGGAGGGGCGCAACGCCTCCCTCCCGACTGGTTCCGCGCCGGATCCTATGGCGTAGGTGGTGGAGGAGGGGTGCAGTGCCTCCCCTTGAGCCCTACGCCTCCAGCACGGGAAGGCGAAGGTGTTGGTCCATCTCCCTTGACAACCTTGACCTCCCTGCGTGGCCGGTCGCGGCCGCGGCCACAACGGGCAGAGCTCGGGCGACATGGGGACGAGGTGGAGGTGGGTCATGGCGGTGACGAGCGGAATGTGGAGCTCGGCGGAGAGGTGGCGGCCTCCGTCTCCTCCTCTCTGACGCCACATCTGCTCGATCTCGTTTCTCGAGCGGCAGATTCCGTGTGGCTGCTAAGGCAGGAGAGGTAGGGGTAGACAGGTCATTTGGCGTCTTCATTGGTTCGCGGGTCGGAGCCAAAACAACCATCAAAACAGGACGGCTGAGTAGGTGTTCGTTGGGGGTGCAAAAGACTACCACTAACACTACCACCAACTATCCATTAATGGCCAATAGACAGATGAATGAGACACCAAAGTGCCAAACCCTACTGTGACAACCCCATCCGAGATAATTCCGTACTATCACCTAAACCACTCCATTTGGTCATTAAGCGATAATAAAGAATCATCCCGTTGAGTGTTGTCGGGTTTACGCCTGGTAAATCACTTGAAAACACAGAGATGATCGAATGTATGCATTAAAACTCCCACGAAGGAGAGTTCAGAGTGCCTTACAAATTAATACCAAATTCCCCGTAGGGTCCATTATTACAAACCATGGTTCTTGACATGAAATTAAATGGTTCAGAGTTTATTAAAATAGCGTAAGAAACTAAACAATACGATCAACATCATAGGAGGCATGTCCATGATGCAATCACTCGTCATCATCCACCCATTCCAGCTCCTAGTCGGGTGGAAGTTCTCCGGGCCACACATCACATGCATTAAACAACATTTAAATAGCAAGGTTGAGTATACTAATACTCAGCAGGACTTACCCGGCTAAAAGAAAGACTTTACCTCTAATCATGCAAGGCTTTTGGCTAGTGGGTTGTTTGCCAAAAAGCTACTAAGTAGTGAATCCTTACTTTCACATTTTAGCTCATGTTCTAGTAGAAGTAATCATTACTAGATAAGCAAGTATTACAACCATAGTTGTACAAACAATTAATCAAATAATAATCTTCACAAAGTTCCATCATAAATGGATATCATGGCCAGTAGATTAAGTACTCTCAGATAACGGTGAGAAGCCGACAATCGATTGATTTAAAACCTTGCAAGGTGGACCTAAACACACGGGAGGTGCCCTCACTAAGAGTTCACCAACCAAGGAGGTTCCCGTCATTCCTCGGTTTAAGGGTAATAGCTCACAATCTTAAGTACAAGGTTTATCTGGGTTACACCACTAAGGTCACCCATCCTCACACCTGCACTCGGGTGGCGAGCCCGGGGCCGCAACCCTAAGAGTAGTGATAGTAAAACTCTATACCGCCTCATTTAGGTACTAGGCTTACTGTGCCCATTTCCGACAAGCGTTTAGTACTTTCAAACACTTAACCAATGAAGCCATTGGACCAGAACCCAAATCCCATGCTCTTACCACATGAGCAATCCATTAAGAAATATGGTGATTCCATAAAGGGGATCCTATACTCGCGAGTGACGAACATCACTGGACTTGTACCGGATCCTTAGAGCATAGCCACTAGCGACCTAACCTGCTAGTAAAAGATCATTGGTGCTTAAGGATCATGCAACTAGGGTTTCAATCAACTCCTGAACGTAAATGCACATAAAATAACAATGATAATTTCAAAAGCTTTAACTTAAACACATAGGTTAATGATTAAATCGGGGCTTGCCTTCGTCAGCACCATTAGAAACACAAACTTCCGGACTTTGGTCCGGGTCTTGCTCTACGGTCACGTAGTGCACGTCTCCTCCTGCTCCCTCGTCCTCGTCAGCCGGCACGAGCGTGTAACTATCGGCGGGAACTTCTACACCGAGGATGCAATGCAGTGGTTAAGAGTGTAATTAATTTAATTTAATCCAAAAACAATAGCAAACAACCACAAGGAGCATATGGTTGACCATATTCAACTTAACAAAAGCATTTAACATTTCCCCTTTAAAAGATAATCAAAAAGCCTTATTTAATTTTTTTTGGGTGATTGTGTACACATCAAAAAGAATAATTAATTTTAAATGCAGAACAGCAAGGACATGAGTTCTCACTCCTCAATTTATTCTCCTATCTCATCCATAGGGTTCAAGAATAATAAGGATGACTTCTCCATTTATTTCCCTCACTAGCCTAATATAGTTTCTCTACTTTAACCAACAATCTTTAAAATGGCCCAACAACACCCACTGGTCTCTCTGACTAGGAACCACTCACTAGGACAACAAGCAACCAAGTTTGAGCCATTGAAAATAACTTACATAATTAAAAGCATTTCTAGCTAGCAATAAAAGGATAAATGCACACAAAAATAAATATAGCATCTCTGGAGCCAAACTTTCTCCTACACATTCTTTGGTCTAAAACAAGCCTAGGCAACCAACAAACACATCCATAGCTATTATAGATCTTGACCTACACATTTATGATTAAAAACAAGCATAAATCAGGAATAAATATTTCTAGCAGTCCAAAAATCATGATTAATTCAGTAAAGGTGCATCTAGGCATAAAATGACTATTGCAGAAATACAACTCAAAAATCTATTTACTTTTTGCTACAAAAATCATCTAAGCAGAAACGGCTTTAATACAAGGTAAATCATAACTAAAGATTCCTTCAGTAACTTTGTGCAAATTTTTGCACAGGACCTACACATGCTAGTACTCACAACATATCCAAAAATCAGCTCATGAACATGTGTGGATTCTGCAGTACAACAGATCTAGGTAAAAGGGATTTTTTCATGCAAAAACTAAAGCTCAAAAGTATATACAATTTTTGTAAAAGTTGTATCACACAGAGCAAAACAAAATTGGTTTTCCAATTTTTGGATTTTTCTACGATTTTATACGGATTTTACAAGACACTGGACCAAAGGGGAGAAACTTAAGAACCTAATAGCCGAGTGGCCCTTGGAAAGATTTGAATCTTCACACAAAAGCCCTTAAGTTTTGCACTCGGGTCCCTAAAAGACTTCAATCCTCACAAGCATACCCTTCCATCGCAGGGGAGGGCTCGCCGGTTGCGATAGCCGGCCGGACTTGGGGAACAAATATCACGGGGCACCCTAGGTGCTCACCTGAGCTCGATTGGTGGCGCAGGTGGGGTCGGAGCGACCTCCGGCGATAGCCGGCAGCGGGGCAGTGACGGCACGGCCGCCACGGCTCGGATTCCGGCGCAATGCAGGCGAGGCTAAGCCATCACGTGTGTGTGGGAGCTCAGGTGGGTGCTAGGGAGGAGCCTAGGGTCGTCGGTTGGCCACATGCGCGAGCGAAGCAGCAAGTTCACTGGCGGCGCTAATGGCGGGCGGCGGCGGGCTGCAGTGGGGCTCGGGCATGCGCGAGGAAAGAAGGGGGAGGGGTTTTATAGGCTTGACGACGCGTCGAGGCGGTTTCGTCCGAGCTTCGTGACCTACAGGAGCATCGGCATCGGCAGGAGCATCAACAATTGAAGTTGTTGAAAACTTGAAATGTTGAACAAATATGATATCTTTGTAACTTGTGAAATTTGGAGAAGAGAGAGGGGTTTTTCTCTCCACGGGCTACGCGCTGGCCTGTCAACCCGTTAGTGCTCGTGCTGAACGGGCTAGCCCGGCACGAAACGGCACGACAGGCTAGCCCAGCCCGAAACGACACGACGGGCCCGGGCTTGGGCTGCCCCCCCCCCCCCCCGCCCGTGGGCTAGCACGGCACGGGCCCGGTAGATGATAGTGCCGGGTCGGCCCGACACGAAGATGAGCGGGCCACCCCGAGCCCATGCCAGGGCCGGGCCGGGCGACCCGAATGGACATCTATAGCACCGGCCTAGGCCACTTGCGCACGTCATGAGCCTTAGGTCCACAGTGGCGACGGCGCCGGCCTCGTACCGCGTGGTTTTCCGACGCCTCGGCGTGCGCGCGCGATCGGGATACGACGGGGACGACGTGACGCGCAGGGGTGAGACGTCGCGCGGTAGCGCGCTCTGGCGCCAAACCGATCCAAGCAGCCATCTTCCACATGAATTTTGTCCAAATTTTCAAACACAAGTGCTCAAAGGTTTGAATACCAAAGTTGCTCAGCAACTTACCCTCTACAAGATTGCCAAAGGCTCTAGGGTAGTTTGATCAACAAATCTAGCATAAATTGCAGGAAAGTCTGCAACAATCTCGGCGCCTGTGAATAGTGACTCAACGCGTTGACTTGCATTTTTCACCAACTTGCACTCCAAATCAGCAATGCCACTCAACAGAGAAGTTGTGTGCCTCGACAAACTGCACAACTTTACCATTGGGAGATTTTGAAGTGTTTATAGAAATTTTGGAGAACGTGCCAAAAGTTCTAGGTTGACATTGAAGGTCAAAGGGGTAACTAGGGTTTAAGCTAGGGTTTTGACTTAGGGTTGACCAAGGGTGGTTAGGGACTAGATTAAGAGAGTCTTTAGCACTAATTCACACGGAGCAAAAACACGGGGTGTTACACCTACAATTTGTTGTGTCACTCTATTGATATCTGTTTCTTTTTTTTTTGAAATAATCAGCAAGAGCACTGCTATATCATGGAAGGAGAAGAAGCCTGCGAAGTTTTACATATGTGTATTACATAAGAAACTATGGAACTCAAGCTACTCGGTGATTTTGCAGTCTTAAGTTACAGAGAGCAACTCATCACCCCCACACGCAGCAGCACGCAAACGAACCTCTTCCTTGATCAGTGCTCGCACTCTTGGAGCTCTCGCCGCCACCCACTCGAACACTCTTCGATTACGCTCCTTCCAAATATTTCACGCCGTATAGATCAATAGTGAGGCCACTGGCTCGTTTCAGCTTCTTCGGTAAACCTTGGACAGCTGAGTTCCACCTATCTGCCATGGAAACAATCCGCAATGGCACATTCATCAAACCATCTGTCCAGGCGGCAACCATCAGCCAGACTTCCTGGGCAAAGACGCAACGAAGCACCACGTGCTCGGCTGTCTCACACTCCTGATCGCAAAGCTTACAGGGCCAGTTCCGCTCCACCAGGAGATACAGTTAACAGTTTGCACTGCACCAAGAGCCATGCGAAAAACCTGTGCTTGTCTTCCACTTTTGCTGCCCAAATGCTTTGTTAGTAAAAGATCAACAAGAACCAAAGAACTGCGCTTGATAGGCTGACTTTGCCGAATAACAGCCATCTGGAGTCCATTTCCATCTTATTGTGTCCTCTTGGTCTATTAGCACAACCTGATCAAGAAGCCTCCAAATAGAAATCAGTTCAGCCATCACAAATGCATTGCCGTTGCTATGAGCGCCCGCACAACCTATGCACGAGCGCTGATTGGATGCATACTGCCATGGGGCCCGCGGTGCATGCTGGTTTGCGTGATATAAAATGTGTGCGGGTCCCACACGCGGTCAACCCAAATCTGCCTCACCAGCAGGCGTTCTGGCGGGTTCCCTGCCTCGCGCGTGGTCCTGTGGCGGGATCTAAATTTTCGCCTCACCCGGGGAAGAAGAACTCGCCGGGTCGCCATAGCCACACACACCAAACCCTAACCCCAAACTGATTCGGAGCCGCCGCCGGCACCTCCACCCCCCCCCCCCCCCCGTTCGAAGCCGCCGCCTATTCGAGTGTCCACGGGGCTCGGTCCCTTGACGGCGGCGCATTCGGCGGTTGCGACGGCGGCACCGGCCGTATGTCCCCATACGTCCCCGACCGCCTGCTACCCGTCCCCGACCGGTCGCTCCCCGGCCGGCCGCTCTCTACGCTCCCCTTCCCGGTTGGGCGGTTCACCAGGCACCCCTCCACGCTCTGGGATGCGGCGGCTTCGGTGCCCTCCCATGTCATGCGCCACCAAGAAGAGGTGTCCCATGGGGATCCATGGCTCCCCCTATCACACTCTTTGTTCAATATTATCAACAACAAGCTTCTCCTCAATTCGGCAACCAATCTCTGATGCATCCCCACCAAGTACAACCCAACTACAACAACCAATTTTTGGTGGATCCCCTCAATCATGGGATACAAAGCGCTGACCCAGGTATTTAATCATGTGCTTATGCTTTTTTTGGAACCACTTTTTTTACATCTTGTCTCAGTCTGCGATCAAACTGTGCATGAGATCTCTTCCTGCATGCCTTGAATTTGCCGAGCCCTGGCACACCAGGATTGAACCATGCCATTTGGTCTGATTACTGTCTTTGTATTGAGTTAAATCATGCCTGGGTTTTAATCTTATTATATAAAAAAATATATGTGGCTCACGGGCTCAACAGGGCATTAGATATGAGATATATATCTGCTATATACTGACATAAAGTTGCTTGATTAAATTAATCACATTGCAGCTACTTAACTGACGTGCAAAATGACCAAGACAATAACAAATTAATCTAAAAACATCACAACTCAAAGTGTATGCACATTGCAGTCATTTGTGATTTTTTCCAACAGTGTAAGTGTAGGCACAAATAATTAGAGCTATAAGTGACATAATGTCAATCCCAAAGTTGCATGTCCTTTTATTAGCAGGACATCATATCTTTTAAAAACATTTACAACTGTGACGTATTTACATTGTTTCGTACAAAAACATAACCTTTTATTTAGCAGGAGTAAAATGGTGGAAAGATATGATCTACCGATAAGTACTTAAGAAAGGGAAAGAAATTAGATATCCAACCGGCAGCAAATAAATTGAGAGAGCATGTACCAAAAGATGGCATCGACACCAAATTTTTATTATGTTCTAATTAGTGTTCTTAGTTCGCTTGCCAGTATTACCTAGAATTACGCACTACAATTAGTGGTACCTTGCAATCATTGTAACAAATTTAGATAAAATTTATCTACAAATGTAGAAGATAGTATCACTTATATACTTTTTGAAATGTGGGGGGAATCTTACCTGAACCAGCAGGTCTAATTCAGAGAAAGCAGCAGGAGTGTTTGTGGATGGCATCCTTTCAACAGAAGCCATTGAGGCCACATTCGCAGGTTTAATCATCACCTGCATAGAGCAAACGCGATGCAAAAAAGTAAAACAATCATATAGATCCAGGTAGTTAGCGCGCTGTCAAATGACCCAAAAAAATGAACTAGATCCAAAACAAAACTGTTGGTTGGTCGAACCACCACCACCCTTCAGCGGCGTCTTGCTGAACTCCATCTCAACAGGGTTCAATTGTGTTGTGGGGAGAAGGCGTTTCAGATATTTGGATTCCTGGTGCGTCAACCATAATGCTTAATCATTTTTTGAGTAGCCATAAATAACTTTTTCTATATGTCTATCGGTCTATGCAAGATATATATCTGCTAGCAGCAGCAAATAATTTCCAGGCAAATATGTGATTAGGAAGATGCATTGGTTGTCTAGTTATTTGGGATGTTACTGTTATAAGGAAGAAGTGAACCCCATTATATTATATGCATAGTGGGCATACAAGATCCAGGTGGGCAAAAGGTGGTCCTTTTTTGCAAAGGAACCAACAGAAAACTGCAGCCTAACATATGGGTCCTAGCAACTCCATCGCAATATTTCTGAGCCTAACAAAAAAATCTATTGCTGATTCTAGATAAAGAACAAGCTAACACCACAGTTACTAGAAACACAACATTTGAAAGCCAGTAATAATTAAAAGAAAAAATCAAGTTTACTAGAAATTGATTGTTAGCATCAGTTGGGACCATCAGAAGCTCAAGCATCGACTGACTTGGTGCAGCAACATAGGGACAGACAAAAAAAAGGAAAATTATATATATTATATTTCAATAACCTGAAACTGAATGCTTGCAAGGAAGAGTTGTCGTTGTGGGAGAATCTTTCTTGTTGCTGTATAGTGAAACAATGCTTGGAAATCAAATAACAGCCTTAAAATTGAACAAATCTAAGCAGTAGAGAGATTAATGGGTTGTGTTGTGGCGGAAGTGAGAGGATGACTACGGCCGGGTTGAGTATCCGGCGATCTCGATCGTGGACAAGATCAGATCCAGAAGGGGACGGACCTGGAGGACGACGGCACGCTGGATCTCGGCGGTGTGCAGTAGGAGATAGAATGTGCGGCACCAAGCAGAGGCGCGAAGGTGGAGCGACGGCGGCGGTGTATATCAGGGAGAAAAGTAGAGGGAGGAGCGGAGACGGCGGCGGAGGGAGAAATCGGAGAGAGAGGGCTCACAGAGGTGGCGACCGTGGCAGCGGAACGAAGAAGGAGGTGGCGGTGTATAGGAGCACAGGCAAGCACAGAGAAAGAAGAAGAGGCGGAGAGAAGCCTCGTCGAGGCAGGCAGGCGGGGGGGGGGGGGGGGCGAGGGCGCGCGGCGTCGCCCAGGCAGAAATCCCACCCCGCGGCTGTTGACCGCAGTGGGACCCACATCAATTATAATACAAACAGGTGGGGGGTCTGGACACATGCAATGCGGGGACGGCACCCTAGCAGATCACCTCTCACATATTGGTGCTTCCTCCAAGCAACCTTATATAAATTAGGTGCTAGATCATGTGGCGCCTTCCGTTGTAACCACCTGGACTCCCAGAATTCTGCTCTTTGGCCGTTGCCCACAATGCGTGCGTGCTCTGAAAATTTGCTTGTCATCTTCGCTGCATGCAGGGGTGTCTGAGCCCACTTGCATAGTATCCGAATCTGTTTCAAGGCAGGCCGTTTTTATGAAATGAAACTGGTCACTCACCTCTGAATGCTTTGGGCAGGCAAGTGGACGCGGTATTCGGATACTTTGCAGTCGGCAGCAGCGGCTGCCATGCGGGTTCCACGAGCCTCAGAGCCCGCGTGCAGTGGCAGCTGCACTCCGCGGCCGACTGCAGACGAGGAGGACCTGATTCCCGTTGCGAGCGCACGCGACAGGCGGAGCCGCGGCGAGGCCGTTTCATCTCGGTCCCATACCCGACAAGGTGCAAGTGAAATATCTCCCGGATCTCTCCGTACGCTGCCAAGGCTGGGCTGCCGATCGAGACGGAACGCATCAACAACCTGATGCTCTCATGTGATGATGGCAGATCGGAATCCAGATCGCCTAGCAGATCGAAACGGGGATACCGTACGCCGGAGGAGCCGGGCAGATCTCCCCAGGTGGGTGACCAAGCACCAAGCACCAGATCCGAGGGAGAGGAGGGGGATCGAGGGCGCGTCTGGACGTCTGGTGCTCGCTCCTCGGCACTGCGCTCGCCGCCGGCCTTGGAGAAATGGTCGCGGCGTCTCGTGGGAGAGAAGAGAGGGGAGAGAGCAGGCCAACCCGCCCTCGGTACATATTGGATTGGAAACCAGTTGGGCCTGGCCTCTCCGTATTGCTGGCCTCTCCGTTATTGTCACCCGCCCGGTCCCGCCAAACTATTCTCTTTTCTTCTGTCTTGTGAAAATTCTGAAACACGTGCAGGACAGCAGCAGCGTGTGACGGCCAGCGAGCGTTCACCCACCTGCTCCTGCTCCCCGTCACCTCTGGCTGCGGAGATAACGCTCTCCCGGTCTCCCCTGCCTCAGTCAGTGCGCCGGTCCCTCTCACTCACCGAGCGACACCGCCGATCGAGCGGCAGGTGTGTGAACTTCACTTCCCCCCGTCCCCGACCCCGAGCGGTGGTGTCGCGCCGGGCAGCGGCAACGACGGCGACACTTTTTATCCTCCTTCCCCGCACGGAAAATCGCCGGTGACCAAGTGCGGTCCGCGGTGGCGCGCACCTGCCCTCCGCGTGTGGCGCTGCCGGCCGCCGCCGGGCTGTGGTGGAGTGGAGGTGGAGCCCGGCGGCCACTCTCCTCGCCCCGGGCGGGCGGCGACTGCCTCGCCCGCACCACAAAGGAAACAGACGCGTCGCGATAGAATAGAATAAAGAAACAGATTAAGAATCTCTGGAAACGGAAACACGATTGGAAAACTTGCCGCCTCGGCAAACCCTCGCGGCAGGGATTGCAGGAAACGGAGGCCGCGGCCGGCTCCCTTTTCCGAGGCGGGCCTGACGCGGTGACGCCGACGGCGGCGATGCGTGCGTGGCGTGTCTGGCTGCTGTTGCAACCGCTGGGACGCCGGCCCGGCCTGCCAGTGGCAGGGACAGACAGGCCCGCACGCGGCCATGCAGGAGGAGGGTGCGAGACAGCGACGCGTGCGCGGTGGCGCGTGTGGACCGTGGCGCGCCGCGTAGCCGCGTGGCGCTGCACGCCAGCACTAGGCTGTACTGTAGAGCCTCCGCCCCGGCCGGACGGGACGGGAACGGGGACGTCGCTGGCACGACCGCGACGTCGGGAGAGAGGAGGAGAACGGCGTCGGCATCGGCATCGATCGGCATCCGCATGTGCAATAACTTCGCCGGCATGGGGCGGCGGCGGCCGCCGTCTCCGCTCTGTTCGGCCGCCGCTCACCTGGCACTAGTGGCAGGCGGCCGGAGATCTGCGGCGCGGCGAATCTCCTCGCGCACCGTACGCCGGCGCCGCCCGGGGAAGGGCGGCACGGCAGCGGGGAGGCACATCGGCAGGTGAGATGCATTTTGCATGCCGCTTGGACGCCACGTCGCCACCATGCCCATGTGACGGTGTGCCGGGATGGGGGGATGCCGCCCCGGACGCGCTCCGCCTCGGCGCCGAACGTAACCGATCGCCGGAAATGGGCGTTGCGGGTGCATGCACGACCTGACCAGGTGCGCTTCACTCGGTTCCGCGGCGACGATTATTCCTCGGTGCGCATGGATGGATGGGCGCGGAGGGAGTGGCTCGTGGGCTGGAAACTTCCTGTCATTTTTTTCTGACGTCACTGATTACACAATTAGGGCTGCCTCGTTAATTAATCAGAGTGTTCGTTGTGGCGCTCATCATCGACCCCAACTTGGCCCCAGAGAAGCCACGACAGATTATTAGATAGAAATAGCACGGCTGCATGCAAGCTGACATTTTTGTCAGGAGAAGGGTCAAATGTAGTGTGTGTGTGTTTCTTGAAGAAATATAGTGGTACTAAAAAATAAAAAAGTCGGCAGTCCGTCTTTTTTGTTTTTTAATCCTTTTTGCGAAAGATTTTCGCAAGTAGTAAACTTTTTGGAAAGATTTCAAAAAATGGACGCGAGCTCGGCGCGTGGATCGTAGCGCCGAGCTTACATGCCTCGGCGCCACGGATCATGGCGCCGAGGTCTTGGGCCTAAAAATAATACCAGTTACCCTACTTTGAAATTCTTTTGTGAAGAAATTTGTATGTAAAATGTGGCCAATAACATGCAAAATGGAATCTATGAACTTTGTTTAACATCTTATGTGGATAAAAACTAAGCGAGTTTACATATTTAAAATGACATTCCAAAATTGAAAGTATTGCTGTCGGCATTTACTCATGCGCTGAAAAATTCTAAGTGCTGAGAACCCTTAAAACATTAACAGGCATGCAACTTTGAAATTCTATTCTAAAAAAGTTTTCATATATACATTGAAAGAATTTGGATCCCAAATGTAATATGATGTTTAATAAACATTTTGTGTATGTTGTTGATCGTGAAAACATACAAATTTCTTCACAAAAGAATTTCAAAGTAGGGTAACTGATATTGTTTTCGAGCCCAAGACCTCGCGCCATGATCCGTGGCGCCGAGGCATGCTTAAGCTCGGCGCCATGATCCACGGCGCCGAAGAGCTCGGGGGTCCATTTTTCAAATCTTTCCAAAAAGGCCTACTTGTGAAAATCTTTCGCAAAAAGCGCTAAAAAATAAAAAAGTCGGCAGTTAGAACTTAGACCTTGACCAGGTTTTGCGTAAAAGGAAGAAGATAGCACTAGCGACATTAATAGGAGCAGCCACATAAGCTGATAAAGCAGTCCTTATCAGAGGTACATGCTGCAATCCAACTTTATACACTTTGATCACTGTTACACGACAAAACAAAATAAAAAAATAAACCTCTATGTTTTCTTTAAAAACAAGGAATTCATTTTATTCGTTCAAAAGTGAAACATTTTCTGAAAAAAGGATCGGCAGAAATTTGTTCAAAATCGCACTACACCACGACCGGTTCATCTTCACCACAGTGGTGTGTAAATTAAACAACCAGGAACTCTGGTTGCCGAAACCACACACATCGAAAAGACCGTATCAAATCAACGTCGTAAACGACAAAACGGGCCGGATCGCACCGTATCTCGACTAAATCACTTAAACTAAACCCAGAGGAGATATAGTAGTACAAATCATTGATCCACTAGGCGATTAATTATCGGAGCAGATTAATCCCCACCACCACCGCCGCTAATGACACGCCACGCAAGTGGGAGGCTGCTAGCACGAGAGAGAGAGAGAGCGCACCCTGTGTCTGTGTTAGTGGGCGGTTTTATAATTAGCGCGGCTCACTCACCTCTCCGTGCGAAACGAAACGAAACGATGCACCTGGACTGGTACGCTTGGAATGGAGAGGATAGGCGAGAATCACAAGGGGGATTCTGGGTTGGGTTGGGTTGGGTGGGTGCAGCGCATCTGGCCGCGCTGGGGGGAAGGGTTGGGTGGTGGGGTTGGCGGGTGAGAGGGAAAGAAAGGGTGGGGCCCGGCGAGGGGAGGCTAGGTTCGCTGCACGCACGCGCGCGGGGGAAAAGGATGGTGACGAAACGTGCGTGACGCGCTCCGACTGGGAGGTGTACAGTACGCTGTTTTTTTTTTAAAAAAAAGCCAAGGTACAGTAACAATTACTATGAAATATCGGCCACCAATTCTGTGCTCGTTAGCTTTAATTTTAATTTTTGTTTCACATCCTACTCTTACAAGAGTCTAAATGCTCCTCTATTGTTAGTATTTCCTTCCCAAAATCCGTCTCAAAGCTAGTTATTAAATAGCACATATATGCAAGTTTATATGGTTGCTTCTATTTATTGGCAATGATGTACTTTTAACAAATATATACGCTACTCCACCTACATATTTTGCAATGTATCCGGATATAGCCCTGTATTTAGTTGCGTAGTTAAATTTATGTATGCATAAAAAATCAAAACGACATACCTTTCTGGAATAAAACGACATACATTTCGAATCGGAGGGAGTAAGGAACGCGACGAACATAATTCCACATATCCGATTCTTCTCCATACCATACGCAGTTTTTTTTATTTTTCTCTCGTCTACCATTTCAAAGAGTCGTACTCCCATATACGTATTTGTCTCTCTTATTGTTATGATTACAATATTTCTGTTAAAGGCAACATGGAGGCGTCTCTTGAGTTGCGACCCATATCATCCAACGAAGGCATGCATACAAAAGCTAGAATCCATCGGACATGCACGCAAGCACGTTGGATCCATCCGTGGGGGTGGGGTGGAACACACAAACTTAGGCAGGCTTGGTTGAAGGTGTTAGTGTTAGTTTGCAACGAACTAACACTAAACTAACACAAAAATCCAAGCATATGTGTTAGTTTGGTGTTAGTTTCAAGTAACACCCCATAAACCAACATCCCCAAGAGGGAGAGAGAAAAATGAGTAAAAGGGGTAAGGTCCACCGGAGAAGAAAAATGAGTAATTGTTGTCAGTTCTGGTGGACCCCACCCCTTTTACTCATTTTTCTCTCTCCCTATAGATCCTCCAATGATTGTAAAAGTAGCATTACATGCAAAAGTAACACATGCATCTAAGGTGTTAGTTTGCTAGGTGTTAGTTGGAGGCGAAAAAACTAAAACTAACACTAACATCAACACTAGAGAACCAAGCAAGGCCTTTAGGCGGTGTTTTGTCATCAAATCAAATTTGTGCGAATGAACAGTACATTGTGTAAAAAGTGCATGTTGGAGTGTGTGCGGTAAGAGAAGGCACGACTCGATGTGAAGAAGATGTCACACGTGAACAGTGAATTTGAACTGTTCAAATTGGGAGAATAACGAACTCTTACTATTTTTTTTCTTTTGAAACGAACACAAACTGTTGAACTTGATCACCAACGCAAGAGGGCACCGCTAGTTACTCCGAGCGGCCGGTTCCTCCCCTTCCCAACTTTCCTTTTCTGTAAAGTTTTTTCTTCCCGTGAATTTCTATTTCTGGAATATCATAATTTATGCACAACAACTTTTACAGTGCGTAACTTCGACTTATAAATTTTGTCAAATAATTTTTAAGCATAAAGTTTGATTCGAGAAAATTTATGTGTACAACTTGTGCACAGATAACTACTTGAAGAATAAACTTGTGTGTATATTTTTCTCTAACGACATTAACTTGTGTGCGTAATTTTTTTACGTAAAAACTTGAGTTTTGTGCATAACTTTTTCAGGAAAGATGAGTTATACACATAACTTATATATAAGAAAAATTATTGAAAGAAGAAATTTAAAAAGAAAAAAAAAGGAAAACCGGCGCGGGGGACGGGCGGCGCGGTCGCTTGGAGCGACCGCGCGCCAAACTAGTTTTGCGAACGCAAGAAAAGCACTCATGCCTTGCGTGCATGCACTCTCGTTTGCTTCCATGCCGCCGCTGCATCCAAGGAGCAGGAGCAAGAGCAACCCCCCCTACCCTACGCCGTACCCGTTCCAGCGTGGAGGTTCAATGAACCCATCCACGATGCGCTTGCAACTTGGCGCCCGCCACGGGGGGCACGCGACGCCGAGGTCCCCGCCACGCCCCTTGGGCGAGCCAAGAGCGGCGGCCTCCTCCTCCTCCCTTCGCTTCGCCCCGATCCATCCGCCGCGCCGGCCGGCCCCGCCCACCACACGCAAGCTGACTGACTAGTCCATATCCACCCCCATATCTTCGCCCCGCTCTTCTTTTTCTCCCCAGGTCGCGGTCTCCACCCCCCTACTCTCCCCTCCCCACAGAGGTTCCCCTTCCCCTTCCTCCCCTTCGCTCCCTTTTTTCCCTGTCGCCGCCGGCGATAGGGTTCCGTTTTCCTTGCTCCGGCGGGCTGTAAATGCTTCCGGCCCTCACCGGCGCCTCAGATCCGGCGGCGGCTGCGTTCTTGCTGGTTCTTCTGGTCTTGATTCGAGTACTACTGGGAGGGGAAGGGGTCCCTTTGGTCGTGGGAGATTCGGAGACATGCCTGCGTTCTGCGCTTACGGAGGTGAGGGCGGAAAGATCTCTTCTTTTGTTTGGGGCTCTTTAAGCTTCGTCGATTGATTTGGGGATTTTGTTGAGGGGTGGGATGGGAGTGATTGCGTGTGCCCTTCCGCGGCTAATTTGGTTGGGTTTCTTGGCTTCAGATGGCGGGTGCCTCGTCTCGGCGCCGGCGGAGATGTCCGGGCTCTTCTGCCGCGGCGCCGTGCAGCAGCAGCAGCAGCAGCGGAAGCGCGCCTTTGTGGCGGCGTCCGCGGTCGCCGCCGCGGCGGCGGCCGAGTGCGTGAGGGCCGCCAAGAAGCAGAGCCAGCAGCTGCCGCTGCCGTCGCTCGACGCGCTCCCCGACGAGTGCCTCTTCGAGGTTCTGCGCCGCGTGCCCGGCGGCCGCGGCCGCGGCGCCTCCGCCTGCGTCTCCCGCCGCTGGCTCGCGCTCCTCGGCAGCATCCGGGCGTCCGAGCTCGCCCAGGCCGCGGCGGCGCCGGACACCCCCACGCTGCCCGACCTCAACGAGGAGTTCGTCATGGAGGAGGACAAGGACGACGAGACCCCCGCGGATCCGTGCGTCGAGAGGGTGCTCGAGGGCAAGGAGGCCACCGACGTCCGCCTGGCCGCCATGGCCGTCGTCGCCGGATCCCGTGGCGGGCTCGAGAAGCTCGCCGTCCGCGGCAGCCACCCGACCCGTGGCGTCAAGGACCAGGGGCTCTCCGCGGTTGCTCGCAGCAGCCCCAACCTCAGCTCGCTCGCCCTCTGGGACGTGCCTCTTATCACCGATGCTGGGCTTGCCGAGGTCGCTGCCGGGTGCCCCTCGCTGGAGCGTCTGGACATCTCTCGCTGCCCCCTTATCACGGACAAGGGCCTCGTCTCCATCGCGCAGGGGTGCCCCAACTTGGTGTCTCTGACCATCGAAGCATGCTTTGGTGTTGCCAAGGAGGGCCTCAGGGCGATTGGCCGCTGCTGCACGAAGTTGCAAGCTGTGAACATCAAGAACTGTGCACATATTGGTGACCAAGGCATCTCCAGCCTGGTGTGCTCTGCTACTGCATCGCTTGCCAAGATCCGGCTTCAGGGTTTGAACATCACTGATGCTTCGCTTGCTGTGATTGGGTATTATGGGAAGGCTGTCACTGACCTTACACTTACTCGTCTTGCAACTGTTGGTGAGAGGGGTTTCTGGGTGATGGCTAATGCAGCTGGCCTGCAGAATCTCAGGTGCATGAGCATTACTTCTTGCCCTGGGGTCACGGATCTTGCTCTCTCTTCTATTGCCAAGTTCTGCCCAAGCTTGAAGCAGCTTTACCTCAGGAAGTGTGGACATGTGTCGGATGCTGGTCTTTCTGCTTTCACAGAATCAGCAAAGGTGTTTGAGAACTTGCAGCTTGAGGAATGCAACAGGGTTACTCTTGTCGGTATTCTTTCTTTCCTCCGCAACTGCAGCCAGAAGTTCAGGGCTCTCTCTTTGGTGAAATGCATGGGAATCAAGGATATCTGCTCTGCGCCTGCACAACTTCCTCTTTGCAGATCACTGCGATTCCTGACTATCAAGGATTGCCCAGGTTTCACTGATGCAAGCTTGGCTGTGGTGGGGATGATTTGCCCTCAGTTGGAGCAGGTTGACCTGAGTGGTCTTGGTGAGGTCACTGACAATGGGCTTCTTCCTCTGATCCAGTCTTCCGAAGCTGGTCTGATCAAGGTTGACTTGAGTGGTTGTAAGAACATCACAGATGTAGCTGTTTCCTCCCTGGTGAAGGCACATGGAAAATCCCTGAAAAAAGTTAGTCTTGAGGGTTGCAGCAAGATAACAGATGCTAGCCTCTTCACTATAGCTGAGAGCTGCATGGAGCTTGCCGAGCTTGACCTTTCAAACTGCATGGTTAGCGACTATGGTGTTGCCATCCTGTCATCTGCAAGGCACCTCAAGCTCCGTGTTCTCTCGCTGTCTGGCTGCTCTAAGGTCACCCAGAAGAGTGTGCCGTTCTTGGGCAACCTGGGCCAGTCTCTGGAGGGCCTCAATCTTCAGTTCTGCAACATGATTGGCAACCACAACATTGTATCACTGGAGAAGAAGCTCTGGTGGTGTGACATCCTTGCTTAGGCAGACAAGATGGTCCGGTGCTGGAGGGGCTCGTGCTAATGGGAGCCACTTCCAGATGCAGATATACGTCCGTAGAAGTAGCGCAACCAGACGATCTCAGTTTTTTGGCTCGCACGCGAGTCATGATGGTGGGCTTCCGCATTGTTCAAGGACCGGTTGTTTTAGGGGGTGCTTTCTAGCCGAGTGCTCGTTTTTCACAGATCACCTCACAGGAGGTTAATCTGTTTTTTGAGCCTTGGCTGCCATCACTGGCATCCAGCCCCTCGATCCAGACACTGGTCCTTGCCATTATAGTCATAAGGTTTTTTAGGTTGCTGTAGTGTCCAAGTCCTTTTCCATTTTACTGCTTCCTGGTTATGAAGTTTGCAGGCACAGGCTATCCATTGGCAGCTCTGGAGTGTCAGAAATCACAAATTTTAACTCAACCCATCGCTCATGCTGGTGGAGGACATCATTTCCAGAGCTGCTGATGCCGGAGTGTCTGTGGACTTGTGCAGTGTGTTTGGTTGTCGAGTTTGAGTATGTTGAGTCTTGATGTGTTGTGTGCTGTTCTCTGTGGTGTGTAAGGTCATGTAGGGTTGCATCTTTTTTACAGTCTCTTTGTGATGCCTGTTGTTCATGGTGATCTCGGCCATTGCAAGGCACATACTAGAAGTCTTGCCTGACAGCCTTTTATGGTTGTTTTTTTGCCAGATCCCAATTTTTTACAGGCAGATTGTTGGGTACTGTAAGCTTGGCCACCCTCTATGAATAAAGATGTGTTTATGTTGAAATTTCTTTCTTGCCATGAATTTATAATGTTGTTGTATGTTGTGTATGCAAGTTGAGCCTATGGGATGTCCCTACATTTTATCAGACAATGAAATTAAAAGCTGTATTCAGTTAACGAGGTACATCTGCTCATGCTTGAATCCTTCAAATGAAAAATGCTGACTGCTTGTAAACAAATTCTTTCTGGTTAATTGGCCTGCAATTTTGAGTGTGATCAGATCGACTTCTTTGTATACTTTGCCTAAATATCATCTTGTGCATTTTTTGACAAATTACTATGTGAAGAGGATTGTTAACTATGTGGAGATGATTGTTAATTGGATAGAGTACGCTGGAGCCCTTTAGCATTTTGTTGTCAAAGTAAAGTTAGTTGCCTGAAAAATGTGCAACATGGCTTTTCTTTTTTCTGAAAAGACGAACTTGCCTTCGAATTGCTATCTTGTGAATCGTGATGCGAAGTGTCTGCGACAAGAGCCTCCTGATAAGGTTGTTTTCACATCCCCTATCTCCTTCCCTCAAGTAACTTTTTCTTGATGTTTTTTGAAACAAGTGAGCCGCAACACTTAATTTGTCGCATGCCAAATCCTTGTGTTTGTCGCTTGGAACATAGAACTTAGGTTTTATGAAATTTACTCCGAGAGAATGCTATGTCACCTAACAAAGCCTTCACCTGGACCAATAATCAGGAGAATATGATTATGGCAAAAATAGATAGGATTTTTGTAACCACAGAGTGGGAGTCTGTCTTTCCTCTGGTCAGAGTGAAAGCCCTTGAGAGGCCTCCTAGTGACCATAATCCTCTGTTGATTAATTCGGGGGATAACACCCATTTCGGTAAAAAGAGATTCCGCTTTGAAAAGTAGTGGTTAGAAAAAGAGAATTTTAGAGCTTTGGTGGCCAAAGCTTGGGCTGAGCCTTGTCAGGCTACTAACATTGTAGATAGATGGCAGTTTAAGGTGAGAACCTTTAGAAGAATAGTCAGAGGCTGGGCCTCAAATGAAGTAGCTAGCCTTGACAAGAGAAAGGTAGAGTTAGCAGAAGAATATAATAGATTAGATGGAGAAGCTGAGGAGGGAAAGTTGAACTCTCAAGAGCTCCATAGACTTAAGGATGTAGCAGATGAGCTAGGGAAAATCTGGGCTCTAGAGGAAATTAAAATTAGGCAAAGGTCTAGAGACAGGAATATCTTGGAGGGGGATAGAAATACTGCATATTTTCAGGCCATAGCTAATCAGAGGAGTAGGAAAAAGTTGGTCTCCAATCTGTTGGTCCCAGATGGAGTTAGGGAAGATCAAGAGGGGATGATTAAGATAGCTGTGGACTTTTATAAGAACCTTTTTGCCAAAGAAAATAGAGAGGATATCACCCTTGGCCAAGATTTCTGGCAGGAGAGGGAAAAAGTCACCCAGGAGGAGAATGAATTCCTCAGTGCACCTTTTAGGGAAGACGAGATTAAGGAGGCTATTTTTAGTAGCTATGCTGAGGGGGCTCCTGGACCTGATGGCCTCCCTTTTCTGTTCTATCAGTAATTTTGGGATATTCTTAAGGAAGACATAGTTAGAATGTTTGAGGCCTTACATAGAGGGGATTTAGATCTGTATAGGCTGAACTTTGCTATGCTAACCCTCATCCCCAAAGTTGAGGGTGCAAATGAGATGCGGTTTTTTAGACCTATTAGCCTGATCAATTGCAGTTTTAAAATCTTTTCCAAAGTGTTAACTAGTAGGCTAGGGGTGATCTCTCAAAGACTGATTTCCTCTAACCAAAGTGCTTTTATAAAAGGTAGGTATATCCTAGAGAGTGTGGTGATTGCCCATGAATTAGTTCATGAAGGTCACAAAAAAGGAGCCTGGGGTCATCATAAAACTAGATTATGAGAAGGCTTATGATAGGGTTAGTTGGGATTTCCTCTTTGAGGTCCTAAAGTCTAGAGGTTTTTGTGAAACTTGGATCAGGTGGATGAAGTGTGTGGTGGAGAAAGGTTCAGTAGGAGTAAACCTGAACGGGGAAGAGAGTACCTACTTTAAGCCTGGGAAAGGCCTAAGGCAAGGGGATCCGCTATCCCCCCTTCTCTTCAATCTAGTAGGAGATGTCTTAACTAGAATGCTCTATAAAGCTGAGAGAGGTGGGCTTATAAGAGGGATGATGCCAAACTTAAGATCTGGTGGAGTGGTGTCACTGCAGTATGCAGATGACACTATTCTTTTTTCAGATCCTGATGAAATAATGCTGGGTTTGAAAATTTATCAGGTATGAGGATTAATTATCATAAGAGAGAGTTGGTTCCTTTAAACTTGAGTGAAGAGCAAGTTCACTTGGCTTCCCATATTTTTAGCTGCCCCATTGGCTCTTTTCCAATCAAATATCTGGGTGTGCCTTTACATTTTGATAAGCTCAAGAGAGAGGACCTGCAACCTCTAATAGATAAGATCATGAAGAAAATAGCTAGTTGGAGAGGAAAACTCCTATCACAAGCAGCTAGAGTCATGTTGATTAAAACCTGTTTAGCTAGTATCCCTGTCTATTTGATGTCCTTCTTAAAATTCCCCAAATGGGCTACCAAGATTCTAAACTCTCATCTAGCTAATTGTCTTTGGAGTGACCATGAGGGCAAACACAAGTACCACCTAGCTAATTGGGAGAGCATCAGCATGATGAAAGAGTTTGGAGGGGTGGGAGTCCCAAACTTGAGAGACCTGAACATGTGTCTTCTAGGTTCCTGGGTCAAAAGATATTAGGATGGACGAGGGAAGTTATGGAAAGAGATTGTAGATGTGAAATATAAGACTGACAACCCAAACCTTTTCTGTACTAGTGACACAAATAGCTCTCAATTTTTCAAAGGCTTTATGTGGGCTGCCAAAGCAGCTCAAATGGGTTTAAGATGGAAAGTAGGGGATGGGAAAAAAATAAAATTCTGGGAAGATAACTGGCTGGGATCCTCTAGTTTGGCCATCCAGTTCTGGGAGCTGTATACTATTGTTAATGAAAAAACTGGTACTATTAGAGAACTGTGGGATGGTCAGGATCTCAAATGTACTTTTAGGAGGACAGTAGATGACAGGATGTACAGGGTCTGGATGGAAGTAGTCCAGTTAGCCTCTACCATAGTCTTTTGTGATGAGGAGGATGCTCTGATCTGAAAGTTTTCTTCCAAGGGCACTTATACCTCCCAATCCCTGTACAAGGTGATAAACTTTAGAGGGGTGGTCCCTGTTTACACTCCAAATCTCTGGAGTCTCAATATCCCTCCTAGGATTCACTTCTTTCTTTGGTTGCTGTTTAAGAATAAGATTCTAACTAGAGACAACCTGGCCAAAAGACAACATGTAGAAGATAAAAGGTGCCTGTTTTGTGATGAGTTGGAATCCTCCCAGCACATCTTCTTTGATTGTGTAGTGGCAAAAAAGATGTGGGGGATTATTTCTGATATAGTAGAGAGATATATGGGAACCTCTTTTGAAAACATTGGTGTTTGTTGGTTAAGTAATAGAAAATTCTCAGCTATTATTATCATCAGTTCAGCAGCCCTGTGGGGTGTGTGGAAACTAAGAAATGAGATATGTTTTCAGAACAAATCATGGAGGAATATGGAGCTCTTGATGATGAAGGTTGCTGGTCTAGCACAGAACTGGGCAATTCTGTGCCCAGCAAGCAAGAGGCAAGACCTGAACACATACACATCCAAGATCCTGCAATGGGAAAGAAGTCAAGATGTGATTTTGCTCTGATCCAAACTGACACTTTGTGTATGAAGAGTTGGCTGAGGCAGATCTGGGAGATGGAAAAGATGTTGTACTAGCTGGACTTGGCAGAGATGAAGGCCTGTTGAAGAAAAAAGATCCTCTTTCTCAACTTTTTTGTAAATTTGTGGTTTCTAGCTATTGCTTGAAGTGTGGGGGAGTAGAAAAGGCTGGTTCTGCTTTTCCTGGTTAGTTTTCTTTTATGTTGGGTTCTTTTCTGTTCTTTGTACTTTGGCCTCGTGGAGCAGAGGCGGCAGGTGTGAGTGTGTGGCTGCATTGCAACCTGTGTTGGAGTGCTCCTTTAACTTTGCTGTAAAACTTTGTTATGTGTTTCTGGCTTTATTAAAGCTGGAGCCTCTGGCTCTAAAACTCTAAAAAAAAAAGAATGCTATGTGCTTGTTATCTGACTGCATAGATGTCTTTTGTTGATCACAAGCACAAAGTGGAGACTGGAGAGTCAAACTTAACTAAATTGTTCTATTCCAGGCTCATAATTGTGTGTTGCATTTATGATGTGGAATGTTCATTGCAAATCATTTGCATTATCTTGGCCTGCAACTTACTTTAATGTAGGAAACTAGGAATTGTTCATCTGTACATCTTTAAGCGTCTCTCTTCGTAGCAGCCAACAGTACTTTTCTCTCAGAACAAATCAGCCACCAACCACCAGTCAACAGTACTTTTCTCTCAGAACAAATCAACACCAGCCACCAACTACCAGCCAAACGAACAATTTAAAAGCAGGGATTGCCTCACTTATTGGTACGGTTTGGCATATGCATATGCAAGCGCATCCTACGCATTTTGTTTAACTAAAGTTTGATCAGGATACCAGCTTTAGCAAAGAACAGAATGCATCTTATTTCTGAAGCTCATATACAGCATGGTACGCTGCTAAGTTTTTCCTTTTTCAATGCTTAATAGAATAATCCATAATCTTGCAATTTTATTCTGTAGAACAAAATGACTACCTATCGAAAGTTGAAACTATCAGGGAAGACCAGACAGCTTGGCTTCATTGTAAGTTTTTTTTGTAATGCTGATTTTTTATCACAGCCCGCCAACATGTTGGTGACCACTGTAAGGTTTGCAGAATAACCACGGTCAACAGTGGCGGGTCCAACATGGTGGTGGTGGTGGGGGGGTGCATTCCTTCCTTCTTCACCCCCTCCTTTTCCTCCTCCTCCTCCTCGCATCCATGGCTCAAAATTGCTAAAGGGGGCTGCAGCCCCCACGCTGGATCCACCCCTGACAGTCAAGCTGGTATCACCACCAGGTGATGGGTTCCATCACATGCTAGCACACCCGTGCTTGGGTTCACTGATGGATCATTGTGCATGAAATATAAAAGGGACAAGCATTGTAATTAAACACTAAGTAGCAGGGTTCGGCGTACCAGTGCAAACCGGTCGGTATACCGCAGATTCCGGTGCTACCGGTGGCCGCCGGTACCGGTTTGCACCGGTGCATACCGGCCGGGTTCAAATATTTTGAATATTAATTCGAAAATTTGAAAAATAAAAAAACCTAAAAATACTTCAAGATTTATAGAATCTAATAGTGTCAATTTTTTTTGCAAACTTAGTTCATTTAGTATTTTTTTCGATCATTACAAAATCAACCAAAATAGAAAAAGAAAAAATCATGCTGAAAAAGTTTATTTTACCTCCATGGACATAGCGTTGAGTACACAATTCCTCCGTAGACATGAAAACGGGTGAACTGACTCCCACAACTTTCAAAACCGTAAAATTTACCTCCCTACCCTATTTTCAAAGGTGTTTTTGTCATTTTCAATTAAAATTAAATCTTGTAAATATTTAATGAGGTTTTTAGACCACAAAAATATAAAATATTCTTAAACTTCTAGAAATGTGAGAAAAATCCTAGAGATTGATGCGATGCAAAAAATATAAATAAAACATTTAAAACTAGTGAAAATGTTTCTAAAAGTTTCTAATTATTAGATTTAGCTCTACCAAAATGGAAAATATATCCAAAAATTTAAAAAGTGTATTAAAATATTCAATCTATAGTTGGGCCTTAAATACTTTCTATAATAAAATGAATTGAAGCTAACATGAAAACATTCATCCAAAATGCCTTCAACATTAATATATGTTACATTTACGATGGTTGACTACATTTACCATGAATGTATTCGTGTTAGATTTATGATGAATGCATCCAACGCCGTTGAACTTTTATTGATGTGTATGACTATGGTATTTCTATGTGTATGAGGTTTGTATGCATTATTATGAGTTTATGACTGGTATTTGTATGCACAATTGTTCCTATGCTTTGGTGTGGTCGTTTTACGCTGTATGTGCATAGGTCATGCCAAAATTTACATTTATTCAACTCCGATGAGCTGCGAAAAAAGCACCGGTAAAATAGCCAATTACACCGGCAAGCCACTCTAACCGACCGGTATACCGCTCGTATCGACCGCTCCAAACCGATTGTATAGGCGTTTCGTCTTGATTTTTTTTTGAATTTGTGCGGTATTTAGCGGTATACCGACCGTACCGCTCGGTATACTGATACCGAGGGTCGGCGGTTCGAGTGATCGGTTCGGTAGGGTGAACCTTGCTAAGCAGAACATCGAGTAACTTAAATAACTCACAAATCTTTTATAAGATGACTGAACACACAAGTTTAAGATTAATTAATGCAAGACATATTAGAGAAGATATGGCCTCTCTTTCCCAGACCATAGGCCATAAACATTTGGCATGCCACAGCTATATTCTATGGATATACCTCAATGAGTGATCGGCATCCTAAGACGGGTCTAATCTTGTACTGGCTGAACCCTGCATTCAGGAATAACCTATTCCACTTTTCCTCATCTCGCTCTTCACCCGTTGTCATCACCATCATGCATACATCCATCAAAAGTTGAGCTTCAGATGTTTGTTTGGATGCGGAGCCTGCCACCGTATCTATGATTATCACCTTTCCCTTCGGTTCTCGAGTAGAAATAGCTTCTTTTGATTTCTTTAAGATTCTAACACAATCCTCATCACTCCAGTCATGCATCACACACTGTAATAAGAAAGATTGCTAATCGCATAAATCAAGTCTTGTAAAATAAACGTGAACAATAAGCTATGTACACATAGACTAATAAACAAACAAAAAAGCTTTGAAAAAGAAGAAACTGAATAAACACAATTAGTATGTACTATTCCATAGCCACTCATACCTTGAGTAAGACAACATCAGCTGGAGGGATGAACTCCATCATGTCACCTGCAACAAACTCAACTGTGCCATCAACCGACACTCTGTCCACCACTTGGGGAAGCTCCAAGACTGAGCACCTCACATGCGGGAAGGCTTTAGCAATGGCCTTAGCCGTGGTACCATCACCGCCTCCGACATCGAGCAGAGATGTCACCCTCGCGAACACCTCACCGCACTCACGCACAATAATCTCCGCTACGAAGCAGCTGTCAGCACCCATCGCCTTGTTGAACAGCTCACTGAACTCCAAGTCCCGACTCGTGTAGCCGAAAAATCCCGCTCCATGTGCCATCATGAACGGTGTCTCTGCTGCAGTGGTATCGTGCTCATTCTGGAGCCACTCGGGCAGGCATTGAGATGCCATGAAGGGGACTGGTGAAGTGGCCATGGCTGTGAACTGCGACAGGCATGTCGTCTGGCTACCGTCAACATCTTCCACAAGGAGGTGAGATACCGGGCTGAGAGAGTACACGCCTGCCTCACCCTCTCTGAATACTCCCATGGTGATCAACAGCTTCATGAGGCGAGACAGGCATGGCCGTTTGCTTGCCGGAATCGGGAGAGCAGCGTGTAGCTCGGACAGCGAGGCGGCGCCGCCGCAGCGGTGGATGGCGGTGGGGATACCGAGCTTGATTGCGCTTTGCAGCGCCATGGATTTGAGGTAGCCGAAGGTGTGACACCAAAGCTGCGCCTGAGCTTGCAGAAGCTCAGTGCTGGTCAGGGTGGCTATCATCGGTGGTGTAGAATGGTTTTGAGGCATGCTGTGTCGTCAGGTCGTGGGCAAGCTAGCATTTGTACACTCTTCATCATGGCACGTTCCACAAATGAAAACTGTAAATCTATTTTTTTTTGTGGCCACAAATAATGTCCACCCTAGTGATGCTGACACTAGCTGATGCACTACACAGACAGCCGATCAGTCGGCCTTTTCCTCTTAGGCTCACCCGACCTTGGACCATTTCAAGATAGAAACTGTTAGAGGTGACAGTCACTGTTTCCTCGTCAGTTTTTGTCTTTTGATTGAACTGAATGATGCTTATCTCAACAGAATCTGCCACGAGCCAGTCATAGTATTTTTAGTTGCTGCATCTGAAAGCACATCTTGAAGCGTTGCAATCCGCAAAGGGGAGGCTTTATCACATTGTGACTATTCGTCGCGGTTGGTTGGACCAGTCTTTGTGCTTAGGTGCTCGGCTTCTGTCCAGCACATACCCTGGCCAATATATGTCGTCTACAGTTTGGCGCAGGATTGCTCATTGTAGAGTTGGAGGAACGCCATGCCATGTAGCAGGACAGGAGTAAACCATCCTTCAATTCAGTGCTGCGGTCATGCTCTGCAGGCCATAGAAAATTTCCGTCTAACACTGACTTGATTGACAGTAGTCAGTGGTCGTTTCTCTCCCTTGCATTTAGCCTGTCCCTGTAGGGGGCCTTGTGGACAGCAAGACAATCAGATAAACAGATTTTTCTTGTGCAAAAATCTCTTGGAAGCAACACTTGTCTACAAAAAGAGTAAAGAAAGGGTGAGCGGTAGGGGTTCCATTCAGAAACCAATGCGATGCGCCTGAGTTTTTTTAGAAGGAATTTTTATTTTAATATCTGCATGAGACATGCAAACTTCATTATTACAGTCTTTTTATTAAAAAAATATTACAGCCTAGGACTAAGATTATGCACACAACCAAAAACCACAGAGATGTTCATTACACAAGCGGATATGGAGAAGTACATGTCAAATGAAACACAAGATCTTTTGGCTCTTAATCGAAGACAGGCTCAACACAAGGGGTTTACCGAGGAGAAAACAATGCATATTGATGGCTAGTCATGTGTCTTTTAGTGATTAAACGCAAGATGAATCAGTTGAGGTCCTCTTTCTCAAATGCCCAATTACCCAGGAATGCTGGCAAGCTTTGCTCTTGCATATTCCCTAGATTTTGTGTCAGCTTAGTGCTTCCAAAATATGGACCTTTTTATAGGTTCTGTTTTATGTTCTATGTATGTACTGATATGCTGCCATTTGCATCTGTGCAGCAACCGAAACTTCAAAGGATTTCTTGAATAAAGAAGAAATTTAAAGGGATGTGACCAGACTGAACTTTGTGCTCCATGAAGCAATCATTTCATAGGAAAGAGGTACTTTCCTATTCATTCACTTCAGTTGTGCAATCACATGATTTAGCACATTTAAATTTGTTAGCTTCAGACACAATTTACAAGCACTTGTAACCTCACTTGTTCATACGGCTGGCATATGCAAGCACATTGTACACGTTTTGAATAATTAAAGTTTGATTAGAGATAGGATCCCAGTTTTAGCAAATAACAGAATGCATATCATTTCTGAAGCTCATATATATACTGCATGATAGTGCTAAAGATTTCCTTTTTCTATGCTTAATAGAATAATCCATAATCTTGCAAGGGAAGACCAGACAGTTTGGCCTTATTATAACTTGTAAGTATTTTTCTTTCCAATGCTGATTTTTTTATCACAATTGGATTGAACATCATACAGCATACCGAGCTGTTTCCTGTAAGGTTTGCAGAGTAACCACAGCCAAGATAGTATCACCAACTGATGGGTTCCATCAGTTGGTGATACCAGCAGGCACAGGTGCTTGGGTTCACAGATGGATCATTGTGCCCTCAAATATGGAAGGGTCCAAGCATTGTAATTAAACAGAGTAGAGCATCCAAGAACTTAGAAGTACTCAGAAACTAATGGTAAATCTTTTACAAGATGATTGAACACACAAGAATAAGATTCATGCAAGGTACATTAGAGAAGCTACGGCCTCTCTTTCCCAGGCCATAGGCCATAAACATTTGGCATGCCACAGCTATGTTCTATGGATAGACCTCAATGAGTGATCGACATCCTAAGACGGGGCTAATCTTGTACTTACTGAACCCTGCATTCAGAAACAATCTATGCCAATTTTCCTCGTCCCGCACCATCATGCAAAGATCCATCAAAAGTTGGGCTTCACATGTTTGTTGTGATGCCGAGCCCGCCACCGTATCTATGATTATCGGATAATTTTTTAATATTAACCTTTTTTTAAAATTATTTTTATAAATAACCCCTCGGAAACTTTATTTGCACCGGGTAACCCTTTTGGCCGCGCCGCGGCGTGGCGCGGCAATCGGCCTGCGCCGCGCCACCGCATGTGGCGCGCGGACCGCCACGGCGGCGGCCGCGCGCGCGCGCGCCGGGCGTGGGCCCGGTCCCGCCGCGCCACATGCCCGGCGCGGCGGGGGCGCGCCGCGCCACCGCGCCCGGCGCGGCGGCGCCGCCGGCCAAAAGGGCCCGCGCGGCTCCTTTCTTCTTCCTCCTCCCTCTCTTCTCTCCCAGCCCCGAGCTCACGCCTGTGCGCAGCTCCGCCGCCGGCCGCCGCCCCCCTTCTATCCGGTGATTTGTGGCGGGGATAGTGTGGGAAATCGATCCCTGTATCCTTGGAAGGTATTGCCCTTATTGAATCTCAGTTTTAGCACGTAATTTTGCCGTATTTTGCATGTATAGGTGAGCTAGGGTTTGACAATAATTTGAAATTGTGATGTGTTAGATGTTGGGTGTGTTGAAAGTTATGCTTTGAGAAGTTTCATTAGACAATGTGCCATCTATTGATATGTTGAAAATACGTTTCTTTACTACATGCTTTAGTGTAGGTTTGCTTTACTACATGCTTAATACAATGTTGCAAATATGTTTAAAGTGATTGTTCATTTTGATATCATTGGTTGCAGGATTAGTAGACATGAGCCACCAAAACCCACGTTCTTCGTGCCATTGTTAGGTGTAAAGGAAGTTTTCCCGAAGAGTGGGATGAAAACGGTCCCGTGCCTCGAGCTCTCCCCGTACCCAATTGTTTATGTGGTGTGCCGGCTTATGTGAAACGATCTAGGTGTGCCGGGACTACGGGTAGAGCATTCTACGTTGTTGGATTAGGGAAGCACCACCCCCGGCAGCCTCCTTGTTATTTTTTGCGGTGGATAGACGGGCCCGACAAGTTTGATCCTAGGATACGTCTATTCCCGTATGCGAGTCATGTGTTGAAGCCATATCATGAGTTTCAACGATGGGTTCCTCCTCCACCTAATCCTCCACCGATGACTTATGAGGAGAAGCGGTTGGCCGCCATTGAGCGAGTTAACAACCCTCCAAAGTGTGTGATTGTGGAGTGCGTGCGTATCTTCAACGACCAAACATTGAGGCCCCAAATAAGTTTACACCATTCTTTCGTTGCTCCCTAAAGACCGTTGTAAGTAAAAAGCATATCCTTGTTCTCATTTAAGTTTTATAAATGTCCATGACTCATTGCTATTAATGGTTGTTCCGCATTTCGAGTGGGTGGCCTAGGTGTGACTTCAATGAATACATATATGGACCAAGATCGGAGTGGCCAACCGAATCGAAGTGAAAGAGTTCGAGTCCGGACGAAGGCTTGGCCTTGCCTTAGCTATCCACCTTCACGGTGCAAGTGTGGCATAGTAGCCACGGAAGGTGTTGTGCCATCTGAGCTCGGTTTTGGAATGTTTTGTGGCAATGCATATGGAGACTTTTGGGTGAGCACGATGTGAACTTCTTTGATTTAGGTAGCACTACCGTTGTGGTTGTCCTCATTTTGATTTAACTTTGTATGATACGGTCTTATATTTTGCGGGAGGGGCGGACTTGTGATTGGGAGCAATTTCTTGGTCGTCGTGAGTTAATGTTAGAGTTGGGACGAACTTCGAACTCCGGGAGGAGGTTTAAAATCGAATCTATTAGAAACAAGATAAGAGCAAAATATGGTGTGCCCTTACCGGAAGAGGAGGATCTAAGTGGTCCAATTTGTGATGAGATGGTTCGTGAAACCGGAGTGGAGCTAGAATTTGTAGTTGGTTACGCCAACTACGAGAAAGTTGTGGCATATTGGCGTTGTAACAGGGAGAAGTTCTTAGAACGGGGGATACGTCCGTTGACTGCAAAGGAGAAGAGTGAGAAGAAGAGGAAAAAGGAAGAGGAGTGGAAGGCATTGATGGATAGGTCCAGGGATAGGTCGAGGGATGAAGCGGCTAGCAAGGCAGAGGCCGACAGAAAAGGTAAGAGGATTGTGGGAGGATGATGAATGGTGGTCAAGTGTCAGTTGCATGTGTTGCATTGTAATATTTTTTTCAATGAACTAGTGTGTTTGGTAGTTTTGTGTTAAGTGAACACTTTGTTATGTGATGTAGTTGATGATGAATGGTCCTTAAGAATCAGTTGTATGTGTTGTATTGAACAATTTTTTCAATGAAAAAATGTGTTTGGTTGTGTTGCATGCGGATTTATTAATGGAGCAGGAGATTAGAAGAATAAAAAAATTAGGAATAATAGTTCCATTATTACAACACATTAAGGATGTAGTTTTCTTGGAACAATATAACACTACCATGGTGTAAACGAAATAGTAGCTCAAATATTACAACACCGCATGGTCGAAGACAACGACCTCATACAAAGTTCCAATATTTAGGCATCCTTGTGATGTGATGACGAAGGTTTATCCTTCTTGGTACCTTTTTTAGTTGGTGGATTAGGAGCAGACGGGTTTGCTTCGAGACCGTAAAGACCACCGGAGCAAAAAGACCATCCCAAGGGGGGTCCTCTCCTCTTGCAATGGCATCTCAGTTTCTCCTTGCATATATCGAAGCATGGCTCTTTTAAAAGTGGTCATTTTCTTCGGAGCGGGTGTTGTATTTGTGTTTTTGCCCTTCGGATCACCACCACCATTACCATCTCGACCCCCTCCGGCGTACCGTAGACATCTCTAGTTATTGTTAAAAATTGAACATTATTTTGAAGTAGTTAAACTGATTACATTAAATTAACAAAGAGAGGAACCGTACCTAAGATAGAAGATGAGCCCGTGAGGAGAGGGAGGAGCCTGCAAGGTGTGGCAGTGGTAGTACTGCGGTCGCCGTCCCTCTTTATATAGCCGTGGCAGGGTGTAGGGTGTTTTTTCTTGTACTCACATCACATGTAGTAGGGTACGGGGTAGGGTGTGTTTTCTCCCACGGATTGAATGGCCCACCACTTCTTTTCTTTCCCTATATATGTCACCCTTCAGGTAATTTGTTTGCAATAACCAGCAATGGATGACTTCTCAGGTGAGGATAATTCTCTCGGTCCCGACTTGTGGACAGAACAGGATCCCGAATGTAAGGAGTACTTCCCACCAAGAGAGAAGAGTTATTTCCGATCTTTGCGGGATGTTAGACCGTACGATTCGAAGAAATCGATAAAGTGGCCAAGATGCATGCACAATGAGTTGTGTGTAATGCAAGTTTATGAGGGAGTTGGACTTTACTACTCCGGTCGTCGCTTTTGGCCCGTCCACGTGCACGGGTAAGGAACACTACCACGAGTATTTCCATCGCAGTATTTCCATCGGCTTATTTAGGTAACTAACATACTATTGTTGCTTGCGGTACTCGTATGACCCTAACAACCGTGGTTTCTCGCAATGGGTCGATCCGCCTTGACTATTCATCCATATGAAGAGTACATCACGTACCTAGAAGGACGCATCGAGAAGCCGAAGCATGAGCTCGCGGAGGCACTTACTCCTCCGGATCCACCATCTAGCGACGACGCGCTATGCACCTGCAGATGTCACGTGAAGAACAGTCCACCGTCAAGTCCATCCCCGCCACCTCCACCCCCGTATGGGAACTACTACATGCCTTCCCGGGAATCGAGTGGTTTTGGCTCCATGTTATCCGGACGGTTCTCGTACAAGTAGATTATTAGTGTTGTAATTGTTGTGTAAACTACCTTATGCCATTTGCAGCTTTCAATTCGAACCCCATGGTGATGGACCTAATATGTCATGTATGTGTGGGAAGAAGTTGGTCTGAGTCCTAAATCACAGCTTGCTGTTAGAAGCCATCCTAAACAAAAGAATCCTTGTGTGTTCAACACTCCAAGCAATTATGTGCCTGAACCTAGAACACCAGTCGATGTACGTGTGCTTTAAAATTTGAATTGACAACACTGCGAAAAAGCCTTTGCGGTCATGAAACAAGAGTAGCCTACTTGGATTCCCTAGCCTTTTCGGTGAGCCATGTTGTCCGTACAACAATTGATTTCACAACACCCCGAAAAAATCTATGCACTCCCGAAACCCTAGGGTCCTTGGAATCCCTAGCCTTTTCGATGAGCCATGTTGTCCAAGACAACATTTGATTCGACAACACCCCGAAAATATCTATGCACCCCGAAACTCTAGGGTCCTTGGAATCTCTAGCCTTTTCGGTGAGGCATCATTTCAATCGCAAAACCGAAAAGTCTAAAGAACTACAAATTTCAACACCGTGGCCATTGCTATTTCATTAGACATTTCTCTTACATAACAAGTTTGCAGTGGCATGCATGGCACATGTGCCACAACTAATCCTACCATGCCTTAGGGAATTTAAGTCACACAAGTTTGCAGTGGCATGCATGGCAAATGTGCCAATACTAATCCTAGCACGCCTTAGGTAATTTAAATCACACGAGTTTCCAATGACATGCATGGCACATGTGCCAATACTAATCCTAGCACGTCTTAGGAAATTTAAATCACACAAGCAATGGCACGTGTTACACATAACAACAATCATGCACCACTGATGAAGTCATCGCTCCACTTCTTGAAGTCCTCAAGTTCCTTCTTCACAAGAGCTTCGGTCTTTGGGGTCTCCATCGATTTTCTTCCCCCTCGCCGTAAACGCGGCATCCGGACCACTAATGAAGTCGTCGATCCATCGCTCGAAGTGGCACGCCCTCGTCACCTTTGGAGCAACGGATCTCTTGCTTCCCTTCAATATATGCCACGTAGATACAAAGTCGAAATGAACACCACGAAGTAGGTACAATGGTACTTAACAAGTATCACTTATCGCCAATGCCGCAAGCTCCTTTTTAGCTTGATCGATGTTTTGACAACACCAAAACCGCCCGCCAAACGTTTCATCTTCACGTGAGACCTTGCATCCCGCATTCATGCCACAATGGCACTGCGGGGGGATCTCGCCTTTCGGCCTCTTGTTCAAACCGAATATGGATCTATTGGGATCATTTGGGTATGCCCCCTCCATGGCTTCCATGGCCCTCCTCACATCCATAAACCCCCACCCCGAGCCCATCTCGGACAACCAACACTCTCAAACAACTGGAGGAATGGAGGTGATGTACGAGTGGAGGTTGCCTGTGAGGATTGGAGGTGAGTGATGAGTGGAGGCCACCCCCCTTTATATAGAGAAGAGAAGGTGGGTGTGGTGGACCCCATTTCTCGATCTTTTTTTTAGGAAAACTTTTTCATTCGCTGTTTTTTCTTTTATCCTAAAGATATGCTTCGAGTGTATTATCAAATGTTCGTTGTCTAGCTTTGCATACATCGCTAGTTAATCGTTTAGTGGTTATCGATGATATTACTTCACCATAATATAGAGAAAATATTATGGAAGTTTATATATATATATATTATTGGTTGCTTTTGTTTATGTTCAATGGGAAAAGTTGATCTTATAAATTCATATGTTTAGCCTAAAGTAAGTAACTTGTATTCCTCCCTAGTTCTTGCAAAGCCACCTAATCAAGCCTCACCTCATTTTTAGTTAGAATATGTTCATCATGTTCACCGAAAGCAAACTAAAAAAATAGGGTTTTAACCTGCCGCGCCACAGGGGTCCCCGCGGCAGCATAACTTTGCCGCGCCATGGGTCACGGCGCGGCAAGAGCGTGTTGCCGCGCTTAAATCCTACGAAAGCCAGTAGGCACCCCTCGGCCAAGGTTCAAGTCTGGCCAGGGGCGCGGCAACACGTGCCTGCCGCGCCACGCGCGACGGCGCGGCAAAGCGATCCCGCCGCGCCATGCGGTGTGGCGCGGCGAGCTCGACACACGAGCGACGGCTCCGCCGCGCCAAACCGCATGGCGCGGCGGGATCGCTTTGCCGCGCCGCCGCGCGTGGCGCGGCAGCACGTGTTGCCGCGCCCGCGCGGACTTGAACCTTGGCCGAGGGGTGCCTACCGGCCGTTGTAAGACTTAAGCGCGGCAACATAGGCTTGCCGCGCGCCCAGGCCGACGCGCGCGGCGGCATACGCCCGCCGCGCCATGCCTTGTGGCGCGGCGAGCCGCCGGGTAGGGGTGGCCATCGGTGGCACCCAAGTTGCCGGGATTGCCGCGCCCTTGGGGATGGCGCGGCGAGCCCATGCCGCCGCGCCGACGGGCATGGCGCGGCAAGCTCGTTGCCGCCCGGAAACGAAGTTTCTTCCGGTTTCGTTGCCCTCTCAACTCGACGCACCTTTGCGAGGAAATCGACAGAACTCATCCACTCATCCGAAGCCAATATGGACACTTCCCATGCACCAAACATAATTTCATACAAAGTGCTTACATTCAAACATAGTCCGACACACAAACATCACACAAAGTCCATAAGTTCAACATCCTAAGGCACGCACATGCTCCGACAAAGTCCGGCACGCACAAACATCTAGTTCAACATCCTAAGGCATAGACATGCCTCCAACATAGTCCGCACACACAAACATCACATATGGTCCACCGGATCAACGACGGCGGCGGATTTGGTCCTCGGGGCTGAAAATTTGTTTAGCTCGGCGTTCCCTCCCCGGTTCGTGTCCAAGACGTTGGCACTCCCAACTTCGGCGCAGGCCCACGTGGACGACGGCCGCGGGCTTTCTTCGCGGAGGTGGGCGAGGCCGCAAAAAATGGACAAAACACTATAGAAGAGCAAGGTAATTTCAAATGCCGACTTGGATGGAAATTTTTGGATTCATTACCCGACTCGTCGACTCTCCTTGTGTTTGAGTTGCGGGTGGGGCATCAAACAAGACGTCCATCGGAATCTCCGAGACGTACGTGGGGTCTCCACGCTCACTACCACCGCCGGTGAGGAGGAGGAGGAGTCTCCATCGTCCTCATCACTGGGCTCAGGGGTGGCGATTTCCTTACCACGACCACGGCCGCCACTAGCAACAACACGACCTGCTGATGCCGACGCGGTGCGAGCGGTGCTTCGAGATGGGGTCCTCGTCGAGCTTCTAGCCCCGTGGTGAACCGGGAGTGCGGCGGGATCCTGAAGAAGTGGCCTGAACATTGCCGCCGTGGACAACATCTGGAGCCGCTATGCAGTTCAACTTCATTGCCATACGCCTGCAGCCTCCTCCGACCCTCTGCAACATGCAATTGGTACAAAATGAAGACATATTCCAAAAATAGGAATAAACTTAAGCATTTAGTTTTTGAAAAGTAATACTACCTCTCGCAAAGTTGCGTAGGGCTCCACCTTCGGACGCACTTGCATGTTCCATAGCCACTCCCGCCTCATTTGCAAGCCTTGCAAGTTGTTGTCCCTACAAAAAAAAATCTTATTATAGATACAAATTATTAGAAACCGAAGTGATCAAACAACATTGGCTTGGGATAAATTTACCAAGTAATCGTGCAAAGGTGCTCGCTCTGGCTGTGTGCCCACACGTGTCAGGGTGTCGTACTCATCCGCTATGTCGTCGTCGGAGTCTGAGGGGGCATCTTCAATGTGCTCATCCGTCAAAGCTGGCTTGATCTTTGTTCTTGTAGAGGTATGGTACCACCTCATGTACTCTCTATGTGGTCCGGGACGCCAAGCGGGGGCCTTCTTGAGGATCCATCCTCTCGCCGATTGTTCCAAATGTCCAAGTACCTAGCATGCTTCACCGTCCAATCATTCTCCTTGTATCTTTTTTGCCTGTTCACCCTGAAATACCAAAATTGCTTGTCACATTATTTACAAACCAACTTATGCCATATGAGAATAATGAAAAATGCGTCGAGTTGGTTTCTTACTTGTGCAAGGCTGGAACGGTGGACGTGTGCTCTGGAGGCGAAGGCTGAAGCCGACCAAACTGGCGTAGCACCCTGTTTGGCAAATGCCACTCGACAACATAGTAGATGATGAGTGGCACTGTCGACCTCCACAGAAGCCTGTCTCTGTAACACATGGGTGAGAACTGGACGTGCTGAGGAAAGTCGCGGTCGTACGGTAGCCACTCAACCTACAAACATACAACATGTTTAGAGAAAATGTGATGACACAAAATTTACAAATTGAACACGAACTAGTGGACATGGGCTTGTACCGTGCCTCGAGTAAGACAAGCCCAACTCGTTTGTGTAGAACTTGTACCTCCTTCCGGAGGACCACGTACCGCCGTCGCCTTGTCTTCCACACAAAAGCAAAAGTGGGTCGAGAATCCCGCCGATTCCAAGCCCGCAAAATATAACCAAAATTTGAAAGATTAATAATTCATGAATATAAGTCCGCATGAATAGATAACAAAGATTCTTATGTACCTCAACCGGCCCACGGTGTGGTCGGCCCCTCCGGAAGACGCTCCCAAACCCAAATCGCAGAGTAGGTAAGCGCATCCACCAAGGTTGGCGTCCCGTCCACTCCGCCTACAAGCATCACATAGCCGCCTATACAAACCCATGCCAAAACCGCCGAACCCCAACCGTAGCCACGGATGTTGTCCCAATCCCGACCCAAAAGTGGCGAGAACCATCCAAGAAACGGTGTTACCCGCAAGCATCTAGTAGCAGCGAGAACGTGGCAACAAAGTGCCAAAGCCACACACGTGCGTGCCTCTCTACAACGGCTCGAGGAGCTCCCCGGGGGCAAACGGTGAAGTGCCGCCTCAACCAAACCGTGTTCACTCCGGATGTCTTCTTCGACGCATCCCCCTCATCGACATCCGGTGGTCTCACCCCAATGTGCAACTCAACCATGTCTCGCCAACCAAAGACTCCGAATGATCCCACTCACCGCCGGCCCCTCAAGTGGAAGACCAAGGATCATGGCGGTATCTGCGCAGGTCACCGTCATCTCTCCGCACGGTAGGTGGAAAGAGTGAGTCTCCGGACGCCATCGATCCACCAAGGCCGACAACAACGGCCCGTCCATCACGAGCAACCCACGAACCACGACCAAAGCAATATCCAAAAACCCCGCTCTAGCCAAGTACGGGGCGTATCTCTCGTCCCAAGGAAGTGGAAAGTGCTCTCGCACCCTCAACGGGTTCAAGTCCTGAAAAACAATAAAATTCAATAATTACAACATTAGCAATGTCTAGTCCTAAAAATGCAAGAAATATGCTTAGCTCACATATTAAACACAACTAGGAGGTACAATAACTAATAAATTTGGATCTTAAGTTCAGGCTTTTGTAAATACCTCGTGAAGGTCGGCCGAGAAGGTGTGCACGATGGTCGCCATCATATGCGGCCTCAAGGAGCGGGTACACCGGGTGCGCCATCCCGAAAAAAATTTACTTGTAGTTAGTAACAATAATTAAAAATTGAAGGTAAGTATATAGAAATATAAAATTATTTAACTTGCATACAAAATTTCATAATTTTCCACCTACTAACGTACTACCATGACACCTACCCTCGAGTTGGAACCGCCCATCCTTCTATTTGTCCCCGTTGCTTTTTTCTTGCCCTTCGATTTTCTTTTCCGACACGTGCGTTTTTAATTTCTTTGTGACATTTTGAGCAAAGATACGTCATCTTGTCCGCATCGCCTTCAAAATCACCCATATCATAAGCGGCGGCAAACCTTCCTTGACACGCGTCCATGTCCCCTTTCAAACGCTTCTTTTGCCTCCTACCCTTTTTCAATTTCTTCAAAGACGGCGGTGGCACGTACTACGGGCCATCATATTCGAGCCATTGTGACGGATCAAGGTACGGCTCAAAGCCGGATTCCCAAATCTTAATGGTGTGTTCTCTATAGAACAAAGGAGACAAGTACATGGGATTTTCATAGTCTAGACCTCTAGCAAAGGCAAGCTGTCATCAAGTGAGAACAAGGAAGATGCAACAATTGAGGACCGTTACGGGTGCAAGTACGGCCCGAGGTCCACCCTATAGTGTCGACCGCCATGACTCTCCCCTCCAACATTAGTAGTAGAGGAACCTCTAATAGAATAAATCATTCTGTCTGGACCATATGCTTCTGCATGTTGGTTCACAGATCTTAAACGAGCTTTATACATTATCTCATCTGCAAAGGATCCAATTCTACCCCCACTATCCAACAAATCACGTGCAATCCGCCATCTCTTCACAAAGTATTCATTGCATTTTTCAAATGAGTACTCAATGATCCCCGCGACGGGTCTACTTCTTATTCCTGTAAATATGTTGTTGTAACTTTCAGAATAGTTTGTTGTCATGATACCCCAACGCATACCCCCGCATCATATGCTTGAGCCCATTTGTCCTTATCCTCCATTTCATACTCCAACCAATCTTTAGCTTCCTCATTCAAGTTCTTAACTAAGTCCTTGTGCATTTCCTTAAATTGGTCCTCTGTATGTACTGATGCCAGCAACTTCAACTGTCCTATTACCTCCTTGTTCTTTTGACGACGCCACAAATTGGCGGCAAAGTGCCTCATGCACCACCGATGAACAAGTGGTGGATACCCATCCAGGTGGTCGCTCGCACATTTGATGAGACCATGGTGCCGATCTGAGATCATACATACCTGTCGCGTTGGACCAAGTACGTTAATGCGAAGGAGCCTCATGAACCATGACCAACTGTCGTCATTCTCACTCTCCGCCAAGGCATAACCTAAAGGCACAAGTTGTTGTTCGGGATCTACAAGAATCGCCATCATGAGTGTACCTCGTACTTGCCGGTCAAGAAGGTTCCGTCAACAAGTATCACCGGGACGACGTTGTTGGAAAGCCACTTTACATTGTGGAAAGCACCAAAAAACACGTAGAAGGACGGGCTTCAAAACACCACCGTCGACAACACGAGAACCGGTCACGTAAGGGAACCATTTAACCCCGGGATTGAAGTGGTTCATGGCTCTCAAGACCCTTGGGATTTTTGCATATGACTCTTTCCAATCGCCCCATAGCAAGGCAATTGCATGTTGTTTAGCCCGCCATGCCTTAGAATACTTCACACGATATCCAAGCAAACATCAATATCGCTCTATCAAATTGCTGGCCGTCACCTCACTATTGTCACGAACAACACCTAAGATACACCTTCCAATGTAACTTGCAATCAATTGTGCGTGAACTCCCTTCACCCGACTCGACCGACATGTGTGAGGTCCCACAACCTTTGTAATCTTCCATTTCCCCGTCCCTCTCTCGCAGCCGTGCCCATACACGCCACATGCACCCTTGTTTGCACATTACTTCATACCTAAGATTCCCTGTCCGAATGGACCACGGTGAAAGGCCTATAATGCTTCACCGCATAGTCGACAAGAAAAACTTAAGTTCATCCAGGGAGTCAAACATCATTTTCTCATGTATCTCGGGCTCCCCGGTAAAAATTATTCCTTCGTGAACAACCTAGTAGAATCACAAATGGCTCTATCGATCCTACTCAAGTCTCTCGTCATTGCGAACGAAGGGATTCCAAATTGGTACCGAGCTTGGGTGTAGTGTTCGGTACTCTCGCCAATTCTAGTGTTGTCGGGAAGCTAGGCACGTGTTCTTCACTTTCACCATTTATAGTGTTCAATAGCGGCCTACTTATGTGCACTTCCCTTTCAAAGGTTGTATGGTTCACCAAGGGTCCTGCAACATAATCATGCTGAACACCATCCAAGTTAACCTCACTTAAACCAAGGAGTGCTTCACCGCATGTGCATTGGCATCATTTTGCTCTTCCTCCGCATGCTCCTCATCGGACTCATCATCGAATCACCTTCTTCGTAGCCGTCGATATATCATCATCGTCCATGGTTTCTTCCTCCCGCTCAAAACAATCATTGGGAAAATCATCATTCACCATCCCAACATCCCGACTAGGTTCCCTACAACCAAAGTCCTCCTCCAAAATTGTAGACTCTTGTGTACCTCGTAGAGCCTCAAACGGCACTTCCTCATTCATGTAAACATTACCACTAGGCCCACGAGTTATATCTACCACAACCTCCAGACATGACACATTAGCTTGACCAACTACCTTCTTATACCGATTCCAATTTTCTTCACTTGACAAGCTCATCAACACATAATGAGCTCTAGCCTTCCCACAATCAAAACGACCTCTAAATGACAACTCATGCATTCCAACTCCATAGTTGACCATTGCACAATCAACTACATCCTTAAAGCTTGGCGGACAATCAAATGTTTCTACCAACTCGTCATATTCTCAAACTCTCCATTTTCTTTAACTACGCCCCCATGAAACATGCGAACTAAACGGTCCATCTACAAAATTTATAACTTGTTCAATAACAATATAGTACTAAAATAGATATTTATTAAAAATATACATGACAAATTAGAATTGTGTTCAACAAAAATTATATCCATCTCGATTTGTTATATATATACACGTGCGATTACCCCTAATAAAATTGTTAGGTATTCAACAAAATTGTTAGGCATCCATATAATAGCTACACCCATTATCAACTACCCTAAACATTTGACATCAATAATATCATTAAATCGATTCATGCAACAAGTTCTACACGTCAATAACACGGGCGAGAGAAACTACCGCGTATGAACTAATCATCATTTCCATTAAAACTAATTGCATTTGGTGTAAATTTCAAATTTCTATACCTAACCCTAGGTCACAAAAAACTACTCCGATCTACACAATGCAACGGTAAAAGAGGGAGAGAACTAGGTCAATACCTTCACAACAACGCGGGGAACAAATCCCCCCACTTTTTCCACCCCAAATCCGGCCGGAATGGGGGGGGCGGCGGCCGGCGGCGGCAAGAGCCTCGGCTGGGCGCTCGGGCTGGAGGAGGAAGAAGGGAGGGAGGAGGAAGAAGGGGGGCCGCGCGGGCCCTCTGGGCGGGCGCCGCCGCGCCACGCGGGATGGCGCGGCGGCCCGCGCGCGCGGGCGCGGTGGCGCGGCAGCCTGCCGCGCGCCGCTCCATGTGGTGCGGCAGACCGGGCCCACGCCCGGCGCGCGGCGCGGGCGGCCGGCGTGGCGGCCCGCGCGCCGCCGCATGTGGCGCGGGCGGGCGGCGGGCCGCGCGCGCGCGCGCGCGCGCGCGGCCAAAAAGGGTCATCCAAAGTGCAAATAAAGTTTCCGAGGGGTTATTTATAAAAATAATTTTAAAAAAAGGTTAAAATTAAAAAATTGTCCATGATTATCACCTTTCCCTTGTGTTCTCGAGTAGAAATAGCTTCCTTTGATCTCTCTAAGATTCTAACACAATCCTCATCGCTCCAATCATGCAGCACAAACTGTAATAAGAAAGATTGCTAATTGCATAACTGTATCTAGTGTTGTAAAAATTACATCAGCACTAAACTGGAGGGATGAACTCGTACCTTGAGTAACACAGCATCAGCTGGAGGGATGAACTCCATCATGTCACCTGCAACAAACTCAATTGTGCCATCAACTGGCACACTATCCACCACTTGGGGAAGCTCCAAGACTGTGCACCTCACATGCGGGAAGGCCTTTGCAATGGCCTTCGCCATGGTCCCGTCCCCACCTCCGACATCGACCAAAGATGTCACCCCGGCGAACACCTCACCACACTCACACACGACGATCTCCACCACGAAGCGGCTGTCGGCGCCCATCGCCTCGTTGAACAGCTCATTGAACTCCAAGTCGCGGCTCGTGTAGCCGAAAAATCCCGCTCCATGTGCCATCATGAACGGTGTCTCTGCAGCGGCATCATCCTCATTCTCGAGCCACTCGGGCAGGTGTTGAGACGCCACGATGTTGGGTGGTGAAGTGACCATGGTTGTGAACTGCGACAAGCATGTCGTCTGGCTGCCGTCGGCATCTTTCACAAGGAGGCGAGATACCGGGGTGAGAGAGTACACACCTGTCTCGCCCCCTCTGAATACTCCCATGACATTCAACAGCTTCATGAGGCGAGACAGGCATGGCCTTTTGCTTGCCGAAATCGGGAGAGCAGCGTGTAGCTCGGACAGCGAGGCGGCGCCGCCGCAGCGGTAGATGGCGGTGGGGATACCGAGCTTGATCGCGCTTTGCAGCGCCATGGATTTGAGGTAGCCGAAGGTGTGGCACCAAAGCTGCGCCTGAGCTTGCAGAAGCTCAGCTCTTGTTAGGGTGGCTACCATCGGCGGTTTAGAATGGTTTTGAGCCATGCTGTGTTGTCAGGTCGTGGGCAAGCTAGCATTTGTACACTCTTCATCATGGCACCGTTCATAAAGTGAAAATTGAAAAGTTTTTTTTTGTGGGACAAATAATGTCCACCCTAGTGATGCTGACACTAGCTGATGCACTACACAGACAGCCGATCAGTCGGCCTTTTCCTCTAGGCTCACCCGACCTTGGACCATTTAATCAAGATAGAAACTGTTAGAGGAGATGGTCACTCTTTCCTCGTCAGTTTTTGTCTTTTGATTGAACTGAATGATGCTTATCTCTACAGAATCTGCCAGGAGCCAATCATAGTATTGTTAGTTGCTGCATCTGAAAGCAAATCTTGAAGCGTTGCAATCCACAAAGGTGAGGCTTTATCACATTGTGACTATTCGTCGCGGTTGGTTGGACCAGTCTTTGTGCTTAGGTGCTCGGCTTCTGTCCAGCACATACCCTGGCCAATATATGTCGTCTACAGTTTGGCGCAGGATTGCTCATTGTAGAGTTGGAGGAACGCCATGCCATGTAGCAGGACAGGAGTAAACCATCTTTCAATTCCGTGCTGCGGCCATGCTCTGCAGGCAAAAAAAAATCCGTTTAACACTGACTTGATTGACAGTAGTCAGTGGTCGTTTTTTCGCCCTTGCGTTTAGCCTGTCCCTGCCGCATCGTCCCTTTCTTCACGCCGTAGGGGGCCTTGTGGACAGCAAGACAATCAGATAAACAGATTTTTCTTGTGCTAAAATCTCTTGGAAGCAACATTTATCTATACTATAAAGCAGAAAGAAATGAGAACAATTCTCACCCAACGTAAAACATACCCACCCCTCACGGAGGACCCACGCATTGCGCGAGACCCACCCAAAAGAGCTAAATGAAACCTGTGATAGCCAAAATTTTCGTTATTCTGAAATGTTTCCGCCTAAATCAACAAACCTTTTTCACTGCGAGGCGAGCTTACCCGCCCGCGCGTACCCGTCCCCAATCCAGCCCACCAATCACGCGGGGCGGCGCGTCTCTTCTGTTTCTTTCCTTTTCTACTACGCCCACCCGAATACCCGATTGCTTTCCTCCCGTCGAGTCGTGGCAAATCTCTTCTCCCCAGACCCCCGTGACCATCGTGGCCCCTTCTCCCCTTCTTCCCCTTCGGCAAATCTCCTTTCCTTCCACTCAACTATTCAAGGATCCTCGACCCAGACCATCCCATTGGCGCGGGGATTGGGTTGGGGTGCCAGCAGCTGGACCGACGGCCGCCGCGTCTCAGCCGGTGGTGGGAGAGTGCAGCGGCAAAGCAGGCGGCGGCGATGGAGCACGTGCAGCTGGCGCTGCGGGAGACGGGGGCGGAATGGGAGGCGCGGATCCGTGCCTCTTTCACCTTCTTCGACCCCACCTCTACCGTGCGCAAGTCGTCGTGGGCCTCGACACGATGCAGGATACCTCGTCCCCGAGGGGGGACGCGGGGGTCGAGGTCTACGCGCGCATTGCTCCCTACCTGCGACTGTGATCTCTAGCTAGCGCACCTTCCGAGTCATCGGCATTGAGCACAGCCATAGAGAAGGAGTCTGCACCTCCCCGCCTCCCCCCGACCGAGTGACGGCTGGACTCCTCCGGATCCTCTTATGCCTCTACTCCCCGCCTGAGGCACGACTTGGCTCTAGGTACGCCTCTTCTGCTTGTTATCTGCAATTTCATTTTTGTCAATTTATGACTGTTCGTATTCCCATTAATTACCAATAGCAAATCTATGTCCCTGAAAGTATTGGGTATTTGGAGAACTTATGCAGTATGAGAGGCAAGGTTTTATGTTTGTTTTCCTTATTGTTTTTAGATGGAGAAACACAAACTTTTTTTGTTGAAACAAAAGGTATGAGCTCGGAATTTCAATTAAATAGGAAGAAGCACAAACTTGTGGAGATAGTAGGATGGTAACTTGAAAAAGTGGGCAGGAGCTCTGCCATTCGTTAAAATGAGTTTTATAATTAAACAGCAGCACATAGCCTGCTACGGTGCTGCCAGTGCTAATATTCTTTATAGAATACTCGTGCTTTCCAGTTATGAAGTAGTAACATGAATTAGTTTGATACTTGCTGATTTTATTTTCTTTTATGTATTCTCAGGTTCTTGTGCCAGTTGCTAATGGTTCTAAGGAAATGGAAGCTGACAATCAGTGATAGATATCTTGCGTAAAGCATGAGCAAATGTTACTGTTGCATCTAATAGCTGACATGATGTTGGATGAAGCAACAGAAATGCAATTTGATTTGATGGTGATGTTTGCTGAAGAGTAAGGAGATGAAGCATCATCTTTTGGATGAGTAGAGGATTCAGATGCTGTTGATCTGCAGGGTAAATGAATTTCTTGATCCATCTACACTTTTCTCTATTTTTTAGAGATAAATTCATGATCATGTATTTATTTTCGTATTATTGTATATCAGCAGGACATTGTTGTTCATCACATGGACTCATGGAGGCAATGCTGCTGCATATTTTGGTAAGAACTCCTAATTCAGTTTTGATATTGTAATTTCTGTAATTTCATATCAACATCATCACTTTTTTCTTCGTTCGTACTTTCGAATGATTGAGATAAATAAAATGATGGGTCCACCGTACACTTCTTATTTTCCTTGAAAAAGTGATTTTGCTAAATCCCGATTGGCATACTCGGTTCAAATTGATAGTTCAACAAATATGTCTTTAATTTGTATATTAAATGTTTAGAGTTTGACAGTTGACCTTAGCAAGGGCTCGGTGAGTTGAGATATATGATTATTACATTGTTTGTGGCATTGGTCGAAAAATTTGTACATGTATTGTTAGCTTGGGATTAATTTTATGGCAACATATCCTATGCAAACTAGCCATGTTGTGCAACCTTTGGAAACTCTAACAGAGGCCACCGGATCTTGATCGTGGGGCACTGGATAGAGGTAGGGAATTTTTTCAATTACACGCCCGCACCTCCCCACCGTTGCCTCATCATTTTTCACTCCGCCCCCTGCCTCCGTTATCCCAAACGTCGTTTCAATCTGGTCGCCGCGTTCGTCGTGTCGTTTCGTTTGCCGCCGCCGCCTTGCCGCTCCCTGGCTCCTGGCCGCGAGCACGATGGAGGCCGGCGACGCCGTCAAGTCCAGCGACTCCATGGAGTGCGGCGACGCCATGGAGCCTGTGATCGAGTATGCTCGCGTGTCCAGCGAGGGCCACGACGGGATCAATCTGGATAAAGACAAGCTACGTGATGGCCATCGTGCCCCTGTTGCTGATCACCTGGTACGTGCTCCTCCTTCCTCCTATTGATCTGTGCTTTGTATCACCTCATACGCCCTACTGTTCCTACTGCTTTGTATTATTATTCCTGCTGTATGGCTATCATGCCCTGCTGTATGATCTGCTCTTCGGCCATGAAACTGAAGCTTTGCTGTTTTTTTTCTATTAAATGAATATTAGCAAGCCAATGACAATAGATTTAGAGTGTTAGCTATGAAACTGGAGCTCTGCTATCCATTGTTACAAGGACTTGTGCAGATCACTGTTAACGCCGTCGACGCCGGAGTTCTAGCCCACATTGAACAACCAAGGTCATCACAGCCTACAAATTCTCTTAGTGTACCAGTAAGTTGCAAACAACATTTGCTTAGACTTTGCGCCGTTTTGGCTTTAGAGATTCTTATCATTTTTACTTTTCGTATAGGTAACAAGTGACACGGGCAACACAAATTCCAAAAAAAAATCAGAAGCCAATGGTTGGAATGATATTTGATACACTGACAGATGTGGAGAAATTCTACAAGTCGTATGCTCATGAAGCTGGTTTCTCTGTTCGTGTTGGTCAGCAGAAGAAGGAAAATGGGGAAGTATTATTCAAGAGGTATTATTGTTCAAGGGAAGGGTATAGAAAGGAGAACGTGACAAATGTTAGTGAGGAATCTGGGGCAAAAAGGAAGCCTCATAATATATCAGAAACCAGATGTGGTTGTCAGGCACATATTGTTGTCAAGCTTGGCAGTGACAAGAAGTATCAAATTGTTTCAATGGTTGAGGAGCACACCCATGATTTTGTGTCGCCAGATAAGAGGCATTTGCTAAGATCCAATCGCAAAGTTAGTGAGAGGGTAAAGGCTACTTTGTTCACTTGTCATAAGGCTAGCATTGGCACCTCACAGGCATATCGCCTTCTCCATGTCAGTGAGGGTGGGTTTGAGAATGTTGGGTGCACCAAGAGAGATTTGCAAAACTATTTTCGTGACCTCAGAACAAAAATCAAGGATGCAGATGCGCAAATGTTTGTCGGACAGCTTGAACGAAAGAAGGAAGTAAATCCTGCGTTTTTTTATGAATTCATGGTGGATGAACAAGGACGACTTGTTCGTGTATTTTGGGCAGATGCTACAAGCAGGAAAAACTACAGTGTTTTTGGTGACGTGGTTTCGGTAGATGCAACATATACCACCAACCAGTATAACATGAAATTTGTGCCATTTACTGGAGTGAATCATCACTTGCAAAGTGTTTTCCTTGGGGCAGCATTCTTAGCAGATGAAAAGATCGAGTCATATGTATGGTTATTTGAGACCTTTCTTAAGGCTATGGGTGGAGTGCCACCTCATCTAATAACAACAGATGAAGATGCGAGCATGATGGCTGCTATAGCTCAGATTCTACCAAATACAGCTCATAGATTTTGCATGTGGCATATCATGGAAAAGGTACCTGAGAAGGTCGGGCCCTCTTTAAGAAAAGATGACACTTTTTGGGAAAGGCTGAACAAGTGTGTTTGGGGGAGCGAGAATTCGGATGATTTTGTGTCACAATGGAGTTCTATCATAACAGATTATGGACTTGTGGAGAATGAGTGGTTTTCCACTAGGTTTGCCATTCGTGAATCATGGATTCCGGTATACTTTATGGACATACCTCTAGCAGGAATGCTTAGGACTACATCACGATCGGAGAGTGCAAATTCTTTCTTTAACCGTTTCATTCATAGAAAGTTGACCTTTGTCGAGTTTTGGCTTCGATTTGACACAGCTTTGGAGTGTCAGCGCCAGGAGGAGTTGAAAGCCGATAATGCAAGTCTTCACACCACACCTAAATTGATGACACCATGGGCCATGGAGAAACAATGTAGTGTGATATACACACATGAAATGTTCCATAAAATTCAGGAACAAATCATAGTATCAAGAGACCATTGCATTATTCAAGGCATTACAGAGTGTGAAGATGTAAAATATGTCAACATTAGCAGCCTATCGGGCAAAGTGCGAGTAGTTGAGATGAACAAGTCAAACATGTTTGCCAAGTGTTCCTGTAAATTATACGAGTCCTATGGCATCCCGTGTCGTCATATCATACAAGTGCTTAGAGCAGAGAAGCAAAATGAAGTACCATCAATTTATTTTATGAACAGATGGGAGAAAAGATGCAAAAGGTCTGTATTGTTCATTTTTATGGCTTTTTTTCCTTCTTCTTTTTTTATACAATATCCTTGATCACACTTCAATTTTGCAGGGAACTATTCTTTGATGAGGAAGGTAATCTACTAGATGAAAAGCCTAAAGATCCTAGGGAGGTGGCAAGGTGGAAAAAGATTTCCGATTCACGCAATAAATTTGAAGATTTGCTCCAAATGGCTAAGAACTCTGATCAAGGGTTGGAGTTTCTATTTTCTAGTTTATGCAACCTAGTAGAACCCCTCCAGAACATCACGCCTCCTGTGACAGTTGATAAGAAGGATGAGTATGAAGCATTTCTTGGTAGTAAAATTCCAAATCAAGTGGATATACATCCACCAAATGATATCAAGTCGAAGGGGAGATGCAAAAGAATTAAGAAAGGCAAGGAGTTGAAGGAGTCTGAAAGGAAGGGCAAAGGTGAACGAATGTGTCGAAAATGTAAGCAAGTAGGAGGTCATGATGCGCGCAATTGCCCAAATAATGTCTCGTAATTTTCATCTTAGTCATCTACTGAAGATGCTTACTGCTCTTGAATGCATTCTGAGAGTTTTGAAAAGAAACTGAATTCCTAGTATTCAGAAAAGCAACTGAATTCCTGCTGTTCAGAGAAGCACATCCATTCAGTTCATTCAGTTCACAAGCTGATATTCAGAAAACCAACTGAATTCCTGCTACTGCAGCTTGGTGGATGCTTTTATTCCTGCTACTGCAGCTAGGTGGATGCTTTTACATTTCAAGTTTCTGTAAGCTTATTGCTACTAAACCGATGCTTTTTGTGAGCTGCTACTCTCCAAATTTCTGTTGGAATTTTACAACAAAGAACAAAGAATTGTGTAAGCTTATATTTCAAGTTCCTATTGCATGTGTATATTATACATCGACAAAAGGAACGTATGTCCATCTGAATTATTTGCAAGCTTCAGACCTGTACCGTCATCTCAAAAGAACTTTGTACATTGCACTGAACATCACTCCATTGCAGTGAACAAAAAATTGTTTCTCAAGCAACATAATCAAAGAATCAAAGTTCCCGGATCATTGGAACTCAACATCTACAACACACCCTGTTGTTTTATTTTTTTCTAAGCACATGCACTGAACATCACTGAAAATCACTCCTATGAAAATCAGGAGGGTCAACGCCTGAATCATGGGCGGGCAGCGTCTGTTTCAGATACGAATCGTGGGGGTCAGTGCTGAATCGAGGGCGAGCAGCGTCAACTCACGGGCGGGTGGCGCCGATTCACGGCCGGCCATCGACTCCCGTGCATTGGCTCCATGGCGTCGCGGTCGGCCATCGACTCCCGTGCGTCGAAGGCGGCGGCGAGGTGCGAGGACAACCCCGATGGCGCCGCAGCGAGGTGTGAGGACAGCCCCGCTGGTGTCGAAGCCGGCGAGCCGCCGGGAGGCGCTGGGGTCGGGCGAAGGCGGCGAGCTGCTGGAGGCGTCGGAGGCCTAGCCGCCCAGGTCGAGTATGGCGGCAGGTCAAGGTCGGAGGCACCTCGCTAGACACGCGAGCATACTCGATCACAAGCTCCATGGCGTCGCCGCACTCCATGGAGTCACCGGACTCGACGGTGTCGCCGGCCTCCATCGTGCTCGCGGCCAGGAGCCAGGGAGCGGCAAGGCGGCGGCGACAGACGAAACGATACGACGACGGCGGCGACCAGATTGAAACGACGTTTGGGATAACGGAAGCAGGGGGCGGAGTGAAAAATGATGAGGCAACAGTGGGGAGGTGTGGGCGTGTAATTGAAAAAATTCTCCACCTCTATCCAGTGCCCCACGATCAAGATCCGGTGGCCTCTGTTAGAGTTTCCAAAGGTTGCACAACATGGCTAGTTTGCATAGGATATGTTGCCTAATTTTATCCCTTTCTCGCTCATTAACCCTTGCATTTTCTCTATTAGATTAGATTACATGTATATTTACTTTATGTTGCAACTAGAATATGCTTGTGCACTATTAGCGACCCCTATCTTTAATCTCGTTAGATTACTAGAATTGTATGTCTTTGGTCTATACTATAAAGGCAGAAACAATTGAAAACAATTCTCACCCAAAGACGTACCCACCTCTCACAGAGGACCCACGTGTCGGGCGAAGCCCACCCAAAAGAGCTAGACGAAACCGCGAGGACGAAAAACACTATGATGCAAAATGTTTCCGCCGTTTTGTCAATTTTTTTGTCACCGCGAGCTCCCCTTACCCGCCCGCGTAACCGTTGCCGACCCGCCGCCGTCAATCACGTGTTCTCCGATCTCTTTCCTTATCTACCGAGCGGATCTCATCCCGTGCCCCCCACCTTCTCGCCGCCTCCGTCTCCCCTCCGCAGCCCCTCAAGCTCGGAGCCCGTGCTCCTCCTTCCCCCTTGCGGCCGCTTGCCCCGCCCACGCTCACGCCACCACCACCGGCCGCAACCGGTCCTCCCTGCGCCCCGCCCCGCCGCTAGGGAGAACGCGTATTGGTATGGTGAGTCCTCTCACAAAAGTTACCAATCCCATGCTCGCGCCGCCACCGCCGCGTGGGTGTCGACGAGACACCGCCTCCTTCTCATTCGAGCCACCTCCTCCTTTTCCGCACGTTCGCCGGCAAGCCGCCCCCTCCCTACCCGCCCGTGCGGCCGGCGAGCGTGAGAGCACAACCTTGTGGCTAGATCCGGTTGCGGCGTTGTCCACGGCGAAGGTGGCCGGCGGGGGGGGGGGGGGGGGGGGGAGGCGTTGGCTAGGGTTCGAGGGAGCGTGGATGGCCTCGGTGCCCTTGGGGCGCGCAGGCGCGGTCGGATCCACCGCCGCTCGCCGTCCCCACGCGCGGTTGAGGCATGACCGGCCACGGGGGAGGAGTTGGAGGAGCCTAGCGGCGCAACCCTCGAATCCGTGACCCCGAACGGTGAGGGCATCGAGGAGCGCTCTCCTCGGGGTGTGCTCCCCCGTGGGCTCGCGGACGCGGAACCGGCCGGGGAGCATGGGCGTGCCCCCCCCTGCTCGTCGTCATCGTCCAACCACGGGCCGTACGTCCAACGGGGGTGTGCTTGTGGTGTTGTATTGCAAGGCACCGTGCTGCTCGCAGAGGGGAGATACAAGCAAGGCTGGAGAGGAGGAGAAGCCTCCAGATCTCTGAGGGTTGATTGAGGCTGAGTGCCAATATCGTGGGTGAAGGTGGAAACACAAGTGAGTTTCTTTCCGTCCTTCCCCGCAGCCAGGGGACTGCCGCCTCCTTTTATAGGTCAACGGGAGGTGGTTTACGGTTATGCCGCATGGCTCTAAGCGCCGTGTGCGGGGCAAAGATGGCGTACGGTGTCGTGGAATTGACAACCGTCCTGGCGAATCTTGCCTCTGGCAGGCGTCGTGGCAGGCCCGTGCCTGTCCGGGGGCGGCTTTGAGGGTGGTAGCATTGTATTCTTCGTTTGATCGTCGTCCATACGCCAATTCGAGGGCTTGGCTAATGGAAGACCGGAAGCTGCATAGCGGCGGGCGTGGCGATGTCATGTCGACCTGGGTTCCCACAGTGTTGGGGATGGCGGCCGCAGGTGCTTGGGATGGCGGCACGGTGGCGGGGATGGCCGCACGGGGCGGAGGTGAGCGGGAAGACGCGCCCGTCGACCTTATGTCACGGCGTCGTCCTAGGCGGGCGGAGTAGGTGGCCGTACCCCTTTCGAGGGTGCCGCCGTCCTCTTTCGAGGGGGTGACGTGGAGGAGGTACGGGAGTGGGCGACACGGTGTCATGGAATGACACCGGCCTTCCCGCACGGCTCCCGCACGGCGTCGGGGATATAATTCTCGGGCGGCGTCGCAGGGCCGATGTTGCGGGGATTCTCCTTTAACCCGGGCGCCCGTGACGTGCTAGAGCATTTAATGCTCGGTCGGGGGGAGCCGGTGCGGTATCGTGGGTCCAAGGCGGCCTCGAGTGATGCGGAAACTCACTCGGGGGTTTGGGTCCCTCGAGCGAGGCGGAGACTCGCCCGAGGGGGCATTAAGCCCTCGAGCGATGCGGAGACTCGCTCGAGGGGGCATCAAGCCCTCGAGTGAGGCGGAGACTTCGTGGTGCGGAGCTTGGCCCTCGAGCGAGGTGGAGGTTCGCCCGAGGGGTGCCGCGGCTGGCTATTTGATGGGCCGTTGAGGCTTTTCGGGCCGTGGGCCTTTCTCTACCTCGGGCCGCGACCACGCAGGTGTGATTCGCGGTTGTAGGCTTCGTTTACTTTTATTATTTTCGAAAAGGGGTGATTTCCCCCGTTATTAGGGGACCTTTATGGCTGTCCCCGACACCAATGTGTCCAGTTTCGTTCATGATTCCTAAGCATGATGTTTTGGAATGGATCATATATCACACCACATTTTATATTGTTTCATTTAGCTTCTTGATAGCTATCAAGTTAATTGTTTCCTTTTAGAAAGTGCAGATTTTGGGCAAGTTTGTGAAGCTAATGAGTTTCATTTCTTTTGACAGACAACATCTGCACAAGAAGAAACATCATTGAGTGTCGTTACTTTTCTAAAAAGCAAGTGCACACAGACCAAGGAACTATTATTTGTTGCTACCATACTCAGTGTGTGCTGAAGAGTTATTTTAGGCAAGCAGTATTCTGAACTTTGTCTTTATTAGCACTCTACGAAATGTTTTCTTGGTTATTCATAGATAGTTATTTTGTTTTCATTTCTGTCTTAATGGTGCTAAACAGCTAATATGTTGGAGCCATAGGATAAATGACTTCCATCCAGCCTGACCACCTCCAGTGCCACCTCTCAACAATGGAAAGAAGTCACACTGCCATGATGCTTGAAGCAAATCTTCACTTTCCTTTCAAGATTTGAATGCCTTAAGGGATGATACTCAGTGGCTATTTTGTCAATGTGCAGGTCAAGTAATTAATAAAGGGTTGGGATCAATGCATCGAGAGCATGTGGAAGGGGGGAAATGTTGTTTCTACCACGGTCCCAAAACTGTCATAGGGAGATGAGAGAGCAGCAGAGCAAGAAGAAAGAAAAGTAAAAAAATTAAAGAGGGCAAAGGTAATATAGCACATCTTACCACATTTTCCATCTTGTCAAGCCAAATCTTTTTACCGCACTAGGCCTGCATTGAGGTTGCATTATTTACTTAACAGTTATTTAGTTACCATATAATGTTGCTAGGACTAATTAGTACACAGGGATGGGATTATCACTTACTTGATTACTTCTGTGGGGGCCAATATGGTCCTGACTGTATAAGCACTTGAGGTTTTTTCTATTTTGATTTCATGACACATTTAAAATATTGATTGTTGTGAACTATTTAAAGGTCATTTAAAACTTTGTTCACTTTAACTCTTTTATAGACTCAATTTCAGTGCAGCCTTGCTTTGTGTATAAATAATGAGACTAAATTTCTTTTAGTAAATAGCATTTCATTCCAAGACAGCACCAATTGTTTTTCATGGTTCTCCAATAATCAAGGTATATTTTGTATCATCAACGATTGCTTGTTTCATGGCATGGTTGACATACACACGTTTGAACATAATGCTTATCAGTATGGTCATTTCATAAAAAAACTGCTGATTCATTTCATTTCATTGAAAGCCCGTATTTACTTTGTTCCATTGGAAGATATTGACTACAGTCTACATTTGTCTCAATTGGGATCATCGGTTATTACAGTATTTGATCGGTTATTTCTCCACAACCACAAATCCTTTTCTTTGTGATGTAACTTAAATGTGCATGGCCTAATCATATGAAAAATACATCCAAACAATTGATTCATTGGTGTGGTTACTTTTCTTTAGGTAGTTGTGTAGTGTAGTATCATTGATGAATACACAATTGTGAATATGCTATGATCTTTCATATCTTTTGAATTAAATTGTTTTTTCTCCTGTCTTAGGTGCTTGGTGATCTCCATGTTTTGCTGCTGTCATGGTAGCTGTCTGTTATCATGATACAGGTGGGAGAGCGGATTTTGTTCTAGACATCCTGTTGCTACAGAATTAAAGTTGCACCTTCACATTGTTGATATTCAGGCTATATTGTTATGTCCTCTGCGGATCCTAGGTGTTGATGATTTCTCCCTTATGTAGTCCTGTTGTCTTTAATTAAAATAGGGTTCAAATTTTTGTTTAAGAACTGTGAGGAAATCTGATTTATGTAATTATAAATATTTCTATAAGACCTGCACTTTCTAAGATATCACTATTTATGTTATTATTATTTGTTTCATGGGAACTAAACATCGAGCCTCTGCGGATCCTAGGTGTTGATGATTTCTCCCTTATGTAGTCCTGTTGTCTTCAGTTAAAATAGGGCTCAAATTTTTGTTTAAGAACTGTGATGAAATCTGATTTATGTAATTATAAATATTTCTATAAGACTTGTACTTTCTAAGATATCGTTATTTATGTTATTATTATTTGTGTCATGGGAACTAAACATCGAGGATAGATACTTCTTTGTATGTTATTGCATCGAAATGGATGGTATATTTGCCTATTTCCTAGGAGGCAAAACAGCCAACTATTCATTTGGTGATTGTTGGATAAAATTTAGAGTTCTTCAGAAAAAGATATCAACTGAATGCATGGACAAAAATCCTTTCAACCATTTCATTTGATTTGAGTTGTATAAATTGTGCCCTAATTGAATATTTCAAGTTATTAGGGTTGAATATTAGCAAATTAGTTTTTTTTTGTTGAGATACAAGACCTATAGTTTTAACATATTTTACTTGTTGCTTTAAAGTGGTGCTGACGAAGTGTAGCTACCTATCTGGCTGTGTTTGATAAAAAAAGCGACAATTCACTGTAATGTTCTTGAGGATGGCCACTTTTTAAGATTTTTAAAGCCTACTTTGATGCTCTTGAGGCGTAGTATTTGAATTCTTAACATACACCTTGTGACATGTAAACCCTTCTAGATATCCAGTTTAGGATTCGAGGTTGTTGGGGGTTGGGGTGGTGGTTGGTTGGTTGGCGGTAGAGGTGTGGCGGAATGGGAGTGCCGTAGACTAGTGGGTTTACAAGTGGTGAGTTTAGGAAGGTTCAGGTCGAGGGGGTGACGTTCGGTGTGTGGGTGGGGTGACCGTCGCCGACGGGGGTGGTGGAAGAGGCGGTAGTTAGCAAACTACGCTAGGGTGGAGAGCTCGCCAGGGAAGAAGAGAAGAATGGGATTTCGGTGAAAAAAGGGGAAGAAGACAAAGAACACTACTGACAGTAAATAACCAATGTAATTTTCCATGTTAGTTTTTTTTTTGCAAAATGCACTTCTTAAGTACTTCCCTCTTATTTCAGTTCAGTTTATAAATGTAAATCATGTGTACTGGAGAGTGGTAGGGGCGAATTCGATGAGTTTAGTAGCTGATGATGACAAAGGAAGGAGGCACAGGGGCGAGCAAAGTAACACACACGAGTGCACTAGATTAGTGTATTGGTGGGTGGTTGAAGTAAATCTTGAGGTAGGGGTTGTCAGAGATAGTGGACTAAGTCGGAATGGTAAATAACAGTGAGAGCTGGTGAGAAGAATGGCATGAGAGTATAGGTTGCGAGGATGACTTCTCTTTGAGACTTTGAGTTGTCTCGTTTGTGGACCACAACATCACCAAATTGTTCTTGCTCCTCGACAGACTTTTGGTTGAGTAGTCTCTTATCTCTTATAGCTTTCTATCCTCCCTTTTCTTTTTGGAGATTTGTGCTATGTAACATGTAAATGTTTTGGTAATGCTTTTCCTGCATGGCAACACAAGTATAATGAACTCTAGCTATGACAAATTATAGGGCGAGACAACCCAATCTTTATTTGATCTTGAAAAGGGGTTTCCCACATGCATATTAAATTTTAGGGATACCAAAGGAAACTTCACATGTAGGTGTTGTTTCCTAATAAAGTCATGGCAACAAGCATTATTTTTCCAAACCTTTATGCAAGATCTCTATGCCTTCCTTTTCGCTCTCACAATTGATCATACTATTAACACCATAGATTTTGAGCAAATAGATCTAGAAATATAGGGGAAAGAGGCTGGTCTAATTAAATTGTACTTTCTAGGGATCCAATTTATTGGTGCTCTTTTATTGAGGGGACTCTTTGTTCATGATGATCTTATTCTAGCATCGGTGATGATGGACAGTCTATGCTTATCTACACTATAAAGGCGAAAAGAATTGAAAACAATTCTCACCCAAGGAATGTAGAATGCATGGGTGCCGGACATTCTTAATATTTTCTCAATGCAACTTATCATATGAAGAGCTCATCAAGACCTAAGTCAGATTTATTAAATACTCCTTGATAATAGCTTTAATTGTTTCACTTCACCTTTGTTCTAGAGCTTGACTCAACCCATTGTTTTCCAAGTGATGTTCTATAGGTGATTTTCAGTCCTCCGATTTTTCAGAACAATGAATTTGTTTCCATGATATCGTTTTAATAGTAGCTGTTCCATTTTCATTAACAAATGAAACAAAGATCATAACAGATCTGCTAATAACTATGTTTAAAGCAAAGGGTCCCTTTTACAGCTTTTTGTCTAGCATTTCTTCTAAAATTAACACCTTAAACCTGGAATTCAGAGCTGAAGCTATCACATGAATACTTGGTGATAGACATGCTATAAACAGAGTTATAATTCCTTCTCAATTTTGATTATATGAACCACCCTACCTTTTTTTAGGTGATAGGATTAGTTTCATTTGTTTGGGTAATCTGTGTTGTCTGAACTCTAAAATGCAATTTGCTAGGAGCACAGTTCTACAAGCTCGACTTGTACTGCTATTGGGAAATCAGAATAAATTGGATGTTATATCATTTAGTTGATGCTTATCTTGTAGGCATAGATAATCAAATATGTGTGCATCGGGCTGCTTACTGCTAACAATGTTATAAAGGAGTGCGTCAATTATGGGCAATCCGTATAGTGACAAATGCTGGCAATCTGGAAGGTAGAAAATATTCTATCACGAGTAAATGGATAGCAAATATTCAATCTGGTTTTGAATATGCAACAGGCAGGATAAGGTGATATGTCACTTTTTCTTAATTTAGAGTATGTACTCATCTTTAGTATAGTTGTACTCATCCTTCAAGCAGTTAGTAACCCTTTTGAACATAACCAAATGGAAGTTCGATGAAGATAAGTTGGATCACGGAAATACAATGAAGTGTTTGGTGAAGATTTATTTTTTTATTACAGTTGAGATGAGTGTTTCAAAAATATACTCTCCATCCTACATATTCATGAATTTTTATGCTATCACCATGGAGTTTTTATTTATGTGCTGTCATGCTATTCTAATTGAAAGGGTTAGATGTAGCTTTCAATTTATCATGCAATTTTTCTATGGGTCTTAATTCCACACTGCTTGGCTGTTAAAGTTCCGGTTCTAATTAGAATAGATCAGTAGAAAGGGAGGGAACTCCCTGATTTGCATATTTTGTATGTTTTCATTAATTCAGAGAAGTTATTGATTATTTAATTTGTTGAATTCCTTCTTGCCTTTTTTTGAATCTGATTGCCTACATTACTACCTGCAAGGTGTTCGACAGAATGCCTAAAAGGAGGGTGATCTTATCGTTTGAGGATGAAGATGATCAAGAAGATAGATGTGGTCGGTGATGCCGGTGCGGCAGCTAGGTATAATTATGCATGCTATAATTTCAAGGGATCCAATTTGAAAGAATGTCACGAAGGCAACTGCCATCCAGCAGGCTCCCATCGAGGGGCCGGAGAAGAGCGAGTGCCCTCTGAAATCAAGAGGTTTGTACAGTCAAAAACTAATTAATTTTGCTAAGTTCTTGTTCCCTTCGATCTCTGTTGGTTAATCGAGAAACACATTCCTCTTCATTGTTGTGAGTATATATATTGTGTAGTACAGTTTATGTTCGATTTCTGTTGGTTAGTTGAGAAACACATTCTCTTCATTGTTGTGAGTATATATTGTGTAGTCCAGTCCATGTTATTGGTTCAAAAATAGGTTCGTCGACATCATCGGTTCACATTGTCGATCAATGCCTAGATCATTATTCATTTGTTTTGACGAAATCCATTTTTTTCTTATAATTGACACCATAGAAGAATATCTTGTGATGATCGTGCTTTATTAGCTCTGCAAGCTACAACTCTGTCTTGCTCTATTGTCAATATCTCACTCCATGTGAATTGTATTCCCCAGATGTTTAGGATTATGCCATTTTAAATATTTTAGCCAGTCATGGGTTGCAATTTTGAACCAAATATCATTGGCTCCCGAGAGAAGGATTTTGTTTTCCATCCGCACATGTTTACTTTCCTTCTTAAGAAAAAGTAAGATTTAGTAACTTTTCGATCTTTAACCGGAAAACAAAAGCTTGTGTGATATTCTAAATAGTGTTGCGTGTCTTATTATGCAGAGGCTCTGTGGCAATAATCTTGTAGTGATGGGTGCAATCAATGCTCCCTTTACTTTGTGATCTTGGAGTACAAAGGCTCGGTGACAAGGAGTTGGTTGTTAGTTTTGAAGATTCTCAAACAAGCAGATTTGTTAGGAACTCCAATCTTGAGGATGTCAGAGTAACAGGAGGTACCATTTCTGAATGCCAATCAGGCTGTTTCAGCTTTGGCCATAGAATTTCTTATGTATATGGAAAATGGGCGTAAGTGAAGTCATAGTTTCGTTTCAAACAATCCCTCAAAAAAGTTTCGTTTCAAAAAAGATAGTACATCTCTCGATATGAGGGATAGTGAGGTACCACTTATATGCCTCTATGCACTCATGACTAATTGTATAATTGTGATTGGAAAGGTAACTTTTTCATAGAAACTGTCATTAATATATATGGCGTCCGAATTTAAAGAAACCTTGATAAGAATTGGCATTTTACTACATTTGTACAGGCTCAATGTTGATAAGGTAGTGAAATCAATCTTAAAATAATCTTGAAAAATGCGAGGCACTAGAATTTAAAGAAACCTTGATAAGGATTGGCATTTTACTACATTTGTGTAACATCCCCAATGTTTGATTGTGCTAATGACATTAATTACATGAATTAATCAAGGTTAATTACCTTCTAAGCATGTTTGACGTGATTGGGCACAATTTTGCACAAAAGACCTTGGTCAAAATCTCAAACCACGGTCAAACCCTAGATCTTCTTTAAGGCTGAAATGGTTTTCTTGCGCGTTCTCCAAATTTCACTATAGAAGTTCAAAATCGGCCAATACAAAAGTTGTTCGTTATTTCCGGGAACACATTTTTCGTAATTGGCGGACATTCCAATTTTGAGTGCAAATTGGTCAAAAACTGGTTTGACCGCGCCGTGAACAAGAACTCGAGCCATGGAAAAAGCGCAACTTCGCCGACGTTCCCGGCAAACCGTTGATCAAAACATATGTCGCCCTTTAGGAAAGTTGTAGATCTAAAGTTCCTCTACAACTTTCGTTTTTGGAGATTTTTGACTTAGTTGTCACTTTTGGGAGTTATACAATTTTGAAACCGGGTAAATGGAATAAGATTGAGCCGGCGACGTCATCGCTGCGTCCCGGCACGTCGCGCGCGCGCGTCCGGGACCGCGCCGGCCACGTGGCGTCCGCGCATTGCTCCGGTGTACGGATGCCCGGGAGACTCCGCGGTGGACCGAGCCGGCCTTAGGGTGCTCCGTTGCCGCCGTACGCCGCGCCCACGTGCGGGAACGCGTCGGCCGGCGGGCCACGCGCCGCGCATGCCGCGCGCGCGCGCACACGCATGCACGGTGGCCAGCTGGACCGCGAGGCCTTAAGGCTAGGGGCGCTGTCCCGTTCACGTCGTCGTCGAAACCGTCGCCCTGCCAAAAAAATGAAGCCGCCGTCGAGTTCCCTGCGCCACCGCGCGGCCTTGCCCGTCGCCGCCGTCCTTCGACCGCCGGCCGGTCTCGCGGCTGCTCAACCCTTCCAAAGACCACACTTAGCCGCGGCGGCACTCCCCCACTTCACCGGGCCGCCAATTTGGCCGCCGCCTCCGCAAGCCGTGCTCGGCGGCCGCCCTCCCCGCGCTTCGTCGAGGGGGCCGCCGCTCCTTCTCCGGCGGGCGGCGCACACCGGCGCGCACCGGCGGGCTCGCCGGTGCCGCTCGGGCACTCGCCCGCGCCCCTCCGCCTCTCCTCCGGCCGCCGGAGTTGGCCACCGCGCCGGCGAGGGTAGTATTGCAAGGATTGAAATATTTCCAGGGAGATTTATGCAAAGTTCCAGGGACCCGGCTGTGAAAGAAGTTTTAGGGTTACAACAGCGACTTCGAAAAATCATTAAAAATCATAGACAAATCAGAAAAATTCAAAACCAATTTTTTGGGTTCATGGTGAAGAAATCTATCTTTTCTAGAAAACATGTATAGGGTTTTTCTGTACAGTTTTTGAATTAAAAATTCAAACTCAGTTTGGAGTGTTTTTAGTGTGATTTAAAATATACACATGCTATGAACTTGAATTTTGGATATGTTGCTCTTTATAACATGTCTAGATCTGTGGAAAAAGTTTGCATGATTTTGATGTATATATTTTAAGTTATTATTTATTTAAACTTTATGCTAGAATACGTTTGATGCTTTTTATAGCCCCTTTAATGAACTTTTCTTTGAGCACAAGTGCACCCTAGGGCTTTGACTTGATGATTAGTACCCCTGGTGTGATCGATGTGAATTTAGGGAATTAGTTACTAGGTGTTTTGGATTTAATCTTGTGTAGGAGCTTAAATTCAAAATCTGAAAAATAAATTGAATTTGCAACCATGCTTTGGTCAGAAACTCATTTTTGGCATGCATGACCTGCAAGAGAAAGTTGAGATCAAAAAGTTTATTAAATCTTTTTATATGAATTAATGTTGATTTACTAGGCTGCAATTTGTCTTTTTCGCATAAATTTATTTATAAATGATCTTAGGCCAAATTTTGGTTTGAGAGCTTAATTTAAGCATATGTTTCTGTGTGCAAAGGATTAGACTCATTTGAAGTGTTTTTGATTTAATTTGGATTTATGGTTGAAAGGCTTGTTTTAAGTAATTAAAGAAAGAAATGGAAAAGAAAAGTGTTAAATTGTGAAATCATGTGTGTTTCTGTTTTTATTAATTTAAACACACCCCTTTGCTGTTTGGTGAAGTTAAGTAACTCAAATTGCTTAGATGTGCACACAATCACCATCAAAATAGTGTTTTGTTTATTATCACACACACTAATAATTTACGTAAGAAAATAATGTTGTTTAGGTGAATGTGTCCAACAAGAGTTGGTTTTGTGGTAATTCTCCCACCTTCAGCATAACCTAATGCATGTGCATGTAAACGTGTAGATATTCGATAGAGGGGGAGTGCCCGATCTTTCGGTGAGTGGAGATAAATCCGATTTGGTGGTTGTTGACCCTCACGATCCGACTACGACGAGCGAGACTCGAAGCGCCAATGCAATCGCTGAACCAACTCCCGATGGTTACCGACCTTGCCGGCGCAAGATCAGCCTGATCACGAAGATCAATTCCTGTGCGCAATCGAAGAACGAACAAGAATCCGAGGCGAGCAATCTTAATATCACTCGAAGGTGGAGTCTGAATTACACGACGGCGGCTGTTCGGTTGTAGCTAAGGCTAACAAATAAATCAAACTCAAGTTTCTAAGGCGGCGGCTACTGAAAATATAAGAGACGGGGCGTCCTAGGGTTGGGGGCGACCGGGGGTGGGGCGCAACCAAACGCGTCGACGCAAAGCACTTTGGCAGATTCGGATGTCAACTTGTTTCGACGATTCCCGTTGACTCGGAACGAATTTTGGCATGCGACCAATGCCATTGGAAGCTCTATGAAATTCTTCTTCTAACCATATATAGAACGTCCAAAACCGACTCCGTATGCGACCTGGGCGTCCGTTTTATTGTGCACTGCTCCTGGATTCCGAACTCGGACTCGAACTTGAATTGCTTTTGGCCTCCACCTCGGGGACTCGAACCGGATCAACCTTGGACCTCCTTGTTGACTTGGAAACCCTTGTTGGACTTCTTCTACTCCATTCCATGCACCAATCATGGTCGTATGCATGGGTATCATGTCCTCATCATTCTCCCTTTCTTGATGAAAAGCCGTCCTCGGCGTCGATTGTACTTGGAACCGATCCCGCACAACACAAGAGCGAACGAGATTTCGAAAACCAAATAAATCAAAATTATTGTGAGGAGGAATGTCATCATGTCTCCAATTGGTGAATATGTCATCTTGCATATAAAATTTAGCGAGCATGTAAGCATCTTGATCGGATGACACATAATAGTTGGCAACACTACCCTGCAAAAGATTAGTACCAACAAAAGACAAAGTAGGCATAGGTAGCAACCAAAGCAATGCTCCCCTTTTTGGAAGTAAACTTGTTTCACCAAAACTGAACTAGAGAAAGGTGAATGAATATGTGTAGTGTGGCTGCCCTCTAGTGGTTCAAAATTGAGCACAACAAAAGGATAATTCAAATTTTCACAAATGTACACTCGATGTATCATATATTCCCCTTTGTTGTTATATTTGCCAATAGCATGATATGTGTGTCTAGAAAAACATGGCAAATCAAGCATATTTAGAAAGTTGTCCTTCCGGACAATCTAGATTACACAAAACATCAAATTCAATGTAACCCAAAGTATGTAAAGAAGACAATAATTTCTGCTCATCATTAGCACTAACAATATGCATAACATGCTTAGTTTCAGCAATAGTATTTGGTTCCAAAGCATGTAAAACTGAAGCATTATCAACCAAATCATCTTTATCACAAGGAACATCAAGCAAAACAGCATGTGACCAAGATAAATCAAGAGATGGTTCCATTATTAATTGCTCAACTAAAGTATGATTTGTGGAAAAATTCAGCATATTAACACAATTCTCACCTTCCGTGAGTGTAGCACCATGGACATTACCTATGTTCTCAGTATGAATATTAGGTGCATTGTGAAGTGATGGATCCGAGGATGCTCCCGCAGTTCAGCTGTCCTCTCGAGCGGTGTAGTGGTGGGCGTGAATGGCGTTGGGCTCTCGAGCACCGTAGTGGTGGGAGTAGATGGCGCCGCGAGAGCGGGCGCCGAGCCGGATGTCGAGCTTTCGCTGCAAAAGAGTTAGAATATTGCTTCGAGCGATGTCCCTGCACATCACGTAAAGCGTTGCGAGCATAATATGAAGGCACAAATCTACGTCGCATAGCAGCTTTTAATTCAGCCCAAGTGGTGGGAGTGCTAATGGGATTTTTTTGTTCATAACGCCACCAATGTAAGGCAAGATCACTAAAAGCACTAATAGCAGTTGTAACTTGAGAACTAGCAGGAAGATCATGACATGAAAATTTCTGTTCGACCGCTAACTCCCAATCAAGATATGCAGCTGGATCATATTTGCCATTGTAAGGTGGAATTGTAAAAGGAAGCTTAGCAAAATCATTACCACCATGGATGCACGCACGACGGGCGCGTCCACTGAAGTCTACAGCATTCATCTCCTTCTGTAAACTTGTGATCAATGTTTTCATTGCATCGAGGTGTGACACAATGGTGTCGAGCTTGGTCTTAGTGGCCTGCGTCTGTGCATCCCTCTTGTCGTCGCCTGCCATTGTTAGCGCAAACACAAAAAAACAAAATCGACAACAAAATAGGGGTGTAATGGCTCGCAAGGTGCTCACTACAATGCTGTTATCAAATTCTTATCTGTTCTTACCAAGCACACAGGGGCGAACTGCAACCAACCGGTGAAACCTGCGAAAGATTGGAGGAGCGATTGCCTAGAGAAACAAAGTCGGATCGTCGTAGAAATATGTGGAGTTTTGGGTAGGCTGCACTCAAATGAAGGATTAGCACAATTCAAACAATAATGCAAAGTTGAAAAGGGGTGCTAAAACGTCACAACGCTGCTGATCACAAGTGTGTAAAAGGAACGAGGGGCTGCAGCCTGCAGGAGGGTGGAAAAGCAATGCATGAAACAGTGTCGGGGCAGCGCCACATATCCAGCGGCTCAGCCCCGGCGGCTAGACGCCGCGTAACAGGATGCTGGAACAACCTTTTCTGAACATGCCCATTGTTGTGAACTTTTTTTTTCTCTTTCTGTTTTTTTCTCTATCGCTGTTTTTTCTTCACTGTCTTTTTTTTCTTATTCTTTTTATATAGAAGCACACGGATGCAAATGGAACCAGCGAGCGAGCTTCGCGAGCCGAACTGGTACCGCACGTGCGGAATACGCGTGACGCTTATGCGACTGCAACGGACAGGACGACACCGAGTGGAACCGCGTGAGGGGCGCGCGTGAGGCAAACGGACTGTTCCGTCAACTGCACAGGGGGACTGCAGGCAAAGTAAGTTCTTTCCACCTACTTCCATCTTTTAAAACCTAAATCTCGGGACGAGATTTCTTTTAAGGGGGTAGACTGTAACATCCCCGATGTTTAATTGCGCTAATGACATTAATTACATGAATTAATCAAGGTTAATTACCTTTTCAGCATGTTTGACGTGATTGGGCACACTTTTGCATAAAAGACCTCGGTCAAAATCTCAAACCACGGTCAAACCCTAGATCTACTTTAAGGCTGAAATGGTTTTCTTGCGCGTTCTCCAAATTCCACTATAGAAGTTCAAAATCAGCCAATACAAAAGTTGTTCGTTATTTCGGGGAACACATTTTCGTAATTGGCGGACATTCCAATTTTGAGTGCAAATTGGCCAAAAACTGTTTTAACCCGCGCTGTGAACGAGAATCGGAGCCGTGGAAAAAGCGCAACTTCGGCCGACGTTCCCGGCAAACCGTTGATCAAAACATATGTCGCCCTTTGGGAAAGTTGTAGATCTATAGTTCCTCTACAACTTTTGTTTTTGGAGATTTTTGACTTAGTTGTCACTTTTGGGAGTTATACAATTTTGAAACCGGTAAATGGAATAAGATTGAGCCGGCGACGTCATCGCCGCGTCCGAAGCACGTCGCGCGCGCGTCCGGACCGCGCCGGCCACGTGGCATCCGCGCATTGCTCCGGTGTACGGATGCCCGGGAGACTCCGCGGTGGACCGAGCCGGCCTTAGGGTGCTCCGTTGTCGCCGTATGCCGCGCCCACGCGCGGGGAACGCGTCGGGCCGGCAGCCACGCGCGCGCGCGCCGGCATGCGCGCGCGCGCGCACACGCATGCACGGTGGCCAGCCGGACCGCGAGGCCTTAAGGCCAAGGGCACCGTCTCGTTCGCGTCGTCATCGAAACCGTCGCCCTACCAAAAAACGGAGCCGCCGTCGAGTTTTCCCCCGCGCCACCGCACGGTCTTGCTCGTCGCCGCCGTCCTTCGACCGCCGGCCGGTCTCGCGGCCGCTCAACCCTTCCGGCACCACACTTAGCCGCGGCGGCACTCCCCCCACTTCACCGTGCCGCCAATTTGGCCGCCGCCGGCGGCAAGCCGTGCTCGGCGGCCGCCCTCCCCCGCGCTTCGTCGAGGGGGCCGCCGGCTCCTTCTCCGGCGGGGGCGCGCACACCGCGGCACCGGCGGGCCCGCCGGTGCCGCCGGCACTCACCCGCGCGCCCTCCGCCTCTCCTCCGGCCGCCGGAGTTGTCCACCGCGCCGGCGAGGGTAGGATTGCAACGATTGAAATATTTCCGGGGAGCTTTATGCAAATTTCCGGGGACTCGCCGTAAAAGAAGTTTTAGGGTTACAGCAGCGACTTCGGAAAATCATTAAAAATCGTAGAAAAATCTGAAAAATGCAAAACCAATTTTTTTGGGTTCCTGGTGAAGAAATCTATCTTTTCTAGAAAACATATATAGGGTTTTTCTGTACAGTTTTTGAATTAAAAATTCAAACTCAGTTTGGAGTGTTTTTAGTGTGATTTAAAATATACACATGATATGAACTTGAATTTTGGATATATTTCTGTTTATAGCATGTCTAGATCTGTGGCAAAAGTTTGCATGATTTTGATGTATATATTTTCAGTTATGATTTATTTAATCTTTATGCTAGAATAAGTTTGATGCTTTTTATAGCCCCTTTAATGAACTTTTCTTTGAGCACAAGTGCACCCTAGGGCTTTGACTTGATGATTAGTACCTCTGGTAGGATGGATGTGAATTTAGGGAATTGTTTAATAGGTGTTTCAGATTTAATCTTGTGTAGGAACTTAAATTCAAAATCTGAAAAATAAATTGAATTTGCAACCATGCTTTGGTCAGAAACTCATTCTTGGCATACATGACCTGCAGGAGAAAGTTGATATCAAAAAGTTTATTAAATCTTTTTATATGAATTAATGTTGATTTACTAGGCTGCAATTTGTCTTTTTCGTATAAATTAATTTATAAATGATCTTAGGCCAAATTTTGTTTTGAGAGCTTAATTTAAGCATATGTTGTTGTGTGCAAAAGATTAGACTCATTTGAAGTGGTTTTTGATTTAATTTGGATTTATGGTTGAAAGGCTTGTATTAAGTAATTAAAGAAAGAAATGGAAAAGAAAAGTGTTAAATTGTGAAATCATGTGTGTTTCTGTTTTTATTAACTTAAACACACCCCCTTGCTGTTTGGTGAAGTTAAGTAACTCAAATTGCTTAGATGTGCACACAATCACCATCAAAATAGTGTTTTGTTTATTATCACACACACTAATAATTTCGTAAAAAAAATAATGTTGTTTGAGTGAATGTGTCCAACAAGAGTTGGTTTTGTGGTAATTCTCCCACCGTGACGCCCCAGGTTTTTAATTAACCTTTAATCGCCGATCAAATGGTCAACCGTGGTCAAACCTAGGTTAACCCGGGCCCTCACCTCGAAAAACTCACTAACCCACCCTAGTGACCCTAAATGAATAGTAAACACACTTGTGGGGCCAACCATTGGTCAAAAGTTGGGTCAACCCCCTTGCCACCCAAAGTGTTCACATGTGTCTGCCGGAACTTTTGCCGCGTTCTCCAAAATTCACCTAAACACTTAAAATTCTACCTTTATGAAAGTTGTAGATCTTGTTGAGGGACACAACTTTCATGTAGATTGGCATTTCAAATTTTGAGGGGAAAAACTTGAAAAATCAAGTGCAAGGCAGAAATCACTGTTTGCCAAAACAGGCTGACATTCAAAGTTGGCATTCAAATATCTTCAAATCTAGGCAGAAAAACCCTATATAGCCTTTGTAGAAAATGTTGTTGGTAGCTAGATCTACAACTTTGGTATTCATCGCTTGGTCAAGTTTTATTCAAAATTTTGGAGAAAATTTGAGTCAAACAACGCTTCAGCAAAACGGGTTAGGGCGGGGGGAGCGCGGCGCGCGCGCGACGTCGCGCGCCCGCGCGCCGCGCTTCGCCGGCCGCCGCCGCCGCACCCCGGTGTCCGCGCCCACGTGCCTCCCGACGCGCCCTCCGCCCGAGGCCGACCGCGCCCCTAGGCCGCGCCCCCGCCGAGGCGACCCGCGCCCCACGACGCGCGGGGTCGGCCGCCGTGCCACGCGCCGCGCGCGCCGTGCGGTGGCCGGACGCGCCCTTCGGACCGGCGGTCCGTCCACGTCCCCTCGCCCGCGTGCGCCGTGCTACGGCCGTGGGTCACGCCGCCGTCACCGCCGTGCCGGCCGAGGCTATTTAAGCGCCGTCCTTTTCCCCCTCCGCGCGCCACCGAGCCTCCACCACGCCATTGCCGCCGCCGCCGCTACCGGAGCTCGCCGCTCGCTCTCCCCAACGGCCAACCACTCCACTAGCTTCCCTAGACCCCAGTGCACCTCCCAGGGTCACGTGTTGTCCAAGCCCGCGCCCTCCTCGCCGGAAACCCGAGCCGCCGCGGACGTCCCCGCCGGCCGCCGCCGTGCGCCGACGTGGAGGACCTCCCCCGCCCCAACCGCGATTACCTATCGATCCTAGGTGAGCCTACCCTCGACCCCGAGCCATTCCCCGGCCCGGGAGCGCCGCCGGAGCCACCGGATTTCCAGCGAGCCCGCAGCCTCTCCGGCCAAGGGCCAAATTGCTTCGATTTCAATAGTTTTAGGGTGTTTAGGGTAAAAGTTCAGGGCTGGTTTGTGAGAACCCTATCTATCTTTTCTTGCAGTTAGGTCCAGTGACTTGTAAAATGCCTATAAATTCACGGAAAAATCAGAAAAATCCCAAACCAATTTTGTAGGGTTCGGGATGATAAATCCCACCTCTAATTAGTTGTAGCATGAAAAATACAAATGCGTTAAGCCTAGATCTGCCATAACTTGAAATCCATAACTTCTCTATAGCCCAATTTTGGATATGTTGTGTGTTAGTATATGACTAGATGCTGTGCCGAAAATTGCACAAAGTTATGCAAGTAGATCTTGCTAGATAAATTTTTTTCCATTCCTGCAAGAATCTGCTTAGATGATTTTTCCTGTTAAATATATTTATGTTCTTGAGCTCAACTTGTGCACACTGTCTTGTAATGCCAAAATACACATCTTGTGAATTAATCATGAATTTTGGATTAACATAAATAATTATTCTTGAATTACGCATGTTTTCCTTTGTAAATTAATAAACCAAGTTCAGTAGACTTTCCATGTGAACATGCTGGTTCTTTAGACTTTTTTAGGACCAGAGAGCTTGCACAAGAAAGTTTGGATCAAATTGATGTTTATTTATTTTTGTATGCATTTACTTTGAATCACTAGCTAGCCTTTGATATTTTCAATAATATTTAATTTTCTAGCATCCAACACTTACATGTGGGTCCAATGGACCAGGATAGGTTCTAGTAGGCTTAAGAAACACTTCTTTAATTTTTGGTAATTTATTTGCTTAATAAAAAGCTTAAAAGCCCTTTTAATATTAAAGGGAAATTAAATAAAGAAAAATCCCTAATTAATTCTTTTTCCTTTTTGGAAAGTATTAATTAATATCATTAAAAGCCAATTAATTATCATCACTGATCAGAAAGTAATTCATAAATAAAAATATTATTTATACCTTGCTTGTGAAAAGAAAAGGGATTAAAGCTTTCACATGAAATGACAAGTGCAATAAAAACTTTATTCAATTGTACAATAGAAGAATAGCCCATGTACAACTACAAACCTTCCTAAAAGAGAAACACCATCTAGATGCTTGTTAAGGTGGATATGACCAACCAAGAGTTGGATAAAACAACCAAACTATCACATCACCTGAACTTGCATTGCATTCCGTGTAGATCTTCCGGACGGAGATTACTCCCTCGTCCCGGAACCCAAGGAAGGAGGAGCGGAAGGTTCGCTACAGTACGTGGAAGTACTCGACACCGAGGGTGCCCAAGCTAACCTAGCTGACGAAGGCAAGCTCTGATGCATCTAACCTAGTTTTAAAGTTCCTTATTCAATTATCTATGAATGATTGTGCGTTTACGTTCAGGAGTTGTATGAAACCCTAGATGCATGATCCATAGGTACCTTTGTCCCTACTAGTATGATAGGTCGATAGTTGCTAAGCTATAGGAACGTTACAAGTCGGGTGTTGACCTCACTCGTGAGAATAGGTTCCTAGATAGGAATCACAATGTATCCTTAAATGGATTGCTCACGTGGTAAGAGCATAGGATCTGGGCTCTGGTCCAGTGGTTATGTGCGTTAAGTCTTTGAACGTACTAAGCACATGTCGGGTATGGGACCGTAAAGCTTAGTACCTTAATGAGGCGGCAAGGGATCCTACCGTTACTACTCTTGGGATTCGCTCTCACGGCTCGCCACCGGTGGTGTATGGTGACTCCGGGTATCTCGCGGGGTATGCCGGATAGCCTGCACCAAAGACTGTAAGATTCGATCCCGACCCGAGGATTTCTGGGGACGGCCTGGGAAAGTTGTCCTCGCGGGGGCAGCCTACCATGTGTTTGGGTCTACCTTGCAAGGTTTAAATCAATCGATTGTCGGCCTCTCACCGTTATCCGAGACTACTTACTCCACTAGTCATGAGATCCCTAATGATGGAAGTTGATGAAGATGATGTTTGATTAATTGTATGGTACAACTTTGTTTGTACTAGTTGGCTAATGTAGTAAAAATTAAACCTACTAGAACTTGTGCTAAAATCTTGAAAGTAAGGACCTACTCTTTGTTACTTTTTAGCAAAAGCAACCCAGTAGCCAAAAAGCCTTTCATGGTCTAGATTTGGTGAAGTAGTTATCACCGACGGGTAAGACTTGCCGAGTATTAGTATACTCGGCCTTGCTATAATGTGTTGATCCGGGTAATGCCTTCGGTGATGTGTGGCCCGGAGAGATCCCCGCCTTGGCCGGGAGCCGGGGTGGGTGGAGGGCAACTACCGAAAGCATCATGGATGGCCTCCGTGGTGTCTTCGCTTCCGTTAGTTTATTTCCGCCGCTTTCGAAAAACTCGAACCGTTTCTTCATGACAAAGACTATGGTTTGTAATAATTAAACCCTTCGGGGTACGAATTTGGATATCAATGTTGTTGTAGCTCCGGACTCGCATTCGAGTGAGTTTTAATGCATATATTCGATCCTTGTGCTTTGCAAGTGTTATACGGGGCGTTAACCGGCAACTAACGACAGGATGATACTTTATTATTGCTTAATGACCAAAGTGGATCGGTCTTAGGCGATACTACGGTATTTTCCTGGGCGGGTTGTCACAGTTGGCATCAGAGCTTATATGCACCAGAGATTAATTAATAAACCTTAATCACTGGTTTTTGAATAAAAATATGCCAAGATTTTCTGATTTTCCAAAATACGTTGGTCTGCCAAGGATAAACTAGACCGAGAGGCCCTAGAGGAAATTTTGGGTTCTTTTCAGGTGGCTTAATTAAACTTATGGTTTATTTTGCTAACTTCCAGCACATTACTTTATGTCAGACTTACTTCATGCACAACCATACTAGTTCATCACATTTTTCCATACGTGGTGGTACCACAGGGAAGTCCTGTGAGGGACTAGTGAGGCCTATTCCGATGGGTGTCACGTCGCGTCTGAGTCTCGTCACGTTTTGCCATACGTGATGGTACCACGGGAAAGTCCGTGAGGGATGAGTGAGGCCTATTCCAATGGGCACTCACGTCGCGTCGGAGTCTTAAATAGGACGCCGTCCATGCGGTGGCTTAACGCAAGGGTGTCGTTTCTATAGTGAACGATAATGTATGTGGACGCTTTCGTGACGTGCTTTGGCACGAAGGTTCGTTTTACGCGGTACATAATAGCGCTTCGTTAGTGGTTAAGCGAGTACCGTATAGCTCTCAACTAGATATTATAGGGAGAGACGAATAAAAGCCTTGCCACCGGCACTAACTTCGATTTTTGGCTTGATTGCCATGTGAGGTCGAATAGGACGTGTTGCATGCATGTTAAAAATCGAAACAACTAAAATGGACCCAAAAATCGAATTTCATATGTTTTCTAAGGAAGGTTATGCTAGTGTGTGCTTTTTAGAAACTAGAGTACCTCTCATACTTAGCCGTCATGCTGCCGAAATTTTGGAAAAAGTTGTTACCTTGTGATAGGTTAATTCAACCACATTGTTAAAAACAATTGTTTCTTAACCAGTTATTTTGTAATAGCAAGTCTCAATCCTAGTTCTTTTTGGGTTGGTTACACTTTCCTAGGCACATCCAGGTTCAGGACCATCCACCTTGTTCCTTGATCAATGCTTAACCTTGAAAAATAATTAAGTAATGAAGAGTTTATTCTTTTAACCGGAAAACTTGGGAAAATTTTGAGGTTTCTGGATTTTTGGTTATGAATTTTTATTCACAAAGTTGCCGAACTTCACCATTTGACATGCCGTTCTCTTTGAGATCCGACATGAGTTACATTTGTGTACGGATGGATTTCCCCGTGTTCCACCGGTTCGACGGCGACGGTACGATACGTACCAACGGGTTGCACCGGGAGGGTTTTCCGTGCCTTGCGTGGGAAGCACTTAGTGCCGCGAGCTACCTCACCCCACCGACCTACGGGGTGAAGGAGTTTGAGCGCCATGGCGTTCCCCGCCGCGAGTGATCGTTCTCGTTCGCCACACCCGGACCACGCGGTCGGTTTGACTTGAGCTTTATCTGCGGGGATTTATCACTCACGAGTCCGTTGAGTCGGCCGCCCTCGAGTGCGCGGACTACGTGACCACAACCCCACCGTGGTAGCTCTCTCTCTCTGTTTGGACCGTTTCTGCTCGTGAGTCCTCACGACCCAGGCATGGTTGGACCGTATGGACCACCTACGGGAGTTACCGACCCTAGCGAGCCGTTGGATGTTACCCGGACACTAGCCCGTTGTCCGAACGTGGTTTTCACACTTCGAGTGTGCCGCGATATAACACCGCGGCCGATTATTGCACGGCGTTTGGAGGCATCTAGGCGCGATTGGGAGCGGCTTTCGGCAAAGCACACCGGCGGCTAAACTTCACGCTTACTCGGGTGCGGCGGGAGAACGACGGAGTCGCGTGCTAGGAGGTTTCGGTTAGAGCTTGAGAGAGGCGATCGCTTGCATAGGATCGTAGAGTTGGAGGAGGAGAATCATGCCTTGGAGGAGGATGCCGACGCACACGAGATCGAGAGGCTAGAGGCCGACACTCTTGCGAGAACATTGCCGATATGCGGCGAGCGGGTGCGGGGAGGCCGAGGTACGGGTGGCGGCTTTGCGGGCTATAGTGGCCTTACGGCCACTACCCCCGTATAGGCACACCGGAGGAGCGAGCGGGCCGTGTCCGGTCCGGATCGACGAGCCGAGCGGGACCACCGCTACCGACTCCCCCGGCTTCGCCTACGTACGGTGGTGCTTCGGTGGGCAACTAGGTTGCCGACGGCGAGGATTAGGAGGATGTCGATCCGATCGAGTTGTCTTTGAGATGTGTTAGGGTAGTTGGCTTGACAAAGCACGTCTTCATGCCAAGTAACTGCTTGTATCGTGTCATGTCTTGTTGTTTCAAATTCGAGTTGTAATGTCCTTGAACTTGTTCTATCGTATTGTAATAATGAATGCTTAAGCATGTTGCTTTAAGTAAAATCCGTTGTCGTTCAAATTTGAAACCTTCTTCTGTATGTTTACCAGATCCTTGGATAAACCATTGCAAATGACCACGCTTGTCAATTTTGCTTTTCCACTTGAAAAACATTGGTAAACCAAAGCATTTCTAAGTGCATCACTCCTTGCCAGCGATAAGTGCTCGTTCGTATACCACCTTCGTTGGTATCCGAAATGACGACGATCGTTCGAGGGTAATTATGAGCCGTGCAATTGAGTAGTCGCAGTCCTAACCGTGTTGAGAAAAACGATTCTTCGAATCTTGGTGACTATAGAATGTTGTTGATTGTTTTGTCCTCATTGTTTAAAGTGCTAATGAGATGTGTTTATGCATGATCGTGCTTGTCATCATTTGGAGTAAGCTTTTGGTTATCTCACTAACAAAGCTCACTTTTCGGATGGTGGGAACCACGCGCGGCTCTCCCAACGGTTTCGGAGCAAATGGTAGTAGTGACTTGCCACCACCCCCCGCCCATGACACCGACGGAGGCCTTCATGGCCACCCAAACCGAAGTGCTGCACCGGATCCCGCAAACGCAGCAGCGGATCACCCGGCGGATGAACCGAGGGCCGCCACACGGGGCCAATCACGAGGGGCCTAACCGGATCACTACGTACGCCCGGTTCATCGCTTTGAAGCCGCCAACCTTCGCTAAAGCGAGAAGACCCCCGGAAGCCGAGGCTTGGGTCAAAGCCATAGAGGCAAAATTCTCTGCCTTTGTGTTGCCTTGCTCCGAGGAGAACAAAGCGAACTTCGCGGCGCGAGTACCGCGAGGGGAAGCTTTGATGTGGTGGGACCACTTCAAGTCAATGCGGCGAGGGCACGGCCGTGACTTGGGAAGAGTTCAAGCGAGGCTTTCAAGAGCCACCACATTCCCAAGGGACCGGTGGATAGGAAGATGAGGGAGCCGTTGGCCCTCTGTCGGGGATCCGACTCGGTGTACCGCTATGCTCGAAGTTTAATAGATTGTGCCGGTATGGTGGGCATCATGTTGGTACCGATACCAAGAAGATGGAGAGGTTCCGTGACGGGCTTGATGGCAAGCTATATGAGCGTCCGAATCGCTCGGGCCCGCAAACTTCCATGAGCTAGTGAACAAGGCTATCTCTCGGGAGGATGCTATGAAGAAAGCTCACGGGGGCAACAAGAGGATGTACTGGTTTCACCCGGGCGGCGGAACGGGCAAGAAGTTTCGCTTTGTGAAGAAGGAAGCTCCGGGCTCATCCCGGCAATCTTCAACCGGACGCCGGACGATGAAGCCACCCCGGAACAAACCCGCCGGGAACTTCCGGTTCCGCGGTGCTCGACGAGCGAGGCTCCAAAGCCTAATGCCCTTCCTCGCGATGTTGGAGATCGTCATTGCTTCAAGCGTGGCCGCCGGGGCACTATATTAGTGAGTGTCCCAAGCCCCGGGCAGATCAAGCCCAACCCGCGGAATCGGGGTGCGGGAAACAAGCCTACCACTCCGGCTAAGAAGCCTATGGTGCAAGTGCGCCGAGGCAAGGCCGAACTTCACTACAATGAGTGACATCCCGGCGGGGAGCTTCGGTACTCACGGGTACATTCTCTATCAATGACACTCCTGTTAAGGTTTTATTTGATTCGAGAGCCACCCATAGTTTCATAAATGAGAGCCTACTAGACAAATTGGGTCTAAGAGGAGTACAAACCAAATCCACTTATAAAATTACCACACCGGGTGGAAACATCACGTCTCAATTAGTGACTTTTGAAGTTCCTCTAAGACTAGGAAGTAAGGTTGTTCGATCTAATCTTATAACCATCAAATTGGGAAGCATGGATGTTATCTTGGGTATGAAATGGATGAATCAACATAAGGTGATTCTAGATATATCGGATAGGGTCGTAGAGATCAATTCTCCTACGATCGGGCACACTTGCCTTGTACCTACCTTTCGGGGACGGTGCACGGACTCTTGTGCCTATGTGACCATTATCTCCCCTCTTGATGAAATTCCGGTAGTGTGCGAGTACCCGGATGTCTTTCCGATGAGTTGCACGGTATGCCACCGGACGGAGATGTCGAGTTTGTGATCGAACTCCGGCCCGGTACCGCACCCATTTCCAAAAGACCTTATCGCATGCCACCCAAAGAGTTAGCCGAGCTAAAAACTCAACTCCAAGAAGCTGTTAGATAAGGGTTATATTCGCCCAAGTTCTTCTCCTTGGGGTTGCCCCTGCTCTCTTTGTCAAAAAGAAAGATGGTAGCTTGAGAATGTGCGTAGATTATCGACCACTCAATGCAGTCACCATCAAAAACAAATACCCGCTTCCCTGAATTGATGTTCTTTTTGATCAATTGGTTGGTGCCAAAGTCTTCTCTAAGATCGACCTTCGTTCTGGCTACCACCAAATCAAGATTCGACCTTGCGATATTCCTAAAACCGCTTTTTCCACTCGTTATGGTCTTTACGAGTTCTTGGTCATGTCTTTTGGACTCACTAATGCTCCCTCCTACTTCATGTACCTCATGAACTCCGTGTTCATGACGGAGCTCGATAAATTTGTCGTGGTCTTCATCGATGATATTCTCATCTATTCTAAGAGCGAGAAAGATCATGTCAAACATCTCCGAGTTGTCCTTCAGCGTTTGTGAGACACAAGCTTTATGCTAAGTTCTCCAAATGCGAATTCTGGTTGAAAAGTGTAAAATTCTTAGGGCACACCATTTCCCACGATGGTATCTCCGTAGATCCTAACAAAGTTCAAGAGGTGATGGATTGGAAACCACCCAAGTCCGTACATCAAATCCGCGGTTTCCTCGGATTGGCGGGATACTACCGTCGATTCATTCCCGACTTTTCCGGGAATCGCAAAACCCATGACCGAATTACTCAAGAAGGGAGTGAAATTCGTGTGGAGCGAAGCATGTGAGAAAGCTTTCCACACTCTCGGGCAACATCTAACTTCGGCCCCCGTGCTAGCTCAACCCGATAATTCCAAACCGTTTGAAGTTTTACGTGACGCATCGGGCACGGGTCTCGGTTGTGTCCTTATGCAAGAGGGCCGAGTCATTGCCTATGCTTCACGCGCCCTTCGACCCCATGAGCTCAATTATCCTACCCACGATCTTGAGTTAGCTACGTTGTCCATGCCCTAAAGATATGGAGACATTATCTAATGGGTAATCGTTGCAATATCTTCACCGATCACAAGAGCCTCAAATACATCTTCACCCGGTCGAGTTGAATATGAGACAAAGAAGATGGCTTGAGTTGATTAAAGATTATGACCTAGAAGTGCACTATCATCCTGGCAAAGCAAATGTTGTTGCGGACGCTCTTAGCCGCAAACATCATTGCAACCATCTAGAGTTGGAGCCGGTTAGTGAACCCTTGTGTGAAGATATGAGAAGGCTCAACTTAGAAGTGGTACCGCGGGGAATTCTTTATGCCATGTCGGCGAGAGTCAAATCTTTATGACAGAATTGTCACCGTCCCGCCGCAATGATGCGGATATTCAAACCATCGGGTAGAAACTAGCGAAGGAGACCCCAAGTACACTTGTTTCCGGAAGGATCACCGGGATGTGGTCGGTTTGGAAAATGTCTAGTGGTCCCCATTGACCCGAAATTAAGAAAATCATTCTAGATGAAGCTCACCGGTCCAAATTCTCTATTCATCCCGGTAGTACCAAGATGTACCAAGATCCGAAGCGAACTTCGGTGGTCCAATATGAAAGTGGATGTGGCCAAGTATGTAGCCGAGTGCGATACTTGCCACCGGATGAAAGCAAGTCATTTGAAATCGGCGAGTGTACTCCAACCCCCGTCGATACCTATGTGGAAGTGGGACGATATTAGTATGGATTTCATTGTGGGTTTACCCCTAACCCCTAGAAAGAAAGACTCCATTTGGGTAATTGTGGATAGACTCACCAAGACCGCTCACTTCATTGCCGTGCACACCACTTACTCCGTACAACAATATGCAGAGTTGTACGTGGATCACATAGTTCGTCTGCATGGAATCCCAAAGACTATAATCTCTGATAGAGGGACTCAGTTTGTAGCTCGTTTTTGGGAACAGTTGCATGAGTGTTTGGGAACTCAGCTGATCCGCAGTTCCAGTTATCATCCGCAGACCGATGGCCGGACGGAGAGGATAAATCAAATTTTAGAGGACATGTTGAGAGCAAACATCTTGCACTTTGACAAGAGTTGGGACAAGTGTTTGTCCTTGGCAGAGTTCTCTTATAATAACAACTATCAAGCCGGTTTGAAAATGGCACCGTTCGATGCTCTATACGGACGCGAGATGCCGCACTCCGCTGAATTGGTCGAGGCCGGAGAGAGAACACTCTTTGGACCAAAATTAGTTAAAGAGGCCGAAGAAAGGGTACAAGTGATAAGAGAGAATTTGAAGATGGCACGGATGAGTCAAAAGAGTTACCATGACAAGGGAACCGCACCTCGACACTTTGAAGTGGGAGATTATGTGTATTTGAAAGTATCCCCCACCAAAGGTGTGCAAAGGTTCGGAGTCAAAGGAAAGTTAGCCCCGCGCTACATTGGCCGTATGAAGTTATAGAAGTATGTGGACCCGTGGCTTACCGTATCCAATTGCCAGAACGGTTTTCCGCAGTTCACAATGTGTTCCATGTAACTCAATTGAAGAAGGGAATGCCTGTGCCGGAGAACGAAATCATCACAGAAGCTAATGCTTGGATTGAGCTGGATTTCTCGCTCATCGAGCACCCATTGAAAGTACTAGACCAAAAAGAGTGAAAGACCGAAGGCGGGACCGTGCGAATGTACAAGATCCAATGGAGCCATCACACGGAGAAAGAAGCCACATGGGAGACGGAGGATTATCTTAATACCAAGTATCCGGGCTTCCTGCAATCTCGAAACCGTGAGTCCTTCTCCCCATCTCTTCGTTATCAAATCGAATCTCGGGACGAGATTCCGTTTAAGGGGGGTAGGTCGTGACGCCCCGGGTTTTTAATTAACCTTTAACAGTAGGGTCAAATGGTCAACCGTGGTCAAACCTAGGTCAACCTGGGCCCTCACCTCGAAAAACTCACTAACCCACCCTAGTGACCCTAAATGAATAGTAAACACACTTGTGGGGCCAACTCATGGTCAAAAGTTGGGTCAAACCCCTTGCCACCCCAGTGTCCACATGTGTGTGCCGGAACTTTTGCCGCGTTCTCCAAAATTCACCTAAACACATAAAATTCTACCTTTATGAAAGTTGTAGATCTTGTTAAGGGACACAACTTTCATGTAGATTGGCATTTCAAATTTTGAGGGGAAAAACTTGAAAAATCAAGTGCAAGGCAAAAATCATTGTTTGCCAAAACAGGCTGACATTCAAAGTTGGCAATCAAATATCTTCAAATCTAGGCAGAAAAACCCTATATAACCTTTGTAGAAAATGTTGTTGGTATCTAGATCTACAACTTTGGTATTCATCGCTTGGTCAAGTTTTATTCAAAATTTTGGAGAAAATTTGAGTCAAACAATGCTTCAGCAAAACGGGTTAGGGCAGAGCGCCGACGCGTCGCGACGTCGCGCGCCGCGCGCCGCGCGTCGCCGGCCGCCGCCGGCCGCACCCCGGTGTCCGCGCCCGCGTGCCTCCCGACGCCCCCTCCGCCCGAGGCCGACCGCGCCCCTAGGCCGCGCCCCGCCGAGGGGACCCGCGCCCCACGACGCGACGGGGTCGGGCCGCCGTGCCACGCGCCGCGCGCGCGCGTGCGGTGGCCGGACGCCCCCCTTCGGACCGGCGGTCCGTCCGCGTCCCCTCGCCCGCGTGCGCCGTGCTACGGCGCGTGGGTCACGCCGCCGTCACCGCCGGGGGCGGGCCGAGGCTATTTAAGCGTCGTCCTTTTCCCCCTCCGCGCGCCACCGAGCCTCCACCGCGCCATTGCCGCCGCCGCCGCCGGCCCGGAGCTCGCCGCTCGCTCTCCCCACGGCTAACCACTCCACTAGCTTCCCTAGACCCCGAGTGCACCTCCCGGGGGTCACGTGTTGTCCAAGCCCGCGCCCTCCTCGCCGAAACCCGAGCCGCCGCGGACGTCCCCGCCGTGCGCCGCCGTGGAGGACCTCCCCGCCCCAACCGCGATTACCTATCGATCCTAGGTGAGCCTACCCTCGACCCCGAGCCATTCCCCGGCCCGGGAGCGCCGCCGGAGCCGCCGGATTTCCGGCGAGCCCGCGGCCTCTCCGCCAAGGGCCAAATTGCTTCGATTTCAATAGTTCTAGGGTGTTTAGGGTAAAAGTTCGGGGCTGGTTTGTGAGAACCCTATTTATGTTTTCTTGCGGTTAGGTCCGGTGACTTGTAAAATGCCTAGAAATTCATAGAAAAATCAGACAAATCCCAAACCAGATTTGTAGGGTTCGGGATGATAAATCCCACCTCTTTTGTTATATACTAATGGCTAGATTCTAATTAGTTTTAGCATAAAAAATACAAATGTGTTAAGCCTAGATCTGCCATAACTTAAAATCCATAACTTCTCTGTAGCCCAATTTTGGATATGTTGTGTGTTAGGATATGACTAGATGCTTGTGCCAAATATTGCACAAAGTTATGCAGTAGATCTTGCTAGATAAATTCTTTTCCTTTCCTGCGGTAACTACTTAGATGATTTTTCTGTTAAATATATTTATGTTCTTGAGCTCAACTTGTGCACACTGTCCTTTAGTGCCAAAATACACATCTTGTGAATTAATCATGAATTTTGGATTAACAGAAATAATTATTCTTGAATTACGCATGTTTTCCTTTGTAAATTAATAAACCAAGTTCAGTAGAGTTTCCATGTGAACATGCTGGTTCTTTAGACTTGTTTAGGACAAGAGAGCTTTCACAAGAAAGTTTGGATCAAATTGATGCTTATTTATTTTTGTATGCATTTACTTTGAATCACTAGCTAGCCTTTGATATTTTCAATAACATTAATTTTCTAGCATCCAACACTTACATGTGGGTCCAATGGACCAGGATAGGTGCTAGTAGGCTTAAGAAACACTTCTTTAATTTTTGGTAATTTATTTGCTTAATAAAAAGCTTAAAAGCCCTTTTAATATTAAAGGGAAATTAAATAAAGAAAAAGCCCCTAATTAATTCTTTTTCCTTTTTGGAAAGTATTAATTAATATCATTAAAAGCCAATTAATTATCATCACTGATCAGAAAGTAATTCATAAATAAAAATATTATTTATACCTTGCTTGTGAAAAGAAAAGGGATTAAAGCTTTCACATGAAATGACAAGTGCAATAAAAACTTTATTCAATTGTACAATAAAAGAATAACCCATGTACAACTACAAACCTTCCTAAAAGAGAAACACCATCTAGATGCTTGTTAAGGTGGATATGACCAACCAAGAGTTGGATAAGACAACAAACTATCACATCACCCGAACTTGCATTGCATTCCGTGTAGATCTTCGGACGGAGATTACTCCCTCGTCCGGAACCCGAGGAAGGAGGAGCGGAAGGTTTCTTTGCGGTACGTGGAAGTACTCGACACCGAGGGTGCCCAAGCTAACCTAGGCGACGAAGGCGAGGCTCCGGTGCATCTAACCTAGCTTTAAAGTTCTTTATTCAATTATCTATGAATGATTGTGCATTTACGTTCGGGAGTTGAATGAAACCCTAGATGCATGATCCATAGGTACCTTTGTCCCTACTAGTATGATAGGTCGATAGTCGCTAAGCTATAGGACCGTTACAAGTCGGGTGATGACCTCACTCGTGAGAATAGGTTCCTAGATAGGAATCACAATGTATCCTTAAATGGATTGCTCATGTGGTAAGAGCATGGGATCTGGGCTCCGGTCCAGTGGTTATGTGGGTTAAGTCTTTGAACGTACTAAGCACATGTCGGGTATGGGACCGGTAAGCCTAGTACCTTAATGAGGCGGCAAGGGATCCTACCGTTACTACTCTTGGGATTCGCTCTCACGGCTCGCCACCGGTGGTGTATGGTGACTCCGGGTATCTCGCGGGGTATGCCGGATAGCCTGCACCAAAGACTGTAAGATTCGATCCCGACCCGAGGATTTTTGGGGACGGCCTGGGAAAGTTGTCCTTGCGGGGACAGCCTACCGTGTGTTTGGGTCTACCTTGCAAGGTTTAAATCAATCGATTGTCGGCCTCTCACCGTTATCCTAGACTACTTACTCCACTAGTCATGAGATCCCTAATGATGGAAGTTGATGAAGATGATGTTTGATTAATTGTATTGTACAACCTTGTTTGTGCTAGTTGGCTAATGTAGTAAAAGTTAAACCTACTAGAACTTGTGCTAAAATCTTGAAAGTAAGGACCTACTCTTTGTTACTTTTTAGCAAAAGCAACCCAGTAGCCAAAAAGCCTTTCATGGTCTAGTTTTGGTGAAGTAGTTATCACCGACGGGTAAGACTTGCTGAGTATTAGTATACTCAGCCTTGCTATAATGTGTTGATCCAGGTAATGCCTTCGGTGATGTGTGGCCGGAGAGATCCCGCCGGCTGGGAGCCGGAGTGGGTGGAGGACGACTGCGAAAGCATCATGGATGGCCTCCCGTGGTGTCTTCGCTTCGGTTAGTTTATTTCCAGTTGCTTTCGAAAAACTACGAACTCGTTTCTTCATGACAAAGACTATGGTTTGTAATAATTAAACCCTTCGGGGTACAAATTTGGATATCAATGTTGTTGTATCTCCGGACTCGCCTTCGAGTGAGTTTTAATGCATATATTCTATCCTTGTGCTTTGCAAGTGATTTACTAGGCGTTAACCGGCAACTAACGACGGGATGATACTTTATTATTGCTTAATGACCAAAGTGGATCGGTCTTAGGAGATAGTACGGTATTTTCCTGGGCGGGTTGTCACACCCACCTTCACCATAACCTAATGCATGTGCATGTAAACGTGTAGATATTCCCGACGGGATGTACACGCTTACCCGGGGAGGAGGAGGGAGCGGCCGGCGGAGAGTTGAATCAAGTTAGTGTGCGGCAAGACCTGGACCAAAGTCCGGAAGAGCCAAAGGCTGGTTTGGGTGAAGAGTACGAGGAAGGCAAGCACCGGTTTCATCTAACCCATGTTTTAAATGAAAATCATGTCATTTACTTTTCAGCACTTTATTGCTTTATTTGTGCATTTAAGTTTCAGGAGTTGTTTTGAAACCTAGATGCATGATCCTTAGGACTCCTATGCTCTTTTACTAGTATGTTAGGAACGCTAATGCTATGCTCTAAGGATACGGTAGAAGTCGAGTAATGACTCATTGCTCGCGAGATATAGGATGCTTATGTTGGAATCATAAGTTGGTTAAAATGACTCGCTCATGTGGTAAGAGCAATGGGTTCGGTCTCGACCGAGTAGCATGGTCTTGGTCCTAAGCTATTGAACATACCAAGTACTTGTCGGGAATGTGACCGGTAAGCCTAGTACCTTCGAACCGGGGCGGGATCTTTCTAGCTACCCGCTTGGGATGTGTCTACGGGCTAGCTACCCGTGGTATAGTGTGTGAGTCCGGACTGGTCGGGTTAGACCCTCTCGGATAACCGTGTACTAGAGTTTGTAGCGTCGATCCCAAAGCGTGGGATGTTGGGAACCGCCTGGTCGGGGTAGACCCGCATTTGCTTTTATTTGAATTCTTGGGGTCTACTTCTTCCGTGTATCTTGGGTTTACCTTGCAAGGATATAAATCGATCGATCGTCGGTCACTCGTCGTTATCCGAGTCGGCTTGACCACCGGCTACCCCATGTTTATTTATGGAACATTTGGATTAATATTGTTACTGTTTAATATTGTTTGCACGACATGCTTGTTTAGTACGGGTGCTCACCTAGACCGATTAACATACTAGAATATGAGCTAAAACTTGAAAATAAGGATCCACTCTTAGTCGCTTTTGGCAAAACAAACCCACAAGCCAAAAAGCCTTGCATGTCTAGTCTTACTTTATTTTTGTCGGGTAAGTCTTGCTTGAGTATTAGTACTCGGCCTTGCTTAATTTGTTGTTTTCGAGTAATCCCATCCGCTGGTTCTATCCCGGATGGTTGGGAACTTGAATGGGAAAACGATGATGAGGAGTGATATGCATGGATGGACTCCGGTGTGTATCATGCGTTTAGTTTACTTTCCAGTTGTCTAAACTGCGAATCACTTTTACTTTTATGTACGAAAAACCTGGTTTGTAATAATGTTGAACCTGTGAACCTTTTATGTAATGTAATGTTGTACTCCGGTCCCGCATTCATGTGGGCTTAGCGCATATCGGCGATCCTGTGTATGTGATTTACCGGGCTTTACCGGCGGAAGCGACTTAATAATTCTTTATTATTGCTTAATGGCCACGTGGACCGGCTTAGACGATAATACGAGAATTATTTTGGGCGGTTGTCACATTTGGTACCGGAGCGATGATATGCACCGAGTAATTAAAATACCTTAACAAACTTGTTTTTGAGATAAAATTTGCCAAGATTAATAATCTTGCTAGAAGAGTAGGACGTTAAGGTCTAATCTAGTCCGAGAGGCCCTAGAGGGAATTTTTGGGTTCTTTCGGGTGGCTAGTATTCTATGTTGTATTTAGTCGACTTCCGGCACATTTATTCCTGTCAAAACTTACTTTCGGGCACAACCATACTAGTTCATCACGTTTTGCCATACGTGGTGGTACCACGGGGAAGTCCTGTGAGGGACTAGTGGGACCTATTCCAATGGGTGCCACGTCGCGTCGCGTCTCATCACGTTTTTCCATACGTAGTGGTACCACGGGGAAGTCCTGTGTGTGAATGTATCTAATCAATTGTTCTTTAAATCTCTCTTTGTCGGTGTTTAAACCTCTCGACCTCCATGGGAGGTACCCGCAGACAAGGTAGAAGGTGAGGATCGCCATGATCCGGAACCCTAAGGTACGCGCGAGGACACAAGACACAAGATTTATACAGGTTCGGGTAGCCGGAGTAGCTACCCTACGTCCTGTTTGGAGTAGTAATGCGCCCTATTCTTGGTGTTGTCCCCGGAGGGATTGTGCTGTGCGGCTAGGTACCCGGCCCTCCTTTATATAGTCCAGGGGGCGGGTGCCTAGTCGGTTACAAGGCAGGAGTCATAGTAGGATTACACAGAGCGAGTCCTAGTAGGAGTACAGGGGAATTCTAGTAGGAGTCCGTCTTCTACTTTTCTTCCTTCCTTGCATGAGTACCGGGGAGTATGCCCGACAAGCCCCCGAGCACGTTGGAGTCGAGAGTAGTAGTTCGAGTAGTCTTGAAGCCTCTTCGAGTAGTTCTTGAGCGTCCTCGAGTGCTGCTTGGAGAAGTCTTCAATAGTACTTGAACTGCCGCGAGGCTGGAAGGTGGTCCAGCTCATCAGTCTTGAAATCGAGATTATATGGAAGTGCGATTGCAAAATTGCACTCCATATGAAGTAGCCCCCGAGCCTTAGGTTGAGTTGCGGACTCAAGCTGAGGGTCAATCTTGATTCCAAATCTTGTCTTGAAAAAATTGAACGATGGGTGTAGCATAGTAGCCCCCGAGCCTTGAAATGATTAGGTAATCAATCCAAGGGTCTTCAGTGATCGCGAAAGCCATCATCCGAGTACTCTTGCAGCGTGTAGCCCTCGAGATAAGAGAGCTATATGAGCCACATCGAGTAGTGATTGGTGAGGAGCCCCCGAGCTTGAGAGCGAGTGAAGCATGCTGAAGTTATCTTCAAGTAGTATGTTGAGTGCAGCCCCGAGCTAGAGAGATTCCGAGTAGTAATTTGGCATCGAGCTTTGGAGCTTGAGAAGTAGTTGTGCCGTCAGAGCGGACTTTAGTTGCGACCGAAGTCGACTTTAGATGCCGGCAGAGCGGACTTTAGAATGCGACTTAAAAACCGAAGTCGACTTTGTGCCGTGCGGAGCGGACTTTGAGATGCGACTTGAAAACCGAAGTCGACTTTGTGCCACGCGGAGCGGACTTTGAGATGCGACTTGAAAACCGAAGTCGACTTTAGTTGTCGCGCGGAGCGGACTTTGATATGCGACTTTAGAAATCGACTTTAGGATGTCGCGCGGAGCGGACTTTGATATGCGACTTTAGAAGCCGACTTTAGGATGCCGCGCGGAGCGGACTTTGAGATGCGACTGAAGAAGTCGACTTTGTGCCACGCGGGGTGGACTTAAAATGCAAAAAATGAAAAGCACTTTTCGGAAAGCCAAAGCGAATGAAAAATCAGAGAAAACGAGTAATTTTGCCACCAGAGCGGGCTTAAGATTGCGACCGGAGTTGGCTTGTGCCACCGGAGTGGGCTTGGATGCGACCGTTAGCGTCGACTTGTGCCACCGAGTGGGCTTAAGTACCTGAGCCATAGATTTCAGACCTAAGGTACAGTTGCCGCCGAAGCGGGCTTGAAGGTGCGACCGGAGTCGACTTGTGTACCTAGGCCATGGATTTCAGACCCAAGGTATGGTTGCCACCGTAGTGGACTTGAAGGTGCGACCGAAGTCGACTTGCGTACACGGGCCATGGATTTCGGACCCAAGGTACGGAGCGCGAGTACTTAGGGTACTTGGACCTATGGTACGGAGCGTGAAGACCACGTGCGGCTAGGTTCCATCGTCGCCGAGGACCCGAGGGCCTCTTACATCTAGGTTCCATCGAAGCTTACACACGTAGTATGCCATCGAAGCAGGCGAAGATGCGACCGGAGTCGACTTTGAGTTGTCGCACGGAGCGTACTTTAGAATGCGACTTTAGAAGTCGACTTTAGATTGCCGCGCGTAGCGAACTTTAGAAACTGCTTCCTAGGGATAGCCCCCGAGTTGATGAAGTAGACTCGTGGCGACTTGATTGATATACCCCAAGAGTAGTCGGCGAGTGTAGCTCCCGTGAAAACCCGCCGAGAAGCATACACAAATGAGTAGTCGGCAAGTAGTCCTACATCATGAGGAGAACAAGCCAAGAAAACGAGTAATCATTTAGATAAATGACTTAGCCGTTCTTGCTGGGCGGACCGATGATGAAGCCGTGGCGATCGGTGATGGAGCCGCGACGGTTGTTGTTGAAGTCGACTAGTCGAGTTGATTCGACTAGTTGTTGGGGGCGTGATTGCCGTTCTCGGCGGTTTGGAAAACTAGTCGAGATGAATGGTCAACGCGATGCGACCGTAAGACGATGTCGTGGCGGCGTGCGGCGTACTCGAAGTAGAGACAGTGTTGCCGCGAGACAAGTAGCGACGCACAGCGTGGCTGAAGTAGAGCCAGTGTGGCCACAAGAGGAAGTTGCGGCGCACGGAGTAGTCGACGACGAACCCCGTGACGGGCCACGCGACGTGCCGAGGCACCCGGACGCGCGGCGTAGGCAAAGTTGTCGACGACGAGCCCGGAGTAGTCGACGACGAGCGGCGCGACGAGCCGCGTGACGTGCCGAGGCACCCCGGATGCGCGGCGGAGGTGAAGTGGTCGATGTTGATCGCTGCAGCCGGGAGAGTGGAGACGAGTACTCGCGGTGCATGACGAGGTTGACGTAGAGCATGTGTGGCCGGGTGACGAGTATTCGCGGCGCACGGCAAGGTTGACGTAGAGCGCGTGCAGCCGGAGACGAGTAGTCGTGGCGCACGGCGAGGTTGACGTAGAGCGCGTGCAACCGGAGCGCCCTGCTCATGTACATGAGGTGTGTACGTTGAGCAAAGATCTTGGAGTCTTGTGGGTAGGCCTCGGTGTGTGCGTGTAGCACAATTGGCAAATTAATTTTTATCTAGCTGGAACCGCCGGTTGCCTCCATGTGCTGGTAGCCGATCACAGAAAATTGATTTTTGCCGTCGCACATATTTCACAAGAGTCCAATACTCTTTTTTTATGAACCTATGCAGGTGATGCTTGCCTAGAGAAATTGCTTGCGATCGTAGACAAACTCCGCTTAGGACTAGGAGTCGGCACGGTCACACACTTGGACTTCGAGTCGGGGACAGACAGCATAACTGATTCAGCACCAAATTGATGGAGTCCGAGGCAGCGAATTCTCTTGACGTACGAATCGAATCCGAAAAAATTCGACCGACGAGACGCACACAGCAGCAGGTGGAAAAAATCTTTGACCCTTCTGGAACTGCCGGCTCGGCGACTTGCTCGACGAGTAGATTGATCCGAATCCGTCTTGACGGAAATACGGCAACTTGCTTTGAATTAGAACTCGACCACTTGCTTGTCATGGAGTAGATTGATTTTGCCGACAAAGGTCCTTCGAAGTCGCCGGTGATCATGACGATTGGCCCCACGGTGGGTGCCGGTTGTCGGTGTTTAAATATCTCAACCTCCATGGGAGGTACCCGCGGCAAGGTAGAAGGTGGGGATCGCCATGATCTGGAACCCGAAGGTACGCGCGAGGACACAAGACACAAGATTTATACAGGTTCAGGTAGCCGGAGTAGCCACCCTACGTCCTGTTTGGAGTAGTATTGCGCCCTGCGCTTGGTGTTGTCCCAGGAGGGATTGTGCTGTGCGGCTAGGTACCCGGCCCTCCTTTATATAGTCCAGGGGGCGGGTGCCTAGTCGGTTACAAGGCAGGAGTCCTAGTAGGATTACACAGAGCGAGTCCTAGTAGGAATACAGGGGAATTCTAGTAGGAGTCCGTCTTCTACTTTTCTTCCTTCCTTGCATGAGTGCCGGGGAGTATGCCCGACACACTCTCTCTCTCTCTTAGTGAGGAAGGGATACACGATGTGTGACTACTTTGAGAAACGGTTAAAACAGTTCAATTATTCCCGATTTTTTGGCATGCGGAGTTAGTTGTTCTTGTTCCCTTCTTCAAGTATAGTTGAAATCATGAATTTACCGACAGACTCATTAGTTATACTCAAAACTTAATCGTTGTTTTGCTTTTTTATGTTTGCCAATATAATAGGCATGTTTATTTTTATTCGATTGGATTTGGTTGATGAGTTGGATATTCTCTAAGGAAACACCGAGATCAAGTGCTTCTATTCCCAAATATACCATTGCTAATATATTTTGGATTACTTTCTTGAAGAGCTATTGTTTTACTTACCGTAGATTGTAAACAAAAATAGGAGCAAGAGAATAGGATTAGGGTACAACCGATGATATGTTCCATGGTAAAAAAAGGGCTTCTTACTACACCGGATGGTAACTGCCATTCTTTGAATATGTAATTCTACGGATCATGGTTTTACATTCTTATTGGCAAAAAATATTCACTTTCCTTTTCAAGTCTTTTTTCTTACTAGAAATTGTGTGGTTAATCTATTATGAGCACAATAATTGTTCGAACGATATTGGATTTAGATACTTCCATATTTGTTTTTATTCACATTATTATTGTAAACTTTAAAATATAAATATTTTGTTGCCCGTAGCAACCCATGTCTTAGGGAAAAATAAAGCCTGGTACATTATGAGTTGTAATGCATCTTAGGGAAAATTAAAGCATTGGTACTTCTCTTTTTGGTTGTTTCTGCTAGATCTTCGTCGGTTGGTTGAAGATTTAGGAGTTCTAAGAACTGCTCGGTGGAGTTACATTGTAGTATTTACTTATTTTTTTTGATATTGTTGTGTCCCCAAGCATGAGATGTGGGGCTGCACTCAAGATGCTAAGTTTGCTCATTATTATTTGGAAGGCTATGAAACTTCATAGGAAGCGGAGCTAAGTTGATTTTGGGTAGTGTTTGGTTCATCTCTTTTTAGTATAGAACTATAGATACATAGTTGGAACCATACTATGTGTGTAATATGTTACTTTGTAATTGTTACCAACGCTTAAGGTAGGGGTGGTTGTGGTAGTGAGTGCGGGAGCGGTAAGACAAGATGGATACCATTGGGTTGGAGCTGAAATGTTGGATAAGATCGGCGTGGAGGGGGGAGAGGTGAGCGGATTCAGCAACGATAGCCGCTGAAGATGTGGGGAAGAGGGTGGGGCGGGGTGAACATGAGATTGATACGAGTGTATGACTATTATTTAATTATTGAGGATACATGTAATTTTGTTGTTAAATTTATCCACATTTATTTAATGTATAAACTTAAATTCTTTTTATACGTTTCTCTTGTTGTTAGACACGTGTGTGCGTTGTACATGCACTTTAAATTGCTTTGCTTTTGAAATTTAGCCAGAAGTTTAGACTTCGACTTCTCTCTTTAATACTTGCTACGCCTCGTGGGTTCTATGGTTTTTCATACACCAATCTCAGGTTTTTTTTGTTTAAACAACTTCAATTTACATTTAGCATTTGTCTTTGTTATTGTGTAAGATCGGCATGGCATCGCGGCAGATTCCTAGGCTATAGCCGTTAAAGACGCATAAAAAAGGTGGGGCGAGGGCGAACATGAGAATGATGCGAGTAGAAGATTGTTCTTTAAACATCGAGGGTAGGCATAATTTTGTCAATACTTAGTAATGATCGGTGTGGCATCACGGGTGGGGTGGGGTTGGAGGGGAGGGGGGCGGGTCGGTGACGATAGCCGCCGAAGGCGCATGAAATGGGGTGGGGCGGGGGGAAACATGAGATTGATGCGAGTAGAAGACCGTTCTTTAAACAACAAGGGTAGACATAATTTTGTTATTAACTATATTCATTTTATTATGTTATATTATATTATAAACATAAAACTTATTCGTGTGTTGTTAGACACGTGTGTCTTGCGCCTTCCATTTTACTATGGTTGTAAGTAACTCATTAATTTAAGCAGAGGCTAACTACAGTTAACCTGGTAGCATTGCATTTTTTTAATCGAGAGGAGTTATGTATCTTTTTAGGGTGGATATCCAATTGGTTCTTCAAAAGAGCAAGCTTACATTTGTGTGAGGTGGAGTTTTCCTAGGAACATATTGAACTTAGAGATGGATGTCAATAGTAGACCGGTCCTGCAGTGATGGGCATATGAGCGGGGAGACAAGGTGACGGCGGAACCGCTGGTCAAGGCAGAAGAGGTCATCGGTTGGGTTGTGTAGAGTTAGACATATGAGCGGCGAGACAAGGTGACAGTGTTACCGCTGGTCAAGCCAGAAGAGGTCATCAGTTGAGTTGTGTAGGGTTAGAGCAACCAGATCGCGGAAGTTTAGCGTGTTCAGTAGGGGGGGTGGAGTAGCGGCGGATTCGGAGGTAGAGTTGCGAAGGTTGGCGGATTCCGCAACGATATCTACCGGAGACACGGGGAAGAGGGTGGAGCGGGGGCGGACATGAGATTCATGCAAGTGTAAAATTGTTATTTAAATATTAAAGGTAGACATAATTTTGTCATTGAATATATCCATATTTCTTTATTTTATAAGCATAAATTCTTATTTATGTGTTGTTAGACACGTGTGTGCTCCACATGCACTTTAAATTGCTTTGTCTTTGAGATTTAGCCGGAAGTTTAGACTTGACTTTTCTCTTTGATACTTGTTACGCCTTGTGTGTTTTATAATTTCCCATACACCAATCTCAATTGTTTTAAACATCATTTGTTTAGATTTACCATTTGTCTTTGATCTTGGGTAAGATTAGGTGGTATTGAGGCTGAGGGTCTATGAGGTGGGGTTGGGGGAGGGCGTAATTTCGGTGGTGATAACCGGTGAAGACGTAGGGAGGAGAGTGGGGCGGGGGCCAACATGAGATTGATACGAGTGGAAGATTGCTCTTTAAACATCGAGGTAAACATAATTTTGTTATTTAATATATTCATATATTATTATTTTATAAACATAAAATCTTATTTATGTGTTGTTATACACGTGTGCCGCACTTGCACTTTACATTGCATTGTGGTTGTCGGACACGAGCGTGTTGCATGCACGTATGAGTGTAAGTAACTCATTTGTTACTAAGCGGATGGTAACTATAGCTAATCTGGCAGCATGAATATAATTATATAAATATATAACTATTATTTACTAGAATTTTATATTTATTATATTATATTATATTATATTTTATATCACGTGCGTGTCGTACGTGCACTTCCACAGGTCTTCAAAAAGAGTAAAGAAAGGGTTAGCAGTAGGGGTTCCATTCAGACACAAATGCGATGCGCCTGAGGTTTTTTTAGAAGGAAATTTTATTTTAATCTCTGCATGAGACATGCACACTTCATTATGACAGCCTTTTTATTAAAAAAATATTACAGCCTCCGACTAAGATTATGCACACACCAAAAACCACAGAGATATTCACCAATCACACAAGCGGATATGGAGAATTACATGTCAAATGAAACACAAAATCTTTTGGCTCTTAATCAAAGACAGGCTCAACACAAGGGGTTTACTGAGGAGGAAAACAATGCATATTGATGGCTAGTCATGTGTCTTTTAGTGATTAAACTGAAGATGAATCAGTTGAGCTCCTCTTTCCCAAATGCCCAATTACCAAAGAAGCTGGCAAGCTTTGCTCTTGCATATTCCCTAGATTTTGTGTCAGCTCCTTTAGTGCTTCCAAAATATGGACCTTTTTATAGGTTCTGTTTTATTTTTTATGTATGTACTGATATGCTGCCATGTGCATGTGTGCAGCAACCGAAACTTCAAAGGATTTCTTGAATAAAGCAGAAATTTAAAGGGATGTGACGAGATCGAACTTTGTGCTCCATGAAGCGATCACATAGGAAAGAGGTACTTTCCTATCCATTCACTTCAGTTGCGCAATCACATGATTTAGCACATTGAAATTTTTAGCTTTAGACACAATTTACAAGCACTTATAGCCTCACTTGCTCATACGGTTGGCATATGCAAGCACATTGTACACGTTTTGAATAATTAAAGTTTGATTAGAGATAGGATCCCAGTTTTAGCAAATAACAGAATGCATATCATTTCTGAAGCTCATATATATACTGCATGATAGTGCTAAAGATTTCCTTTTTCTATGCTTAATAGAATAATCCATAATCTTGCAAGGGAAGACCAGACAGTTTGGCCTTATTATAACTTGTAAGTATTTTTCTTTCCAATGCTGATTTTTTTATCACAATTGGATTGAACATCATACAGCATACCGAGCTGTTTCCTGTAAGGTTTGCAGAGTAACCACAGCCAAGATGGTATCACCAACTGATGGGTTCCATCAGTTGGTGATACCAGCAGGCACAGGTGCTTGGGTTCACAGATGGATCATTGTGCCCTCAAATATGGAAGGGTCCAAGCATTGTAACAGAGTAGAGCATCCAAGAACTTAGAAGTACTCAGAAACTAATGGTAAATCTTTTACAAGATGATTGAACACACAAGAATAAGATTCATGCAAGGTACATTAGAGAAGCTACGGCCTCTCTTTCCCAGGCCATAGGCCATAAACATTTGGCATGCCACAGCTATGTTCTATGGATAGACCTCAATGAGTGATCGACATCCTAAGACGGGGCTAATCTTGTACTTACTGAACCCTGCATTCAGAAACAATCTATGCCAATTTTCCTCGTCCCGCTCTTTACCCGTTGTCAGCACCATCATGCAAAGATCCATCAAAAGTTGGGCTTCACATGTTTGTTGTGATGCCGAGCCTGCCACCGTATCTATGATTATCACCTTTCCCTTGTGTTCTCGAGTAGAAATAGCTTCCTTTGATCTCTCTAAGATTCTAACACAATCCTCATCGCTCCAATCATGCAGCACAAACTGTAATAAGAAAGATTGCTAATTGCATAACTGTATCTAGTGTTGTATAATTACATCAAAACTAGACTGGAGGGATGAACTCGTACCTTGAATAACACAGCATCAGCTGGAGGGATGAACTCCATCATGTCACCTGCAACAAACTCAACTGTGCCATCAACTGGCACACTGTCCACCACTTGGGGAAGCTCCAAGACTGTGCACCTCACATGCGGGAAGGCCTTTGCAATGGCCTTCGCCATGGTCCCGTCCCCACCTCCGACATCGACCAAAGATGTCACCCCGGCGAACACCTCACCACACTCACACACGACGATCTCCCCAACGAAGCGGCTGTCGGCGCCCATCGCCTCGTTGAACAGCTCATTGAACTCCAGGTCGCGGCTCGTGTAGCCGAAAAATCCCGCTCCATGTGCCATCATGAACGGTGTCTCCGCAGCGGCATCATCCTCATTCTCGAGCCACTCGGGCAGGTGTTGAGACGCCACGATGTTGGGTGGTGAAGTGACCATGGTTGTGAACTGCGACAAGCATGTCGTCTGGCTGCCGTCGGCATCTTTCACAAGGAGGCGAGATACCGGGGTGAGAGAGTACACACCTGTCTCGCCCCCTCTGAATACTCCCATGACATTCAACAGCTTCATGAGGCGAGACAGGCATGGCCTTTTGCTTGCCGAAATCGGGAGAGCAGCGTGTAGCTCGGACAGCGAGGCGGCGCCGCCGCAGCGGTGGATGGCGGTGGGGATACCGAGCTTGATCGCGCTTTGCAGCGCCATGGATTTGAGGTAGCCGAAGGTGTGGCACCAAAGCTGCGCCTGAGCTTGCAGAAGCTCAGCTCTTGTTAGGGTGGCTACCATCGGCGGTTTAGAATGGTTTTGAGCCATGCTGTGTTGTCAGGTCGTGGGCAAGCTAGCATTTGTACACTCTTCATCATGGCACCGTTCCTCAAGTGGAAAATTGAAAAGTTTTTTTTTGTGGGACAAATAATGTCCACCCTAGTGATGCTGACACTAGCTGATGCACTACACAGACAGCCGATCAGTCGGCCTTTTCCTCTAGGCTCACCCGACCTTTTCCTCTTTCCTCGTCAGTTTTCGTCTCATGACTGAAATGATTGATGCTTTTAATTAAAGAATCTATCTCAACAGAATACGCCAGGTACTTGGAGCCAAGCATGGAATTGCTAGTTGCTGCCGCTGAAACCAAATCTTGAAACGTCGCAATCTGCAAACGCGAGACATTTTTCACATTGCGACTGTTCGCCGCGGTTGGTTGAACTTGTCTTTGTGCTCAGGTGCTCGGCTCCTGTCCACACCATTCCTTGGCCAATATATGCCGTCTATTCACTGGTGCAGCATTGGTTGGTCATCGTGTGTTGGAGGAACGCCATGGAATTCAGCAGGACAGAAAGTAAAGAATCCTTCAATTTAGTGCTGGCCATGCAGGCTGCAACTGGTAGACAAAAGAAGGACATCCTCTTTCTTGCCCTAAATACCTACATATCTCCGCCTGAGCTGTAAAGGAACCAATACAACACTGATATCATAAAAGTAAATGAATAGAAAATAACATCACAAGTAGACGGCTAGTAGTCATCGGCAATAGCACAAATAGACCCGCAACAATTCAAGCTAACACTGTGATCAGTATGTAAAACAAACAGATGGCAAAGAAAGCATTTGACTCACTCACTTTGTCAGTAAAATAAACAAATGCTACAGAAAAAGTGTCAATGTTGGGGTATAATTAAACTTGTTGTGGTCATGATATCATAGTTCCAAATATCAGTGTATTCATGGAAAAGAGAGAAATAAAGGGAAGAGAATATTCATTACGACCCAAGATGAACTTGGTTTACCTAGACGAACTTGGTTTACGACTCAAGACCATAGTTCCAAATATCTATGTGAAATATTTATTTAGATGAACCTGGATATCAACAAAAACTACGACTCAAGATGGTATTTGAGGTAAAGTAAAGTGCTGATAGTCATCGGCTGGAAAGAAATGGATGAACTTGGTTCTGGAATCAGATTATAGAAGAAGCACATATCTCCAAAAACAACAACTAATTTTGTAGGGTAATCTATTATTTTTATACTTGAGTGTTAAAAGAAGCCACCACGTTCGCCGAGAGGGTCTAGAAATTCCCACGTTAACCCAAAAAAGAGAAGAATATACACCATTGGATTTTATGAAGATCTGAAGGTCTAGATTCATCAAAGAATACATAAATTCAGAATTAAAATAAGGAAATCTAAAGAGACCATATTCAATACAAATACAACTAATAAATACATAAATTCGGAATTAAAAATAAGAAAAATAGTAGTTGATTAAAAAAGAGAAGAGTTTGGAGCATTGGATTTTATGAAGATCTAACAATTCATATTATTATGAAAAAAGGAATTCCCACATTAATATAAATGAGAGAAGAGTTTGAACCGTTGGATTTTATGAAGATCTAACAATATTCTAAAAAATTGAAATATTTTTTTATCCATGATTTCCTTTCCTTATGTCACTCTTACTTGAATACATATGCAATATTTTTTATTGTCTAACATTAGGTGCCAGATTTGAATAACAACTTGAATCCGCATGGATTTTTTTAATTTCCTAACAAACTTTGGTAAGCTTTTTTAGACTTCCCCTTAATGGATAATGGAGTATGTCACGTACTTGAAATTGAAAGAGGGATATACTCCCTCTGTCCCAAAAAGAATGTCATTCTAGGAATTTTAGGACAGATTGTTAAGGAGGTCAAATGACCTTGATTGACCCTATTTATTTACCATATTAGGTGTTAATTGATTGTTGCATGCCTAAATGCACATGCACACATGCCAAATTAAGTAAAACGTAATTATTTTTTGACACATTTTGAATCCTACAACGTCATTCTTTTTTTGGACGGAGGGAGTAGATTAATACGTATGCAAATTACATGAAAGCAAGTTTTTTAATCACATGATATAGGCACCATGCTCACATACAACACATACTCGCCCCTCCCTCTATGAGCACTTCCGAATGAGTGAGCTGACAAATCCTCGAGATAGATGAAGTCACCACTGGTCTGACGGTCTAGATCAATCCAAAGAATTCATATCTAATATATCTAATATATATATATATATATATACAAATCCAATATTTTAAAAAACAAGAAAATTAGAAGCAGATTGAGAAGAGAAATAGCTAAATAAAATAGTCCATACTAAATATTAATAAATAACTAAAATTGTTATAAAAATAAGGAAAGTTAATATTGTGCTTATAAATAATATGCTTGACCACCACAAATCGACCGCAAGTATTTGATATGTCCTTAATTCCTTCGTACCTTTAATGTGTTGTGATTTTACGAGCCTATATTGGAACATTCATTTAATAAACATCTCATTTACAATATGATTAGTTAATATCTAAATTTGAATACAATAATATAATATATATTGATAAAAAAGATAATAGTCAAATCCAATTAGCAGTTATTTGCAATCAGACCAACAACACCCAACACACGAGAGGATCAGAGCTAGCAACTGGCATTGACGCGAGGTACGACAAGCCCGCCGAGAGGTGTTGGATCCTCACGCTGGGAGGTGGAGTACCGAGACTCTACACAATGTCAATGCCGAAGACTCGAAGTCGTGGAATCAAGGTGATAGAGTTCACCCGACAAAAGTAAGGGAAAAAGCGAGAGAGAGAGATAGGGGTCTGTGCCACCGCTACATGAGTCTGTCCCTATATCAAGATGAACCTTCAACATTGCCTATCCTACCAACTGCTATCGCCACCTGGTACGACAAATTGGCCCAGAGGAGTTAGACAGAAGGTTAACATCTGAGTCGGACTCAAAAGCCGCGAAAAAGAGAGGCATAGTTCGCTCAACAAAAATAGGGGAGAAACTAAGAAGGAGGTGTTGTCAGAAGATGAGGGGGATCGGAGGGACCTATGCAACTATTGCATGAGCCAGTAGCTAGATTAATAGGAACTTTCAAAGTTGCCTACGCCAACAACTGGCATCGTAGCTATGCACAACGAGCTCGCCGGAAGGAGTTGAATTTACACACTGAGAGGTGAAGCATTGAAACTCTACACAAGAACACTGCTTGATTCAGACTCGAAAGCCGCAAAATTAGAGAAGTAGAGTTTGCATGACAAAAGTAAGGGAGAAAGAGGCATTGTTAGGGTGGATGGTGTGTGTGTGCGTGCGCGCGCAAAGAGAGAGGAGGGATGAAGGGACCTGTACCACCACTACACTAACATATCCCTAGATCGAGAGAAACCTTCAAGATCGCCTACGCTAGTAATTGACATCATTGCCAGGTACGACGAACTAGCTAAGAGGAGTTAGATCCACACATTGGGAGGTGGAGCATCGAGACTCTACACAAGGTCAATGTCTAAGTCGGACTCAGAAGCCATAGTATCAGAAAGGCATAGTTCACTAGACAAAAATAAGGAAGAGAATAGGCAGAGAGAGACCGAGAGATGCCAGAGAGGGTGATTTATGATTTCAATCAAATATACAAAGCTGCAGAGCTTGCAATGTATGCGAGGGTGCAGTGAAGCGTTGATTGTGTCATTCGCTATTAGATTTCCATCCACCAATCCAATACCACCCAAGCAACAAAATTCGGGTGTACCGATACTAATTTCAAAATCGAGGCACCAATATCTACATGAAGGTTGAGTGTTAATGATTTCAAAAGGATGAATAACGAGTCATATATAAGGATAACTTTATCAAATCTAGCCGCGCTATTAGCGCGGGCCAACGTGCTAGTTTAGTCTACTGCATGGTTTGTAGTGGTGCAGGGTAGTACCTTGGCTCAGCAGCCACATCAGCACAGGTTTCATCATCATCATTGCCAGGAGCATCTTGATTGGTGAACAACTTCTTCGCAGTTTTCTTGGTAGGCGATGTGCGAGACCTATAAGAAACTTACCAAGTCCTAGAGATATGGTGCTGGTTGTGTAAGGAAAGACTCAAAACTATCTATCGATGAGGCTAACCTTTTCTTGGCAGTGCTCTTCTGAGTTTTGGTTGCAGAGGCACCAGATGCACCCACACTGTGCCCACCACCAACAATCTGATGCAAAGTGTAGCATATAAAAGAATCAGTAGACAAGTGATATTACAAATCCAGAAGGAATTTCAGATTCTTAAATACTTAATATCTTGAAAAATGAATGCACAGATTACGAGTTAAGGCTACCTCATTCAGAGAAGTGTCTCCACCACTCTGCGGTGTATTTGGCTGCCCAGGGATGTTCAGAGTTCTCTTAGATGGTGTGGCACTTGAAGCATGGCTAGCTTCTGTAGCATCAGGTAGTGAAGTCAAAGGCAGGGCAGTGCTTTTTTTGAGGAGTGCTTTGCATACTGCTACCAGCACCCTGAGAGAGCATAAGAGATGACGATTGCAATCATGTTGGCGTCGCTGGAAGAGCACTCGCATCATTTACTTCTTCAATAAGAGCATTGACCTGAAAACATTCTTCGATGGAATCTTTCGAGTTTTCTGTGAAGCTGGCATTCCATATGTAGACCTTCTCTAGGAGCCTCGTGATATCATCTGGAAGGAAACCACGCGGATTCGAAGCTATAAGAGTGTCAACTTGTTTCTTTATCATGCGCTGGGCCCATCGAAATGCTTTAACAAGTTGATTATGTTCATTTAGCATGCCTAACAATGACATGACTATATCTGGTTCTGGTTGGTCAGCAACTCTATCATCGATCTCAAATATGCCTAACCTGTTTTGTGCCTCGTGCTCGGTATCATAAATGTAAAGCTGTGCAAACTTGGGCCGGACGCAATGGCATGGCAGCGAGGTTCCAATACGATGATGCACCACTCCATTGATTTTGAAGACATAAGGTGCAGTACCATTGTTTATTGTCTTGTCAATATTAGCACCTAATGAAGTGAATGGAAATAGGGAATTGTACGATCGAATTTGTCTCAAAAACCTTTTTGATCGCGCATCACCATCAAATTGCAACAGATCAGGTAGGGGAACAGGTGGTTTCTTGTAAGGTTCAAAATTTATTTTTTCCGCTTCTACAGCAAAGGTTATACACAATTTTTCTCTTACTGACAAGAGAAGCACTCTTTACACGTTCTTGGTACCAAAACACAACACCACAATATGGGCACTCATGTGTTAGGCCACCGTAATACGATCTATCTAGATATGACTCTACAACAGCAAAGCGTCAATTTAGCATCATGGGAGAACATGCATGCTTTATGCAATATAAAAACAGCACCTACACACCTTTTAGGGCATCGACATAGGCTTTATTGTAAGGAAGTGCATTACTCAACGGGTCACCGACAGCAGCTATGCACATGAAAGATGCAGAAGAGTGGGTTTTTATCACACCAACAGCAGACGGAAAAAGAATATAAAGGAATAGTTGTAGGTAGCCACCAATGGAAAGACGGGGCAAAGAACCGGATGTCTGCTTAGAACGAATCCTATTGAGTCGAAGCAGTCTATTGGAGGTGGCAGATTCTGCAGGAAAGTCCATCAAGGACTTTTTCCCTGCTCAGCGAAAGTTGGATTCATTAATAAACTCTAGTGCATTCATGTTTTTCGCATCAGCGTCAACACTCACTTGGTCTGTTGTGGGCACCAGTGTATGGGCACTCAGTGGTTGCTAGGAAAGATAGCTTGGCTATGTAGATGTCTCATACTTCTTTTTTCACGACACCGTTGGACTCTCTCAGAAGGACTCGACATCAAAACTGAAAATCACAGCGCCTACAAATGACCAGAGTATTGAGGCACAAGCCGTCGGGGACAGACCCTAGGGGTCCCCTTAAACAACCCAGGAAACCCCACTTAAAACCCGCAAACAACCAAGGCTAACCACGCCTCGCTTAAACGCATGGGGCACGGCCCACGCCGCGGCCCGACGACCCCACCGAGGCGGCCCACTCAAAGATCCCCGCGAGCGGTGCTCCGCCTCGCTCGAGGGCACACGCCCCCCTCGAGCGGGCTCCGCCTCGCTCGAGGGCGCCCCGCGCACGCCCGTTCCCGTACGCGGGTACGGGCATTTAATGTCCCGACAAAAGCGAGGCGGCACCATCATGCGCACGGGGCTCGCGCCCCGGTCCCGTCGCACCAACTCCCTAGGAGGGAACCCATCCCCGCCACCGTGGGGGACCGTGCGGCATGGCCGGCGCCGGCCCCCGTGACGCCGCGCCGCTCGCTCCCAAGACAACTAACGCGCCGAGCCCTCGAAGGGGGCCGGCCGCACCCTCGATTTACTTTCCCGTGACCTTGTAGGGTTAGGTTGTGGCGTTAGGCCGGCGGCGCCATCCCCGCCACCGTTAACGGCGTGGTGGCCGCCCCCGCGCGTACAAACCCACGCCGGCACGCGTGGCAGCGGCCTCCGACGCCGTGGAGTGTGCGGGAACGGGACGCCGCCTTACCCGCCACCGTGCCCCGTACGGACCGACGTCGCAACTCCTCGAGCCCGCCCGAAGACATCACGGCCGTCCGTTGCACTCCTACCCTCAAAGCTACCACCTTGTTCGGGTACAAGATACGCCATGATGGCCAAGATCGCCGCAAGGACCGTCAAGGCGGCCGCCTACTCTACGGCACGGCGCACCACGCTTCCCCATGTAGCTAAATAGTGCGGCATACATGTGATTCGCTCTCTCCTTAGCCTATAAAAGGAAGACGAACTCCCCCGCCACGAGGGGACGAGAGGACGAACACAAGGCGAGAACCACGCTTGACACCAACGAACGCACTTGTTCTCCAATTCTCCCACAACATCTTCGACCACTTCACAAGGACTTGGAGGCCGCTCCTCCTCTCCCGCCTTGCTTGTAGCCGCCCCACTACGGGCACCCGGTCTGCCGAGCAATATAGTGCCCCGAGCACACCACCGCCGGACGTACGGCCCCCGGCCGGGAACCGGGGATAAAACTCGTGTCATTAGTTGCTTAGCATCGACCATTGAGGGAGAGACCTCGACGCTTACTATCGGTTAGTGTCGGGACCATATTCCGCACCGACACAAGCAAATAACTCTGAGCATGAGAAGAGGCCCTATGATAGTATAGAAAGAGGCCCTGATGGCCATGGCAGGTGCCAGAAACTTACAGGCCATATATAGGCACTCATACCAATTAGGAAAGAAGAACACAAAGATGAAAAGGCAGGCTACATAAAGCATAGAAGCCGTAATAGCTAGAAAAAAACCCAGAAAGATGAGGAAAAAACTACAGAAGAGACAAAACTTACCCAGAGAACCTATGGACCCAATCTCCTAATCCAAGAAGGCTCATGTAGGCACAACAACGAGGCGGTCTTAGGAGCACATAGAGAAGCAGTAATAGCCAGAAAAAAAAACCAGGAAGGACATGATAGGCACAATAATCACACAACTTGGTTCAACAAATGCCTCTACGTGGGCGACACGGGCGGGCGACCCACCACCGCCGCCGCCCACCTCCTCCCTCCTTCCTCCCCTCTCCTGCACCGTCGCCGGAGCCGGCCGCCGGAGTCCGACCCGCCGGCAAGGACGGCGGCGGCGGGGCGGACCCCTCCTCCCTCGATTTAGGCGGACGCGGCCACCTAGGTCGACGAAGTGTGGCGACCCACGGCGGCGGCGGTGGGCCGACCGACCGAGGACGCCGGATCCGAGGCCGGCGGGTGCGGATCCGACGCCCCTGCGGTTGGATGCGTGGCCGGGCGCAACGTCCTACGGCTCCGGGATGTCAACGTCGGCGTGAGCCCTTGGCGGAGCGGCGGCGGGCGGCGCACGGCTACGGGTTCACGGCGCGGCGGCGTCGCGGTGCGGATGTGTGGTTTGCGCGACCGTGTGTCGTCTCCGCGCCCCCGGTGGGCGGTGGGGCACCGTGGGGGCGTGGCCTTGCTCCCCGCGCGGCGCCATGGTGGCGCGGCGGCCGACGGCCGGGCGCGGGTGGCGCCGCTTCGTGGTGGCGCGCGCCCTTGGCGCTGCGGCGAGCGGCGGGGGAACGGCAACGGTGGCCTCCCTTCCTGGGTCGGCTGTGACGGCGCCCTGGCCTTGCGGCGCGTACGTGCTGAGGGGCGCGGCATGGAGACGACTGCAGGCTGGCAGTCGAATGAGGAGGCAGTGAGCACCACTGCAGAGGAGGCGGGGAAGTGCGTGGGCGACTTGGTGTCGCCGGAGGAGGCTGCAGAGGTTGGGTGTCTCGACGGTGCGACGCAGTGGTTGCGACAGTGGCGTCTTTCGGCGGTGGCGGTCGTGGTGGTGTTACCGGAACGCCGTGCCAGGTGTATGCAGCTAGGGTGTTCCTGCTCCAGGCGAAAGCCTATGGCGGTGGCGTCTTTGGACGTCGCTCTCCCCGTTGGGGCGTCACTCAGGAGCTACACCCTGTTGCACTTTGGTCTCTGGGTGAAAACCCTGTCTTTCTGGACGAGCGACGACGGCGCCACTAGCATCGTTCCCTCCCTGGAGGCGTCGACTCTTGAGACCTTGCTTGGCCGCGGTGATGTTGGTCCCCTGCCATGGCTTCCTCAGTCGTTGTGACATTCCTGTTGTGCGGCGGGCAAGGATGGGGGCTGCCTTCCTCACGTCGGAGGCAACAGCTTTCTAGTTGGTGGTCGGGGGTCATCTTCTTGTTGTTGTGTTGGCTACTTGCAGTGGACCACAGCGGCTGGCATTGATGCAATGGCCAGTGCGGTGCGGGACAACGTCGCTAGATGGCGCTTGTGGCAACAACAACGGGGGTCGCCTTGGCTTGTAGCGGATCGCGGCGGGTTGCTTCAACATGGTTGGAACCTCCTGTGCGGTACAACGTCAGCGACGGCACGAGCGACAACCTTGATCCGTCGGCTGGATAGCAACTGCCTTTGGCAAGGGGAAGCAGCGAATTGAATTCGGTCTCCAGCGGTGGTTCGGCGTTGGTTCAGAGCTTGGGGCGTGGAGCATATTGGCCCTCCTTCTTGGGGGTATCTTCAAAACGGGTTGGATGCGTGAGCTTGGTGACGGGCGTGGCGTGGCCCCCGCGCACGTGAGAGGAGGAGTCCGGCGGCGGATGTGGTGAGGCCCCCGCGCGTGGAGAGTTGCTCGAACTCGGTGTTTTCGCTCCGTCAGGAAGTTTGGTCTTTGTTGCAGCGGCACTACGGCGAAGGGTCCGCACGGCGGTGACCTTATTGGTTGGTGACGTCGCTCCCTTTCTCGCTCCCTGTTCCAGCGTCGGGCCTCGTCGAAGCCTCGATGTCTGCTAGGGTGTTTGCGGTGGGCGCGTGTTGTGTTTGTGCCCTTCTTTTGCGGTTGTGGTATTTAGGGGGTGGGGTATAGTGGTGCGGTCGTGCTGAGGTCCCAATCCAAACGGCCGGCGAGCGGTAACCCGTGTTGACGTCCCAATCCAATCGGGCGAGTCTTTGTTTTTTCTTTCTTTTTGTTCCCTGTATATGGCTTCCCAGAGCTGTAGTCTTGTATTTTCTTCTATATCAATGAAATACGCACTGTCTTGTGTGGTTCGTTCAAAAAACAAATGCCTTTACAAGTAGGACAATCCACACATGCTCAAGATTGACAGGCTCAAACCAATCCTTACACATCATATAAATTTCTAGAAGCATGACATTGCATATATGTGGCAGCAAACACCAGAGCAAGCACAACAAAACACGCGATTCAAGAATACAGCAAGTAGATGTAGGGACATAATATCACAGAACATGAGCCAGCAAACTGGAGACGCCAAGCAGTAAGCACAACAGGCAGCTACGTCTACCTTTAAGTCACCACTGATCAGTAAAAGCAGGAACCGGTGGATCAGTCCAAAGCCTAGGTCACCTCTGCATCTGGAATAGCAAAGTAGGCGGGGATCAGGTAAATGCATAACGAATCTAAATCAGCAGTGCGAGGAGCGCTCAAATAGCAGGAGGTACCAGATCTGCGCGCCATGGTTAACACTTCGGAGAAACAGGAGTAAGGAAGACGGAGAAGTGGACGCCAGGGTTCGTACACGGGTCGAGAGGAAGAAGAAAGAGGGGAAAGAACACGGGATGAGGGGGAACTTATCTGCGATGTGGTTGGGCGGCCGGGCGCATCGAAGCCCTGGGAGGCATCGCCCCCAACTGCCCCCATGCCGTGCGGCGCCGTTCGGGGGCTACTCCGACGGGGGCCCCGGGCGGATCGAACGACACGGCGCCCGTGCATCGCCCGTTAGATGGGGGCCGGCGAAGGAGGCCGCACGCCTCCACGGGCGCGGCGACTCCGGCATGGAGCGTTGCGGCCCTTCCGCTCCGCGCCGCACAATCCGCGGGGACCGCCAAGCGGGGCCGGCTCGCCCGGTGGGCCACCTCTCGGCCGACGCCGGGCGGCGCACGAGCGGCGAACCGGCGCAGCGCCCCCGCCGTACCCCGGGCACTGCCGCGACATGGCCACATGGGGAATAGGCGGATGGAATGGGAGGCGGCACCGCTCCGTGGTCCCGATGCCGTCCCGGCGCGGCCACCCACCCGTGGAGGCGTGGAGCCTCCCCGCCCGCATAGCGGCAAGCGGGGCCACGCCGCGCGCGCGCCCACCGCTCGGCCGGGGAGGGCTCGCGGCGCTCGCGTACGCCGAAGCCTAGGAATAGCTCGTGCCCCACAGAGCGGCGGCGGCACGACAGGAGAGCGCGAGGAGGGGGTGCGGGCCTGCGGGGCGACGGCTAGGGTTGCTGGGTGCTGAATATGCTGCAATTTCCGAAGAGCAGAGGGATTTCCTTGCAAAACTGGCAGGCGGGGGTGCGGGAGCGAGCGCTAGTCGACACGTATGCCGTGAGTTGCGGAGAGAGCCGCAAACGGGAGGGGTCTTTCATTTCTCCGATACGGATATCAGCATGTTGAAGCTAAGACCTTTGATCCACAAAAAAATTGTGTTTTTTAGATATGGTCATATGGGGAAAACATCCGGCAGCTTTCACTGTAAGTGACAAGAGTGTAACACTGACATGAGTGGCAGCATTAACTGGTGCCTTTCTTCACGCAGGAGGAGGCCTTGTGGACAGCAAGACAATCAGATAAACAGATTTTTCTTGTGCTAAAATCACTTGGAAGCAACATTTATCTTCAAAAGAGTAAACAATGGGTTAGCAGGAGGAGGGATTACATTCATTCAGAAAGCAATGCAATGCGCCTGAGCTTATTTTTACAAGGAAAATTTATTTAATCTCTGCATGAGACGTGCACACTTCATTATGACAGCCTCGGGACAAAGATTATGCACAACCATAAACCAGGGGTTTTCACCAATCACACCAGTGGATATGGAGAAGTACATGTCCAATGAAACACAAGATCTTCTTTTGTCTCTTAATCAGAGACAGGCTCAATACAAAGGGGTTTACCGAGGAGGAAAACAATGCCTGAAATCTTGATAACTACCCTTTTGTCCTTAGTGATCCCCAACTGAAGATGAGTCAGTTGAGAACCTCTTTACCGGATGCGGAATGCCCAATTGCCCAGGAATGCTGGCAAGCTTTGCTCTTGCATATTCCCCAGATTTTGACGCCATTTAAAGTTCTGGTTGATCTCTCCATGAGGATTATTATCTTGATGGCCTGGAGTATTTGGCAAGTACGCAAGGACTGCATTTTCAGACAGCAACAAGTCAGTTTGAATTAGCTCTAATTCAAACCGACTTGTTATTGTCGTTCGAAAATGCAGATGGCTAATTCAAACTGACTTGTTGCTGTCTGAAAATGCAGTCATTGCGTACTTGCCAAATACTCCAGGCCATCAAGAAAATGTAACTTTTTCTCGCCTTTTCATTTTTTCTGTTTTCGTAATTACATTTGTTTTGATCAGTAAAATGGTGCAAGCCCCCGCTGCCTCCCTCCCGTAGTCCCGTTCCTCCTCGCGTCGCCCCCTCGTCCCTGCACCGCCCCAGGCCACCGCCGGCATCCCGTTCCTCCTCACGCCTCCCCCAGGCCGCCGCCTCCCTGCCCTTCCTCCCCGCAGCACCACCTGGTCGCCGCGCGAGCCGGCCGGCTCTTCCCGCGCCGTCCCCAGGCCGCCACATTCCCATCCTTCATCGGTCATCGCCTCCCGCACCCACGCTTGTTCGGCGCCAGCAAGCTCCACCGCATCTGGCCAGCCATCAACGTGGGCGAGCTCGGGTGGCGGGCGCCTGGGGATGCCGCCGGGGGAGGAGCTCGGAATTTTTTGTGACGTTCAAGGAATTTGCTAGAAGGAAAACGAGTAGCATAGTACTTTACCGACACGGTCTGCAAAGCACAATTTTGACTTTTATTTTTTCTAAAAATATTTATCGAAAAGTTATATGTGTATTGTTACACTCAAATTTGACAAAAGTCGAGTAAAAGCGTCAACATGTATATTTTCTATGAATATATATATTTTTATGAAAATAATTTTCAAAGCAAATCTATTGATATGATTTTCATATTTCCGAACTCAATAGCTTAAAAGTTATTCAAGAATTTATAATCCCAATGTTTAACCTAAATTTTATCAAAACGTTTTGTAATTGGAATACCGACAGAGTACACGTGCTTATCAACCAATGGGCCGGCGGCCCACTCTGCTGAGGCCTATGTTTAGGGCCCAATTGCTCTTAAGGCCCCTCTCGATACGCAGTCAGAGTTCTCTCTCTCATTCCCCGGCCAAGTAGAACTCAGATTTAATCACGGCCACTGAGAATTAGGATGTCGTTCACTCGCTTGCAACACTTCAATTATGAAGTTACCATTTACTCTTGCGACAAACTTCACGAATATATATTTGTAAATTATGAACAGAAGCTATCTAGACAAGCAGCATACAGGCTCAACTCCAGGAAAACAAAACGGGAGTACATCACATACACCACATATGGTCACGAGTTACTCTAGTAGACAAGCACAATATCATACAACGCTTCCGAGGCACACCATCCATGATAAATTCCCAGTCGGTTTGGTCACCATGATTTCCGCTAAACGGTAATCTGTTCATCAGGATAAGCTCCGGCTTGGATCGGACCCTGAACGGAATCTGTCTTCATCTCAGCTCCTTGTAGCTGCCCTGCAGCTGAATCTGTCTGCTGAGCCGGTTTGGTGCTCTTTAGTAGCCCCCCAGGTGATGAGCTCGCTGCAGCATCAAGCGTAACAGTTTCCTCTGATGGCAATCTGGGGAGTGACTTCCTCTGGGGCTTCTTTACTGAATGTGATGGGGTTGATTTTTTCACACCATTTTGAGAAAGCTTTTCCTCAAGGCTCAAACGGACAGGTTGGTCCGGCGTGGTATTTTCTTCAGCCTCTGATGTGGACTTGTTTTTAGAACGACCAAGCTTTGGTGATTTAGCTCTGGTTGGGGGGATCTACAACAAATACCAGTATACACAGTGAGTAATATATTACCACATGTCCATGTCAAAGCTGGAACACAGAAAGTTTGTTCATTACTAATATACTCCCTCCATACCCATAAATCAAGTCGTTTAGGACAGCGACACGGTCTCCAAAGTGCAACTTTGACTTCTTATTTTTATAAAAATATGTATTAAAAAATAACATATGTATACTTTTATAAAAGTATTTTGCAAGACAAATGTATTCATATAGTTTTCATATTTTCAAACTCAACAATTTAAAAGTCATTCATGATTTACATTCCCAATGTTTGATTGAAATCTTGTCCAAAACGACTTGATTTATGGGTATGGAGGGAGTATATACATACATGTAGAGAAAAGAAAGGTGTCCTTCTACCACACGTATCAGAACTCAATTTCAGAAGATACAGTTAATTCTCTCATCAGGATTGATAATTGCTGAGTGCTGGCCATATGTATAATTTTGCTTCCCTCCATTTTTGACAGACAAGGTTGTCTGGTGCTGTGTCATGTGTTTGTCTAATAAGCCATGCCATACTTGTACTAACCAATCATATTAGCTAAGTGATGTGTCATGTGTTTGTCTAATGATGACAAGTTGATCCATGTCAAATAAACAAGGACTCAAAGAGCGTCACTAGTCACTGGCGCAACTGTCAGATCTATGTCAACAAGAGATTAACTTTATTTGAGTAGTGTATTCCAATTGGCAATATGCATTACTTAGTTGCTGTGGACACTATGTAGCAAGACAAGTCACCCAAAGAGTAGAGTGTTCCTGTATTACTCATGTCAAGGTCCTGAACAAGTTCTGCCATTCAAGAGTGAAGATGATCATCCCTACTAAATAGAGAAAAAGACACTATCCAACTGCAGCTCACCATGTCATCATGAGAATTGAGGATTCCAGGTTCAAGCTAAACTATACAACAGTTTCAGCTTCACCTCTTTTTTCTAAAAGGTTTCTGTGAACATATTTTGAGAAAGCAAGAAAGGCAGTGAATATAACCAATAGAATCACACTGCCTGATTGAATAAATGATGATTTCACACATGCTCATAAGGCATATCAGTCACGAGTTCATCAAAGTATAACAGACTATAGTTAGCCATGAGTTGTAATCACCAAAATTACCTTTTTCAGTTCAACCTTGGCAGGAGTTGGTTCCTTATAGAAGCTTGGCATGGGTGTTGCCTTGAAATTCAAACTCTTTCGCAGCATTTTGAGTTCTGCTTCTTCAGTTTCCTGCAGATTTTAAAGAAATAATATCAGCAAGCAACATAAGCGATGTGACAATGGAAAGCAGCACTTCCCAAAAGAAGGGCACATAAGAACACCTTTGATTTAGCTTGCAAGTTGCTTATTTCTGCCTCTCTTGCATGAATCTTCTCCTCAAGCTTCGAATAGAACTGTTTGATTGAAGAATTGAGTAAATAAAACAGACAATACACATATTCAAAAATGGAATCAACAAATAAAATAGCTAAACAAAAAATTACCTCTCGCCTTTTCTCGGATCTCTCATCACACTTGAAGGTGAAGCCGTATGAAGGAGTGCTGCCAACTTTTCGAGGCTTTGTACTCTCACAGTTGGATTCTTCTTCATCTCTTTTGATGGAAGTGTGCTGGCCGGATGACTTTTGAGTTTTCCTTTTCTCCCTGCATTCAAGTGGGTTGAACATAAATAGCATAAGAGACTCTCTGGATATATAGTTGTATTAGATAATGTTATTCGAAAATAGCCAGTGTGATCTACTATGCCTACTCAAGGAATAATCATGAGTAAATGTGAACAAATGGGACTAGTGAACATCTTTGAGGTATATAAACAAATATACCACTAGTCTACAACTCTACATCAACATTTCTTCTTTTTCCAGATTATTCTGGTCTTCGTGGACAAATACAAACAGAAAGGAAAGAAGAAACTTACTTGGAGTCATCTAGCAATGCTGCATCCTTGGAAGATGAGTGAGATTCATTCTTGACAGCTTTCTGATAAAGCAAAACAAACCATGTAAGATCCGACAGGATTGGGCAGGACGCTGATTCCAGATATCCATAAGTAGGAAAGATATTAGAACAATGTGCATCATGTAAACTGCTTACATTACTACCGACACCAGCATCACCATTGGATACCCGGGCAACGGATGCCTTAGGAAGAGAAGAATTGACAGTTCTTCTCCTTGCCTGACCTTCATCCCCACTCCTTGGGCTCTTAGACTTGACAGGCTTAGGTCCATGACTTTGGTTCCCCTAAAAGTACACAAGGAAATGCCAATCAGCACAAATGCACAAGGTGCCATTATCCTACTGATGTGCAGAAGATTGCCACTGAAGCATTACGAGACATCACCGTCAAGAGCTCACCTTGGAAAGGCGAGCCTTCCTGCTCTCCGGGGGCGAGGTGGCCTCCCCGCCGGCCTCTTCGGGCGGGTTGATCACCTCGCTCTCCCCTGAGTTATCCTCATTGCCTTTATCCTCAAGCTCTTCGTCACCATGCCCCCCTAAACTGGGCAATGCAGGCTTCCCGCTGGCCCCATCCTCGACGGCCACCGCCGGGCCCTTCGCGTCGATGACGTCATCGACCACTTCCTCCATCTCAACCAAGCCGCCACCGACGCACCTCGCCGAGGGAAACGAGGTACAGGCGAGATCTACGTCTGAGAAACGCCAAATGCGCGCAGATCTAACCGAGCAACCGCGAACAAAATGCCGGTGACACCTACGGGGCGGGAGATGGTGGAAAGATCGCTTCTTTACCTCACCGAGGGGAGTGATGGGGAATGGCGGTGCGGAGGAGCGCGGCGGAGGGGATGGGGGGGCAGGCCGCGGCTCGCCGGCTTCCGCGGAGAAGGGCCGGTTGTGGCAGGGAAGGGGAGGAGGAGACAGCGGGGGGTTGTAGGTGTGGAGACTGTGTTTGGGCTGGAGGTGGTTACTCGTCTCCAATCTCGCTGTCTTTTCATAATTTTCTTTTTACCGTTTGTTTTCCTACTGTTTTCTTTTTCCTTTTTGTCCCAGTTCGTCCTTGAAAGATTTTTAAAATGGAATATTATCTTCGCATAGTGGGAAAAAGAGCTTGACCCGTGTGAAATAAACACTTCCTAATACTAAATCCTATGTTATGAGACTTGGAGAAAGTTACACCGCCTAGGATTTACCTTACCGTTGCAACCGGTCCGGTTACCAAGGTAACCGGCCTTACTGGCGCGGCCCTGTAGGGGTAACTAACCGGTTTTTCGATAAAACCGAACCTACTATACCGGCTTACTCGGTAAACCGCTCGAAAACCTTGGTAAACTGGACCGGTTTTGTCGGTTTTGAAAACCGCTACTGTAGCAGTTTTTTAAACCCTGATACTGCCTCCTAAGAGCATCTCCAAGAATTCATTAAATCATTTCTTAATCCTTGATTTTTAGTAAGATGGTAAAAATACCTCACCAACAACTTCTAATCCACACTCCTAATCTTTTTAGGACTTCGGAAAAACCACGTAAAGTTACGCGTTTTTGGTCGGCGTGTATCTTCTCCTAAAACAAGGTGGAAGGACTAAGAAACAATAAACAGTAGAAGAGGGTTCCTGATGCAAATGTGATAGAGAGAAAAATGCATAAAAGTAGTTGATAACACTGGACATATATCCTGATGCAAAATTGTCTTCTCTATTTTAGGGGTAGATTATTACAACTCTTGAAGTCGATCTTCTCTATTCTTTTCAATATCTTTGTAGAAGTAAAAACTTCATATTTTTAGGAGGAAAATATTAGATACACTTGGAATGCTCTAATATTTACTCGGTCCAAATTACAAGTCATTTTGAATTATCTAGATTCATAAATATTATTATACATCTAGACATAGTGTATATCTAAATCTCCCTTCGGTTCACTATTAGAAGTCATTTTGACAAGGTTGAGTCAAACATTGGGAATATAAATCATGAATAACTTTTAAGTCGTTGAGTTTGAAAATGTGAAAATCACTTAAACAAATATGTCTTGAAAATTACTTTCATAAAAATATACATATATAACTTTCTAATAAAGATTTTTATAGAACAAAGAAGTCAAAGTTATGCTTTGATGACCGTGTCGCTGTCCTAAATGACCTCTAATACGGAACCGGAGGGAGTACATAATACTATTTATGAATTTAATAAAATAAAAATGACAAGGTGCTAGCTTGAGGTGAACTAATCATAGATATTAGGAACCCAAATAGCCCTTGTTCTAGCTTGAGGTGAACTAATCATCCTCATAGCACAAGTGTCAATCTTGTCATTCCTAAGCTTACGAAAATCATAATGGACAAGGTTGGATTGAGGAGTGTTACCATTAGGACAATCCTTACCCAAGTGACCCTTCTCACGATAAGTATAGCAAATGCAGCTCTCCACACTTCTAGGCTTGGAAATCATTTGCTTGTCTTGTATTGGCTTGCATGCAAGCTTCTTGCTTGAAGGGTGGACTTCCATCTCCTTGCTGCGGAGAATCTTCACTGTGCTAGCTAGACCTAGTCTAACCGCCCTGGGGGTGGTCTGACCACCCCTGGTCAGCACTGCTGGATTGTGGGCAATCCGCAGCCGAGTGACCCTTCTATTTGCATTGATAGCACAATCTCCTTCTGATGGAGCTTCTTTACTTCATGGATATTGTTTCTTGAGCCTTGAGCTTGGTGGGGCAATGTGAAGCAACATGCCCCTTCTCTTTTTCTTGAATCTTACTCTTGCCGATCTTGATGTGTTGTTGAGGAGTTGAGCTCGTGACGGTTGAGCCCTTCTCAAGCTTCTTCACCATGTCATCACAGCTATCTTGAGAAGGTTGCACTTTGCTCTCTTCCTTCAACACATATTTAAGATTTTCGACCTCTTGCTTGAGTTCATCATTTTCTTGGGCAACGAGATCATCACAAGATTCTACAAATACATGCTCAATGCTAGATTGGCTTGCTTGAGAGCAACAAAGTTTAGTACAAGCAAATTCATTATTGACAAGTGAGCATGTGCTTGTGCGTGTGAGAGGTTGCAAGAATTTTACTGATGAAACAACAACCTCATGAGCAATTTCTAGTGAAGCATATGAATCTACAAGCTTCTCATGGGAACACACAAGTTCCTTGTGAGTTGCTTGCAAAGTCATATGCTCACTAGTGAGCTTTGCTAGTTGAGCTTCTAGCATATCATTGGCTTCCTCCTCTACCTTTGCTATACAAGAAAACGATTTGATATCACGATCGTATTTGTTAGCCAATGACTCATACTTCGTGCTCTTCTCTCCCTTGGCCTGCCTCTTCTTCTTGGCCACGAGGCAAGCGCCTTCACCGTAGTAGGTTGAAGCACCTCTGTTGGGGGTGGTTAGATCGCCCCTAGGGGGCGGTTTGACCGCCTCCCCCAGAGAGGCTCCACTTTCGCTTCTCTTGCCTTCTTCTTCCTTGGGGTTGATGCTTGATGATCAGTGGATGTTGTAAAGGTTTTAGGGCACACTCCACTGGTTCATCTTCATCATCACTCTCAAGTTCATCCCAATTTGGTGTTTGCAATATCAAATAGCGAATCCCAAATGAAATGAGCATCTTCACTAATCTCCTTGCTCTTTAGGATGAGATGCTTTAGTTCTCTACACACAGAGCTACACAAAAGGTTATTAATAACTGCATTTAGTTGCTTATTCTCCGTTTAGTTTGGAGAGGCATATGTCTCATCCTCTGGAAGGATACTCACAACCATAATGCCCTCAGCAGTAGGACCCAAAACCTTAAGTGATAACATTGAAACGCCAAGAAGAGTAGTTTGAACCATCTAGAGCTAGCGGCTCAAACGGTACCTCACGTGTAGTCGACATCGTAAAACTCCGAGCGGTTAAGCTCGAAACGGAGCACCAAGCTCTGAACCAATTGAAAGGACCTTGATGTCGCCTAGAGAGAGGGTGAATAGGTGAGATGACCAAATAAAACTTTTCTCCTGAAACTTGAGCTTCACTGGCACAGGCAGTTAGACCGCCCTTGGTGTACCCAACACAAGGGGGGTAGTTAGACCGCCTCCATGTAGTGAACCTACAAAAACACAACTCAAAGCTTCTCTTGACTTCTAGCACGAACCAAAGTTCTTGAGTGGCTTTAGTAGATGATCACAGGTAGGGTAATGATTCCTGCACTCAAAGACAAGCACACCCCAAGAGATCGAGCAGAAGTAAAGCAAATTTGCTAGAAATCAAACAAGTGAGGTAAACCACAAAGGAGAGACGAGGATTTTTTTCCCAAAGTTCACCTCCCACTAAGGAAAGGCTGTGTCTCCGTTGAGGTGCTTGTAAGGGAACTTTCCCAAACAAGTTGGGTCTTTTTCAACCGCTTTCCTCCTTTTCCACTAAGAAGATATTTTCCAAGAAGGGGCAAGATCACATCCCTCACAAACTTGTCACTACTCACCAAAACCTTGGGAGCTAGCCGGCGACGCCTAGCCGCCTAGGAGGCAAACCTCCAAGAGTAACGAATGCTTCAATGGCTTTCCGACACGAATCACAACTGCTCAAGCTATGGGATGCTCTTGCTCATCTCACACAAGCTCAAAAGGCTTAAACTCTCAACCCAACACTAGGATATGGCTTGAATCACAAATCTCACAAAGAGAGAATTGAGGAGAGTTTCTTTGGCTTTGGCTTATGAAAAACAACAGAGGGAGCACCTCAACAATCTTAGAACCAGCAACCCCAACAAGTGGAGCTCATGGGGTACTTATACCCCTCACAAGGAAAACTAGCCGTTAGAGAACTGGCCAGGGAGGTGAGACCGCCTGGTCAGGGCGGTTAGACCGCCTGCCACCGGACGGTTTGAAAAACTAGTCGTTGGCTGCTTGGGACGGCTAGACCGCCCCTTGGGGTGGTTAAACCGCCCTGGGCAGAGAGAGCCCAAAAACCCTCTTCTCTCTCACAAACACCTCAAGATGTGTTGAAGTGGCTAAGGTTGGGTTAGAGATATGTTAGATCACTCAGGGACTCTCTCAAGGCTATTTCTCAATTAGGTCAACTAATGGGGACTTTTGATCTTTTGTCTTAGAGATAATGTTCAATATCGCTTATAGTACGACATTCCTATACTCAAGAATAAATATAAAACCGAGTCAACCACTTGAGCTTGTAGATCTTCAATCTTGCCATACTTTTGCAATTCCAACTTAAGGGCTTCCAACATAGCCAATGTCTTGAGCAAATCCATACTTGAGCTAGTGACTTATGATTTTTTTCCTTCTAGCATAAGAATGATCACTTTAATCCTTAAGTCACTTTATATTGCCAATCATAACTTATAGATGTGTTGCATTGCTTCCCTCGGTTAAGACTTGGATATGATACTTTGAGACCCCACGGATGTTAGAGCTTCAACTTAGCAAAACACTAATGGTGGCCTGGCCAGGACCCCAAAGATTGATTAGTCCCTCGCCCTAGTCATCTCGGTTGATCTCATCATCACTTACCCAATCCACGTTGAGTTTGGCTTTGCTTAATCCACAATTATCCTTCGTTTGAAATCCCGCTTCAAATGCTTGTTCTTGATCGACAACGAATATGCAAGCTTCCAATTAAAGACCATAAATTTTATACTCATCCTTGTGTCCTCTTTTAATTACCACATGAAGCCTTGCATTTAATTAGAGAGAGTTATCAATTTCTCTTTGTATGTCCTCTTTTAGTTTTTTAGCCAAGCTACCACAATCCTTGGAGACATGAAATTTATCTTTGCAAAATATCCCCAATATATAAATCCATTTGTTTCTTGACATTAACCAATTTGCATAAGGATCACACACTTGCTGGTCTTCAATTAATGTGAGCCAAATAATATCCATTTAAATAATCAATAATTATAGCTCATGAATAATTCATAAAAAACTACTCACAATCTTAGACAAACAAATTAGACCTTTAATTGCTTTATCACTCAATTCACCGAAATCCACTTAGGGGCCTAGATGCACTTTCACGTACTAAGGGTGTATTTGGCATGGTTGTGGCTGTGGTTGTGGCAGCTCCAGTTGTGACTATGCTGGTGGAGCAGATTCTTCGATGAATCTAAAACCATTTTAGAAAAATATTTGGCAAAACAATTTCTCATGGCTGTGTAGGTGGATAAAAGATTGAAATATCCATAATACCCTTCTCTTTTTTTCTTTTTTATCTTCTTTTCCTTTTCTTCTTATCCTTTCTCTCTCTTTTTCTTCGTTTACCTTCCTTATTTCCTTCCACCTTATCCATTCACGGCCATCTCCCCTCCACCTCCAGCCGCACCGATGCCCTCCATCTTCCCCGTCCGTCGTGTCTCTGCTCCGGCGCACCTCTAGCTCCCGCGACGCCCCTTCAACTACTCAGCCGCCCGGCCCCATAGTGTATCGAAGGCCACCTCTGATGTGCACCTCTCTCTCTCTCTCTCCCTCTCTCTCTCTCTCTCTCTCTCTCTCTCTCTTTATCGATCTCCATGCCCAGCGCCGCCTCCTGCCCGTCGGCACCTACCATGGGAGCCCCGCTAGCCGGGATTAGGCCTAGGTATCGGTGGGCGTTCCTCCTCACTCGTGTTGCCGTCTTGCTCTCCCTGCCCTCGACTCGCCTGCGCCTACGCCACCTTCGAGCAACCCGGCCCCGATGCACCCACGCCGCCGTCGAGATGCACTGCATCGCCGTCTACCTACGCTTGCGCTGCCGTCGATGGCCTCTACCGAATGCTGCCGGCCGCCGCTCATAGCATTGGGGGGAGCGTGGTGGGAAATCAATGTGGTGGGCCACAGTGGCATTTTGGTTGTTATTAACACGAAGTGTAGAGGCAATTTTCTAATGAGGGGGGCAGGTGTGTGGCGGAGCCGAGGGGAAGCTGCCTTTTTCCGCTTCGTTTGACGCTTTTAGCTGTAGAGAGGCGTGAAATCCGACGGCTTCTCACCTGGAGCTCTTTTTTCCAAATTTTTCCCCTCTTTGGCACAGCTCCTCCAAAAACAGCTTCTGAAGTTGCTCATGGAGTTGTGCCAAAGGGACCCTAAATGCACACAGGATTGGAGCTAGAAATCGTACATAGGGGTGGCGATCAAGCATGATCCCTGTCTAAGTATTTTGCTCGGTAATCTACTATATGTACTTTGTTAAGCAGATCGATGGTGGAAAGTGAAAAACAAAAACATCTCAACTCCTTAGTTTGTTGATCAAAGCCCACCAACCTATATGACTATATAAGTATGTTAATTTGACTAAGAATTTTCTAAACTTAATGCAGTATAGCAGAGGGTTAAGCAAAATTTGCCCCTGAAACTAGCCACCCCTAGCTCTGCCCCGAAATGCGCAACTAATTCCACTCAAGGCGTCATTCAACTAATTTATGATCAAGGTAGGATTAAAAGGAGAAAACGTATGATTTATGGTTCAATTTTACCATGAGAGAATGCGATGAGTGTCTCGTGTGGTGCTTATGATGCTTGGATTCGTTTTCACCGTGCTATCTTGTACATTACATCCTTTTCAATGTGATATCTTGTCACATTACACGGTGTTTAGTTGTGCGACATCCAACATTGAACGACCGTAGTCATGATGTGTGTAGCTTAACACCTTTTCTTCTATAATGATATCAAGATGTCACAAATTGGCTCCATAATGATAGCTCAGTTATTACGTCAAACTTGTACCTGATTTAACATCAAGGCGAAAGATAATAAAAATAGCTTGAAACTTTGGAATGTCATGAGAAATTTTTAGCAAGGAGTAACGTTCAAGACCTAAGAAAGATAAAGAAAAAAAGACTTGAAAAAATGGGAAGCAAGGCATATTAGTGAAACAATCCGATTTTACTCTTAGGGGCCCTTTGGCCGGGCTTTTCCAAGTGCTTCTCAAGCCCTGCCAAACACCTAAACAAAAAACCGCTTCCAACCTGAAGCTATGAAGAAGTCATTTTGCTATTTGTACTACGGAGGTGAAGTCAAGAAATAGTGGTTTCCCGCGACTTCTTCCCCACATGTGACATGAAAAATACAGAGAAGTCACAACCACAGTCATTTTGCCAAACACTTTAGAAAATGGTTTTAGCTTCACCAAAGAAGTCATTTTACCATGGCAGCCACAACCACGGCTGTTCCAGCCACAGCCACAGCTCTGCCAAAGGGGCCCTTATAAGCTTGCGGGCTTTGCCCTTTTGGAGGTTCAAACCTAGAACAAGGCAAGCTTGAGTAACCCGCAAGACTCAAGCTTTCTATTGTTATTATTGGCACCCACTGCTCCTAATTCCTATTCTCCTTGAGGAAAAAATGACTCGGAGCAGCTATGGTTTTACCTACAAAACTAGTGGTTAGGAAGATGACGCTATCTCATCCGATGTACATATGCTTGTGATACCAACATGGTGATATATTACTTTTGCAGTGATCTTTAGAGCAACTCCAACAGTTTGGCAAACCAACTTGGCATCCATCTAATTTTGGCAAAATAAGAAAAATTGGCCTCCAACAGTTTGGCAAACCAACTTGGCAAAAATAGAAACTTGGCAAAACTCACCTCCCCACGCGCATATATGCGCGCGCGGATCGTGGTTGTCGTCGTTGTTTCCCTCTAGGTGGGAGGGTGAAAAATAAATAAAGAATAGAGAAGGATTCCGATGTAAGTTTTTCAAGAGGTGTAAGGGCACATACATAATTTTGTTTCTCTCAGGATTCCTGATGTAAGTTAGATCTGGATTTGGCAAGTGAATTATGCCAAACTGTTGGAGATGAATTCTTTTTTTTACATTGCATAGCCTTTTAGAAGTTGGCAAAACACACGATTTGCCAAGTAAATTTTGGCAAACTCTTGGAGATGCTCTTATAGACACAGAAGATTTTTTATCTTGATAAGCACAAAATGGTGATGAGGTCAAGTTTCTTTGTCTGTATAGATTGATGCACTGATGCAGAGAATGAAGTGTGGGGACAGGGTTAGGGTTTGGAAGACCAATTGCATGATTCCACCGGTAGTGTTTTTTGTTTTTTGAACGACATTCCACCGGTAGTTGGTCAAGCACCACTGCATCGAGGATTGCTTCATACATATTGCAGTTTGGTACAAACATTACTGGGGAAAGAGTTTTCAGTACTGGTTACCAACCCCACTTTAGTACCGGTTGTGCAATCAGTGCTAACAATTTGGCACTAAATGGGGATTTTAATTAGTACCAAGGTAAATAATCGGTACTAAAGGCACCCTTAAGTACCGGTTGTTTATACAATCTCATCCTTTTTTTCTCATGGTTTCTCCAAGAATGACACGCTGACTTCTACTTCTCTAGAATATAAAGTCACATTGGATTGTCCCCCCTCCCCCCGCCCCGTTGCTCGGTCGCCCCCGCCCGGCGACCCGCACCTCCCCTTCCACCGAGCCTCCCCCACCCCCTCCCACCCTTGCCGCCGCCGAAGGGGCCTACGGGCTACCCGCGTGGGCCTCCATGACGGCGGCGGCGGGGCTATCTCGGCCGGCGGCGCCGTCTCGGGGGCGGAGGCGCGGCGTGTCGCGGCTCCGCCGGCCATGGCGGCGGTGCAAGGGTGCGGATCCGGCACCCGGGACCGGATCCGGCCCTCCCCCCGACCGGATCCGCGGCGGGCGGCGGCCCTATTGCGGCGAGGGGCGTCGGGTTTTCGAGGCGGTTGCTCCGGCGGCGGAAGGACGTTCGTCCGGGCTCGGCGGCGGCTTGGCTTCCGACGAGGCGCCGCGGCACCACGACGTGAGTCCCCCGGCCGGCCGGGGTTGCGCCATGGTGGCGCGGTCTTGGCCCCCGGCACGACGCCGTGGTGGCGCGGTCACCGCTTGCCCATGGAGTGTGGCGTGGCGCCGCGGCGGCGCGCGCCACCGCGTCCGGGCGAGCGGCGGGTGGTTCCGTTCGTGTGGAGGCCGCATGCGGCGGCGGGCGATGGGTAGCCGGCCCAGCGTGGGCGGCGCGGCATGCGTCGCTCGTGGGGGGCTGCAGAGAAGCGGAGGTTCAACAGTGTTGTGTTTGGCTCCCGACGGAGGCGTCTCTCGGCCGTGGTGATTGTGGCGGTGCTGCTGGGGCACCGCGCCGGACGGGTGCGGTGGGGTCAGATGCTCCGGGCGAAAGCCTCATGGCGGCGGCGTCTTCGGACATCGCTCTCCCCGCTGGGGGCGTCATTTTGAGCTACACTTTCATCGCACCTTGGTCTCTGGGTGAAAACCCTGTCCATTGCGGACGAGCGACGGCGGCGTCTTTGACGTCGTACCCTCCCTGGAGGCGTCGTCTTCTGAGACCAGCTTCGGATGCGGTGCTTCCAGTGCACTTCCATGGTTGCTCCGATCGTTTCGACAACTCGGTCGTGCGACGGTCAAGCAGGGGGTTGTCTCTCTCATAGTGGAGGAAGCGACTTTCTTGTTGGTGGCTCGGGGTCGCCTTTCTATTGTTGTTTCGTCTACTTGCAGCGGACCACGACGGTTGGCATTGGTGCAATCACCAGTGCGGTGCGGGACTACGTCGTTTGGCCGCGCTCGTGGCAACGACAGCGGGGGGCGACTCGGCTTGCAGCGGATCGTGGCGGGTTGCTCCAGCATGGCTGGAACCACCCGGTGCGGTACAACGTCACTCGACGACGTAGGCGACATCCTTGGCCTGCTAGCTCGACGACAACTTCTTCTTGTGAGGAAAGCAACGACAGGAATTCGGTCTTCAATGGAGGCTTCGGTGTTGTTCTGAGCTTTGGGGTGGGGCTTCACTACATACCTTGGAGGCATCCTCGAGACGGGTCCGGAGCGTGAGCGTCGTGGCGGGAGTGGTGACCCCGTGCACGAGAGAGGAGGGGTCCAACGGCGGAAGAGGCGAGGCCCCCGCGCGTTGTGAGTTGCCCTGGCTCGGTGTTTCTCTCCGTCAAGTAGTTTTGCTTTGTTGCAGCGGCTTTGCAGCGAAGGGTCCTACACGGTGGCGGCCTTCTCGGTGTGGTGGCGTCTACCACTGTTTGCTTCTTTTCAGCGTCGGGTCTTTGTCGTCGGTTCGATGTCTTTAGGTGTGTGTTGGCGGACGCGCGTTGCAGTTGCGTCTTCTTCTCTGCGGCTATGGTGTGTAGTGGTGCGACATAGTGTGGTCGTTGTTGAGGTCCCAATCCAAACGACCGATGAGTGCTACCTGTGTTGATGTCTCAATCCAATTGGGCGTGTTGTTTTTTCTTTCTTTTTGTTCCCTATCTATGGCTTCCCAGAGCTGTAGTCTTGTATTTTTCTTCTATATCAATGAAACACGCACTATCTTGTGTGGCTAGTTCAAAAAAATAAAGTCACAATCACAGTCACATGAATCACAAGAATACATTTCATAATAATCACAAGAATATAGACATACATAATCGAATCACAATTTAGATAGAACATTCACACACTAATTCAAGGGTACAAATATCACCGGCTACATAGAAAATGCCACAAAGAAATGTTGAGCCCCCTCACATTCATCATATAAAGCACCAGCTTTGGTTTGTTCCTATTAATAAGATGAGATAAAAATTTTAGAACATCAATACAAATTTTAGGCCCGCGCCGGTGCCCCCTGGTATCCCAGTCGAGCCCGCACGTCCATGCCCTGTCGCGCACCGCTGGACAGCAGTTTCGCCGCCGGGTTTGCGCCTCCGTGCTTTTTTTTTAAAGAATTACACAGTACAACGCAGACGCTCACAACATGCACGCACACTCACCCCTATGAATACACGTACGCAAACTCTACCCCTATGATCACCTCCGAAGGACCGAGCACCGACGGATCATCCGGAGATTCACGAAGTCACCACCGACGCCTCGTCCGTGCTTTTTTTAAAGAATTACACAGTACAACGCAGACGCTCACAACATGCACGCACACTCACCCCTATGAATACACGTACGCAAACTCTACCCATATGAGCACCTCCGAAGGACTGGGCACTGACAGATCATCTGGAGATTCTCGAAGTCACCACCGACGCTCACAACATGCACGCACACTCACCGCTATGAATACACGTACGCAAACCCTACCCCTATGAGCACCTCCGAAGGACCGAGCACCGATGCACGCACACTCACCGCTATGAATACACGTACGCAAACCCTACCCCTATGAGCACCTCCGAAGGACCGAGCACCGACGGATCATCCGGAGATTCACGAAGTCACCACCGACGCTCACAACATGCACGCACACTCACCCCTATGAATACACGTACGCAAACTCTACCCATATGAGCACCTCCGAAGGACTGGGCACTGACAGATCATCTGGAGATTCTCGAAGTCACCACTGGCGCCTCGTCGTCGACGGGAAGGTCACTTACCACTTAACGCATAACACCGGAAAATCCCGGAATAATCCAGGAAAATGTGCGAGCATAAGGATTTGAACCCTGGTGGGTAGCGTCCCACTGGACCGTCCTACCATTGGACTACAAGTCCATTCGCTGCGCCTCGGTGTTGATGTGGAGCTGATATGGTTTTCCAGAGAGAGAGAGATATAAACTTTTGGTTATTGAATATGACAAACGTGTGCATGGCGCCCGTGTACACATGGTATTCGTCATACTATATCAATAAGAACAACGACTTTTTTGGTCTATTTTTACAATTTTTAGCTGTAGCCATTGTTGCAATCCAGAATAAACCTATTGACAGCGTGCTTGCCATTGTCGTCTGCGATATTCATGCCCGTCCTCCCAATATTACCATTTCATGAGCAGTTGGGATCAACGTTGCAATAAGGACACTAATTGGGTAATTCTTCGCTTCACTTCCATCCATGAGTAGCCTGGAGCGACCTAATAAGTAGTATTGCATTCGTTAGTGCGGTGTTATAGACATGGTGCCATATTCCCCTGTATACACACCAGAATGAAAGAACGAAGGTTTAGTCTGTTCGGCAGATCTTAAAATGGATTCCGATGATTTCTACGGCTAATTTGTTGTGAGAGAAAAAACTTAAAAAAATAAATTTATTGCACAAACAGAATAGGCCTAACAGCACTACCGGGAAATCATTCGTCGCACTGATTCTCTCACAGTTTTATCAGAGTCCTTAGAGAGTAAGAAATTTTCTACTCTCTCCCTCGCGTCGCTCCCTGGGGGCGACCCGAGGGCCCCCGGCCGCACCGCCTAACCCCCCGCCGCCGCCGCCCGACGGCCGCCGCCGCCATCTTCCTCTGCTCTCCTGCCCCTCCCCTCCCCACACCACCGCCACGACATGGTCCTTCTTCGTGGTCGTCTCGTGCGCCGCTCCCTCAGGGCTTGCCCCGGCCTCCTCCACCACAACTCCGGTCGTCCCCTCCGCGGTGTCGCTGGCGCCTGGCCCGAACCCTAGATCTGGGTCGGATGTGGGCCCGGTGGCGCCGCCCTGCTTCGGCGTGGCTCCTCTCGCGGGGCCTGCTCTCGCTTCGGCGGAGAAGTAGGGTGCGTGTTCCATGGACGTTGGTCGAGGCTCTGGGCCCGTCTGGTTCGTGCGATGTGCCGCCGTGCGGCGTCCGCGTGACCCGCTGCGCGGGCCTGCTAGTCCTTCCCCGACACCTTCGCCACCACCCCGGGTCCAGTGCAGCCACCACCCATGCCCCGCACCGATCCGGATGCCCCCTTGGGCGGTGGATTCGGGGTTGACCTAGCGGCGGCGGACGCTCCCCGGAAGCGGGGGTCGGCGGGGCCCTTGATCCGGTCGCCCTGGGCGCGGATCCGGTCGTCCCCCGTGTCGATCTGGCGGCGGCTGCAGTGCGGGATGGGGTTCCTCCTCTCCTATGCTGGCTCTTGCTGCTGGTTCCGGTGGGGGGTTCGAAGGCAGGTCCTTTTGGTCGTTTCATCGTTGGTGGAGGTCATTGGGTCATTCTCGTTGGGGATCTCACGCCGCCGGTGCCACCTGCCGTGGGCTGGGTGGAGGCATGTCTTCCTCCCATCATGATGTTCGGGCGAAAGCTTGCCCAGTTCTGTGTTGGGCCAACAACAACGGCGGTTGAGGGTGTCGCTCCCTTCCTAGATGTGTTGTTGTGAGGTCTCGAGGGCCGTTGTCGTCCTTCCCCACCACTGCTTTGTGTCACATTATTTGTTGTGGTCTCCCTGGTGTCCTGGTCGTCTTCGCTGGCCTACCTCGTCCTCGCTGGGTTTGTTGTTGGATCTTGGTTGTCACCCGGGGGATCTCGCTTCTCCGGCTGTCTTCTTCGCTGGCGAATTGGGAGGACGGATCTTTGTCCTGCTCTTGATCCCTTGGTTGTCATTAATTTTCAAAGAATGGGCTCAGCGGCGATGTTGGGTTGGTTGGTCATAGGGAGTGGGGATGTGGGTGAGCTCCTTCCCCGTCCTGGTAGTTGTGGTCGCTCTTGTCACCTTCCCTGCATGCAGAAGCCTTTCATCGTTGCCATCTAAGAGTTGCTTGTTGTCTTTCCACTGATTGGCTCCTTCTAGGCTTTGGCGGGGGTTGTATGAAGTTGGTTGCAAAAGCTTGGTTCGAATTCTTCGGGTCGACAATGGGAGCGTTTTTCAGAACGTACCTCACCTCGTTGGAGGTGTGTTTCGGCCTCCGTCTAGTTGTCTTGCCAAGGGAAAGCTCGATTTGCTCCTTCGCGGGCAGACAAATGCTGGTGGCGTCAGCATCGTTTCCCTCCTTGGAGGCCTCAGCTTGCATGCCTTTCTGGCTCCGTCCCCGTTGGCGTCTAGGTGTGAGTCTGTCACTGATGTGCTTGCGCTCTTGTGTTGCTTTAGTGTAGGTTTAGACGGTGCTGGTGGTGCTTTGTTGTTCCTTTGTTCTTGTTGGTCGTTGTTGTTCTCCTTTTTGTTTCAAGTTGGTTTGTTTGTACCTCCGTGCCTTAGGGGTTCTCCTAAGGTTGCTTAACTATAATTCTCTCCTTCTTAATGAAAAACGTGCTATGCACATCTTAAAAAAAAGGAAATCATTTGTCGCTGTGTGCTGAGTCAGTCGTCACGTGCTTTATATCGAGCACGCGGCGAACAATTTATTCGCCGTGTGCCAGCCAAGGCGCACGACGACCTGTTTGTTGTGTGTCGCAGGGAAACCACACAACGAGTAGCTCCGCGTGCGGTGTACGTGTCACATCTATGAGCGGAAAGGGCTCCCATTACTATTCGTCATGTGCTACTGTGAGGCACACGGCGATGAAGAACAATCGTCTTGTGTTGAAGGTCAAGCGCACGGTGACTTTGACACGTGACTTCCACGCGCAATCCCCCAGAACACAGCATGCAGCACCGGCACCGACCCTCAGCCTTCGCCATGCGTTGCGCACGACGAAGCCTGAGGGTCGGGGCCGGTGCCGCTCGCCTTCGGCCGGGGACTACACGTGGAAGTCACATGTCAGAATTCGCCGTGTGTCACTGGTCAAGGCATACGACGATAAAGTAGCTTCGTCTAGTGCCTCACCACGACACACGGCAAACAAATTTGCAAAATTCATCTCCCAACCTTCAAACTTTTTCTCCACTCCAAATTCATTCTTAAGTACTTCATGTTCAAGTTTGGTACATTCCTAGTACTATTAGCTATATTTAACTATTTTTTCATTGAAATATTTTTTCGTTTAAGCTATATTTGAACTACAAGCGCATTTAGTAATGTAGCAAAGTTAATGAAAAAAATGATATTCAGGTAACTGTGTCCTCTTTAGGGCATAATACATGAAAACAATTGAAATTTAAAAAAATTTATTCACGAAGTATGAAAATCCACGTGATGTTGCGCTATTTATTAATTGTATAAAATTCAAACACAGATAAAAAATTACGAGATTCGTCAAGAGCTCATGATATGACATGAGGATGCTATTATTTATATTTGAGACAATTTCAATGTTTAAAAACTGATGATCTCATGAGAAGTTTCTAGAAGTTGACACTTAGGTTTGTAAACTTAGTAAAGTTCAAAAATTTGACTTAGAAACATTTTAGTCAATATACAACATAGATTGTATCATGTTAATTTTTCTGGTAATTTTTCGAAGCCATTTGATAATTTTACTATATTAACTCTAACAATAGAATTTTAATTGACGAAGTTTGAATTTGACCTATAACTACAAAGAAAATACAATAAATTGATTGTAAAAATTATATTCACATTTTAGTGTTTAGTGTAAGACTTTATCTGTGAACTAAAAGGAAAATTTGAATATTGTGTTCCCTCCGACGGGCGGCCCCTTCTCAGTAATCTACTCTATTTGCTTTTCCGAACTTGTGGACTTATGGACGTGGACTTTACATTTCTGAATTTATGAACTTGTTGACTCAATATTGTCGGACTTTATGAACTTGTGGATTTATTTATATGTGCATGTGATTATTGTGGTGATATATATAATGCTTGGTTTGATATATGTATAATACATGTGATGCTTATTTGAGTGAAGACTTTTATATGCAAAATAAAAACAGAAATTATATGGTCACTTTGCAGTGTGCAGTGTCCATGACACACGGGGAAGTGACCATTTCTGTCAGCCGAAATGCACTATTCGACGTGTGCCTTCCCATCGGCACATGGCGAAGTGACACTAATCGCCGTGTGTCGTCCCATTAGCACATGACGAACATAAGAACTTCGTCGTGTATCGCACGTATGACACACGGCGAACGTTCAAAAGTCACCGTGTGCCTAGACAAAGCACACGATGAAGGCGTCGTACGTCGGCTCCACCTCTGTCTCCCGTCACCGCGCCATTAAGATTATCGCCGTGTGGGACCGACCATGACACATTGCGAAGCCGCTGTTAGGAATGTGCACGCCATTAGTACACTTTGTGTCTCTGTGTGCCTCGTATTACTCATGGCGAAAGTGGACGATGTGTGCCCCATAAACGACACACGACGAAGAGGCCCTTCACCATGCATGGCGTCATTGTGTATTGTTTGTGGTGTGTAATGGTCTTTTACACATGGTGAAAAGGTCGCCATGTATCTTTTATTTGTTCTTCCCCGTGTGCCTGGGACACACGACGACTTCGGGGATTCCGGTTGTGCAGACTCATATTGCAGTTGTGCAGACTCATATTGCATAAATTGTGCACTTACATTGTATGCATGATGTGAGGCTTCCCATAAGGAGCAAAATGAACATAACACAACAACCCCTCATATTGGATGGAGGTTGTCTGGCTGATAGATTGAATAGTGTTGTGTGAGAGTAAATAAGCCGAAACAAGTTGAGAAACGGCCAGCCGAACAGGCTCGATAAATATAGATATATAGAGAGACCTTCAAGAACTTTGATGCTGGAATTCAACTCACGCCCAAATTAATTTCCAGAAAACTGATCCAAAGCATTTTCTTTTTACTGTTTGTGTATACTAGTAAAAGGGCACGTGCGACACGCATGTGATATAAAAAATAAAAAAATAGTAAAATAATCTAATTATAAAATATCAATGATTCTCATAGTCCTACGTGCAAAATCTCTACATGACCAAAGTATGTCTTAGAAACAATAGTCATATATCATAGAATGGAGCGAAACTGATGTTAAAAATTAAGGGTGTGAATCTCTAATAAGCTTTATAATTTGAAATTGTTGTGAAGTAAAATAAATAACCTTAAAGAGATAAATTGATTAATCAACAAGACAGCTTTATAAAAGATAATGCCAACTACCTTATTCTCATCCTCGTATCAACTATCATGAATTAGCATTATTTATGGATAGAGGCTACCACTACCAAGAACACACTGAAAAGCTCTACATTTTCAATAGTTAAATCAAGGTCCAACCTCAAAAAAGCTTTTCTTTGAACTCACATGCCTTTGACTTTGACCACATCCTCACTTTATCACTATGTTGTGCCTCCCATCGCAAGGGGCGAATGAGCACCAGCCTTCAGTGGACTGCACCCGATGGGCGTGTGCGGAAGAGGCACTGCACTAGGTCTACCGTTGGACCTGACCCCATGCGCGAGACATGGTTGCCCGTCCCAGGGTGCCATGGGATAAAATTCATCAACTGAAAACAATCTAGAATGATGTTCAATTATATTTAGCATTGCTTACAATGCTACATACAACCTTTTTGAGCCTTCACCTCAATATCCGTGAAGCAGCCTACTCTCAGTAGCAAAGAGCTCCTCATTATCCTTAGATAAAAAAACAAAGTATGAAACTGAGCATCACATCAAATATGATTCTAAGAAACAAAAAAAGAATAGCAGCCACTGCCCACCAGATGAATTCAAATAGAATCTCACATTGAAGGAGCTCCTGGTCATACTTTTTCGTGTGGCTTCCTGCACATGTCTCCATTGATGCCTTCTCCCTCCACTTGACAACCTAATGTTAGAGCAAAAAATGTTCAAATTGAAGGAGTATTGATTTGGATGTCGGGTTAAGGAAACAAGATATTTAGTAAATAGGAAGTCACTTTGTTACATATTGACTGACTATTAGGAGATTGACATGTAATAATTTGGTAAAAAATCACATCTCCAGTTGACTGACTATTAGGAACCAGTAGTGTGAAGCACCCATTAACCCTAAAAATCTGCATATATTTGAGAATAATAAAGATACAGATGCCACCTTTACATAGAAACCAAATTCCTTTTCTATCAGCTCCTATCCTAGCCTTTCTGCTGGCCATGCTACTCAAAAAATATTCTCTTTATTTAACATTAAGGGCATGCTAACATCGCAGAGACAAGAAAATTTAAAAGTACCAATGATATTGACTATCACATCTACAAGTACAAATCGAATATGAAGAAAAATGTCCATTTGAAAGAGTTTCATTGTTGACTGCTAAAATTATGTACATGGTTTTTCTTGCAGTTTTATTTCCCGAGCCACATGAGAGTAAATAATCTTTCAACAACTGATTTGCGTCAGCCAAAATAAATTTCTATTACCTTATGAATGAACTTAATTTTGTTTTCCTGCAAAATAACATCGATCTGAGTGATAAAGTAAAGCTGCATATTTGTTATAGTAACCTGAAAGTATGCAAACGTAAGTTTCTGACAACTCATGCTTCGACATGCATTTTTGTTGGGCTGATGGAGACACATAATATATGAGCAGCAAACAAGCAATAAACATGTATGTATGCCTCCTAATAGCATCAATCTTTTTCTTGAAGCAGTATGTCAAGTGATATTTTCATCTAAATAGAAAAAACATAGATAAAACAAATTAAAGATAGTTTTTTATCAGCTCATATGAAGCACTGAGTGTTGCAATGACATGGAATGGCAACATTGGGTCCAAGTCCAAAAGAGGATACTCACTCATAGAAAAGTGTCTCATGCTGATAATCTAAAGATGCATTGGACAGCCTTCCTCCCGGTGATCAGTTCAACAGGCATCACGCCGAAGGAGAAGATGTCAGCGGTCGCTAATTTTTTGCATGTGGTAGTGTAGTCTGGCACCAAATATCTGAAGACAAAAGGAAATGGCAGCACACATTCAGTGTACATCACCACATGCACTAGTTCATGCATCAACGGTTTAAAATGTACAGGGGCAAACTGTTGGGTGTGGTGTGACAAAGACACTAAGAAATTTACCCAAAAGTTTCCATTACATGTGTGCTTGGTATTTGGCGACCTCAAAATCTGCAACCTGTACAAAAGCAATCCACCCCACAACACGAAATGAGCATGAAAGCATTATAATGTCATTCTGTGATTATTTCAACACTACGATCTGAAAAGGCACCAAAAACACTCACAACTTAATTAATTACCTTTGTCTCATAGTTGTAATCCACAAGGATGTTCGCCGCCTTGATGTTGCGATGGATAATTTTAGGATCACCTGACAACAAATAAAAAAGTTGTTTTTCATTAGCGACAAGCAGAAGCTTCAGAAATTAAGTACAAACAAGCAGAGGGCAAGAACCAAGAACTCACAAGATCTAGGGCGTTGGTCCTCTGCGACGGCGGCGGGCCGGGGCCAACCTTTTGCAAGTCGTCGACATCCGCTAGCCCATCAGCATTGTGTTGGCTGACAGTTCCTCCTTCCCGCCTCCTCCATCTTCCCTCCCTGCCAACCCTCTCCAACCTTCCCCACCTTCGCATCGAGCTCGAGCGTGAGGCCTCCCCGGTGATGGCGACCTCCACGGATCCACCAGTGCGGCCTCCACAGATCCACCAGTGCAGCCTCCTTCGTCCAATGCGGTGCGGAGGATGGGGGCACCTCGCGCAGGTGGGCCGTCGCCGCTGGTCGCCGCCGTCTAGGGCCACACCGCCATTGCAACATCGATCTCCACGAATACAAAAAGGCAAAAAGAAAAGTGAAGCCTAGCTATGGTTTTATATCAAACGCGTGGAAGCAAAAGAAAGTGTTAAGAAGGAAAATAAAAAACAAGGGCAATTGACGCGTGATTGAATAAGGAAATTCAAACACACAGGGAAAGAAAAAAAAAACAAGGAACAATTTACGCGTGATTGATTAATGAAATTCAAACGCGGAAGGAAAGGAAAAACAAGGAACAATTTACGCGTGATTGATTGACGAAAGCAGTTGAAAAGAAAGGTATGAGGTTTGATGTGCGGGATTGGGAGGGAGGGCGCGGGCATACGTAGGAGGGCGGCTGACGACGACCAAATCAACCCCCCCCCCCCCCCCACATTCGTCGTCGTGACCTGAAAAGTGAGCCAGTGAATATGCGGGTGGGCCTAAGGTGGGGCACGCTTCCATCTCGGTTCTTTCGCTTCTTTATATGTGTCTACTCTAGGGTCTAGTTATGGCGCATAACAGCAGTTCTAAAATTGGTTTGCTGGTCACGACTAGTAAAAATGTTTGAATGTTTGACGATTTGATGATACAACAGTTTTATGCCATCGAGTATTTCAGTTTCACATCAATTACTAGGTCAGCTGAGAATGAAGTGTGGGTGATATATAAGGACAAGGAAGGTGCATCCAATGCCCATCACTCCATTTTCAAAATATTTTTATTTGCGGTGATGCTCTGTGCTGATTACACTTATATCCGAAGTCTGGAACCCATTAGCAGTCAGCACAGAACCCCTAGTGTCTTTTTCCACAACCTCCTTATCAGAATGTTTATCCTTTCACGCGAATAAACGCAGGCATGGTGGAAAATATGGAATATCTTCCCCACGGGGTCTACGAGACCTGTCTCGTCACTTTCCGCGAGTGGAACATAGGCCACACATTGGCCCCTGCTGATGCACAAAGTTGTGTCGTCTGGTCAGATTACCAAATTGCAGTCTTCCTGAATTCCTGGGAACTCATTGCAGAGAAACACGGCCATATCTCTTTCGGGCTGCTAAATTGTGCTGGAATGGTCGATGATAGACCACTACTATTCACAACACTTTTGCTTAAACTTTGCATTAGAAAAACACTTTGTTTAAACTGCAAAGGCCAAATGTGCGAGGGCAAAGCGTGCACTGAACTAGAAAGCATGTGACTTTTGTTATTCTGAGGAAAAAGATCAGGTCATGGTGAAGTTGGGGACTGAAAGGTTCGTGCCCGATTTGCCTAGAAACAGGAGGAAATAAAACACGTGCTTAATTATTTGATCAAAGGTGCCCTGATCAGGTCAGGGTTGAGTTGCTATCAGCATCAGGAGTGCACCTGTTCATCACAAGTCAATTCAGCTCTGATACCCCCTTTTTTTTGAGCAATTCTGATCTTCCCTTCGACCTGATGATAATGCCTCTTCGATCAATGATGTAGGAAGGAGTGCCTCGTCAGTGTCAGCATTCCACTTCTTTCCTCTGCTTTCTTGCAATCCTTGCTTGAGTTGATCTCTGCGGCAGCCTCTCGTCTTCTCTCCCTCCCTCCTTTTTCATCAGTCATCACCAAAGGGGAGACAGTGTAGAAGGCTGCAGAGCAAGAGCAGAGGACGCAGCAGCAGCGGTTGTGTGGCGGAGCAGTGGAGCAGAGGCAGCGGCAGACGCGTCGCATGGGGACAGCCACGGCAAGGCAAGAGACCGGATACCATTCCCCATCCCCCACCGCCATTCCATTCTTGGCAACCCCTACCACCACACCGAGCCCGGCCGGGCAAGCAACCGGCCACCTCGCCGACCTCGCCGGCGTGCGCGCGGGGGAGAAGTACTAATCGAACCGTGCGCGAGGGCGCTCCATGGCCGCCGTGCCGCCATGCCCCGCTCCCCACGCAACGTGCCCCGCACGCCGCCCGCCTGCTCTAATGCCCGCCCCCCGCGCTGCCGCCACACCTTCCTCCTCCACCTCCTCGTCCTCCTCCGCCGCCGCTCCCACCTGCCGTTGCTGCCCGCGTCAAGCTCCTCGCCGCGCCGCCACCGGGAGACGGCGGTGATGTCGCCGCGGTGGAAGTCCGGCGACGGGGGCCGCCGGCTGCTCCTGCTCCTCTGCTGCTGCCTCCTCGCCTTCCCCTGCTGCTGCCACGCTCAATCCACCGCCACCAACGTCTCCCACCGCTCCTCGGCCCATGGTTAGCCGATCAATCTGCTCTGGTTCCTTTATTTGGTGTTCTTGATCGATGAGCTTAAATTATCATGGATTATTTACCATGCCTATGGCTGTGACTGTGATGATGATGCAGACAGCCGGTCGTTCGTGGGCACGTACGGGATCAACTACGGGCGCATCGCCGACAACCTGCCGGCGCCGGAGGACGTGGTGCGGCTGCTGAAGCTGGCCCGGATCCGCAACGTGAAGATCTACGACGCCGACCACAAGGTGCTCGACGCGTTCCGGGGCAGCGGGCTCAACCTGGTGGTGGCCATCCCCAACGAGTTCCTCAAGGACATGGCGGCCAACCCGAGCAAGGCCATGGACTGGCTGAACGAGAACATCCAGCCGTACCACCCGTCCACGCGCATCGTCGGCATCACCGTCGGCAACGAGGTCCTCGGCGGCGGCGACACGGGGCTCGCCGAGGCGCTCGTCGGCGCCGTCGCCAACGTCCACGACGCGCTCAAGATGCTCCGCCTCGACCGCGACATCGAGCTCACCACGCCGCACTCGGAGGCCGTCTTCTCCAACTCGTACCCGCCGTCGGCGTGCGTCTTCCGCGAGGACCTCATGGTGTACCTCCGCCCGCTGCTCGACTTCTTCTCCAGGACCGGCGCGCCCTTCTACGTCAACGCCTACCCGTTCCTCGCCTACATGAGCGACCCTTCCCACATCGACATCAACTACGCGCTCTTCAAGCCCAACTCCGGCATCGTCGACCCCAAGACCAACCTCCACTACGACAACATGTTCGAGGCGCAGCTCGACGCCGCCTACTTCGCGCTCGAGGCCGCCGGGTACCCGGGCATGGAGGTGCGCGTGGCGGAGACCGGCTGGGCGTCCCAGGGCGACACCACCGAGGCCGGCGCCAACATGGTGAACGCCGTCACCTACAACCGCAACCTCCGGAAGCGGCTGTTCCTGCGCAAGGGGACGCCCTACAGGCCCGACCGCGTCGCCAAGGCCTACATCTTCGCGCTCTTCAACGAGGACCTCAAGCCCGGGCCCACCACCGAGCGCCACTACGGCCTCTTCAAGCCCGACGGCAGCGTCTCCATTAACATCGGCCTCAAGGGGCTCGTGTCCTCCGCGCCGCCGTTGTTCTCCAAGGTCCGAATCTCGATTTGCTTTATTATTTTTATTTTTGTTCTTGGAATCCTTGGCGTCTTCATTCCTCTCTTCTGTGTGCATATGCACCAATGCACCACGGCACCACCACAAGGCACCACCATCCAGCACCAGGCATGGTGCATTGGGATGTGTGGTACACCATTTGGTACTTGAATTAATTTTCAAGGGCTGGATGGCGCAGCGCACGTCTCAATGCAATATGAATGGCGTGCACAAAACAAGCATGTGCATGTAATTGTATAGAATTTATAAGTGTTTACCAAGGTGGCTCGAACTAAATAATTATTTGTACATTTTTTCTAATTATTCGTGATTTTCGATTTTTTGCAGAGATTTCAGGCATGGGGTTGGATTGTACGGTACTCCGCTGCGCTTCTTCCGTGTACATTGATTTTTCTAGCATTAGCAACATGACCTCAGATTTAATTAATTGGCACGCATGGCTGTAAAACTGTATAGTGTGTTAGGATCATGCTTCTTCAACTGGATGCTCGTGTGCCGCTCTTCAAGAGCTGGCTGCCGCTCCAGAGGCTTGAAGGCTGGACAAGTGCGTGCAGTTTATTTAACACTGATTCTTTCAATGGGAGCTTCATAGAAAATTGATCGCAGTGTCAAATTTAATTGATGGATAGGATCACATATCAGAATTTAGTTCTGCTTGCATGACTACCCAGGTGCATTTCTCATCTCTGTATAAAGTAACCAAGCCTTATGGTTCATAGTGCAGCCGGATGTTTTTAATATATTGATGAAACTTCAAGTTTACCTCTTCAGTCTCAGCATTTCATTTCCCCCTGTTTTACCTTACAAAACCTTGTAAGGTTATACCATGTCCTTGTAATGATTCACCTTGTTTAGTTTCCCCGAATTTGAACAATCAGGGCCTATATCCAGATGAGAACCCCTTGTACTCCAGTTATCAGCTTTCTCCTCATATTGGAGAACTACTGCTACTTGGATCTTTGAATCAGTATTTGTGTGTTTTTTAAACTTTACAAAACAAATTCAGGAGGTAGTAATTCTTCAGGTAGTTGTCATGGACACGCATGACTTTGAATTTAGAGCCTTTGCTTCCCTCAGTAAGTTGTTGTAGCATCACTGTCCTATTATAAGAATATGGCACTCAAGGCATCCATCTGACCTGGTTAGCCACAAGCCTGCCACTGCATGCAACCTCTGAAGAAGCACAGGCTGGTGTGCTCAAGTTAAGGATCACTTGCACAGCATGGAAAAGAAAACACCATAATCTTCTGCTGCCGCTTCCAGCAAGTGTTTCCAAGGTTGATGCTGCCTTGCAAACAAGAGGGTTTTGTGATCCTTTGCTTATCATAAAATTAATAAATTAATGGGTCTGGGTTCGTAAAAGAACAAGATTTACCGTAGTGATTCGCCGGAAAGCTAGTTTCAACCAGGTGACAAAGAACTGCTCGAGCAGATTCCTGTGACTCACCGGCCATTGCTTTTTTGTAAAGCCAAGGGTTCCTTCGGAAAAGCACGGCCAGTTTTTGATAGACTAGACTGGCGCTGCTGCTGCATATATACTTGCAGTCCTAACATGTGGGCTGAAGCAGCCGCAGAAACAAATTATTGGCAAAGCATTTTCTCCCTTATGGCTGACTTTTGGAAGAGCTGTGGGCCACTGATTTTTTTTTCCTTTCACCTTTTGGAACTTGGCACCTTGCACAAAGGTTTGGTATCTGTATCTCAAAACTGAAAAAGAAGGCCGAAAAGCGCTCTTCTTGCTCTTTCTGCTCCTGACAACTTTTATCATACAAAACGAGGAATCCCTAATCGAAATCGACACGATAAAAAGAAAAATTTGCTCGCACTTAACCACAATTTTCCGTCCAAAACATTGAATAATTAAGAGGTTACATAAATAGAATAGAATTGAACTGGTTAAGAAGTTAAATTGAGGTAAAAAAAAAGATATCCCAAAACTGAAAACGAAGTTAAAATGACAGCTTTCATCATACAAAATAATCCCTTGTCACAATTCGATATGGAAAAGAAAAACTTTGCTCGTGACTGACCACAATTCTCGGTCCCAAAACATTGAATTAATTAAAAAGTTAAATGAATAGAATAGAATTAATTAAGAAGTTAAATTAAAGTAAATAGTTTAAATCATAAAGTTTTCTATAATGCGCATTCAGAGGTCATCATACAAATAATCCCTTATCATAATTCGATATGAAAAAGAAAAACTCTGCTCGTGACGGACCACAATTCTTGGTCCCAAAACATTGAATTAATTAAAAAGTTAAATGAATAGAATAGAATTAATTAAGAAGTTAAATTAAAGTAAATAGTTTAAATCATAAAGTTTTCTATAATGCGCATTCAGAGGTCACCATACAAATAATCCCTTATCATAATTCGATATGAAAAAGAAAAACTCTACTCGTGACTGACCACAATTCTTGGTCCCAAAACATTGAATTAATTAAGGAGTTAAATAAATAGAATAGAATTAATTAAGAAGTTAGATTAAGGTAAATAGTTAAAATCATAAAAAAATTATATACAAAATAATCCCTTATCACAATTCGATATGAAAAAGAAAACTCTGCTGGTGACTGACCACAATTCTTGGTCCCAAAACATTGAATTAATTAAGGAGTTAAACAAATAGAATAGAATTAATTAAGAAGTTAGATTAAGGTAAATAGTTAAAATCATAAAAAATTATATTGCGCATCCGGGGAATCGAACCCCGGTCAGTACCGTGGGAGGGTACTATGATACCACTACACCAGATGCGCTTACTTGTTTAGGCATCGCATGAACCAGTTATTGTTGAAATCATTAACAGCGCCACCATCAGCTCCTACATCGTCTTCTTAGGGATCTGTCCCCAACCACGGCCGACAACTTGCGCGGTGCACGTCATCGTAGCTAGGATGAAAGCGGATCGGAGAATACCTTTACCTCATCCGCATCCATGTTTTTTTGTCGGATGTGGATCGGAGTGGATATTGCACGGATGCGGTTACGGATGCAGATTTTTTCGGATATCGGATATGGTGCGGAGTCGGATCGGTTGCGGAGCGGATGCAGATTAATATAGTCGGATAGTACATGCTTGTATTTAGTTTCAAATGGTGACAAATGATGCTCTACGCATGATTGTGGTTAAGATTTTTGATTCACGTGCACACACTATATATATATATCTAAAATTTTGTGGGCTAAAAAATTTTGTACAGGTAAAAGATCAGTGTATGAGCCGTATTGGGCTGTCATAGTAGTCGAATATCCTATTATAGGCCTCGGATTATCCGCAGTCAATTATCGAATAATCCATATCCACCAGATATCACTAATACCGTATCCTAATCCGCATCCGCACACAATCGGATATCCACATCCGCATGAATGTCAAAAACTCTTCTCCATATCCGCATAGTTCGGATTCGGATCGATCGGATGCGGAAATTATCCACACCTTTCATCTCTGGTCGTAGCCTCGTGGGGCTGGGGCACACAATCGGCGATCCCCATGTCCCCGCGCGCACAGCGATCAAACCGCGCGATCTCGTCGAGATTTCATGCTAAAGTCCGAGCGAGTGAGTTGCAGCCTTGCAGGGGCGCATTGGCGTTGCGGCCGGCGTATATCCTATCGGCATAGCATCGCGTTGGAGCTGCTGAGCTAGCTCTGCAGCTACCTCAACTCTTTCTCACAAACCATTCTTTAGTTACTGCATAGAGGTTTTGCGAGAGAGAAGCTGCGAAGCGAAGTAATAATCATTCATAAAGCTCATAGGTTACCCAACACTTCTTGGAAAATGACGCATACGAAAAAAAACTGTGCGGAAAAAAGTCGCTTTCATGGATCTCTTCCCATATGGCCATACACCAGCTAAATATTCGTTTGGTTACACTAACAAAAAGGTGTTTATGGCAGCTCCATGTCCATCTAATATACACCGACTTGTTTATCTCTCTCAGCCTCTCCAGCTATAAACTCGAGCTTGCACCATGGGAGGCGCAAAGGCTTCGCTGCTATATTCCCCAGGTAACTGGGGACCGTCAACCGCAATCTCATCAGTCATCAGATGTCACCGGGCCGGGGTGGCACCGGTCAGGGCGCTCAGGAGATCAAATGACCAGCCTCAGGGCGTGCTAGTCCTTGTGGCCGTTGGGAGATTCATCCTGCTCACCAATCTTCTGGAACTCGGCCTGGATGACCTCAACGATCTTCGCGTCGTTTGGGTCCGGCTCGGGAATGCTGACGTGCAACGATCCCATCTTGATGAGCTCCCTGTGCGAAGCTTGCTCCTTGATGTGGTCATAAAGTTCTTTGTGGAAAGGATGGTCGGGGGAGAAGCAATTGTCGACATCCGATGATGAATGTTTGGAGGATCCGGAGCCCTCCCGACGGCAGAAATGGGGGAGTGATGAATAGTCCATAATCTACAAAAGTCAAGCATGGCAACTGTTTACCAAAGGGGAAAATAATAGAAATGTCCTGTGGCCTTCCATAAGGGTACTTGGGACATTGTTGCTCCCAGAAATGAAGGATCTAACTGGAAAAAAAGTAGCCAGCAGGAGGGAAGAATATTTTTCCAGTCATTTACCTTTAGAAGTTCATCTCTCCCACAACCACTCAAAACTTTAACCTTCTTTTTGGTCCTCTCCTGCAACAAGGGCTTCACGACCTAGCAGCATGCTCAAATTAATTGCCATCAGTTTTTGCCAAAAACTCACCAGTAAAATCTTAGGTCTGAGCATCAGTGGAAAAGTGACAGTACCTTCCAACAAGCGGAAAATATGTACGGAACATTAACTACATAATAGGTCTCAGTCTTTTCAGGGTAATTCAGATCATCAACTGTCGATATGGAAGTCAGCATCTGTAAATCATATTAAAACAATATTAACAAAGTAACATACCACAACTGAAACCTAGAAGTAACACAAGTAATGAGCATGGTGTGCAGTGTTTTTCAAAAGAAAAAAATTGGAATAAGTTGAAAACTAGTCCGGGGATTTCAGTGTAACACTTCACTTCAATAGTATACGAAGCTGAGTTGGAAGTTCAAGGAAATTGTCTGTCATGAACGTGAGATGTTAAGGTAAAGCTAACTCCGACATTCTATTCAATTACTAGTATACGAATATGCTTATTCTAGTCAAGTTATTACTGTACATATGCATACATGCATATATGATAATACTAACTCATTAGGTATGATCTCATGGAAGAAAGTAAGGTTTGGAACAAAAAGCATACCTTTATTTGGCCCAGTGCTGATAGCTTCAAACCAGTCATATCCAGAATTTTTATACAGTTGGTAACAGGACGCCCAAACTGTTGTGACAGCCTAGGCTAAATGTGGTACGAATAAACATTAGGAAAGAATTTGTATGTTAATATAAGTGATCTATTAAACACACACATTTTGTTGGATACTCACCAAAATTATACGATCTCGGTACTCGTTAATTTGGATATGAGATTGCACATAGTAGTGGACCTGAGATAGAATAAGTCTATTTTAGTTGAGAAAACACAATTCGTTAAAAGGAAGCACAGGGCCACAGATAAAATCAAGTTAGTTGGATATAGTCATTATTTAGGTAGCTAACTGATTATGGTACTATGTAGAAGGCTATATCAGCCTCTAAAAATATATATGCTTCCGCAGAAAGTAAGAGCAACCAGTTCCATTGTTTTGGTTCTAGCCAAATCAATAAATAGCAAGCATATGGCAATTACCGAAGCTTTGTCATATGTGCTATGTCCAACACCAATGGCAAAAACTGGGAGACCCTGCCAATAAGAGAAACAAAGATTTATTGAAACAAAGATAGAAAGAATTGGGATAATGGACTTGCTATATTTTTTAAAACTAAGAGCCTCAAGGAGCACACACTAGGTCCTAATATACAAATGGGAACTAATGACTCTCCAATGTTGCCCTATAGTTTAAGAAAGGAAAAATCAAAGGTGAGAAACATCACATGAGATCCTAATGATCTTAATAACAATATACTGTCAGGTCAACTGCAGACAATTCCCAAGAAAAAAAACATCACCTATGATCCTACAGACATTAATAATCAAACTCTGTCAAGTCAACTATAGTTATCGTAGTTTGAGATCTTAGGGTGGCACTATCCGTCTTCCCTAGCAAGTAAAAGGTTGGCTACACTGTTGCTGACAGTAGGACATCACTCCATGGGAGTTTGATGATCAACATTAGTTAAAATTTTAACATCTTCAGTGTTATATTCATTCAGCATATATAACTTTGCTTGTGAAAATTAAAAATGAAAATACCCTGTTTGACGAATTTCAACATGCAGCGAGATCAAATTAAGTAAAGAACATAGTGGCCTTAGGACACAGCCAAAAAAAAAGTATGCCTGAAATGGTACGTCTGTTTCAAACACACAAATAACTGTTTCATGGTCAATTCATCAAAAAATTAGGAAACATCTTGCATTACTTTCAAATTAATGGTTTAACTGATACATAGATTTTTAGTTTTTAGAAGTAAACAGTTATACCTCCTTAGTGTATCCTGACAGGCCAACAAGTTGTGAATCCCGTATTGATCTGTACAAATCCACTGGAACTATGGGTCTCTGCAGAAGGACAATGCAAGCATCGATCAGCAAAAGTGAAGAATTTTGCTAAATAAACATAGCAGGAATATGCAGATTAAATAAGTAAATAAAATGAGAACAATTAGGTGTGGAATCAAAATAGTAGAACTATGGGGGTTTTCCGTAGCTTTCTGATTAACATATGTCCCCAGTAACATCTGGCAGGATTATATCCTAGAGAGGGTGACTCACCTCCAGCACGCTATCAATTTCATTTTGAATCCTCCAATTCAAAGAATCTACAATCTATAGAAACAACAATATTAGTAGTCAATTACAGTAATCAGTTCACCCACTGTTGGGAAACTTCGTATAATAGGTTACCATTTTATGAGCCTTTGGTACATTCCACTCTCTAGCCTTAAGGAAGCGCATCAGTGTTTCTTTAGTATAACCCTGGTGCACATTCTGAATAAACGAGATATGGTTAGATTTGTTATCCAGAATTAGTCTACAAGTCACAGATTAAGTTGATGATAAGCAGACAGCAGTAGAATTAGCCAAATCCAGAAGGACCTAGGCTTCAGTTTACCCAATCACGATCACATCCCTTGTTGGTTTCTGCAGGTTTCCTATTTGTTGAAGTAAAAGTAAAATTGACAAACAATTAATCGAACTAACTTAGCACGCGTTGTTAAGATATTTAGGAACATATCTTACACACGGGAAATGTAAACATTGTTGATAGTTTTACGATGAAGCATGTCTCTACAGACTCCACCCTACAAGCTTGGTTCACATGAAACACCGGAAGGTTGATCATGCCGCAGGATACCAAAAGTTCCTAGATGGCAGTTAGTTGCGAACTTATACAGATGGCACATCAAATGCCGAATACGTCCAAATCTACTTAGTACACTTAATGGACCAGATCAGCACAATCTTTGCTATTCAATTCATTGTGGACCTCAGAAGCAAGACCCACGGGGTTCCCAAATGATGTCAACCCAAATACGTCCAAACCGACTTAGCAGTTAGCACAGTTAACGGATTGGGAATCAACATGATTGTGCCAGTCATCGTGGAACAAGGAAGCTTGATCCACAGGACTCCCAACTGATGTCAACCCAGAAAAGTGTAACGAACTCCATAGAGCACACACAGCTGCAAAACTACCATACTAGGCGAGGTCAAGCAGACAGGCACCACCAAACCTGACCACCCCATTGGCGATGAAGCAAACTCACATGGCACATACTACTTGTTACAGATCAAGCAACATCTCCAAGCACACACTTGCCAAGCAGTAATAGCTACATCACCATACCTCTAGCATGTACTGCTAACCACGAAAGCATGAGATGGAGCGAATTGTCGCATTTTGATCCATGCTGATTTAGCAATACCAAAGGAGTAACGATACACTGAGTAGCTCACCCTCCCTCCCCAAATCAGATCAAATCTCGACAAAATTAGCTAAGCTGCGCTATGATCCGACAGCATAGGCTGAATTCTACCAGAAACGACACCAAGATCCATGCTTTCCCAGCGAAATGTCTACACGGCACCACCAGATCCATACCTGAAACGATCTCTTCAGCGGCGTCTCCACTGTGAAGATCCGGACCAAAAAAAGGAAGTCAGAAAGGCAAGAACGCCGCAAGAATCGCAAGGAAACGGCGAGAAACGGCGCGAAGCTTCGCTCCAGCAAGAAAAGCACGCACCTTGCTCCATGAGGAGGCTGAGCTCCTTGACGGCGTCCTCGGAGTCAGTCCCCATTGTCGCGGGAAGAGGCGATCCCGAGCTCCGATTCGGCGGGCCCTGCGCGGAACCGGAGGCGCTAAGCGAGGTAGATTCAGTCGGCGGTCGGAGGGAGGCTGTCCTCCCCTGGTAGTGTGCGCTCCCGTGGGCGCCTTTGCTTTGCTTTTCCAAGGTCTTGCTTCGGTTTATGGCTGATCGCGCAGCCGTCTGAAGTCTGAACTGAAGTGTGCCGTGTGCCGTGTCGTATGCTTCGGTGCAGGTGGGGGGAAGCGTGCGTCACGCCGTACTCAGCTCCACTTTTTCGCGTCTGCAAATGGAAAATAATTTTGCTTTCCTAGAAAAAAAAAACTAGGGAGCAGTCAACACAGTGAGAACTCATACAGCGCTTTGTAAAGTGGAAATTGCAGATACTTCAGAGACCGCTTCAAGTTGCAGTTTTCTTTAAATCCATTTGCAATTTGGTAAATTTCCTACAAGCTAAGCTAAATAATCTAATTGTACACAAAACGTAGGTGAGTTGTCTAGTGATACTCAAAACGTCAAAAAAAAAAGAGTATTTGGATTTTCTCGTTGCCATAATGCCATTTACGTTCGCATTTGACTTTCCATAACCAATTGTCCTAGTAAAGGTTCGATTTTCATTCTTGTAGTTGTAGCTTTGGCAATAGTCTTTTTCAGCTTGCAGCATATTCTATGAAATATTCCCATCCCAAAGGACATGTAGGGAAGAGGAAAGAAAACCTTTGACTATTGTGGCTTGCTTTGGGCCTTGTTCGGAGAACATCAGATTTTGATTTTCAAAATCCAAAATCTAGAATCTAATATGCTTCCAAACATCAGAAATTTTAGCTCAAATTCTATAATCTGGAAATTGGATTGTGAAAATCTTATCTAAAGTGAATCATATTTTACATGCATATTTTACCTTTTTACAAGTCAACCTTTTTTTTGGCAATTCTCAATATGTCATTGTCCACTCTTAGGGGCATAAAGAGACATCTATTCGATTTTGGAATCTAGGATCCAAATAAGACCACGTCCAGATTTCGCTTAGAATCTAGATATTAAAATCCATCCAAAATCAAAATTTTAAAATCCACAACAAGATTCAAATAGGTCTTGGTATGGAAAACACATGACAGTTCATATTTTGTGGTTTAAACGTATGATTTCAGCCTTCACTAGTCAATTTGTGAAACATTACAATCACATAAACTATACACTGTATTGACCTTAGCTTCAACTTTTTACATAGGTTGTATATCATCCAGAAAAAAGGAAGTTATTTTTGGATTTGGCAAAAAAATAAGTGCATAATGAATGTAACACACAATGAGCCACACCACTCAAGACCTTTGCTCATCCCACTTGCACAAAAAAAAATTATACTAAATATTGGATCGTCTGCTCTTTCTGTTGAAGTTGCTCATTTTCATGTTTGCATGACATATCTTTCCCGAAATATGTAATGAGTTTAAATCATATCTCTCTCTTTTATGCTAAGATATTGATTTGCCCTTTTTATCTACTACCTCCTTCCACAAATATTTTGAACTAACCAACGTCATCTATTAAAGAACGGAGGGAGTATATATACTGTAAGAATTGAAAACTTTTGATGTTAGACACGTCCACGCTTCCATACATCCACTCCAGATGGTAAATGATTATCGCTCTTATGCTTTCAGCTCTTGCCCGCGACCGCATGTGGTAAATGGTAACCTCTCTAATCTTTCGATCGACCTTCCATCTATGCCTACATGCCTCCCCGTCAATCACGCTGTCAAACCTTTTATTTTAGATTCTCTCTCGGTCTCCCCTTCCTTCTTTACAGGTTCGCGAACAATTGAAAAAATTTCTCACTCAGGATAGGAGTTGCCTAATCACGCATCACTCTTGTCCTCCACATAAAGCACGATCAATCTTAATTATTGCCTTCCATCACCCTTGACCCCACCTATGCGTGCATGCAGGTGTATTTTTTTGCGAATTAATGCCAACATCATTAATCACATATTGCATCATGCATGTGTCATTCCACATATACAAATTCATCCGGCTACCATGTGTGATACTTTTAGGTCTAATTGGACAATTCCTTTTATTCTAGATTTTTCTTATCTTTGGTTCTACCTTAATTGCTAATTCGTAATGCCCCTGATTGTGATTCTACATATCCCTACTTCCTTCCATGGGATCAAGCTCCCTAGGTAAGCTCTGCAACATCGCGAAGTAGCTCGTTCCATTGTCGCGAAACCAGCACCACCCTCGCCAGCAGGAACTTCATATCCATCTCTATCAATATCAAGTAGAGCTTTACACTCTATATATTCTGCCACAACAGACATTAAAGGCAACGACCGTCTACACATTGTTGTTCTTGTACCATAGGTGGGTGTAACCATAGATATTCATATATAGCACGCGCATACCGGTATGCGCGAGCATTGTTACTAGTATTTGTTAATAATGGAGAGAATGTTAATCAATTATGCTTGGTTTTTTGTCCAAGAACATTGAACGTGGTTACAATATGGTTGTTTTAGAGAACAAGGTGTTAGGAGTGGGGTCATGTAGTGTTGCTACTATCAAAGTACTCCGTCCATAGCCAGATTCAAACTTTACAGATCTTTGATCAATAATGTAGCTAATATTTTTATTTTATAATGTAAACTCGATATGGTTGTATATGTAATCAAATGTTCTCCAATAATAAAATCTATAACTATAAATAATATAAGAGAAGAAAATGATTGGCCAAACTAATTTGAAGACCATGCCATGTTAGATTATGGGGTTGCTTGGCAGCACTCCGCTCCAGTTTCACCAGCTCCACACTTTTTCAGCTTCACTCCACCAACTCTAGAGCTTAGAAGCCGGGAACGCGGAACGTGGGCGTGTTCCACGTCCCGGGAACTTCGTCCCGGAACGAGGAACGGGAACGAACGGGAACGTCGTCCCCAAATCGCATGGAACGTCAATCTGATGCTGCTGGGAACGTCAACCGGGACCGAGCCTTAGAGAGGGAGAGGATGAGATGCGGCCGCCAAAGGAGGAGACGGCGAGCTGCGGCCGTCCACAAAGACCCTGCCAAGCAGCACGGTTAGCAGAGGGCACGCAGCCGCAGAGGTTGGGGAACGAGACATCGAATCCATGGGGGTGTCGATGTTGGGATTGGGGGAGACGAACCTCATAGGGTTCATTCTGATGACAAGCTTCTTGAACTCGCCGACCATCTCGTTGCTCCGATTTACTCGAGACCCGCAGGCCATCATTGCTGTCGACACGGAGGGGGAAAGAACGAACGGAGGAGGAGAGGGCGCCTTGATTCCCGGGAGAAGAAGACCTGCGGCAGGGAGCAGATAAGGATTGGCATTTTTTGTGTTACCCCTTGCTTGTTTTAATAATTACAGAACATATAATATAAGCATTTGTTACCCCTTGCTTTTTTAATTTAACAACTATGTATCGTTCGGGGAACATTGTTCCGAAAATACTTGGAACGCGTTCCAGCTCTATTGAGAACATACGAACTGAGTATACTCACGTTCCGAGGTGGTTTCACAAAATGTTGTTCCGCGTTCCACGTTCCCGTTCCTCGTTCACAATGTTCCGAGAACATGGCTTCGCAGCATCTCCAAGAGTTTGCCAAAATTTACTTGGCAAATCTCGTGTTTTGCCAACTTCTAAAAAGCTATGCAAAGTAAAAAAGAATCTACCTCCAACAGTTTGGCATAATTCACTTGCCAAAGCCGGATCTAACTTACATCGGAATCCCGAGAGAAACAAAATTATGTATGTGCCCTTCCACCTCTTGAAAAACTTACATCGGAATCCTTCTCTATTCTTTATTTCTTTTTCACCCTCCCACCTAGAGGGAAACAACGATGGCAACCACGATCCGCGCGCACATATATGTGGGGAGGTGAATTTTGCCAAGTTTCCATTTTTGCCAAGTTGTTTCTGCCATCGTTGGAGGCCAATTTTTCTTGTTTTGCCAAAATTAAATGTATGCCAAGTTGGTTTGCCAAACCGTTGGAGTTGCTCTCTAGAGAAACATGGAGTTGTTGTACATGTTTGGCAGAACGAGGTGCTCCGGCTCCAGAAACTTTAATATTTGGTTGGAAAGTACTCTTTTGCCCATTGTTAGATGGTTAGGTTAGGGTGGATTCTTTTCAGCTGCAATTGCTGCAGTACCTTTGTACTGTTCATGTCAGCAGAAACGTTTTTTTGCTTCTGCTACCGTACGGTGTACTGTTCATGTAAAATAAAATAAAAATAGCAAATGAGATATTCAATTCATCATTGTCCCAATAATTTAAATGTTCAACAATTGATGTTCTACCGAATCAGGGTCGCTACAAATACGATACAAAAGTCAACCTAGACATTACGAACTAGTTCCAAGCAAGAGAGAGTGAGGTGGCCAGCTGCCCAGCTCGTCACGAAATTTATCCATAGTTGGCGCGTTTACTTCGAAAGTTGACCCATCCGACGCCGACGGTGGAACCGCATATTTGTTATGTCTTTCTGGTATTGTAGGAATAAAATTAGGATCACGATCAAACCGAGCAAAGTCTTCAACTTCACCTCCATGTTCACGAATGAAATTGTGAAGGACCATGGTAGCCACAACAATCATCTTTTGCTTGTACATGGGATATGGTGACATATCCAAAGAGTTTGCCACTTCATTTTTAATAAACCAAAGATCGCTCAATCACATTGCGGATAGATGAGTGAGCCCGATTGAACCTTTCCGTAGGAGTATTAGGTTCCTCACCTCTATGCCATTCCGGTTCTTGTTTCTTGCCTTTGCATGTGTTGCTATTTCCATCCTGGGCGGCCTGCCTGTTGAGGTCGTCGTCGTCCTGGCCACCGCGGCCACGGCCGCCGCCGTCCTGGCCACCGCAGCCACGCACGGCCCTGGCTCCGCCTGCAGGTCCACGCCCGTTGCCCACCGCGCCATGGCCCAGGTCGGGCATCTCTTCATCTTCCTCGCAGGGCCCACAAATACCTTATAGTTAGGAATGGAGAGAGTGCTAAGAACATATCAGGTGCAAATCATACTTTGTGCAAATAAATTATAAACTTTCAATCAAGGTCACAAGATGCTCATAACCACCTCCACCATCATCTCCAATGGAATTTTACGATAACCTCTCTCTACCTTTCCTCTTGGATGAGCATTTCAAGACCTTAATTGGAAGTTTTTTAGTTTGCACATGATACTTGGTTCGCACATTGTAAAGTCAGATACATTTAGGAAAGAGTTCCTTGACCATCGATCTTTGTGGAGGAACTCTTGATGCCATCTAACATTTTATTGTGATGTCTAGGTGCACAATACCCTTGAAAGAAGAATAAGTACTCACATAGAATTCAACCTAAGAAACCAATCTAGTTTTATAGGCACTTTGTGTATAGCTAGATGCATAATAATATCTGTGAATTTACAAAAAAGTAAAAGGAGAATTGAGGGAGTACCAAATTTTTTGCTCGCGATAGTAAAAAAGTTTATATATAGACAAAATCATAGCATCAAAGGTAGGCCAATTCGATTTTTACTAAAAGCCTGTTTGGCAGGGCTCCGGCTCCTCCACAATCGGCTCCGGCTCTGACTCCTCTGGTGGAATGTCTTCTCTGGTGGAGTTGAGCCGTTTTGAAAAAACGTTTGGCAAAACAACTTCACCAGTTGGATTGAGATCGTAAAAAGTCAAAATTGCCCTTGCCTACACTTTTTCTCTTTTTCTCTCTTCTTTTTTCTCCTCTCCCTTTTCTCCTCTTCTTTCTTTTTTTCCTTTCCTTTTTCCTTTTTGCCTCTCCTTTTCTTTTTCCTCTCCTCCTCCTCATCCATTCACCTCGAGCCACCGGTTGGATTGAGATCGTAAAAAGTCAAAATTGCCCTTGCCTACACTTTTTTCCTTTTTCTCTTTTTTCTTTTCTTTTTTCTCCTCTCCCTTTTCTCCTCTCCTTTCTTTTTCTCCTCTCCTTTTCTTCTTTTCCTCTCCTCCTCCTCATCCATTCACCCCGAGCCTTCTTCTCGCGCAGTCGTGCCTCCTCCGCCCCACGCCGACCGCCGCAGTCGGCACCACCGAATCCTTGGGCCGCCCGCGCCCCCGCCCCGTCCCGCCGGATCCTTGGGCTGCCCATGCCCCCGCCCCCGCCCCCCGTCGGATCCTCCGCCCCGCCCTCTTCTCTTCCCCTCTCCTCTCCTGCCGGATCGACGAAGCAGAGGCGGCGCACGCGATTCGACGGTGCTCCGACGTATCCCAAGTGTTGTCGTTGTCCTCTTCTCTTCCCCTCTCTTCTCTCTTGCCCTCCCTGCCACCCTTTTTTCCCGTGCATGCAGTCGCTTTTCATGCCGTGCGGCGTCTGACAAACGCGCAAGCGACGCCATAGCTAGGGGCAAGCCTGGGAAGGGGAGGCGGGGCCACGCCTCCTCTATGGAAGCCATTTTGGGCTTCAGGCACGGCTCCGGGGAGCTGCTCCATCTGCACACGTTTGGAAGGGCTCCGGCCGGAGCCGCTCATGGAGCCCTGCCAAACAGGCCCTAAGTTTCTGTGAGAAAACGATGACGTAGGCTGACGTCAGGGTCTGATGAGTAGTGTGTCCGTCCAAGATTCTGATGCGAGCACCACAAACAGATTTTTTATATATTTCCCCAATACAAAACTATTCTTATCTGTTATTTGAAACGACAGTACCCTCTTAACCGCCGGTTCAAATGGCGGTAGGGAGCTACCGCCCTACTGCCATTTCAAATGGGCGGTAGAGGCTAGTCCATCTTAAAAAGCGTAAACTTTTGTGTGAATTTAGATGGAGATAAACTTTATATTAAAATTATAGTTTTCGCCGAGAAGCGAGAACTACAACTTTGTAGTTCAAACTTTTTTCATTTGAAATCATTTTAATGCTCAAATAACTAACACAAACTTTTCTTCTCTTGATATCATATCTATAAAAAACCTATAAACCTATACTTCTTATGAACTCAGATGTAGATAAATGTTGTATGAAAATTATAGCTTTCATCGAGAGCTACAACATCGTATGAACATTGTAGTGCATACGTTTTCATTTGATATTATTTTAATACTTAAATAATCTACCACCATTTCAAATGCTCTATAGTTATAGTTTTGCAAAACATTGAAGGGATGCATATTTTTTAAATTCGTAAAAAAAAATAAATCCCGCAAACAAACTTTCTTGAAACATTCAGGCAATTCCGGCCCACCCTCTGTCTCAAAGATTCACGGCCCACCACGCTCGCGAAACCAGTTTGCGGGTCGAACCCGAATTACGTTTTCACTATATAGAACACGGAACAGCCAGCCCTACAGCCTGCTTGTGAGTCCCTAGTGGATAAGTGGGGTGGCCTGTTTTACGTAATCGTGGGAGCGGAGAGACTAGAGAGACTCTGCGCGATTCTCTTCTTGCGAAGGAAGCAAAAAAACTAGACAAGGACGCGATGGCCGACGGGGAGGACGCTGCCGCCGCGCGCCGCAGGACCGCCATCACCGACTACCGCAAGAAGCTGCTCAACTGCAGGGAGCTCGAGTCGCGTGTCGGCACCGGTGAGTCGTCCGTTCCCCGTCTCCCCTCCCCCCTGTCTCCCCTCCCGCCGCCCACCCTGCTCGATCCCAATCTCCCTAGGGTTCGGAGCGGCCGATTCCGTATCTCTTTAGAGGATTAGAGGTTTTGCGCGCGGGATCTAGTCAGAGGTTTGGACGGCCAGTATTTTTTAGTTGGTGAGATTAGCTAGCCGCGGTGCGGCGTAGTCGGTGATTTCGAGGTTTTACTAGTGGGCCACCGTTTGTTTTGGCGATGTGCTTCGGTGCTAGATCGGGGACTCAGGTGCTGGGTGTTGAATAAGGCTGTTGTTTCGGTAGATTTGGTTTTTTGGGCTCTGAATCTGGTGGTCTGGATGCTGGGCGCTTGATGTGGATCTGAAGTTCTGCAAAGTATGAAGTGACCTTGGGTTTAGTTTTGGCAACCTCGGTAGCTGCGTGGATAATTGGGCCTGATATCCCCCACCCCCACCCTGATTGAGCAACCTTTTGATTCTTTTGATCTCTCAGTAGCTTTGCTCATTTGGAAAAACTCATGTTTGTTGGAGCGTCAATTAGACACAGTTAATTTTGTATTAACTGTGAACTGCAAGAGATATATTGATTTGGGTTAGAAATTGTAGGGTATTCAAGTTGTAATTGCAGATTGAGTTAAGCTCTAGGTCTAGCACTCTTGTAGTCCCACTTTTCAGGATGCTGGTTGTCTGTTGGTTAGTAAGGAAATTGTATCTGGTATAAGTGCTCCAGCCCAAGCTTGGGCCTTTGTATCTGATCATGGATAATGCAGTATATTTGAAGCTTTGGTATAATATATCCTGTATACCAAGTGCCATGATTATGCACTTATATATATGCAAATAGATGATCATAAGCTTGTTTTGTGTATCATGCAGTGTACTAGTTTGAGATTGTTCACATCTGAAGCTTCTGTTTTTTTAGTGCTTCGATACTAATGTGGTTTAGTAATGTTTTTCCTCAGAAAACTTGCTGCGTAGCCAAAACTATCAGCCTTGGTTCACATCTTGATATGCCTTTCCTTTTACATGCAGTGAGAGAAAGCCTTAAAAATGCAAAGAAGGACTTTGCCAAGACTGAAGATGACTTGAAATCGCTGCAAAGCGTGGGACAAATAATCGGGGAGGTTCTCCGGCCTCTTGATAATGAACGTTGTAAGTAGAAAGTATTTTCCGCACTATTACCTTATACCTTATGTGACAATAATGAGTATAGACAACTGAAACAACTTTTTCTTCAAGTCATTGTGAAGGCCAGCAGTGGTCCCCGATATGTTGTTGGTTGCCGAAGTAAAGTAGACAAGGAGAAGTTGACCTCTGGAACTCGTGTTGTACTTGACATGACGACCTTGACAATTATGCGCACTCTACCACGGGAGGTATATTTTTTATATCTGAATCATTTTATGTAAAAGGTCAGATTATATAGAGAAACTGATTTTGATTACGTGGAATGGAACTTTTTTAGGTTGACCCCGTGGTATATAACATGCTTCATGAAGACCCAGGAAATGTCAGTTACTCTGCTGTGGGCGGTTTGTCTGATCAGATTAGAGAACTCAGGGAGTCCATTGAGTTACCGCTTATGAACCCTGAACTCTTTCTTCGGGTGGGAATTAAGCCTCCTAAGGTAAATGCAATATATATTTTCTTAGACCCCAACTTATGCATGCGAGGCAAAGGAGGTAAATTCTAATGTTCTGAAATTAATGTTTCGTTTATTTTAATCATTCAGGGCGTTCTACTCTACGGTCCTCCAGGGACTGGGAAGACTCTATTGGCGAGGGCTATCGCCAGTAACATCGATGCCAACTTTTTAAAGGTGTGTGGCATTTCACTTCATCCATAAGATTAGTCTTTCTTACACTTCTAATATATCGCTTATATAATCTTTGAAACAGATTGTTTCAAGCGCTATTATTGACAAGTACATTGGAGAAAGTGCTCGTTTGATTAGAGAAATGTTTGGCTATGCACGTGATCACCAAGTAAGTATCAAATCATGATATTGCTCAATTTTTGTTTCTGCAAAAGATAATTGGATCTGAACTGACTATTCATTACCTGTAAGACACTGTCGTGATACAATAGAGAAAGCGTGTCCTCTATAAACTATGCATATTTATTTGATGAGTTTTATTGTGCCATCAAATCATATTTCCATTTATCTTAAAGACATTAGCACCATGAGACATGCAGGGCCTTTATACAATACTGCAACAGTTTATTTGATGAATATATTGTGCAATTAAACTATTTTTTTCTGTAACACGTGAAAGCTATGCTTTGTTTATAATACTATACACAGGATCTCATGTTTTTCATGAGAAGAACTTTATGGGAACCACCTTAACATGAAAATAAGTCACTGCGACCAATAGTTGAGACTACCAAATCTGTATCCATTAACTTTTAACCTGTAGCATCATTCATCATACTTCAATGACTAATATATTTTCCATGTCAAATTGTTCTTAGCCATGCATCATCTTCATGGATGAAATTGATGCCATTGGTGGGCGGAGATTTAGTGAGGGAACTAGTGCTGATCGTGAGATCCAGCGAACACTGATGGAGCTCCTTAACCAGCTAGACGGATTTGACGAGCTTGGGAAGGTAAATTTTATAGTATATGTTGATATTTGCTCGTATAGTTTTCTAGGTATCTTAATACAAGCTGCAAATACAAGTGTATCTACCAAAGTTTTGCACTCCACATTTGGGACTAGATTTTGTGAGGTTAATCCAATCTGCTTGATTCGTAGTATGATCGAGCAATGCTGTTTAATTAATGGATTTGTAACATAATGAAACTTTATTTCAACGATTGGGATGTACCTAATGGTACATTGTCTGTATGCTGCTTTATCATTTGTGTACACTGATTTTTTTGGATATTTAGAACTATACAGGTTTAAGATGTGGTTTTGTTGCATTGCAATCCCTCTATTGATGTAATAAATGGTTATATATCCATCCATTTTGATGTACTTGTTTTTTCCGTATACTTGATTGCAATTTAGCTAATGCCTGGTTAGGTTTTGATGAATGGTTAGCTGACACCTGAGTTGAAACTCCAATTGAGGATACTAGTAACAGGATGAGAGTTTATAATCCTAGATATAATATTGATTTATTGATCTCTCCACTTCTTTGTTATCAGGTTTGTGACACAATTAAGTACATGACACTCGCATAACCTTCTCTTTCTAAGGATGCTGCAGCACACCTTGTATTTGTTGGTAATATGCATTCAGCTTGAGTGCTTAACAAGGTTATTTTTATTGAACAGGTAAAGATGATTATGGCTACAAACCGACCTGATGTTCTAGACCCTGCACTGCTGCGTCCTGGACGTTTAGATAGGAAGATTGAGATTCCACTGCCCAACGAGCAGTCTAGAATGGAAGTTCTTAAAATTCATGCTGCCGGTATCGCCAAGCATGGGGAAATTGATTACGAAGCTGTTGTGAAACTTGCAGAGGTGAATTAATTGTATGGTTGTATCTAACTTCTTTAAATCTCATGGCATATCTTTCCCTAACTCGTCCAGTTTTAGGGTTTCAATGGTGCTGATCTTCGGAATGTCTGCACCGAAGCTGGTATGGCTGCAATTCGAGCAGAAAGGGACTACGTTGTTCACGAAGACTTCATGAAGGTGCGGTATTTTAATATTTTATACAGTCATCTTTCTGTACCTGAACAAACTGGTGGTCATGTCTTGAAGTCCCTGCGAACTTCATTTCAGGCTGTGCGGAAGCTGAATGACGCAAAGAAGCTGGAATCAAGTGCACACTACAGCGCTGACTTCGGCAAAGAGTGACGTGCAACGCTGATGCAATGAACAATCTTGCCAGAAGTGCATACACTGTGTATCGTCAGGGAGCTCAGCCATCGCAATGCAGAAGCAAGAAAGAATCAGCCTTTTATGTTCAGGCTCCTGGACTGTCCTCGTTTTCTGAAATTCATAATCATAGTGAGGATTATCAAGCTGACCACTGGGAGAAACCATTCAGAATTTACTAATTTTGAACCAGTTGCTCTTTGCTTCAGTGATCATACGTTATCAGCGTCCCTGTGTATTAGTCTGGTAACTCCGGTTGGGGCTGTTTCATTTCCACCATTCCATGTACTTTTTGACTGTGTCAGTGTGCTTGCCTGCCTGCTGGGTAACAGAAAGAGGCTTAGTTCATCTTTGAATTGCGATTTTTTCTCCTTTGCATAATCTGGTGCTAGATGGATCACGCAAATTAAACATGTTTAGAATGCATGCATTTTGCTTAGTATTTCTTAAGGAGTTTTTAACTCTTGTAGGGCTCCTAAACGAATCTAAGGGCCTGTTTGGGAGGGCTCCGGCTACACCTAAAATGGCTTTAGCTCCGGCTCCTTTTGGTGGAGCTGGAGCTGTTTTAAGAAAACGTTTGTCAAAATGGTTTCTCCTGGCTGTGTAAAGTAGATAGGAAAGTGAAATGTCCATAATGTCCTTATTTTTTCTTTTTTCCCTTTATTTTCTTCTTTATTTTCTCTACTTTTTTCTTATTTTTCCGGTGTTCCTTATATTCACTCGCGTAGGCGCGCCCGTCCACCCCCCATCCCTTGCCACATTCAATCGTGTCGCCCCAAAGCTTCCCGCTGGCCTCGGCCTCCCACCTCGCGGCGCTCTGATCCCGCGGCCTCCCACCTCGTGGCGCTCTGATCCGCCGCCTTCCAGCTCCCCTCGCTGATCTGAGGAGGTGCAGGCTGTGGGCGCACAGAGCCGACCCCCTCATCCTCTTCTCTCCCTCTCCTCTGGCGGATCACTAAGGCCATCCTCCCCTCTCCATCGAGCTCGGGCGGTCGGGCCGGCGGGCGCATGTGGCTGACGCCGCCCTCTCCTGCTTCTCCCCGACGGCGAGCTCCGGCGTGGCAGGGAAACGGCCGGACGACGCGAGGAGGCGGAGCGCGTGAAGAAGGCTCCGTTCACGCCACTTTGGAGGGCAAACCTGTCAAGAGAGCCGGAGGAGCCGGCAGAGCCACGTTTTCGTGGCTCCACCTCGCCCAAACCGCTCCAGAGAGCGGGTTTCCCGGGGCTCCTCCGCTGGAGCCGTTCCACATTTTGGCGTTTGGGAGGGCTCCAGTAGGAGCGGGTGCTGGAGCCGGAGCCCTCCCAAAGAGGCCCTAAGGCCCTGTTTGGCAGGGCTCCGGCTCTGGCTTCACGAGCGGCTCCAGCTGGAGCCCTGCCAAATGGTGTGCAACACAACGGCTCCGGGGGTGAAGCCGGTGGTGGAGCCGCAAAGGGCTTCCACTGGGGAGGCGGAGCCACGAAAATGTGGCTCCATCCGGCTCCGCCTCCCCGTTACTGCTTTGCCCCCGGCGGCGCTAGGTGGAGCAGGCCTGGTCGGTGCGCGACGGGCGAACGCCGAGGCGCGACGGGGCGGGGGCGGGGGCGCGACGCGGCGCAACGGAGGCGGGGCACAAGCACGACGGAGGCGCGGTGGAGCGCGGCGGGGGCCGAGCGCGACGCGCGGAGGTGGGGCTCGGCGGAGTGGGGGCGGGGGCACCGGGGGCGACGGGCGAAGGTGGGGCCGGGGGCGGGCGCGACGGGCGAGGCGGGGCTCGGCGGGGGCACGGTGCGGCGGGGGCGGAGGCGCCGGGAGCACCGGGCGGCGTCGTGAGGAAGGGAGTGGATGAGGAGAGAGGAAGGGTGAATGGATAAGAAGGAGCGCAGGGGAAAAGTGTGAGGAAAAAAAGAAGGGGGGAAGGAAATAAAGAAAAGGGGAAAAGAGAAAAGGAGAAAGGAGAAAAAAAGAAAAAATATGAAAGGGTAGTTTGGACATCTTACACCTCAATTCAGGAGGTGAAGCCGTTTTGCCAAACGTTTTCCAAAACGACTCCAGCTCCATCAGAAAAGCCGCTCCACCAGAGGAGCTGGAGCCGGAGCCGTTTTTGGAGGAGCCGGAGCCCTGCCAAACAGGCCCTAAGTATGTCCGACAGATCTTATTCGCACTCTATTCGTTTGGTTTATCAGCCACCTGTTGTAGTATTTTTCTCTCAGAACGAACCAAATTAGACAATACTTTTCTCTCGGAACAAATATTGTGGAAGAAGTTGAAATAACACAAATACTTTTATCTTAGAACAAATACTGTGGAAGAAGTTGAAATCAGCCACCTGTTGTATTTTTCTCTCAGAACAAACTAAATTAGACAATACTTTTCTCTCAGAACAAATATTATGGAAGAAGTTGAAATAACACAAATACTTTTATCTTATAACAAATACCGTGGAAGAAGTTGAAATAAGACAAGCTGAACAAAATTCTACTACCTCCGTTCTTAAATATATGACACCATTGACTTTTTTCATTGGTTTGACTATTTGTCTTTTCTGCGAATATTTTTCCAAATCGATAAACTTACAAGTTAAATGTAAAGTACATATGACAATAGACATAATGATACAAATTTTACTTTAGTTAACTAATTTGTTCCCATGTATTAATGGTCAAAGTTGGAGTAAAAAGTCAATGGTGTCAGAGCATTTACAAGAGTTTGCCAAATTTTACTTGAAAAATCCTGTGTTTTGCCAACTTCTAAAAAGGTATGCCAAGTAAAAAAAAAAGAGTTCATCTCCAACAATTTGACATAATTCACTTGTCAAACCCAGATCTAATTTACATCATAATTCACTTGCCAAATCCAGATCTAATTTACATCAGGAATTCGAAAATAAACAAAATTATGTTTATGCCATTCTACCTCTTAGAAACTTACATCAGGAATCCTTCCCTATTCTTTATTTCCTTTTCCACCCTCCCACCTAGAGGGAAACGCCGATGACAACCACGATCCGCGCGCGCATATATGCGCGTGGCGAGGTGAGTTTTGCTAAGTTTCTATTTTGCCAAACTGTTGGAGACCAATTTTTCTAGTTTTGCTAAAATTAGATGGATGCCAAGTTCATTTGTCAAACTGTTGGAGTTGCTCTCATATACTCCCTCCGTATCTATTTAGTTGTCGTTTCAGACCAACCTGATAAAATTAAGGAAGCAATGATTTTACTCTTTTGCCCTTGTATCTTGCCATTGAGAGAGTTACGGTGGCGGATCGGACCCCTGGGAAAAAAAGAGAAATAACTTTCCTATTCACTTCCAGCGACAACCATTTTGATTCCTTTTGATCTGGAGTTGGGACTCGTCTATATTTTTACTCACTTCCTCTAGTTTTAGAGCATCCGTCTCAGTTTAACCTGAGGCAGCCCAAGCTTCTCGGAACAGAGGACACACCCACCCCACGCGTTGGGCTGGAACCACGTCTCCGGCACCGCCGATCCAACGGCCTGCAATGTGCCTCCTTCCCAATGGCACGAATCACGATGCCGAAATGCGCCACGGGATCTTCGCGAATTCAAACGGCCGCGGGTAACCCCCCACCTCTCGCCTCATCCAAATCCCCAATTCCTCGGAGCTCGCAAATCATCCGCCATTTCTCGATCTCTCCCCGTTCTCGCCGCAGCGCGCGCTCGCCCCGTCCAGCGAGAGAATCCCCCACAGATGGCGAGGCCGGCGGCGGAGCCGGGCCACCACGACGCACCGATGCTGCTGCGCGTGCACGTGATCGAGGCGCGGGGCCTGCCGGCGATCTACCTCAGCGGCTCCAGCGACCCCTACGTGCGGCTGCAGCTGGGGCGGCGCCGCCCGCGGGAGACCACGGTGGTGAAGCGGAACCTCAGCCCCGTGTGGGACGAGGAGTTCGGGTTCCTCGTCGGCGACGTCGCCGAGGAGCTCGTCGTCTCCGTGCTCAACGAGGACCGCTTCCTCGGCGCCGAGTTCCTGGGGCGGGTGCGGCTGCCCCTCACCGCCATCATGGAGACGGACGACCTCTCGCTCGGCACCAGGTGGTACCAGCTCCAGCCCAGGAGCGGCGGCAAGTTCAGGAGGAAGAGGCGCGGTACTCCCATCCGTTTTTCCTCTTGCCATGGAATCGTCAAATCAATGCTTCATCGGGTAATAGGATCCAAAGCGAATCGAAACAGATACCGAGGAAATGTGGGTAGGAGAATGGATGTTATACATGGATTACACCTCATAATAGGGCGTCCTACATGGCCATGAAATAAAATCATACTGCCTTGATCTTTGTTGTTTAGTCAAAAAATTGCGACTTCCTAGAGCAGTTCGGCAATGTCTGCCACTAACTGACTGAATTTTCAGTTCCACAAGTCCCCGCACTGTTCTTTTATCCCCAAAAATCTGATCAATGCCTTACTGCTGATATTTCCTTGCAGGTGAAATTTGCCTGAGGGTATACTTGTCAGTTAGGGCCACCCTTTGTGAGGACGCACAACTCATCGATGACATATCGTGCAGCTCACAAAGGTCAATTGCAACTACTGATTCGTCATTATCAGCTACTACTGGTAGTCTGGATCGTTCAGTCTGTGGTAGCATGGATCGGGCATCCCTCAGAAGTTTGGATGGCTTGACCCAAAGCATCATGGAGCGGCAAGGCCCTAGAAGCACAGGGCCACCATCCTGTGTCAGCACAGAGCAGTCCATTCTTCTGGATCCGGAAGAAGATGACGGTAGTTCCATTGCTGATACATCATCAGTGGTGGAGGTCATGTCTCGATACTTCAGGAAATCTTCTGATGCTGCACATTCTGCAGCATCAGGTCTTGTGCCCACAGACCAGTTTCAAGATGCACAGATGCATTCTGAGTCTCGTGAAAACGGAGAGAGCTGCATGCTGTCTGAGGTCAGTCTTGATGAACTACTGAAAACTATGGAGTCCAAAGACCAAGCTTGTGAAATGCCAGGAAACTTGCCTGGTGGAGTATTAGTGGATCAATCTTACAGTATTGCACCAGCTGAACTGAATTCGTTGTTGTTCTCTGCAAATTCAGGTTTCTGGCCAGAAGTTGCTGAACTTCAAGGAACAAGTGGATTTCAAATCGAGCCCTGGAAACATGAGAACAATGATAATTGTTTGAAAAGAACATTAACTTACACAAAAGCTGCAAGCAGATTAGTTAAGTCTGTTAAAGCTACTGAAGATCAGAAATACTTGAAGGCAGCTGGAAATTCTTTTGCAGTTCTTTGTAGTGTTAGCACTCCTGATGTTCCCTGTGGCAATTGTTTCAAGGTGGAGATATTGTACCGTATAATACCTGTTCCCCAGTGTCCATCTGAAGATCAAACCACACAACTTACTGTAAGTTGGCGTCTCAACTTTGTTCAGAGTACAATGCTAAAAGGAATGATCGAGAATGGGGCAAAACAAGGCCTTACAGAAGGATATTCGCAGTTCTCTGAAGTACTATCCCGGAAAGTTAAAGTTGCTGAGCTTGATGATGCTAATAGCAAAGATAAGATTTTAGCTTCACTGCAGACACAGAAAGAATCGAACTGGAAGCTGGTTGCCCGCTTCCTTGGGAGCTTTGCATTCATATTCTCTCTCAGTACAGCACTGTATATCATGACTCATCTTCATCTAGCCAGAACCAATATGGTGCACGGGGGACTTGAATATTTTGGTATCGATCTTCCAGATTCCATTGGAGAGGTTGTATTTTGTATCATTCTGATCATTCAGGGGCATAATATCATCAAAGTAGGGCAGCGTTTTTTGCAAGCCTGGAAACAACGCGGTAACAATCTCTCTATTCTAAAAGCAGTGGATATTTACATGTCTCTGTGAAGGCAGTAGACGTTGATCCAGAATGGAGTGAATATTTTCTTTGTTATTCTCCTTTCTGAAATTGACGCCGCCCTCTAGATGATTTTAACAGAACAAATTATTCTAATTGGAAACTATAATTCATTCATTTTTACTGCAACTTGCGAAATTCTCCATTTCCTGGGGGTGAAGACAAGTAATCTGCATTTTTCCTGTTTCAATGCTAGGCAGTGACCATGGAATCAAAGCTCATGGAGATGGTTGGTTATTGACAATTGCACTTATTGAAGGAAGTGGTGTGGTAGGTGCAGGTACACCTGGCTTGCCTGATCCTTATGTAATTTTCACCTGCAATGGAAAGAGAAAAACTAGCTCTGTCAAATACCAGACGTCTGAACCGAAATGGAATGGTAAGTATCACTTCTATGTTGAGTTACATCTAACATGCAAGATAAAATCATCTCTTGACCTTCTCTGCGATTTTGCTTGATTCTTCACTTTTCAACTCTTCAGAGATATTTGAATTTGATGCGATGGATGACCCTCCAGCAAGGTTGGACGTGGTTGTGCACGATTCAGATGGGGCAAGCAATGAAACTCCTATCGGTCAAATAGAAGTCAATTTTGTGAAAAACAATATGTCAGATTTGGGTGATATGTGGCTTCCTCTTGATGGAAGGTTTCCCCAAGGGCACCAGCCAAAATTGCATCTGCGGATCTTTTTGAATAATTCACGGGGAACTGAAGTTGTTTTGAATTATCTAGAAAAAATGGGGAAAGAAGTTGGCAAGAAGGTATGAGTTGTTCAAAATTTGCTTGACGAAAAAGTTGTCCATAAATTCTTTTAGTGCCATCAAAGTGCATTCTATTACTGAACTTGCATTGCATGACTCAATGTTCAGATGCACTTGCGCTCAGCTCAGACAAATTCAGCATTTCGTAAGCTCTTCAGCCTTCCTCCTGAAGAGTTTCTCATTGATGATTTTACCTGCCATCTAAAACGGAAAATGCCACTTCAGGTAATTAGATTTCACTAATGTTGTAATTTTGTATGTATTGAGTTGGCATTTGATTTATCATGGTACTGCTGATATTTTACTTAGAATAGGGGATAGTGCCTTCAAATGTGTTATTATTGCCAAGGAGCTCATGGCGCAGTGGCAAAGGCCACTGGCCGGGAGGCTCCTGCCCAGGGTTCAAACCCTGGGTGCGGCACCTAAAACTTCAGGGGTCTCCCTTGGGGTGTTTCTTTCAAAAAATGTGTTATTATTATTTATTTCATTTTTGCAATTGCTTATGTGAAATATAAATCAATGTAGACCCTGTTTACGTTAAATATAAACTAATATAGACCTTGCATACTGAGTTATACTAAATTCAAAACAGAAGAAACCCCCAAGCATTGAATAAGGCCATTGCCATACCATACACTTTTTGATGATTGCGTGCACACAAGGACTTGCTACAAATTGCTCTCTCTTTTTATCCATTGCACCTACTATTGGTCAGAGTAATCAAGAACTGAGGTAGTTATCATATTTAATAGGGGCGCCTCTTTCTTTCCCCAAGAATAGCTGGATTTTATTCCAACATATTTGGCCGGAAAACAAAATTTTTCTTTCTTTGGGAAGACATCGATGATATCCAAGTTGTTCCACCGAAACTGGCAACAGTTGGCAGTCCATCCTTGATGCTTATCCTTCGCAAGGATAGAGGTCTTGAAGCAAGGCATGGAGCCAAAACAATGGATCCTCAAGGAAGACTAAAGTTCCATTTCCAGACATTTGTTTCATTCAATGATGCTAACAGGTATGAGGCCACCCTTGTTTCAATTTTCATGTGATATGCAGAATTCTGAAGAGATATCAGACTATATTATGCATTTGTTTGAGAATCTGATTTTATTGAACATTATCACCCCAATTGATTTAGTGCTATTAAACAAGAACTTTCATTGATGCCTTTCTGGAATTTGTTATCCTGAGTTCCTGTCTGATATGATAGCTTGAATAATCAACTTGTACTGACGCAGCATGGTTGACATGACAAAAAAAAACCTGGAATCTTCACTGTGTAGACTGTTTAAGGTATAGTTGGTGTTGCCTCCAGTTCAAGCATTGTAGGTCAACCTCCACAGGCACACAAATACTTCTCTCCAAACTATATGAAACACACATAACTCAGTTGACCAATATCAAGTCATCCTAACCATATTCTCAGGAACAAGAATAGTGCAGCGAATTAATAATAGATTCCTTTTTATTATCTATATATTACTCACTGGTAGGTTGCCATATTTTGTCTGCAAAGCATCGAGTGAACTCCCATTTTTCCATAATCATTTGGAATAGGCTTGTCATTTGTTTATTGTTAATGTATCACACTTCTCTGACAGGATTATCATGGCAATATGGAAAATGCGGTCATCCGGTCTGGAACAGAAAGGTGAGACACTTGATAAAGAATCTGAACTCAAAGAGCTCCCCTGTGAAGAAGGTTCTCTACTGGCCAATGACGATGTAAAAATGTCGGAAGTCTACTCGGCAGTTCTTTCTGTTGACGTGAGTCTTGCTCTCTTGTGATCTTTTCAATGAACACATCTCTTGGAACTTTGTACAATGAAATCTAAAAGGAATCTGCTAAAATCTCTGTAATTCTGTATTTGCAGATCAGTGCCTTTATGGAGATGTTCTCCGGAGGTTCACTGGAACATAAAGTGATGGACAGAGCCGGTTGTGTTGACTACTCAGCGACAGAATGGGAACTGCTAAACCGTGACATATACCAAAGGCGTATCAGCTTTAGGTTTGACAAAAACTTGTCCAGACATGGTGGGGAAGCAACGACCACTCAACAAAAATACAAGTTACCAAACCAAGATGACTGGGTCGTTGAGGAGGTGATGACCCTCCAAGGCATCCAGCATGAAGACTACTCAAGTGTAAGATAAAAAACCTGATTTTGTCCAAAATGATCCCATGGTTTACTTCAAATTGTAAGGTCGCGGTGTTTGCTGAAATTGCAGATCCAGTTGAAGTACCACATGACGAGCACGCCCTTGAAACCGAACACCTGCAGTCTGAAGGTGTCATTAGGGATTGCGTGGTTGAAGGGCGCTAAGCACCAGAAGAAGTCTGCAAAGAATGTCATGGCAAATTCTGCCAACAGGTTGAGGGAGATATTTGCAGAGGTTGAGAAGGAGATTGCATCAAGAAAAGGTGCCCTTTCAAACTCAACTGATTACTCCCAAGAATAAATTGCTGAATTGAGCACAGAAACTACAGATGTTCAGAGTAACATACTTTGATCCGAAACAGCAGCAACACTGACCTGTACTTTTGAAATGCAATTCCAGGCACAAGCTAGTACTGGCGTAAGCCAAGCACTTACTGATCCAGGTAGATTAAAAGATGACAGCAAGTATCAGCTGGACGATCTCTGATAGTTTAGTCAGCGTCTCAGTTTGTTGCAGCTATTGACCAATATAGCTGCCGGCCCAGTTTTTACACATGATCGGCCCATGTGAAAGGAGTGTTTGCACAGATAGCCACAGACATGTCTTTGTGATATATTTTATTAATTCAGCGTTTACCATGTAGGAGTTGAAGCAGAATTGTATATATACAGTCAAAATATATCACAAGATATTTCATGTTGCAGCCAATCCAGATAATTGTACACAGAAATTTCAATTTTCCATCTTCCAGTGACACAGTAATACAATGCCAAAAGATATTGATTCATATGGCAGCTAAACTGCCAGCATAAGGCATGGAAATATGGTGGCTCAAACAGAAAGAAAAGAAACCACAGAGAAATTTTCAAAGAAAATAATGTAACTTATTACTTTAGAAACAAGCATTTGAGCTAAGAAGTTTCTGACATGCCAACTTCTGATATCGGCTACAATCCCTATTACAAAGTCAAGAAGGCAAATTCAACTTGCCATGCAAAATGTGGGCATCAAAAACTCAATCTAGCATGCATCAACCCTCTGCCAATGCCGCTGTGACAGGTTCTTCCAGCTTCATCCTATTGAAAACATCACGAACATCAGCATGGTTTTGGATGGTATCAGGAGACTGGGAAAGCAACTGTTGGGCAACTTCATGCCTCTCTTCTTTGAACAAAGCTTGAAATAAGCGCACATAAACTATTCTTGATGGCGACCCCCTTAAAGATGTTGCATTCAGCAAACCCAGGGCATCATCCAGAGTACCAGACTTTGAAATATGTGGGATAAAAGGATCAATGAAAGGTGGATAACCATGACTTTTCATTAAACCTAGCACTTCAAATGCTTGTTTCAGGTGCCCTTGGCGGACCAACTTGTGGATCAAATACTTGTAGGTAGTTTGCCAAGGAACTACAGTCTTCTCAGTTATCAATTTCTTCAGAACTTGGAATGCTTCCTTTGCCCCTTTCTTCTTGTATAATCCAGAAACCAGTGCCTCAAGAGCAGAACCCACATTCTCATTGCCACATTTTTCCAGCATTTCATGGAAGCACGAGACTGCCATATCCACATTTTCACCAAGAGAAGACTTCTGAACTAAACAAGACCATATCTTTGCACCCAGCTTATGCCCTGACTCTTCCACAGCAGCCAAATAATTATGTGCCTCTTCCAGATTGCCAGCATCACACATTGCAATGACAGCCTTTTCATGTTCAACGCTATCTGGTTCAAAACCACCTTCCTGCATCGCCTTCAGAACTCTGCCACTCTCCCCAAGCCTCCCTACACTCCTCAACGATTTTAGAACAGAATCAAAAGCTGAGTCTTTGACCTCATTGCCCGCATGCCGATAATACCGCAATACTCTTGTCACTAACTTGAGATCCAAATCACCAGTCACTACAACCTTCTTCAGCAAGAATATGAAATAATCTGTTGAGAGCTTGTCCGGCCTGCTTGTCATGAATCGGAACAGGTCCACTGTATCTTCAACCATCTTCCTCTTTAGGAACCTATCAGTGATAGTAACATATACATCTCTATCCATCTCAAGCCCCTTGCTCCTCATCTTCCGCAGGACCTCCCGGAACTCCTCGATGCAATCCTCACGGCCGAGAACCCTCGCCATCGCATTGTAGACCTTCCCCCAACTGATCCCAGCCCCAGCCGACTGCTCCACCCACCGGAAGAACACCATCCCCTGCTGCGGGAACTGCCCGACCTTCTCCACCACTAGTGCCACCAGCTCATCAGTCACCTCAACACCCGATTCATTCAGCATGGCTAGCTTTGAGGCATCATCCTTGCCCGGCGCTCGGAGAACCTTGCATACCTCGGCGGCCGCCGCGTTCCTGCTGTGCGCGGCGAATGCCTCCTGCAGCAGGTCGGCGTCCCTGGTCATGTCCTTGGCCCGGAAGCTCTCGGATGCGGCCCGGAAGGCGGGCTTGGAGATCCCGTAGCCCCTGGACCGCATGGAAGCGACGAGGGACCAGAAGCGCTCGGCGTCGCCGTGCGCGGCGGCGAGCTGGAGCATGGAGTTGAAGGACCGCGAGTTGAGCGCGGCCTTGGCGGCGGGGTCGGAGGCGGCCCAAGAGAAGAAGCGCGAGGCCGCCGGGTAGTTTCCCGAGAGCCCCGGGTCGAGGAGGAGCGCGGGGACGGTGTCCGGGTGGGAGAGATCGACGCCGGCGGACTGCATCGCGGCGGCGGGGTCCGCGGGAGGGGTGGGATCGGAGAAGAGGGAGGCGATGGTGGAGGATGATGAGTATGAGGAGGAGAAGATACGGGCGTGGTGGTGGGGGAGGAGGGCGGTGAGGCGGCCACCGCCGGAGGTGAGGGCGGCGCGGAGCATGGTGGCGGCGGCGGCGGCGGCGAGGAAGCGGGGGGCGAAGGAAGGAGGGGTTTGGAAATGGGTTGGGGATTTGCCCGTTGATTAGCGTTGGTTGGGTTGTCTGCTTAGCCCGATAGTGGTTTATGGGCTTCTTGGCTTGCTTGGGCCCCCCGAAGGGGAAATATTCTCAAGTCGGCCCAAGAAAAGAGCCCAAACGGCATCATCAGCATAGTAGTATACTCCCTCCGTCCCAAAATATTTGCACATTTTGACTCCTGCACTTCACATTTAACCATTCGTCTTATTAAAAAAATTGTGAAAATATTATTTACTTTGCTATGACATGTTTTATCATCATATATATTTCAAGTATATCATAATTATTTTTACATTTTCACAAATTTTTTAAATAAAACGAATGGTTAAATATTTTTTTTGAAGGAGGCATCAACCCTGCTTTTATAGAAAGCAAAATTAAGGTCTTTGCGATACAGACTTCATGTTGGGGTTACCAACTTACAACAAGGACCACAAAGAGAAACCAAGGGATACAGAACACCCTCTACCCCCAAACTCCGAACCTGACAAACAGAAGAGACGCCTAATCTGACACTAGACAAAAGAGACTAAATGAAACTATCTTCAGGCGGCCACGGTCTAGCTTTCTCCTTAAAGTTTTTTATCTAGCCTCCTAACCGGCGCTCCCCCTCCTCCAGATGAGATTGATCAGCAGGCTTCAACCTCAGCTTCCATCTCTGCAAAAAGACACATATCTTTTGTAAAACCTCCGTAGGATTCTGTACAAAAATCCCCTCTATCGCCATCTTGTTCCGTGCAAGCCAAATCCCCCAAAGGACTGCCGACACACAGAAAAACTTCAAGTTATAAGAATTACAACCTAAAGGTGGCCACATCTCAAGAAGATCCCACAGCCCCCTCGGCACTCTTTCCCTCCCTAGCATCTCTTTCAAGCTTGCCCACACGAACTTCGCGAGCGGGCAATGGAAAAAAATATGGCCAGTCGTTTCAAGAACATTGCAGATTCTGCAGTTTTTATTTCTTTTCCACTTCATCCCCCCTAGGACCTCGCCTGACTAAATTCTGTTGTGACAAGCAAGCCACATGAAGACCCTAACTTTCATGAGGAGCCTGTTCTTCCAAAGCCTTCTCATGCGCTTGTCCACCACCCCCCTGTGAAGCAAGAATCTATAAAGAGATTTAGTCGTATACTTCCCAGACTTTTCCAGGAGCCAGTGAGCTTTATCAGGAGAACTATCCAGCCTCACCTCGCTCAGCATGTCTACCATATCCTCCCACCCCTCAGCGTCTACCGGCGAAAGCGGTCTAGAGAAATCCATCCTCCACTCCCCCATCCCAACAATCACTCACTGTGCAGTTTCTGTTTCGACAATACTCGTACAGATTTGGGAAAACCAACTTCAGAGGTACATCTCCCCTCCAAATGTCATTCCAAAAGATGGTGTTCTCCCCGTTATGTACTTCCATCTTAGCCCCCCATTTGAACTTGTTTTTAACTTTAATCACACCCTGCCAGAAATGAGACCCCCCTTTACCGTTACATGCTGCTAAAGGCTTGTTATTCATATACTTATTCTTTAGTAATTCACAGCAAGTGCGACGCCCCAGGTTTTTAATTACCATCATTAACGCTAATGACCGGATTAGCCGGTCAAATGGTCAACCGAGGTCAAACTTAGGTCAACCTGGGCCCTCACCCCGGAAAACTCACTAACACACCCTAGTGACCCTAAATGAATAGTAAACACACTTGTGGGGCCAACCCATGGTCAAAGGTTGGGTCAAACCCCTTGCCACCCCGGTGTCCACACAGTGTCCGCTTAGGAACTTTTGCCGCGTTCTCCAAAATTCACCTAAACACTTAAAATTCTACCTTTAGGAAAGTTGTAGGTCTTGTTGAGGGACACAACTTTCATGTAGATTGGCATTTCGAATTTGGAGAGTAAAATTGTGAAAAACCCCTTGCAAGGCAGAAAACACTGTTGGTCAAAACAGGCTGACATTCAAAGTTGGCATTCAAATAATTTCAAATCCGAGCGAGAGAAAAACCCTATATAGCCTTTGTAAAAAATGTTGCTGGTACCTAGATCTACAACTTTGGTATTCATCGCTTGGTCCGGTTTCGTTTGAAAATTTTGAGAAAAATCGTGTTGAACGAGCACCGAAGAACACACTTGTGACAGAGCGCCGCCACGCGCGACGCCGCGCGCGCCCGCGCGCCGCCGTCGCCGCCCGTGCGCCGCCGCGCCCCGCGTCCGCGCCCACGCCTCCCGAGGCCGCGCCCCGCCCCAAGGCGCTCCATCCCGATGCCCCGCGTCCCCGCAGCGCCCCCGTCCCGAGGATGCCCCGAGGCCCGCGCCGCCGTGCGCGCGCACGCACCACGGACCGGCGGTCCGTCGGCGGCGTCGCCGCCGCGCGCGCGCGCGCCTCGAGCTGCCGTAGCACGGCGAGCATCCCGCGTCGTCACCCCGCGTCACCCGGTGCTCGCGCGCCTACTTAAACCCCCCCCTCGCGCCCGCCGCGCGCCACCCCGTGCTCCTCCCCGCCATGCCCGCCGCCGCTCGGTGCTAGCTCACCCCGCTCGCGTTCGCCGCCGTCCCACCGCCCCCGCTAGCTCCCCGGCGCCCGGTGTAGCTAGCGCGCTTGCCAATTGCCCAGCACCGTGCGCCCTTGCCACCTATCCCCGAGCCGCCGTGAGTGCCGCCGCCGCCGCCGCGCGTGCGCCCTCGCCGAGCTCGCCCCGACCCCGCCGTCACCGCCATTCGACCCGTGGTGAGGCCAATCGCACCCCCGTGCCACATGTTGCCGTGGTCCGGCCCCACATCGCCGCCGGCGAGCCCTCCCGCCGCCGCGAGGGCACGGTTGTGAATTCCAAGGGCTTAGTTGCAAGGAAACCTAACTAAGTTTTATTGCAGATCAGTCCAGAGCCTTAGAAAATCCCTAGAAATTCACAGAAAAATCAGAAAAATCCCAAACCAATTTTGTAGGGTTCAGGATGATAAACCCCACCTCTTTTGTTGTATACTCATGGCTAGATTCTAAATAGTTTTGGCAGGAAAAATACAAGTGTGTTACACATAGATCTGTCATAACTTGAAATCTATAACTCGTATGTAGCCAAATTTTGGATATGTTGTGTGTTAGGATATGACTAGATGCTGTGCCAAAAATTGCACAAAGTTATGCAGTAGATCTTGCTAGACAAATTCTTTTCCATTCCTGCAGTAACTTCTTAAATGATTTTTCCTGTTAAATATATTTATGTTCTTGACCCCAACTTGTGCACACAGTCTTGTAATGCCAAAATGCACATCTTGTGAATTAATTATGATTTTTGTATTAACAGAAATAACTATTCTTGATTTATGCATGTTTTCCTTTGAAAATTAATAAACCAAGTTCAATAGAGATTCCATGTGAACATGCTAGTTCTTTAGGCTTGTTTAGGACCAGAGAGCATGCACAAGAAAGTTTGTATCATTTTGATGCCTATTTATTTTTATATGCATTTACTTTGAATCACTAGCTAGCCTTTGTTATTTTCCATAAGATTTAATTTTCTAGCATCCAACACTTACATGTGGGTCCAAGGGACCAGGATAGGTGCTAGTAGACTGAAGAAACACTCATTTTTGGTAATTTATTTGATTAATAAAAGGCTTAAATGCCCTTTTAATATTAAAGGGAAATTAAATAAAGAAAAATCCCTAATTAATTCTTTTCTTTTTTGAAGAGTATTATTTAATATAATTGAAAGATAATTAATTAACATCACTGATAAGAAATTAATTCATAAATAAAAATATTAATTACACCATGTTGGTAAAGATAAATGAAATGAAGCTTTCACATGAAATGATAAGCTTAATAAAAACCTTTATTCAAATGTGGAATAAAAGAGTAACCCATGTACAACCAATAACTTCCTAAAAGAGAAACATTAGATGAATGCTTGTTAAGGTGAATATGACCAACTAGAGTTGGATAAGACAACAAACTATCACATCACCTAAAGTGCATTGCATTCCGTGTAGATCTTCCGGACGGAGATTACTCCCTTGTCCCGGAAACCGAGGAAGGAGGAGCGGAAGGTCCTCCGCAAAGACGTGGAAGTACTCGACACCGAGGGTGCCCAAGCTAACCTAGCTGACGAAGGCAAGCTCCGGTGCATCTAACCTAGTTTTAAAGTTCTTTATTCAATTATCTATGAATGATTGCGCATTTACGTTCGGGAGTTGAATGAAACCCTAGATGCATGATCCATAGGTACCTTTTGTCCCTACTAGTATGATAGGTCGATAGCTGCTAAGCTATAGGACCGTTACAAGTTGGGTGATGACCTCACTCGCGAGAATAGGTTCCTAGATAGGAATCACAATTTATCCTTAAATGGATTGCTCATGTGGTAAGAGCATGGGATCTGGGCTCCGGTCCAGTGGTTATGTGGGTTAAGTTTTTGAACGTACCAAACATTTGCCGGGAATGGGACCGGTAAGCCTAGTACCTTAATGAGGCGGCAAGGGATCCTACCATTACTACTCTTGGGATTCACTCTCACGGCTCGCCACCGGTGGTGTATGGTGACTCCGGGTATCTCGCGGGGTATGCCGGATAGCTCGCACCAAAGATCGTAAGATTCGATCCCGACCCGAGGATTTTTGGGGACGGCTTGGGAAAGTTGTTCTCGCGGGGACAACCTACCGTGTGTTTGGGTCTACCTTGCGAGGTTTAAATCAATCGATTGTCGGCCTCTCACCGTTACCCGAGACTACTTACTCCACTAGTCATGTGATCCCTAATGATGGAAGTTGATGAAGATGATGCTTGATTAATTGTACTGTACAACTATGTTTGTACTAGTTGGCTAATGTAGTAAAGATTAAACCTACTAGAACTTGTGCTAAAATCTTGAAAGTAAGGACCTACTCTTTGTTACTTTTTAGCAAAAGCAACCCAGTAGCCGAAAAGCCTTTCATGGTCTAGAATTGGTGAAGTAGATATCACCGACGGGTAAGACTTGCTGAGTATTAGTATACTCAGCCTTGCTATAATGTGTTGATCCAGGTAATGCCTTCAGTGATGTGTGGCCCGGTGAGATCCCGCCCGGCTGGGAGCTGGAGTGGGTGGAGGACGACTACTGAAAGCATCATGGATGGCCTCCCGTGGTGTCTTCGCTTCCGCTAAATTATTTCCGCTGCTTTTCGAAAACTCTGAACTATTTCATCATGACAAAAACTATGGTTTGTAATAAATAAACCCCACGGGGTACGAATTTGGATTTTAATGTTGTTGTATCTCTGGACTCGCCTTCGAGTGAGTTTTAATGCATATATTCGATCCTTGTGCTTTTCAAGTGATTTACCGGGCGTTAACCCGGCAACTAACGACAGGATGATACTTTATTATTTCTTAAGGACCAAAGTGGGTCGGTCTTAGACGATAGTACGGTATTTTCCTGGGCGGTTTGTCACAGCAAGTATCCCCTCCTCCAGCATTATTCAACCTCCAGATCCATTTCACTATCAGGGCCTCGTTTAGGGTTTTAGTATTAATTATCCCGGCGCCCCCAAAATCTTTCGGCAAGCACGCATTATCCCACTTAATCATATGATACTTATGGCTCTCCCCGTCGCTCCCCCAAAAAAATTTGGCCCGAATGGAGTCCATCTGGTGATGGACACTCTCATGCAACAGGAACATACTCATCATATACACCGGCAGGCTGCTCAGGAAAGTGTTGGTCAAGACCAGCCTCCCTCCTGAGGACAAGTGCTTCCCTTTCCACGGCTGTAAACGGTGTCTCAGCTTCCCTACTATATCTCGGAAGGCCTTCACCCCAATCTTTTATCACTTATCGGAAAGCCCATATGAAAAACTTTACAGTTTAGCATGTTCGCGATACTATCTTCATTCTCCTTATCCACCCCAAAGGTCACCACTTCGCTCTTATGGTAATTTATTTTAAGACCTGACATCCACTCAAAGCAATAGAGGAGGAACTTCATATTAGTGATCGACTGAATATCATTCTCGCAAAGGAGAATGGTGTCATCTGCGTATTGCAGATGTGTCAACCCCCCCGGAATTAAATGCGGCACCACCCTCTTGATGTAACCTTTTCCCTTGGCTTTGTCTAGAATGTGCGCTAACGCGTCTACTGCCAGGTTAAAAAGAAGCGGAGATAGGGGATCTCTCTCTGCCTCAGCCCTCTATGAGTTTTGAATACGGACCATTCCCCCCGTTGATGTTTACACACACTTTACCTCCTCTTACGGTACTCATAACCCATCCCCTTAATTTGTTATCAAAACCTTTCTTGGCAAGAACTTCTGCCACGAACTCCCACCTAATGATATCATATGCTTTCTCAAAATCTATCTTAAAAATCACCCCTGCCCCCTTGCGCTTCCTGAGCTCGTGCATCACCTCATGGAGAATGACGGCTCCGTCCCCGATGTATCTCCCCCTAATAAACGCAGTTTGGCTGGGGTTGATCAGCCCTCCCGCAAAGGGAGTCAATCGATTCATGATTAGCTTGGTGAAGATCTTAAAACTGACATTGAGGAGGCAAATCGGTCTATACTGTTTCACATTGTTCGCCTCTTTAATTTTGGGGATCAGGGTTATCACTCCATAGTTAAGCCTACATATGTCTAGGTTCCCCCTATGGAAATCATCCACCATTTCCAGGAGCTCCCCCTTTATGATGTTCCAGCATTTTTTATAGAAAGCCACCCCAAAACCATCCGGACCTAGAGCCGAATCTTCGCTCATTTCAAACACTGTCTCTTTCACCTCTTTTCTGTAAAAGGTCTCGTCATCCAGGTGTTGTCCTCTGAAGACAACCTCCTATTGTCTGCCCAAGCATCCCCCCTATTCGGACCCCTCTCCCTGGGTGTCTTCCAAAAAGCGTTTTGTAGCAATCATAAATGATTTTTTGAATTTGCTCCGGTTCCACAACATTCACCCCATCATGTTCTAGTGACAATATTAGATTTTTCCTTCGCCTCCCATTAGCCACTAAATGAAAGAACTTTGTATTACCATCCCCTTCAAGCGTCCACTTTTCTCCCCCTCTCTGTTGCCAATATACCTCCTCTGCTTCCATCAGCTTCTCCACCTCCGCTTCCAACTGATATCTCTTGCACAGCTGTTCCCCCTGCAGGTTCATCCCTTCTAACTCTTCAACGTCCGCTTTTATGATTTGTTGCATCAGCTCCTCTTTTCTTCTCCTGTACTCTCCTCTTACATTCCGCCCCCAGCCTTTAAGAAAATTTCTCAAGGTTGCCACACCCCCATGCCATTTATCCATCGAGTAAGCTCTGGCTGGACATCTCCCCCTGTTCTGTATCCATTTGTCTTCCACTATTTTTATGAACCCTTCCATTTTGAACCACTGTCTCTCAAGGAAAAACTGTCTCCCCCTGTTGACTCCACCCTCAAAAGCCCCCCTGTGTCAAGTAGCAAAGGACAGTGATCTGAACCGACTCTGGTTAGAGTGTTGAGGCAGCAGGTTGGGAATTTCAAATCCCACTCAGTAGAGGCTAGGATTCTGTCTATGGTTCTCATAACTGGGTTCGACTGCTTGTTGGTCCATGTGAATTTCGGACCCCCTCTATAAATCTCCCTAAGATGATTATTCTATATAAAAGAATTAAAGGCACTGATAAGTCTTTGATCTCCCACTCCGGTACTCTTGTCGGACAAATCTCTGATTAGGTTGAAATCCCCCCCTAAAATTGCAGGCATAGTCACCCCTTTGCACTTAGTATCTAGTTCCTCCAGGAAGGTATTTGACCATTGGTGATCTGCGGGGCCATACACTGTTATCACCTCACACCTGATGTTTTTAAGTCTATCCCTGATGCTTGCCCCCACAAAAATTCACCTGTCTCCCATTCTTCCACTTCATATCTGTCTTTTTTCACCCACTCCCAATTGAACTCTCCCACTGGTTTAGACGCTGCATATCACGTAGCGAGAAAGACTGTTTGATAGTTTCTTGCACCCCCACTACATCCACTTTTTCTTTTATAATCAACTCACTAAGCTGCCTCATTCTTGCTGGCTTTCCTAGCCCCCAGATATTCCACATGAGGACTCTCATTTATAACTAATACGTTTCAATTCCCTACTCAATCTGTCCCCCCTCGTTTTCTTTCCCCCACCCCTCTTGCTGGTACTGACATCATCACACCCCCTCTGTTTATTATCAACTTTTTCCAAATTCAGATTCTCCCCCTCCAAGGAGTGTTTTTCCACCAGCGCGAGCTCCTGCCTGTACTTATAGTTCGCCTCTGCAGCAGCAGCTCTTGCAATCTCTTCTAGCTTAATTGCATAATATTTTCAGTAATTTCCTCATCACATCCACCCAGAATAATATCACATTTTTTTGCAATTAATTCTAGATCATCATCTTCGCAGGAATTTAAAATAGCAAAAGAATTAGGCGGGATTTTATGCATACCTCCGCTCCCTTGCATTGTCTTCCGTCCCCTGGAGCTCTTCCTTGCCGCTACCACCAGGAAAAATTTCCTCTGAGCCTTCATTCCCACATCTTCCTCTACCATTTCTACCTCGCTCCCCTCCATTTCCCCCACCTCAACTAGAGCTTTCACCGCCTCCCTGGGCTGCCTTCCTCCATCCTGCCCCTGATCCACCTCCCCTTCTCCCATCGATTCCTGTGAATCGTTAGCCCCAACTTGCTGTGGCTTATCTGTCCCTTCTTTTTCATTTGCCAGGGTCAGGCGTGGCCATTTGGACTTGTGCATCACCCTCGTCTCTCCCTCTCCGGTATGCACCAGGAAACTGTCCATCGGCACATCAGCTACCATCCACTCCCTGCTCCTCTGTCTCAGTTGGCTCTCCTCGCCCTTCCCTTCCAATTTCAGTATCTTGTTGGCCACTGGATCAAACATTGCAATAGGTATAGCTTCTACGGCTTCCTCAGCACATCCCGCCTCAGTCTGTTTGTGATTTCCCCCTTCAGCCCTCCCTTTGTACTTGTTGTTCCTGCCTTGCGAGCGATCTTCCCCTGCTGTTGTCCTCGAGGCTGCACCCCCGCTCCCCTCTTGCATCTTCTTCGTTGGGTCATCTTCAAACTCAAACAGATCATCATCCTCGTCATCCTCAAAACCTTCACCTTCAGGTTTGTCATCAGGATTGGTAGGGTTCGACATTGCCTTTTTTGGAGGAATCTATGGAACCAATTTAATGGCATACCCCACACCTTCTATGAAAATCTCCAGGTAGCCATCGATCTTATCAAGTTGGCATGCTCTAAGTTTAACACGTACAGGCCCTATCTTGATGATGGAAACCTCATCAACCACAATCACTTCTCCAGCTTTTCAGCAATGAGGGTCACCGCCTCCACACCCCTCGCGTGGTCTGGCACATTATGCAACTGAACCCAGCCCTCCTGAAGAACCGATGAAGCCTCTGGATCCATAGTAGTAGGAGTAATGGTTACAACAAGCTGAAACAGCGCCAACTCCAATCCCCTTGACCTAGAGAAAGCTTCCAGAATTTGTTTGTTGGGGAAAATAGCAATAAACTCATCTCAGCAACCTATCTAACTCTCCATACCCAATCCTTGTCAATCAGGTTTTGCAACTCTTTGTCAACCTTTTCAACACTTGCTTTGCCACCTTTTATCCTGATGAGCCCGACATTGTCCACTGCCTTCTGTTGTTTGCTGAAACCAGGAATTTTCAGACAGTGGAAGCCTTGTCCAGGGAAGCCAAAACCATACATTTGCATAGAGACACTCATATTGCTCGGACACTTGGCTGCAACATGCCCAGACTCCTTACATCTGAAGCAAAATGGTGGATTTGTTCAATCCGCTTGGTGATGCCCTTCCTCTCTACACCAATAACAAACCTCTCTCTGACGATGAGCTGGTCTCCCCTGATCCACCATGTTTGAATCTGCTCTCCCCATGTCTCTTCCCCAGTTCGAATTTCCCCTCCCATCCCCCCCAATCTGTCAAAAGCCGGAGCATGGGGGTTACCTGGACCTTCAGCTCGATCTCTCTGATGCTCGAACTGCACCCTCCCAAAGCTCCCTCCTCGCTGGAACTCAGCTGGCCTCTTCCGTGGAGAATACTCCCCTTCTCTACCACTTCTTCCTCCTCCCCCTCCTCCAAATTGCTGTTGTCCTCGACTTCGCATGGCTTGCCCCCTGAGCTGCTCCTCCCTGCGAGCTTCTTCCCCAGGGCGCCGCCAGCCTTGGTCCCCGTACACTCTTCCGCCCGGCCTCTCGTCCCTGAGCCTGCGCTTCGGTCCCCCCCCCCTCTCTCTTCCTCCCTTCTCGCCATCTCAGGTTTTTTGACTGTGGCTGCAAACGAGTGAATGAGTGGCGGCGGCAGATTAACCCTAGTCACCCGACGGGCACGCCACCCCTCTCTTCCGACTTCGTCAGCCCGGGCTGGATATTCCTGGGCCCCCAACACCATGGGTTTGGATACCCATATCCACTTATTCTTCCGTATGGGCCTCCAGGAATGATTGAACAAATCCTCCATTGAACGACCAAACACCCTCTCCCCTCCCCTTGGATTGCTTGACCCCCCTTGCAATCATCCACGATTGTTGATTTTTCCTTGATTTTCTGCGCAGATTGGAAATCAGGATCCTTCCTGGACTTCGGCATTCGGTTAATCGACTCCTCCAAATTACAGCACGCAATTTCTAGCTGAATCAGATCTTCATCCCCCCTTCTCGATCATCTCTCCTCGCCCCGGAGTTCCCCTGATTAGGAGCAGAGTCTCCCTCCATCCGATCCCCCTCACCCGAAACCGCGGAGATTGAAGCTGATTTGAATAAATTGCGCCTAATTTCACGAGCCAATCTAACACGGTCCTCTTCATCCTCCCAGCCGAGGCGCCGCAAACGGGCTCCCTGATGTTCCTCTCGATCGATTCGTCGACAGATTTCAGCCCGCCCCTTCTGATTGATGAGCACAAGGTTTCTCTTGTCCACCGGCGCCGAATCATATGCACAGCAAGCCCCCCGTGGTTGATTCTCCACGCTCGTACCAGCAACCCACGAGCGCCAAGCACCCCGCGCCCCTGTTTTGATGTCGTCCCCTGCCGTCAATGGAGGCCAAGTACGCGTCAGAAATGCATTCAAGGGTACCTCAGGGGAACGCAGCGACCTCCGAGATGCATACGCCCCGGCGAGCTTCAGCGGTGATGGGGACGGCGGCGGAGCGGGACCCGACGCCGGCGAGGGCGGCGTCGGGCGTCCGCCGAGCGCGTGCGCGTGGGTGTGGGCGTGGGCGTGGGCGTGCTGCATCTCTGTCAACTTTGGTTCTTCCTTTCGTGGTTTGCTTACAGGTGCTGCAATGCAGTGTACTATCAGCTTGCTAAGTTCAACAGGTGCGTAACCTATTCCATGACCTTGGCTCTCTGGTTGCACGAATGGTTAAATATGAAGCGTAGAAGTCAAAAGATGCAAATATTTTGGGACGGAGGGTGTATAGTATAGTACTGTACTAATGAAACCTCTGTTTTCATTTTGTTATCGACGCCAGTTTCTACTGTGTCCATTTTAATCGTACAATTTTCCCTCAAAGAAGAGTTTTATACACATGAAATCTTCATATTATATAATTTTTCATTAAAACATACATTTTTTTGAAATTATTAAAACATAATTCATTATTACATATTATGTTTGTAAGGATTAAAAAGATTTTATAGGAAAAAAGATGGTTAAAGTAGCAATTTGGTGGCAAATAGGGATGCAAGGTAGGTCTTGTCTAGTCCATCTAAATGAGGATTCCTAGGCTTGCAAACTTACATTTGGCTTATCATCGACCAGCGAGCAGTATTTTTTTTCGCAACAAATTAGCACCAACCACCAGTCAATAGTATCTTTTCTCGCAACAAACCAGCAACGACAACCAGCTACCAGCCAGCTTAACAAGACTTAGCTCATTAATTACTCTTTTTTTACATACTCCCTCCATTCATTTATCCAAGGCCTATTTACACTTGACTCAAAGACCAAGGAAAAGAAATTAAGTCCCTCGTGTCATTAATCTCCTGAAAATCATGTGAGAGATATTTATGCCTCGCATGGATGTCAAAACGTCGATTTAGTATTTCCCAACGCACAAGCACAAATAGGCCTTGCATAATTGGATTTTTTCAGATTTTAAATTATGCCTTGGATAGTTGAACGGAGGGAGTATATACTACTATGTTTCCAAATTACTTATCACTGTTGACTTTTGATCATAACAATTGATCATCATCTTATTCGAAACATTAGTGCAAATATCTCTGATGATGAAGTAAGTCATAGACATAATAAATAATGTATAGATAATTTTTTTAATAAGACGAGCGATTCAAATGTTGTCATCTTGATTTTTTTAGAATAATCAAACTCTTGAATTTTGATCGAGCTTGTAGAGACGTGAAACGATAAAAAAAGTAAATGCAAAAAAATTATTTATCTAGTGAATCCAGTGATGCTCATATGGAATTTTAAGCATTATTAATAATCCTCTAATTAAAACTTGAAATTGTAAACGCAGTCGTTCTCGTATTGGTGGCGGACGGAAGAAGCAGACAACGGCACCATCGTGATCGTGTCAATCTCATGTGCAGCTGTGTGCTCCGTACCCTCCGTCCGCCACTCTCCACCACGAAAAGAAACAAAGCTGTCACAGAAGAACGTGTCGAGAAATTACTTCCACGTCATTTTTATAGCTGTGCGCATCACATCACATTGCAACAACGTGCGCCGTCACGTTAAACCTGTTGCGTTCAAAGTTTTAACAGGACGATACGGTCATACGGATGACCAATCGCTGCATCTACATTCCGTTTTTCTTTTAGTAAAAAATGACCTCAAAAGCAAAACCACCGATTTCTCGAATCCTAAAGAAAAACCAAGCTGATTTAGAAAACCTCCAACTCCGACTTCACCGGTGTGGAGATTTTTCTTAAAATTATTATCGCTCTAACGAGAAATCGAATCTGGATCTACTCTAGTCGGGTCCTAAAGATTCCACCCAACAAAACTTGATGATCTAGACTAGATTGGGACGCGATGGAGCAGTGGCGGGGCTATGTCCTTGCAAAGTTGCAATACGGACAGCTACCTTTCTTTTTTGTCTGCAACCAATTTGACACCAGCAAAGCAAGAACAACCACTAGCTCGCTTAAAAGTCCAAAATCATATTCCCATGCGGCGAGATTGCACCTCACACCAGACTAAAATATCTACAATAAACCCCATCCCATCCATCACGTACGGGCCAAGGCTATCAGAATCACAATATCTTCTGTTGGTAGTACATTGTGAAATTTGAAAGTGTTTGTTATTGTCCCTACTGTTTGGTTTTATTTTGTATAAACTTGAGTGTATGTATGCTTATTTGCATCATTTTCAATCCAACTTAGTTGAAGCAACATTTGGTCACAATTCAACCATTTTAAATGTCATATATATTGATATATTACATTACTTGATATATCACAATAGGTGAAAGAGTAACACATATGAGATTAAATGCACAAAAATTATTCCTTGGTGGACAATGCATAAATTTAGATGGCGACAAGCTAAACTTAATGTTGATGGGATCTGAATAGTTTTGGCATGGTGAGGTTTATACAGTTCTGAAAATGGCAACCTTGATTATAGATGTTCCTGTAATAACTACTGATTATACAACAACCTCAACATCTTCGTGCCAATTTTCTTCCTCATCATACACGCACACACTGTTTGCACAATGTAAAAAATATTGCAAAATCTTATACGTAAAACGATGATGCTTTTAATTTAGGACCCGTCACTCTCATCTTTTGTCTTCAACCAATTGGCGCCAGTGATACCACCACCACCACCCACTTGCACATGAAATTCAATCCAATAGGAAAAATATCACAACTTTTCAATGGAAAAATATCCTAAAAATATCACAGTGCATCATATCATGGCAATTGTTGTTATTTTTTAATAATCCGCGCAAAGACATGATATCGTAGCAAGTGATCTTCCAAACTAAGTTTTGTATCATTATGCTATAAACATCATGTTGTGAAAGGCCTTACTTTTTTAGACATGCATATACTAACCTCAATGAGTATATCCAAGAGATTGATGAGCATGCCGCTTATCACTCAAAAAATAACAATGATTAAAATCCTAAACTAAGTTCAAAATATAAGCACTCATGTTGAGTCCTCCACTCAATTTGCGTTGGAGACTTACTTCAAAATAAGTTGTGATTGTGGTATTTCCTTGAAGATATGTCTGATCCCGCCAATAAATATAAATATCCATCAAAACCATGGAATATAAGAAAAACTTATTGAGAACGATCTAAACAACTTGCATATGATATATCACCCCTAATATTATTTGTGTTTTGAAATGATTCTCACAAACGATCCATCACATAAATGCTTTCAAAATTTGTCGGTGCGGAATGTAGTCCCGACACTAACTAGTAATAAGCGCTGAGATCTGCCTCTCGATGGGCCGGTGCTAGCAACTAATGACACTGGTTTTTATCCTGGTTCCGGCCGGGGCCGTACGTGCAGCAGTGGCGTGCTCGGGGCACTATATTGCGTTGCACCGTGGTGCTTGTAGAGGGGGGCTACAAGCGTGGCGGGAGAGGAGGCCGGGCCTCCAAGTCCCAGAGGTATTGATTGAGGCGAATGCCAATATCGAGGCGAAGGCGGAAAGCATGCGGGTGATCGCTATCCGTCCTTGTGTCCCCTGCGGCTGGGGGATTGCCCTTCCTTTTATAGGCCAAGGAGAGAGCAATTTACAGGTGTGCCGCACTATTCTCCTACGTGGGGAGGCGTGGCGAGCAGTGCCACGGAGTTGACGACCGCCTTGGCGAATCTTGCTCCTGTTGGGGCGTCATGGCGCGTCCTGTGCCCGTACAAGAGCGGCTTCGAGGGTGGTGGTGTAGAGGTTGGCTGTCCGGCCGCCGCCCGCGGGCCGGTTTGAGGGGCCCGGGGGTCCGTACGAGGCACAGTGGCAGACATGGCGACGTCCTGTCCCCGTGCGCTCCAACATCGTCGGGGGTGTCGTCGCAGTACCCGGCGTGACGCTGCAGTGGCGGGGATGGCCGCACAGGGCTGACAGCGACGGAGAAGACCATTCCCGCCGGCCTAACGTCACGACGTAGTCTTGTGTAGTCATAGAAAAGCATCCGCCCCCATTCGAGGGTTCCGCCGGCCCCCCTTCGAGGACCTGGCGTGTTAGCCGTACAGAAGTAGGCGACACAGTGTCACGGGGCTGACACCGGCCTCTCCGCACAGTGTTATATAGTGGCAGGGATGGCCTTCCCCAGGGAGTCAGTGGAACAGCGCCGGGGCGTGATTCCCAGGCGTGTCAGGGTCGTGGCGCAATCCTGCGGTGTCAGAGCATTAAATGCCCGTGCGCGTGAGCAGGAGCGGGGGTGACGTGCGTGTAGGGGCCCTCGAGCGAGGCGGACCCCGCCCGAGGGGGCGTTCTGCCCTTGAGCGCGGCGGACCTCGCCGAGGGGGCGTTCACCGGCGTGCCGCTCGGCGGGGGGGGGGGGGGGGGGGGGCGCACCGGGGTTGTGAATGTTTAGTGCGTGCGTTTTAGACTCATGAGTTAGTTCGCGTTTTGCATTTTTATGAGTTTTAAGCGGGTTTCCCCTGTTTATTTAGGGGACCCTTATGGCTGCCCCAACAAAATTAATTCTAAATATTTTTGTTCAAATCTTTTTGGCCTTATCATTACTATCACAAGAGGCTAGTGATTTTAGGCGGGAATATTTTCTTTCTTTCGTCTTACCAAATTCTACGGGGTTGTAGCAGTGAGATGGGGGCTCCTATATAACTTGTGGAAGCCGACTGAGCTTCATGGCTTTAAATTGTGCCGCTCTTCATCTTCTTCAAATCGGATCGACACATGTGCCGATGGTGGGTAGTGGCCCACGCTTTACGGTGGTGAAGCCTGCGATGCTGGTGGCCCGCAATGACAGGGGCGGTATGGATGACAGTGCAGAGCACCATGCATCAACTCATAAGAGTACCAGGTGGTTGACAATGGCGCGTAAGAGCTGGCAAAGAGGAGCAGGAAGTGGTCATGAAGCACCATGCCCCACAGTAGGAACTGCTGCTGTGAAGCCATAGTGGACTATAGTGCATTGGCGATGGCGGGGGCACAAGGTGCAGTCGCGGTGTTTCAAGCAGATAGGAATATGGGTGTGAGGAGCTACGGTAGCGTTTCAATCTGATAGTGCGAGAGAGATGAAGAGGCATCCGGCAACCCAAGCACAAATCTTTAACATTGGAAGTCCCATAGCTAATGGTTTCCGGAAAGTCATATAGGTTTCCGAGCACTATACTACTTGTACACTTTATCACGGTACTTGAAAACTATCACCGACATTCTGATCTAGCAATGACTTGTCAGAGACGTACAACGATTCCGTGTTGTTGCTTGGCAGCATGGTACAACAACATAACTCCTCCAGGGGGGGATGTTTTCTTCAAAGAAAATCATACCACATCGGCACATTTAGTAATCATCAAGATGCTTTTAGACTTTGAGATTCCCATCGGCCATCACCCTTCAAAATGGCCTTGCCGTGTCAAACCGCAACTCAAAGCCAAGCTCACCACTCACTCTTCGGTGCAGAGGATCCGTTATTACGGGAGCTTTTAATTAATACTTCACTAATCTAGTCTAGTGTACGGAGTTGTTTCTCAAACTAACTAATCCTATCCCTTCTACTTTAAGATTTCTCTCGCTGTCGATGGGCCCAGATGCCGCGACTTGACGATGCAGGCCCACGTGGCCCACCATCTCGCCCGGCTGCATAAATTATGGCGCTCGCGGAGCTCGCGCCACGCCCCCTCTCTGACCAAAACAAGTCACAGCGCCCAGCTCACTACCCCCACGGCCCCACACCCAGTCACCCACCAGGCCCCACACGAACTCGAGCAGCAGCACAGCAGCTCAGCTGAGCCAAGCTTCCCACCCCAAATCCCATGGCCGGCGGTGGGGCTGAAGGCGACGCCGGCAAGGGCGAGGAGCCGCCCCGCCGCGAGATCCCCGCCGAGATCACGGACGAGATCCTGCTCCGCCTGCCCTCCCGCTCCGCGCTGGCGCGCGCCGCCGCCGCCAGCGGCGACTTCCGCGCGCTCGTCTCCTCCCCGCGCTTCCTCCGCCGCCACCGCGCGCTGCACCGGGACCCCGGCGCGCTCCTCGGGGTCTTCACCTTCTCCGTCATCCGCGACGGCACGGGCTTCCACCCCGTGGAGCCGCCGCACCCGGCGGCGGCCGCCGCCCGCGCCGTCGCCGGCGCCGCGGACTTTTCCTTCGGGTTCCTCCCGGCGGATCCCTCCGACGCGGCCGGAGCCGGAGCCGGAGCCGGAGCCGAGGGGTGGATGGTCCGGGACTGCCGCGACGGCCGCTTCCTCCTCGACCGCGTGGCGGCCGGGGTCGAGAGGGGCACCGTCTTCACCGAGCTCGCCGTCTGCGACCCCCTCTCCCGCCGCTACGCCCTGCTCCCGCCCATCCCGGAGGACCTCGCCGACACCGTCGACGGCGTGCTCAACGTCTTCGGCGGCCGGCGCGCGTGCGAGCCCTTCCTCGCCCCCGCCGAGTCCCGCTGCGACGACGACCCCGGCGCGGCGCCGCCCTTCACCGTGTTCTGGACGGCCAGGTGCCAGCGGAAGGTCGCCGCCTTCGCCTTCTCCTCGCGCGACGGGCGGTGGCGTGCGCTCCCGTCGCCGGACTGCTTCATCTGGCGCCGGCACCGGTTGCCGTTCAGCTGCCCGACGCACACCGTCTGGAACCAGCGGCACTACGCGCACGGCCGCTTCTACTGGGTGGACTGCCTCACCAACCGGTGGCTTGTGCTCGACACGCGCGCCATGGAGCTCACCCTCTCCATCACCCCCTCGCCGGCCGGCTACTGGGAGGAGAACGTCGCCGTCGTCGAGGCTCCCGACGGGAACGTCGGCGTGTTCGCACACGACTTCCACCACCCCAGCGGCAAAGCCGATCTCCACTACTACACGATTGTGCAAGACGCCGACGGGCCACGGTGGCGGCTGGAAAAGACGATCACTCTGCCGTGGCTGGCGACGAACCACCGGTCGTTCTGCCTCCGGGGCTCGGCCAACGGGTGCTTGATCCTCGAGGTCAGCGAGGAGAAGCCAGCGTTCATGGCGAGCTACCGCGTCAGGGACGCTGAGCTGTTCAAGATCGACGCCAAGAGCTTCCGGCTGGAGAAGATCTGCCAGGCACGGTGCGCTGGTGGCGCCGCCGGGCAGTGTTCCTGGCCCTACTTCGGCTTCCCGCCATCGTTGTCATTGCCCACTGTATGAGATGAGCAGCATGGTGATTTTGCTGAACAAAATTATGTTCCAGCTGCTCATTGTCTAGCACTGTAGCACATGTATACCAATAATGGTAATAATATAAGCCATAATTTGTACAGATTTTTTTTCACAATCACAATGCATTCATACAGATACAGCTTACAGGTACAAAGCAAAACAACAATCACAACATTATTCAGCTGTACAAACCCCACAAGCAGGGCCAAAACTTGTAGGTTACATCACAGCCATGTCACTTGTTGTTTATTTAGTTCGTTTTGTATACTCCATCCTATTGCCATGTTTGCTACTTTTAGCAGTGCAACAGCACACACAAAGGATGGCAACTTGTATTGTCTGAGGTACAAGGAGCCAACTGATGTACAGTCAGCAGAGAGATCAAACCGGTTGCTTCTAGCTTGCTCTTTGTTTTGATATCTTCCACACCATGTTCACAGTTCTCTTTGTTCTCTTGAATGAGCGCTCTAGGTCAGCTGAGGACCATCCAGTGAAGCCAGAAGATCGACGGCCTATCGAGGATGACCCTGCGCCTCGAAAAGATGGTCCAGGATCTGCTGAGGATGGCTCATTGCCACGAGAACTGTTTCCATAGGATGATGCAGTCGAGCTCACCAAGCCTGTCACAGCAGGTGCAAAACTCTCCACAAACATACCACAAGATATCAAAGTCTCACCAGAAGGCATATTGATGTACGAAACTGTACAATCCTGAAGATCAACACAAATGAGTCTGTTCTGGTTGCCAAAGAAGATCTTCGTCTTGAGCTGGAAAAATGGCCTCATGCCCACAGGTATCCTAGGAGCAATGGTATGCAAATGGATCCAGTCTTCTTCACGAGTCAAGTCCACCACCCAAATATGAGAAACTATATTGCCAGATGATCCATCAGAATGATTCGATAACGAAAGAAGCTTACCTTCCCCCTCAAATAGTTCCAAATCATGTTTTCTTACAGCATCCGGGATGGCAACTTTTGTGAACATCTCATCCCTCAGATTGAGCATAAGGATTTCCCGAGAAAAGCTGGAGGATGCCTCGTTAAGAAGTAGCCAGTACATGCTACCATTAACAACGACTGCCTTTGTTGCCTTTAGAAGCTCTGCAGATTCGCGTATAGTCCTCCATGACAGCACACCCATAGTGCATATTTCAAATGCCAAGAACTGCACACAGTGACGGACAGAGACCACCTTGTACTCTTTTGTGGAGTGCACAAATCCAACAAAATATTCAGAGCAAAGAGACCGTGTCTTGAGTACTGAATCTGGCAGCCTCAAATGCTTCCTTGTTGTGGGATTCAAGACCTCAGCATCACCTTTTATATCATACGCGCACACTAAGCCATTGCAGGGGCCTGACATGTGAAATCTATTTGAGAACACAAGTTCCACACTTCTGAAATTCATTGTTGCAGGATCAAATGTGTACAGGTGGACTAGGCCATGATCAAGCGCGGTGAAACAAGCAATGGACTGGTGGAAGCGGCAAGCATTGTTGAGGTGACGGTTCACAAAACTAGGTTCTTCAAGGCAATCTCGCCAGAACTTGCATACACTGCGAAGCTTGACTACAACCCTACCAGGTAGAAAAGCAAGGACAATCCCTTGGGCATCCTGAGGAACGTATACTTGAGTTTCTGTTATTTCATTTTGCTTATCAAGATCATCGCTGTTGCAGTCCATGTCTAAGATGCTATCTACAACTCTGTCCAAGGTAAAACCATAAAAGTTTAGTCAGTATGCAACAAAAACATAGAAACAGCAAGACAGGGAAATTCACTGATACAAAACTGTAGTTGAATAAAAGTATACCATTAAGTACACAAAAAATAAAGAATAATATCTTTCTATTTGATCAATTAACATCTTAGGTCAAAAGAGAATGGGTTTGGTGCTGCTAAGTCACTCATAAGCTACTGAATTACATGGAGAACATATTTAAATCAGTACCAGCAAGTTCTAACTAAAATTGTATCCAATATGGATGTGCCAGGTTGATGAAATGGAGACTTTAACACAACAAGATGAGATGAAAAATGACCATCCATAGAGGAAATGGATACTGATTTATTGTCACAAATGAGGTATCAAAATCAATTCACCTTATAGGTGGAAAACATAAAAGGTGCACGAGCACATCATGTTCTAAACCAAGAAAGGTGCACTAGAGATCTAAGACTATGAACAATTCCGTCACCTGGATGGCATTTATGCATTTTTCATTTAGAGATCATGGCGAACCCCTATTCCCCATGATAAAAGCAAACATGGAGATTTCTTTTAAGGGATATATTATTGTCGTGGATCATGCCCCTTAAAATGCAAAGGGGCTCAATAGATAAATGTTCTAATAGTATGAAAGTTCAACCACCACCCCTACTACCAGCTAGTAACTTGATATATGCAGCCAGCGGATCTAAACTGTTTGTCAAAGGGTGCTGATTCTACCCATGGTCTAGCTAAATGGTAAGAGACCTGATTTGCGCACAAACCATAGAAACAGTACATGACCAGTGGCACAAAGATCTGCTAGTTTGTTCTGCTAAACTACATTTCAAATAATACTTCAACATGATCACGGAACATGTGTGAATCAAAAGGTGTGGCTAACAGATTCCTAAGCACGGGTTTGGCAACTTAGGAGACAGAAAAATCCTGTTAGGAATGTCAAACACCAGGAATTCAGGCCCGCAGGATCTCCATGGATAGGGTTTTCATGAGATTGAAGTAAGATATGAACATGATAAAATAAACAAATCCCACCTCACAAGAGCAAAAGTATCATCAATCTACTAAAACAAACAGTTATCGAACAACCGAAGAACCCCCAGAAACAGAGGCGAAGCAGCGAGGGCCACCCGCAAAGCAAAACGCGCGATCTGTGCAGCATCCCAGTCCTTGTCGAAGGGATGAACAGATCGAGGTCGAGGGTGGCAAAGGGAAGACATGGGAAGTGTAGTTCCCGACCTTTGACTAAGAGGCTGAAGGCTTCGTTAGATTCAGCGATATGGTCGTCGGTGAGCTACCGCCGGCGCCGGCGCCGCCGCCTGCGCGCGGACGCCGGCAGGAGACCTCGATCCCCCGCCGCCGCGTGCTCAAGAGGAGCCGGAGTTACCCCCGCCGCCGCCTGCTCAACGGGAGCAGTCGACCCCCTTTCGGTCCCCGCGGGGCAGGGGAGTGCCGCCGCCGCTTTCTCCGTCCGTCGGTTGTGCCACACGCCCGCGGGGCACGAGCGAAGTGACGAGTCGAGCCGAACGGGTGAGACCGCTCAGGGAAAAGGCAGAAATGAAAACAAGACCAAGTTTAGCCCTTTGTGTCTTGTGTTGTTTCCTTTTTGGTCCCTCGCAGTTTTATATAGTCTTTTTTTTAAAAAAAGTTGAAATTAATTTATAAAACACCATATGAAAAGAGTTTGCCATTTATTTGTGATTGTCAAGCCACAGTTTTGCAGATTGAATCGTGATAGAGAAATTATATTATTTTTTTTGTTGTCATGAGCCCGTTCGTTTGACTGGTGGCTGACGGTTGGTGTTGATTTATTCTGAGAGAAAAGTATTGATGGCTGGTTGCGGGTGGCTGGTGGCTGGCTGGTTATGAGAAAAATTTTGTTGACTGGTGGCCGACAAACAAAAAGAATGTAGTGCATATCAAGTGCAAAATCACGAAAGTGGTTATGAATGTTTTCCTGCTTATATGATGTCTTGTACTCCCTCCATCATTAGATGTATGACGTTTACAACAAATTAGTTAGTTCAACTTTCAACTAATTTGTTTTTTTCTAAATATCATATATTTAGCAACGGAGATAGTACTAGTTAGTTAAGGAAGGGGAGAGGATTACGAAGAGTTACGTACACTAAATTTCAGTATGTATAATTCAACTTCCAATACTTCAGCAGGAACCAAGCTTCCTATGTTCTCCTGATTTTTTTTTGCTGGAACAGTGCTTTTTCCCCATTCGGCATTGATCTTTGTCTTTGACTCTTTCTATAGCTTTTACAAGATTTATTACAAAAACACACACTTAGCTTGATGATGAGAAAATGAAAACTCAATTGACCCAAAGGCCACGGGAATTAAATGGTGTGCGGGTAATGCAAACTCCACGAGAAAATAAACTGTTTTACGAAATTAAAAGAAAGTAGCAAAAATAGATAAAACATTTGACGAGAGTGGGATTTGAACCCACGCCCTTTCGGACCAGAACCTTAATCTGGCGCCTTAGACCAACTCGGCCATCTCGTCGTGTTGTTACCATTTTTTTTAACCATCCTTATTAGCAGTTTCCTTTTTCTTTTTTGTTTTTGAGTAACCAATTTCCCTTATCCAAACGGTCATCTCGGCAAAGTCGGCGAGAAAATAAATTGTTTCATAGAGTAATAAATTAAAAAACAAATTGTTTCATAGAGTAAGAAATTAAAATAAAGTAGCAAAAATAAAAAAAATGCTTGACGAGAGTGGGATTTGAACCCAAGCCCTTTCGGACCAGAACCTTAATCTGGCGCCTTAGACCAACTCGGCCATCTCGTCCTTTTGTTACCATGTATTTTGTTAGTATATTTCTTCGTTTTATTCTCTTTCGCAGTTTCCCTTATCCACTTCCTTTCCCTTCCCGTCAGCAACCTGAAGCCGAAACAATGGAGTCCGCGTCGCTCACGTCACTCGGCAATCCATTCCCGTGCACCTCCCAATCTCCAAGGTAACGCAGAGCGGCATCTTGTATGGTCTCAACAACTACAACAAGAAAATTTGTTAGTTTTGCTCGTGTTTAGTTTTCTTAATTTCAACGCTCCATTTAACTCTCTATGCGAGTTTTCGTTTTCCCCTATCAGATGCCGGTGTCCATCGGAGCCCAAGAAGATCCGGTTGGCCTGCTGCAGGAGGAGGGCTTCCTCTCTGAAGGCAACCTGTGGTCTCTCTAGGCGGAGGGCAATTTCAGGGATGGTGGTTCTTGGCGCAGCGGCGGTCTCTTGCATAGACCCTCTCGGCCTCACCGCGCCGGCGCAGGCAGCGATGCAGGAGCCTGACATTATCATGTAACCTGCATCGCCTAGCGTAACTACTCGCAACGGATAGATCGGTGATTTCGTTGGTTGAGGAATCTGATCTCTTGATTTCGTTTTGAAGGGTGAAGTCGTTGGTTGAGGAATCTGATCTCTTGATTTCGTTTTGAAGTTTTCAGGTACCGGAAGCTGGACAGTGGGGTCATCCTCGAAGGTACAAACTAGTAGTGACATGTTCTTGCAGAGTTTTCAGCCAACAGCCTGTTCGCTCGGCTTATCAGCCACGTGCACCAAGAAGATTTTCTCTCGAACAAACCAGCCACCAAAGAACTGTACCAAAGAAGATTTTCTCTCATAACAAATCAAGACTACCATCGGTCACCAGCCAACCGAACAGGCTGCAAGTTTCTGATCGGTGAATTGTGCTTCCTGATCTGAAGATGTCGTGGAGGGGGAGGGAGCTGAAGCACGGGAAGACGATCTGGTCCAGTTCAACTATGTGTGCCGCCGCGCAAATGGTTATTTCGTGCATAGGTGAACACTACAGTGCCATTGACTATACGCAGTTCATACACTGAAAACATGTTGCAGTTTGATCAGTTCCGCCGTCATCTAGTGGTCTCAGTGTCTCACCATGTTTTCCCTGCATTTTGTAATCCAGCACGGTGGACCAATTCAGTGGTGAGAGCAAGCCGGTGACGCTTCCACTAGCCGGAGAAGAGGTTATATAACTTCAATGCTGAAATTTTTTGTACATCCATCAGAAGTTCTGATAGAGTCTAGATTCACTCTGTCCTGGTTTCTCATCCTGTGAGTTTGTTTGATGCATAATCTAGCTAATGTGGTGTACAGATTATTCGAGGCCTTAAAGATGTACTAATCGGGATGAAGGTCGGAGGTACTTCAGACATCAGCTTAGTTCCAAACAGCATACATGTGATGCTGTGAAAAAATCTTGACAGTTCAAAAATACAATTTAAAATTATACAGCCTGTTCGCTCGGCTTATCAGCCACCAGCCAGCAGTACTTTTCGCTCAGAACAAACCGGCCACCAGCAACCAGCCAGCAGTACTCTTCTCTCAGAACAAACCAGCACCAGCCATCAGCCACTAGCCAACCGAACAGGCTATAATTTTTCTTCATGACCTGGTATGCAGGCAAGAGGAGGGCTCTAATTCCTCCTGAAGTTGGCTACATCAGCGAGACCTTGAAGCCCATACCAGAAGAGGTGTAATGCTATATCCTTCGATGAACTGAGCGTGTCCTTTTGATTTTATGTATTTTTGGATTTCTCTCATGAAGGAACAGTAGTAAAATGCATCTTGTGAATTTTGCTAGTATGACTGTTTATATAGTTCATTTACAATTACTCTTGTACTTGCCTTGGATGTTATTACAGTTCGGACCACGGCGGAGTCTGCTATCTCATGCCAAGGAGCCACTGGTGTTTGAGGTTCAGCTGCTGAAGGTCCTGTGATTCTGCATTTCTGTCATCATATCATGATATCATCATCATCCTTGGTCAATGCAGCCACATTTCCTAGTGAGTCATAGAGTTCATTTTGAAATTGAATTTCTCTAGCTTGAAAAACGAAACCAGCAAGTTGAGTAATGAAAGAGTCAAACAGCAGCCACCCCCTGCTTTTGTCAAAACATCGACTCTCTGGATAGTATGCACTGCGACTGGAGAAGCGTATTAAAATCAGGTTTACTTTACTGGTAGGAGAAAAAAAACGGAGGTCGGCGAGAAACGTGTTTATCGGATTTCTCGGAAAATTTTCGAATTTATCGTTTTCTTTACTGACAAAATTTAGAGAAAAATCTCTCAATTTCTACTAAAAAATACATAGAAATAATATAATATTTAGAGAATTAGGGTTACGCAAAGGCGGGAGGCGTGATTAATTGGTTTTGGAGACTTCTCAGTGATAAAATAAAAAAATCGGACTCAACCGAGAAATGCGATTATCAGATTTATTGTTTATTTTTCGCTGAGAAAATTTTCCCAGATGAAAATATTCTGAACTTCCTCACGAACATTTGCAAACACATTCGATAACTGCGAGTCAATATGGAATCATGGTTGCAGTGTTGCGCTGTGGAATTCGTGACAAGTTTTTTTTTTACTGATAAATTAAAGTTCTTGTAACTAACTGCTAAATCCAAAAGTAAAGAGAGAGAGAAGGTGATCTTGAATCCCATCGCTGTTTATATGCAAGATTCTACTGTTTATTCTCTCTGTCGATCGTGCAATAAACGGTGTAGTACAGGCAATAGGAAGGGAACACCGTTTTGCACAGCAGAACAGGCAACTCCGGTCGGCTGGCGCCGCTGTCATGAGGTGCAGCCGTCAAAGAGGCATCTTGCATTGCAGGCCGACGAGCCCTCTCACCGGTGAGCCTGAGATGGCGACGCCGCGCACTGTGACGTGAGGTGGGAGGAGGCTGCCAGCCGCGGCGGCGATGTATCCGCCATTGCCAAGCCACGACGGCTCGGCGTGGCTGGTGGCAAGCACTCGTCGCCACAGCCTGTGGTCCGGGCGGCGCGACCTCAGCAACGCGCCGACGACCTTGGCGCCGAAGAAGGAGCCGCGCAGCATCTTGGCGATGGCCTGGTCCGTCGCCGCCAGCCGTGGGTCCGCCTCGGCGTCGTCCGCGCCGCCGAACGCGTTCCCCTTGAAGAAGAACTAGTACTCTGCCGGCGGCAGCGGCCGCAGGACGACAGGCTCAGTGGTGCCGAGATCGGAGACGTGCTTGCCGGTGCCCGTGACGATGACCCTGCTCCCCCGCCGCCCGCGCCGTAGGGCCGGCATGATGGCGTCTATCGCCTGCCACCTGCGCGTGTCCACGTTGTCGAACACGGCCAAGAACCTCTCACCGCCTAACTTCCGCTCTAGGAGTCCCAGTGGCTCGCCGGCGCCGGCGCCGGAGAGGCTGGCGCTTGACGTGCCCGCGAAGGTGAACAGAGAGCGCAGAAGCTGCGCGGTCTCGCTGGCCACCGTAAGGCTCATGCAGTGGAAGTCCAACATCAAGATGAGCGAGAAACGGCGGCGCACAGCGGGCTCCTCGCAGACGCGCTGCACGAGGGTCGTCATCCCGAGGCCGGCGCGCCCGATTATTGGCAGAACGCCCAGCTCGTCGCCACCTTCGCCGTCGCCGTCGTCCTGCAGCAAGAAGTCAATGACGCGGCGCCTCTCGAGGTGCCGGCCGAACATCTGGCAGTCCGCGTAGATGTTATTGGCTAGCGGCCGGTGCAGCGCCGGCGGGCAGCATTGCAGCAGCATGATGAACTCGGCAAGATCGCCGGAGACGCCCTCCACGCTCGCGAGGACGCTGTCGAGCTCGCCAGCGCCGCCGCCGCCACCGCGGAACATGATCCTCCTGGCCGCGACGCGCAGACGCTTGGCCGGGTTGAACGAGCTCGGCGAAAACAAAGCCCGGCGCATCCCGCCGTCGCCGTGGCCGTCACCCTCGTCCTTGTCGGCCGCTTCATCGCCGCTGAACGCGTCAAGGAAGTAGCGCCCCCGGTGGGCGCCGTCGGCGAGCTCGGAGAGCCACTCGAGGAGCGCGCCCGCGCGGCTCGCGATCCGCCTGGCGTCGGCGGTCTCCACCGCGCTCTCGAGCTTGACGACGAGGTGCCGCAGCCGCCGCAGCTTGCCCTCGACGGCGACGCCCCACCGGTCCCGGAGCCGCCGCGCGAGGAGGGTCATCGCCCTGCCCACCGCGTCGGCGACGACCGCGGACACGACGGCTTCGGCCATGCTCGATCTTGATCAAGCTCCTGCCACTACTATCTCCACAGTGCGAACGGGAACAGGCAGGCCGCCGCCAGGACGAACTTCGTCTTGCTCCCGTAGAACACGGCCGGCGTCTAAACAGTCGCTCGCGTAGCACGCCGAGAGCCGGAGACCTCACCGCTTGCTACTGCTAGACCATCTAGGCGGCTTTCCTGGTGCAAGACCCACCAAATCATCGGCTGATTTTTAAAGGAGAAGCTAGACGACAAGATGCCACATTGTTCGACTTCGAGTTCAAGATCATCGTATATATATCGGTGCCAAGCCGTCAACTATGAGGCTGGTCGTGTGAATGAAATTACAGAGTACAGAACAGAGAACACAACAAAAACAGAGAAAATGAGAGGGTCAGAAAAAGTTACAAAGACTAGCCATTCTACAATGAAGTGAAATATTTCTTTTTTGCCCAATGGATAAGCACTGCGAAACTACAACAATCGACTACAACGCCATCTCCCCACAGTCGGCCAGCCCCGCCGCTTTGTGCACCACCGTAGCTGTGCGCTGTCGCGGCCGGTGGCGCATGAGCTGGCTGGCCGGTGGCCGCAGCGGTCCTCGCACGCCGGTGAGTCTCGAAGCAGGTGTTGTGTGCTGGTGCACCACCAAACCCCGAAGAATAATGCTAAAATGATTTGTTGAATTTTTTACTAAAAAGTTGAAACGAATTTTTAAAAAATGTTGGTCTATTTTTTTTAAAAAATGTTGGTCCAATATTTTTAAATTGTTAGCTTGGCTAGGTAGTTGCCCGTTATGCAACACTTTGCGAGAAATGTTGGTCCAACATTCCTTAAAAATGTTTGTTCAACGTTTTGTGAAAAATATTGAAAATCATCAGTATAAAATTTTGAGAAGGATTACAGTTGTTAGAGCATCACTAAGAGTTTGTTATTTGTAACTTGTAAATCTTATGATTTGCCACGTCCTAAAAGATTTTTCAAGGTAAAAAAAACATCTCCGAGAGTTTGCTATTTTTATCTTGCCAAGTCTTTTTTTTCTCTCTTGTACATTTGCATCGCGAACGTTTTTTTGTTTTTATTTCTTTTTCCACCCTCCCACCTGGCTTCCCATCGTGAGAGAAATGTCGATGCCAAGCGAAGTACGCGTGCACATATTTGGCCTTGGAGACAGGTTTTTCCTAAGTTGCAAAAAAATGCAAGTCCGTTTTTTTTAAAAAAATTGCAAGTCCGTTTTTTTTTAAAAAAATTGGAAGTCCTTTACCAAACTGTTAAAGGTGTATTTTCAATATTTCCAAAAATAAAAAAAATCTAACTAGATTTGGCAAAGTCTTTTTTTTTTTGGGAAAACTTAGCTTTCATTCAATCACACAATCTGGTTACAATCACTGTGAAGTGAAGATAAAAGAAAGCTAGGTGGCAAAGTGTCGAAGATGCTCTAGAGAAGAAGAAGGCTCGGTGGGCTGGAAGTTAGCCCCCGTCAGCGAGCGGGCGGCAGGCATGCCGAAATCCGAAACGCAGGCCAGGCCCAGGAGTTGAGGGCCGACGCGCTTCCCGATCCCAAATGCCAAGCTCTCGCTCGTATCGCCGTTTCGCTCCACGCAGCCGCCGCACGCCTCCACCCCACCGGAGCAGAACCCTAGCGCCGCCTCGATAGCGCGCGCGGCCGGCTTCTCCTCGCCTCCCCCGCCACTGCCGGCGCGTGGACGCCGCGCCGCACAAACGATTCCCTGATCCGTTGCTAGAGTACTGAGCCACCGAGGTACGTACCCATTTCCTTTACGATTGGGATGGATGCTCCAATCCCCTAGGATTTGGCTTTCACCGGGTCTGATCTGTGGCTAGAGTGATTTGGAGGAAGTATCAATTAGCGGGGTTCCTTGCGGATGAGCTGGATTTGGGTCATCGTGTTGGAAATCTGGAAGCGTAGATCTTCTGTAGTTCTATGCCTCTTGTTCCTGAGTGTTAGGGACTTAGGGTAGCTAGCTGTGAATCGTTCAGGTTTGATGATGAAACAAATGATTCTTTTGCTGATTAACTGTTGAACTGACTAGTCGGTGAGGGGAGGATCAATGGAAGCCTAGATCTTCTATGCCTCTTGTTCCTGTGTGTTACGGTAGCTAGCTGTGAATCATTCAGGTTTGATGATTAAGAAACAAAAAAAAATGATTCTTTTGTTGATTTACTATTGAACTGATTAGTCGGTGAGGGGAGGATCAATGTGATGGTTGCCCCAGATAAGTTCGGGTTAATATTATATCAGTCTTCTCTGCTTATGAGTGACCTACTGCGGAATGGGCCCCGTGTTGTATGATTGTATCTGTTGCTCTCCCTGCCATATTGGTATGCAGCATTTGGGAACTGGGTGAGGCTAAAGCATCATATCTTTTATGGATAATGGGAAAATGTTACATGACAGCCATTTTTCATTAATCAAGTTAGTCTGCTTCTCTAGGTGTGATTGTGTTAATACATTTGTCAGTTTTTAGTTAGCTTCACAACATGTAAGACGGCCACCTTGGAATGCTGGACTAGCCAACATTTAATTAACGTGTCCTCTTAGTGACTTATACATATGCCTCTATTTGTGCTACAAGACAATTGCGGTTTAAATGATCTCTGAAGACAATTGCAGTTCAAATGATCTCTGAGCACGTAGATAGTTTCTGTGGCATCCCATTTGATGTTCTTTTTTTGGTTCCTTGTGTAGGGAGAGCGTTTCACTCGCAGCTGATAGTAGGATGAGTCTCTGCACAATTGCAAGACGGCTATGTCTTTCAAGACCGTCCTCTAGCAGTCGTCTTTCAACAGTTTGGGTTCATCTATACAGCACCGAGGCTGCAAAGGACACAGGTGCTAAGAAGTACAAATACCCTGATGTATATGATCCTTATGGGCCCATGCCACCACCATCAGAGAAAGTTGTGGATCTTGCTGATCGCATTGCTGCTCTCCCTCCTGAGGAGATCAAACAGATTGCTCCAGCCCTCCTCTTAAGACTGAACCAAGAGCCACCTCAGGCGATATCGGGCCAGGGTTTCAGTTTTGGTGCTCAGGGTGGTTCTGGTGCTGGCGCTGCAAAGGCTGAGGAGAAGAAAGCTGAGAAGACAGTCTTTGATGTGAAGCTGGAGAAATTTGATGCTGCTGCAAAGATCAAGATTATCAAGGAGATCAGGACGTTTACAGATTTGGGGTTGAAGGAGGCGAAGGAGCTTGTAGAGAAGGCCCCTGTCATTCTGAAACAATCGCTCACAAAGGAGGAAGCGGAAGCAATCATAACAAAGATTAAAGCTGCTGGTGGTGTTGCTGTGATGGAGTGAAGGGATCATCTTCTGGACACAACAGGATTTTTTTCTTCCAATTACTGTTGTTGCCATGATTGGGCATTTGACATTGCACATTGCCGTGCCTCTGTGCTGATGGATGAAATGGTTCAGCTACGTTGGTAACCAAAGTGAGAAAGACTAGAGTTTAGTTGCTATGATGATAGCCTTGACTTGTTCTAGAATAAGCTTTTGTTGGTCTCGACGCCTATTTTCTGGTGGAATGCTGTGCACTAAATCTGATGTCTCATACCTTCTTTTCTGTCATTGTATCTGTTGGAGTATAAGTGAATTGCCCACCTTTCCTCAAAAGCTTAAGCTGATAGGGAAAGGGCATGCAACTCAATAGTATCATTTATGACTTGAAATGGTCATCTATTGTGAAATCCTTCTCCCAGACATATCCTAGTTGCACCATATTGTAAGATTATTGCTCGTCTGCTCATTTCTCTAAGAAACCTCATGTTCTTGATTGAGCATTTCGTCATATTAATAAATTAATTAACATTGTACTTTTATGTTCGTGTTGATGGAGCATTTCATCTGGTGCGCTTGGATGAATTACCAGTGAGTGACAAAAACTTTGATACACTTGAAGTAATCCCTGTTACAAATTTGTAAAGCTGAATAAGCTTTGAATGCCATTCATATTAACACATCTTTGGCCACACATGAACAACGACAAGAAGATCATTGCTCCCATCCTCCAAATTTCAACCCAGTCCTATATGCGACGGCCTCATTCCGTCCTCCATGCCTGTAGGAAGAAGCAGAAGTCAGTGCCTTCACTCTGGATGCCATTCCCTCCGCTGTCCTCCTGGATCTCCGGCGGCGCGCCGGGCTTGAAGACGAAGGCCGCCTGCGAGCCTGGCCCGGCGAAGAGCCAGTCGTGCACGTCCCAGATCACCTGCACCGGCGCCTGGTCGACGAGCACTGTCTCGTTGCCCCGGAACTTCCACTGCAGGTTCTTGACGTGCAACAGGACGAAGCCGTCGACCGTGACCCACATCTCCGGGTCCCTGATGGCGCCGGCGGCCGGCGAGCACTCGACGACGATTTCGTGCTCCTTGCTCCTCCTGGCGTCGAGCCGCGCGCGCGCCGCGAAGCTCCGGCGGCCGAACACGCTCTCCCGGCGGCACACGAGCACGGCGTCCTCCAGCGACGGCCGGGACTTGGTCCGCTTGTACGCGTCCTTCTTGCCGTCGCCGAGGAGGAGGACGACCTCGTCGTTGCTCACCACCGCGACGTAGTACCCGCCGGAGGGCTCCGGGCTGGCGCCGGCGGCGAACTTGGCCCCGCGCAGGTCCCAGAAGATGTCGGCGCGGTCCCCGCCGCCGACGTCGAGCGCCTTGTGGCCCTTCTTGCTCCAGAACGGCCACGGCTTGAGCTCCACCTTGTGGGTGACCGGTCCGTCGCCGCCGTCGTCGCCGGGCCGGTCGACGGAGATGGTGAAGGACTGGTTGATGAGGTTCTTGCTCCAGACGGCGGTGACGAGGCGCGGGGCGCCGCTGATCTTGGCGAGGTACACCGACACCGTGGAGCACTGCGCCGCGGCGGCGGCCGAGGACGGCGGCGCCCTGCCGGTGGCGGAGTCGTCGCACGACGTCGCGCCGCCGCCGCTGCTGCACCCGACGTGGCCGTCCTCCATCTTGTTGTACGGCTCGCAGGATTTGGAGCGCTTGTGCATCATCAAAATCCAAATCCTCCGTAATGTTATTATTTATATATTATTAACAACAACAGGATCAAACGCATTGGCATGGGCTGTTCCACATTCGTCGCGTCAAGAACATGTTGGCCATGAATTGGTCTCTTCCTCCATGATCGTCGTCATGGGCTGCATGCGTGGGCATAAACGACATGAACAAGCAGTTAAATATACAAAACAAAACGAAAATGGAGAGGAAGAACATCTGGACAGGAAATGAATCAGGAATCGATTAAAAGAAAATGGCATGAACAATTGGACGTGAGGAACATACCTTCATGTCCGTCTGCAATCAATTTTTTTGGGTCTGTTTGCAATCAGTTGCGGTGGAGAAAATTCATCTTTTTTTAGGACGAGTAAATTCCTATTTGGGTGCGAGAAAGGAGGTTGATGGAAACAGAGAAATGAATGACCTGGAGACACAGAAAGTAAAAATGGTAGCGGGCGTGTCTCAAATTAGTTGCAGCTCTTTTTTCCCTTTTCTTTTTGGATGTAATTTTATGCGTTTTTCACTAAAATATATATTGTTCGGTTAAGCTGCTACTATTTCTAGCCCAAAGTTGGGTACCGGTTTTTGTTCAACGGGTGGTAACGCAAAACGGAAATGGCATCACATTGCAGACATGCTGTGGGATCACACGCTTGGGAACAGACAACAAATGAAAATCGAGTGTTTCAAGTGATGATTCCAAACATACAGCACAATTGTTTAATATCAGGCGAACAAACAAATCGAGTAAAATAGCACCATTGTGTTTTTTTACGATAAGATACAGCATTGTGTTTGGATGGTATTTTTCTTGAAACATTTTCTTTACGGTGTAGCAATTTGATCATCATGATTAACTCAATTTTGTTTAGACAATTTAAACGGTTTTGAACGGTTTAAATGAGTTTAAACAACCAACTGTTTAGGGCCTAAACGACATGGCTGACCTTTGTTTACCATTTAAATGATTTTTAAACGGCCTAACGCCCATGCAGGTGAATAGAGTTCGCAAATATACCGTTGCGGAGGAGAAAGTCATCTGGTTTGATCGGTCTACTTTGTAGTATATTTCCATCTGTGTGTGGAAACTCAGAGCTCCTTTCATGTGCTTTTATTGTTTTCCTATGTGGTGCATGCAAATAAAACGAAATTGCTCACGTCATCCACATGCAAAACAAACTGAAACTTAAAAAGCTATAGATCATAAATGGACTATTAAAATTAATTTCACGTACACTGTTGGGTTCTTGACAATAAAAACTTCAATAAAAGATTTCACTTGACTATATTTTGACAAAAAAATTTATTCATATTTTCAATAAGATTTATGTTTTTAGAGCTAAATTAATTGTCGAACAAAATCTAAAATTGTGTAGAAACGGAAAAATTATAAAAACTTAACAGACAATTGTTCGTTCTTTCCTATAATTTGATGTGCAATTTTTTGTTCTACGGCTTTGTAGAATTTGTTCCATAGCTATATGTTGCATAGAAATTGCTGACGCAATCCACATGCAAAATGAATTGAAATTAAAGAAATCTATAAATCATAAATTGGGCATCAAAATTAAATTATGATTGCACCATTTGATTTCTGACAACATAAACTTCACAACACGATCACACTTGACTACATTATGATGAACTTTTTTATTCATACTTTTAATTAGGGATATACTTTTTTGTCACATATACATGTAGAACAAATTTTCACTATGGGAGAACAAATATTTACTTAGGTGGAACAAATTTTCACTCTGTGGGAGCAAATATTCACTGAATGGGAACAAATATTCACTGATTGAGAATAAATTTTTACTGATATGGAACACATATTCAATGAGGATGAACAAATATTCTCTTCAAAAATTTTCTTCTATCTACAATAAAAGAATGGAAGAACAAATTTTATTAATTTGGGTCACTTTGAGGAACAAATATTTAATATTTAATGAAAGAGAACAAGTATTCATCGAGAAAAAAACTAAACATCATGAGTATAAAACAAAATAATATTGCGAAAGGCCATGTAGCCTAGTGGTTACAAGAGCCCCGATAGCACCTCAGGTCCTGGGTTTGACTCCCCGTGGGAGCGAGAATTTCTCAAGGTTTAACGACATTTGTGCTTTCAGTAGTAGGCGCGCATGTGTTCATAGAGATGAGTGTGCTTGCATTGTGAGTATCTCTAATGTAATGTGTAATTCAGAAAAAAAATTGAAGAAAAACAACACAAGAAAGAAAAATGAAAAGAATTGAAGGGAAAAAGGAAAAACATGAAAGAAAAAATAGAAAACAGAAAAAAAGGAAGGTGCAAAATAGAGAAAGAAACCTAAAATGAAGAGAGAAAACAAAAACAAGATAAAATAAAGAAAATTAAAAGGAAAAGAAAACTCAAAATTAAAAAGGAAAGAGAATTAGAAACAATATAAACAAAAAGATAGAAAATAAAAAACTTCCATATGATACAGGAGCTTCCACGCCACTTACGTTCATCCGGGCCGCGCGTGCCTCCTGCGTCCATACGGGCATATTGATAATTTTATTATCAGAAAATACATATTCATATATAATTTCCTACCAAGATCTACCAAAGAAATCAATTCATTATCTGTTTCCTATATGCATACTCTTCAATCATCCACATGTAGCAAAGCGATACACAATTACTATTTTACCCCACTCTATATGCTCTATCCACGACTTGATTATCAGCGTTATGAAAATAAGATATATGCATACCAAAAATTACATGATGATTAATTAGTAAAACAATGCAGATTCAGAAAAATGGGAATTGCTAGCAAATAATTATCCATTATAAGAGTGAAATACTTCTTGTAAAAAAAGATATATATGCAACACAAGAACCTTATTGTCTTACAATTATAGATTATCAATATAGTCAAAATGTCAACTCACAACTCACAATATGAAGTTCAGCAAACGACGGAATGACACATAAACAATAGAAAATTATTTGAGAATAATAATATAGTACTTAAGAAAAATGAAAAATAATGGAGGTTTTTGTTGGATCAATAATAATGACACGAGTAGATTTCGGTAAGAGTGATCCCCACACCACTAAGGGTAGTCCCATGGGGAATTTATTATGGTTTCTATATGTATTAATTTTGTGGACAGCTCATTTTTTATGTGGGGAGTTAAGGAAGAGAGAGCGAGAAACGTAGAAACGGTTTCCTCTTCCAGAAACGGCGCCAACCGGGGATTGCTAATTTACGGGCGCCCACCAGGAGATCCGGCCCACGTGCGCGTGGTCCCCCGAAGGCATGACGTTTGACCTTTACAGGTGGGCGCTGGAAATCGTGAATGGAAGTTTTCAAAAGAAGAAATTCTACAAAATAATTTGGCAAAAAGTTTGAAAGAAAATTTTTAAAAATGTGAGAACAAAAAATTTCTCAAAAAACTTTCAAAAAACAGTCGCATAAAGTTTTTGAAAATGAGAAAACAACTTTTGCACACAATCAAAATAAAAACTTAAAACAAAAATCAAGAAAAATCGGAAACAAGTTTTTGAAGAAAATTTTTTCAGGAAAAAAGTTTTTAAGATAATTTTCAAACAAACAAGAGAAAAAGTTATCTACACAAAAATTTGAACAAAAAATCAGAATAAAAGGTTTTTTAAAAAACTGAAAAGAAAATTTTGAAGAAAAATTTCGGACAAACTTGAGAAAAAAATTATACAAAAAAAATTGAATCACCAAAATAAAGCATGAAAAGTTTTTGAAAAAATCTTAACATACAAAATTTTAAGCAGAAAGATTTAGATAAAAAGTTTTGCAAAAAAAGATAAAGAAAAAAATGTCGGCGCTGATCTTGCAGGCCGTGGAGCAGGCTGGCTCGCCGCCACGCCATGCGGCCGGGTCCCGCGGCGCGCCCCACCCGCCGTCGGGATCGGCCGGAGAAGCTCGCCGGGGCCCCCGCCGCTTCACTTCGAGATCCGGCATGCCGGGCTCGACCTCGGTCGCGGGCTCGCCGCTCGGAGGAGGTCGCCGGGGGCGCCGCCGCCGGGGATCTAGCCTGAAGGAGCGCCAATGGAGACGATCGCCGCCTGGGATTTCCCTAGAGGAGCTCGCCGGGGGATTCGGGAGAGAAGAAAAGGGATGGGAGAGAGAAGGAGCGGTAGAGCGGTTGGTTGCTGGCTTGCTGCGACCCGCGATATGATAATTGCGTGGGCCCGCCCATGTGGCCTGGTGGAGTCGACCGGGAGTGGTAAAAGTCACGGTCAGTTGTAAGCTCAACATTGCGGCGTCGACCCTCGCACCGATGCACTGGAAACGACGCAAACCGCGTTGGGGAGAAACGACGTGGTTTCCAGCGGCACTGAATGGATCCCATACGTCGTTGACGCCCTCCCTTCCCTGCGCTCCCTTCACGCGCCCAGTTTGCCGCGCCCCCGTCCAGCGAGCTCCGGACGCCGCGCTCCAGGCGGGTGAGCCGTGCCGCCGCGACCCGGCAGGTGAGCTCTAGGCCGTTGTTTCCCGCACGGCCGCCCCCCCCCCACGTGCGCTAGTCCTCTCGGGTGAGCCACGGTGGCTCGCTCCTTTCGCCGCCGTCCCGCATGTCGCCGCTGAGCAAAGAAGGTGGAGGGAGGAGGGGCCACCGCACCAGATCTACGAGCTCCACCGCTGCCAGGGCTAGCCGCTGCCCCTCTGGACGGAGCCACGCGCCCACGCATCGGTGTTGAGCACGATGCGAGAGATCTCAATCCAGAAAGAGAGAGAGATAAGAGTAAAATGCACCAGTGGTCCTCGAACTTGTGCGGGTGTGTCATGCTGGTCCACGAATTCAAAAAGTGTGTCGTCGCGGTCCGTAATCGCTATTTGGGTCTCATTAAGGTCCAAACAGATGTTTAAAGGTGATTACTGTCGAGGTGGACCGCCAATGTGGACTACTGCCGTGGACATGGTCCCCGAGTCAAGAATCAAAATCGCAAAGATGACCCTGGTCTTTTGGGCTTCTCACATTCCTGGCCATTCCGGTCTCTTCGTTTCCCTCGTCAGTGGGGGAGGCGGAGAGGACGAAGGCGCGCGGCGCCGGAGGCGATCCTCGTCCACCGGATCGAGAGGGTGAAGAGCGAACCCAAGCAAGTAGCAATCGCGCTGGCGAAGTCCGTCGATGGGTCGGACAAGGATGGTGGCACGACTGCGGCGCAAAGGGGAGGCGGAACCCGTGTATGGTGAGTTTGATCTCCCCTCAAACTTGCTGGTGTTCGTCGAATACGTAGTGATTTCGTAGTCGTAGCACACTTGTGGGGTGAAGACATTTTATCTCTTTCATTTGTGGATGTCGATTTTGGGGATGTTAGGGTTTTACTTAGTCATAAAATATGTTCTTTTTTGTGTGCAATGTAGGTGAAAGTAGGGATGAATTCACCATAAAGCTTCACCATGATGGTTTTTTTGTTGGATATGGTGAGCTGCGTTCTTATGTGGATGGAAAGATAGATTGGTTCGATCATGTTGAGGCAGACACCTGGTCACTGTTATGGTTTGAGGACTTTCAGGAGCAATTAGGATACAAAATTGACAAGATGTTGAAGATTTATTGGCTTTTACCTGGGAAAACTTTAGCAGATGGGCTTAGAATCATATCAGGGGATCATGATATCAATGTGATGTCATCTGTTGCTGAGAAACACAAGACATTGGTTGTGTACTTTGATCATGATGATAACATTGGAGGCCATGATTGGGATGATGTGGTTGTCAATCCAATGTCACCATTGCCAAAGGTAATTAGTCCCCACAAAGTTGAGTATGTACGCAGTAAGCCTGGTGAGAAGCTACCAGTGTTCTACACTGACATCAGAAATAGAAGAGTTGAGCAAAATCAACAGGAAGAGAGTGACCATGGCAGTGGTAGTGGTAGTGACAATGACAGTGACAGTGAGTATGAGGATTTTGAGGACAGTGACTATGACTTGGAGGCAGAAGATAATGACCTATTTGAGGAGCACGTTGATGATGAAGTGGGAGAGCAGGTGACGGCAAAAGGCAACAAGAAAGCAAGAGGAAGCAAACTGAGGACATATTGCACAAGTCGACCTGAGGTGCTGTTAGATGAAGAGTCAGAAGAATATGATCTACAACTGCCAGATTCAGATGGGGAAGGTGAAAGTTTCAGATTGAAGTCATTCAAAGATGAGGACTTGAATGATCCCACATTCTCAGTTGGTCTAATGTTTCCTAATGTGCAGAAGCTGAGAGATGCACTTACAGAGTATAGTGTCAGAAACAGGGTGGAAATAAAGATGCCCAGGAATGACAGAAAAAGGTTAAATGCTCATTGTGCACAAGGATGCCCATGGAACTTGTATGCTTCAGAGGATAGCAGAGTGAAGTCATTTGTGATCAAGACTTAATATGGGAGGCACACTTGTCAAAAGGAATGGAAGCTCAGGAAATGCACATCAAAATGGTTGGCTGAAAAAATACTTGGAGGCATTTAGAGCCAATGACAAGATGAGCATCACCAGTTTAGGGAGGACAGTACAAAAAGATTTCAACCTAACACCTTCTAGGAGTAAGTTGGCTTGAGCAAGGAGATTGATCATGAAGAAAATACATGGTGATGAGGATCAGCAATGGAGGGTGCTGAGGGACTATGGGGCAGAACTGATGAGAAGTAATCCTGGTAGCTCTCTATACATAAACCTTGCAGGCAATCTATTTAGCACATGTTATATGTCACTTGATGCATGCAAAAGGGGATTTTTGGGAGGATGCAGACCTATAATATGCCTGGATGGGTGTTTCATCAAGACAAAATATGGAGGGCAACTATTGACAGTAGTTGGAATGGATCCTAATGATTGTATCTTCCCAATTGCTATGGCTGTTGTTGAGAATGAGTCACTTGTGACTTGGAAATGGTTTCTGGAAACTTTGAAGGATGACCTTAAAATTGACAATACATACTCATGGACAATTATGATAGATAAGCAAAAGGGATTAATACTAGCAGTGCAGCAAGTTTTCAATGAATCAGAACACAGGTTTTGTGTCAGACATTTGTAGGCCAACTTCAATGAAAAATTCAAGGGTGAGGTCAATTGTGGACTTGTGCAAGAGCTTCCTCTGTGCAATCATTTGAAAGGAACATGGAAAGGATGAAAGCACTGAACAAAGATGCTTATGACTGGTTGAACAAACTTGCTCCTAACACATGGGTCAGAGCATATTTCTCTAAGTTCCCAAAATGTGACATTTTGTTGAACAACAATTGTGAAGTTTTCAATAGTTACATCCTAGAAGCTAGAGAGTTACCTATTTTGAGCATGTTTGAGAAGATTAAGAGCCAGTTGATGACAAGGCACTTCAACAAGAGGCAAGAGCTGGCAAATGAATTCAGTGGATCTTTCTGTCCCAAAATCAGAAAGAAATTGCTAAAAATGCTGAATATGCTAACATTTGCTATGCACAACCATCAGGTTCTGGAATATTTCAGGTTTCAGTATATGAGTACCAACACATTGTAGATATAGCTACCAAGACATGTGATTGCATAAGGTGGCAATTGACAGGGATGCCATGTTCCCATGCAATATCTGCTTTAAGGCATGATAGAGTGCCACCTGAGAGTGTTCTTCCTCACCGCTACTCAATTGAGGCTTACAACAATGCATATGGTCATAACATCTGGCCTTGCAGGGATAAAACCATGTGGCAGCATGTTGAGGGTGATGAAATTCTTCCACCTGTTTATGAGAAGAAGGTTGGTAGGCCACCAAAGTCAAGGAAAAAGGCACCTCATGAAGTGCAAGGTCCACATGGCACCAAATTGTCAAGGCATGGAATCACCATCCACTGCAGCCATTGCACAGATGCAGGTCACAACACTGGAGGGTGCAAGTTGAAAAAAATGGGTTACAACTCTGAAGATGCCAAGAAGCTTGTTGCAAACACTACAACAGAAGCTGAACAAGCAACTGTTGAAGCAACTGGGACAATTACCCAAGTTGATGATGTTGGGCAGGGCACAAGCAATGTTCAGCCAAATGATGTTACCCAGAACACCTCCAATGTTCCTATCCAGGTAATTTTTTTCTTTCTAAGCTCATTTCTCTGATCTAATGACCAATGCCACAAGCAATTCTCTAAGATGGTTACAAAATGTAGGATACACAAGGAAGCACAAACATGTTGTAACACCCTAAAATTCTATCACCAAATTAATGTAAGCAACATGGTGTTTAGATTTTATTTTCTAAGGATTAATTAAATTATCAAATAAATTGGCTTTTAAATATTTAAATATAACTAAAATAATTTAGAAATAATAAGTGTTTGTGCATCATGATTCGAATGCATGGATTTCTGTTTGATTGAAGTTTGAAAGGTTCAAAAACGAATTTGAAAAGAATTTTTAAAAAGAAAAGCCTTCCTCCCTCTCCTCTCTCCTTTCTCCTTAAGACGGCCCAACCCCTTTTTTCTTCCGTTTTCTTTCAGCCCGCGTAGACTCCCAGGCCGCCGTCCTCCTTCCCCCGCGCGCAGCGGCCCGCGCCGGCCCATTTTCCTCCCTGCCGCCGGCCCAGCACCGCACCCCTTCTCCTTTTTGCGGGCGGTCACTGGCAGGTGGGGCCCGGCCGTCAGGCCCATCCCCTACCTCCAGCCGCGAGGTGGCCGCGCCCCCCATCAAGGCCGCCGGCCGTTTCCGGCTGGGTCAGCCGCTCCCCCGCCATCAAACCACCTTAATCGAGTGTAGTGACACCCCTCCCTTCATTTCCCCCCTTAAATCGGTCGTTACCTCCTTAATCCCCCTTCACTCTTCTTCAAAGCCGGCCATTAATGGCCATGGCCGCCGGGGAACCGCCTCCCCGCGCCACCCGAGCCTATAAAAGAGCTCCCAGGGCCTCCCTCGCCCTCCCTTCACTCCACACCCGAGCCTACCCGCCTCCTTGCCGTCTCTTTTGCGCCAAACCGAGCTCACCGCCGCCGCCCATTGGAACCGGCCGCCGTCGTCTTCTTCGTCGTTTCCTCGCCCACCGAAGCTCCTACGTGCAGTAAGAAACTCCTCCCTGCCTTCCTTTTCGTTTGTACTGAGCCGCAGGGCACGCCACTCCACACCGGCCGCCGGCGACCCGCCCCCACACGGTGCAAGCCACCACGGCCGCCGCATCCGCTTCCCTAACCACCCGAGAAGTTTTCCCCGTCGTCCCGGCTTCGCGTAGGGCCAAATCCCGTCCAAAACCGTGAAGCCTAGCTCCGGTTCGCGCTCGCCGGCGAACCCCCGGCGAGGTCCCGGCCTTGCGCCGCCGCGAGCCGCCCGGCGCCACCGTCGGGCGCGTGCGGGCGACCCCAACCGCCGATCGCGCGGCCCGCGGCCCATATTAGAAGAGGGCGAACCCCCCTCGGCTTGGTCCACCGTGGACCGGTGGACTTGGTCCACGGCGCGGTGCACGACCGCGCCCGCCGCTCGATTTGAAATCAACGGCGCGGATCGCGCCCACCCCGGTCCACCCGAGAGGTTGCGGCCTGTTTTATGGAAAACCCCCCCGACTTTCTTTAATATCACAATCGTACCCTTCCACCTTTAAAGATCCTCGCATTTGGGTCCTGTTTTTATTGTTTTAGCCCCTGTTTTATTAGAAATTCTTACCCGAGTTCCAGAACACTCTTTTAATGATTTAAACCTTCTGTTTTTAGAATAATTACGTTTTAGCCCCTGTTTTCTGGCTGATAGGTCCCTGGAAGGTTTAGTTTATCGCGGTTAGGTCCTTCCAACCTTGTTTAGCGCATAGATCTTGCAGTTTAGCTCTGTTTCCACCGTTTCAAGTTGCGTTAGGATCATATCAACTCAAACTACGTGATAGGACCAATGTTGTACATGTTCTATATTTTATATTTTATTTAAATATTAAATATGATTAAATCCTATTACACATGCTTTTCTAATTAAAATCTAATTAGAGTTCAACACGGGTTTTCATAAGAAAGTTAATATGATTGATACTAATTAAATATTTCTTTTAATTAAAAGTTAACTAGATGTATATCTCGATTTTTATAATCAAACTTAATTTGATTAATGATTATGCAATATTGCTTTCTACTAAAATGTAACATAGGCTATATCCCAGGTTTTCTTAATTAAATGTTAATTTGATTAAAATGAATATAAATGTGTTTTTAAATTATAATTTGATTAGAATAACTCAAAATATAAAGATAAACGCCTAGATGCTTTTAAATGCTTCTTTTAAAATTAAATGTTTAATTTGCATAAATCATACTTGAATATTTATAAGTAAAATTGGACTAAGCCTACATCGTGTTTTAAATACAAATATAACTTGCTTAATTATATATAGGGCATTTCTCTGAAATAACCTATACACATGATTTTACTTAATTAAAAGATACCAAACGCATAGCTAGCTCTTGTTTGTGATCATCTAAATCTCCCGATAGTTCCGAGTGTTCCTTGTGTTCGCTTTCCTAGACCCAAACCTTGTTTTCCCTTTAAGCTTTTCATGCTTGGTCTATTGTTTTGTTTATTGTATGTATTCTTGTGTGCTCGTAGACATCGTGCCAGTTTCAAGCGAGCAACCAATTGAAGTAGATCAAGAGCAAGTGTTTGAAGCAGAAGAACCTTAGTGTTTAAGCAAGGAAGGCAAGTGGTCTTCTCCCCCTGCATGATTCTATTTTATCCTATGTAATTGCATGACAACTAAGTTTATATTTATTATGCTATTGCATTAAATTGATGGGAACACCCTTTTTAGGACTTACTTAGACTTTTACCCACAATCCTTGGATCAACCCTGTTTAATAAATGTTTTTGGGTAGAATATGCTAGTTGCTCAACTTGGGTTGGATAAAAATGGTTTTCCAAGATAAATGCTTATATGTTTTATGACGATGATGCTTTTGGTAAGACAAGATCATGTGATTTAATCGGAACATGGAGAACCACCCAAGAAAACATGCGCAACCACAGTGTTACATGGCTCTGACCTTAGCCAATTAATTAGGCGTGTGATTGATCCGATGGCCCTTTTCCGAAAGGAGCGGAGAGGGGGATCGGGTTGCGGGGGGTATAGCCCGGTCCTTTTGGGGTAGCGACCTTTGCTAAGGTGCCGACCACTAGGGAGGGTTATGGTCCGCCCGATCCGTAACTATGCGGGTCGTTAGTCTTTTGTATACCTTTGTAAAGGCTTTGTAGCGTCCCTATGCAATCACACCTCGGAAGTGTGGTATGATGCACGATCGCATCGCATAGTTGGGTTCAAAGTTCTTCGGAACTTTTACGCGAGCCGTGGGTAAAGTGTGCAAACCTCGCAGAGTGTAAAGCGATTGATCGGCCATGCTTACGGTCATGAGCGGCTTGGACCCTCACATGATTAATGAACTTGAAGATGAGATTAAATCGTGGTTCGATGAGCTTTGGGTTGTTTTGCTTAAAAGTTTCTTAAGTGGGTTGGTATATACTTACATCTAGTAACTAGGCGTTCTTTAATTAAAAGGTTGACCAACATTAAAATGCTAACCGCTGCAAAACCATAGCCTATCCTTGATAGCCTTGCATATTCCCCCACTTGTTGAGTACCAACCATAAGTGTACTCAACCTTGCTTACCGTTGTTCAGAAGAGAACAATGGTGAAGAGTTCTACAACGACTTTGAGAAGTTCTGAGGCTTGCGTCTCCCCCAGTCAAGTGCTTGTGGAAGCGGAAGACGAAGACTCGTCGTGTAGTTATCGTTTTCTGATGTTAAAGACCTTCGTGTCTTCCGAATGAGTGTAGTAAGTTGTTAAACCCATTGTTACGTTTTTACTGTCTATGATATTACACTCATTTTGTCTATCATATGTGTGGAACTAGATCCTGACACACATATGAGATGCATCTGGTTTCTCTCCGGAAATCGGGTGTGACACATGTTAAGTCAAATGACACAAGAGGTCAGCCAGGGTGTTTTTGCACTTTCACAGCCTGTTGTCCAATTGCCAGATTGTCAGTTCATTTCTTCCAACCAATTGCTCCAAAGACCAGTGCCACTGACCACCACCTCCAAGGCAGGAAGGCAGCACTTGCAAAGAAGAGGAAGGCCACTGGAACCTCAACCAAGTCTGCAGCTGCCAAGAAGAGCAAGAACAGAAAAATGCTAGTGACATAGACCTTTTGTGCAAGATAGATGTGAAACTTGCCCCTTAATTTTGTTAACCATGTTGAAGCATCCATGTAACATGTGAATGCTGGTTATGGCTGAATGTTATGCCTAAGCATGTGAATGTTTTCTTAACTGCATTATGGCCGAATGCTTGTGAATGCTTGTGAAATGGTTTCTTAATTGTCAGTGTTGAAAATATTTCTCAATCCTGTGTGTTTCCCTAAGCATGTGAATGATTTCTTAACTGTCAGTTCAAAATATGGATTAATGCTTCATGTTAATGTTGATCAATTCATTCATTGATCCATTCACACACATTCAGAATTCCAGCAGCAAAGTGCCTTTCATTCATTGATCAATTCAGAGGAAACACATATACATGATACATATTTCACCTCCTCATACCAGCACACACATTCCAGATCACACCACACACACAAACAAGTGCAATACACTTCAACAGCAACACTACATCTTTCATCATTTCTACTAATGTGTTCATCTTGAGTTCCATATGGCTGATCCTTTGTTCATCCAGGCCCTTGTTCTGCTCTTCACTTTCCTTCTTTTGTTCCTTGGTATGCAGCTCCGACACATAGTCCTCTACCCACCGGTAGTATTGGCGACCTTGGCGACCAATGCCACGCTACAAATCCAAAATCAAATCCCAACAAAATGATGAAATCGAGAACCACACAAATCAAATCGCAAGAAAAGCTACTCCAATCACTACCTTTCCACCAGGGCACCTGTAGAACACCCGCCCCTTGTTCCCATTCTCATCGGTCTTCACCACCCGCTCTGAAACCGTGTACCATCCGCAATCTGGGCAGGTTATGAGAGGGATCTCGGGATGCACTCGACGCCTAATCGTTGAGGAAGAAGAGCTTGCCGGCGTGGCCATGGCGATGGGGTTGGAGGATGCTGCGGCGTGCAAGCAGGCGAGGGGAGGGGAAGAGAAGAACCAAGGGTCAAGATGTGGATCGAGGGGCCTAGTAGATGGAGATCTGCCACATAAGAATGCCACGTCATCACAGGTCACGGGTTTAGACCCGTTTGGACGTGTAATGAGACCCAAATAGCGATTAGGGACCGCGACGACACACTTTTTGAATTCGTGGACCGGCATGACACACCCGCACAAGTTTGAGGACCGCTGGTGCATTTTACTCTAGAGATAATGTTTGGGTTTTTTGTTTTGCTCCTTTTCTATTTTAATAACTATAATTTAGTCTCTAGAATTTTGTTATCTCATATTCTAATTCTAATTTTTTCCCTCACATTTTAGTCTAAAAAATGGTGTTGTTTTAGAGACTACATGACGCATTGCCACAGTTGATGCACCATCCTTTGTGTTGCATTTAGTGTATACTTTGTATTAATTGTGCTGTAGAAATCAACCATTGAGAGAGTTTCTATAAATATTAATTGGTTTTGGAATTTGCGCACTAGAAACCCCTGTTGGGACTGCCCTAACATTAGTGGTCATGAGAAATATTGAGGGACCGGACTTGTCATGTCCCTGGAACTCCTCCTCGGTAGAAAAGCTAGGTTTCGAGTAAGAGAAAAGGAAGTACGCCGTAACATTGAAGGCCCGTAAAAAAAATGACACCTTAATATATTTTGTTCTGATCTCTCCCTTAGTTGACCCATCCATGCGGATTACTTTTGCCTCATCGTTAATGCTTACAAGTGCATTTTGCTAGCAAAATATAATGCTTATAAAGAGAACCAATATTTAGATAAACAAACCCAATTATGCTTTTAACCACAAATGCTAATGAGCAAATTGTTTGTAGAAACGAAACCTATATAATTACAAAATAATAGTTAGTGAATATGAAATTAGACATAAAGACAAGACAATAATTTATCAGTGGTGTTGGAGATGACCTGCATGATTTCAAGCATCTGAGGTGGTTGTAAAAAAAACTAGGAGTTTATGACCATCTCTATGTGAGTGCGTTGTGAGTGTCTCCGTTGTGCTATGTAATTCGCAAATAAAATAGAAAAAATAATTCCTACATTTATTTTACTTATGGATATTAAGAATAACGTACCACTAGATGCATTGTGAAAGCCAATTTGCATGAAACACCGTAATCATTGGAGAGTATATTCCTAAGAGGGACTCTATGTGACATATTGAAGTATTCTCTGTAACTGGTTGGAATCATTAGAACCTTTTGAGGATAAACAAATCCTTCTCCATCAAAAGATAGGATGATTGAAAAAATTCTTGGCATGCTGTTTTTAAGGAATAGAACAAAATCAGAACTTCAGAAGTATAGCTAACAAAGAAATAGTTTAGACTTCAAAGATTGACATACGATAGATCCTTATGCATGATGACATGGTCTTTAGAAAAAAAATCAATATGTACTCGTGCTCACATTTTTTTGATTTATTTCAGAATTTAACTAGCGTTATTGTTTTAGTGGCCGTCGACTGCGTGACGTTAGTGATGACTTTGTCGATATCGAGGATTTGCTAGCTCAGTTATTCAAAGATATTCATAGGAGTAGAATTGTGTGCGTATGTTCATAAGAGTGAGTACCTGTATGCCAATCTACTCCCTCCGTCCTAATTTTATAGTCGCCCAGGGACTGGGATTGCCTTACCGGCACGTGAGAGTTCCCAACGACAGACTCAAAAGTACAAAGTGAAGACAGAGGAGCATCACCCTAACGATATATTTCATCTTTCTACTCCAAAAACAAATAGTATTTATATTTTCCACCTTCACCTTGATGGCTATGTCACTGTGATGTAATCACAATATAATACTCCCTCTGTCCCAAAATAAATGCAATTTTATGACTGAGGACGCAAATCAATGTGGGTATAAAATAACCAAATTACCCCTTGCCTTTTATTGGAAAGATCTAGGTATTGACTTGTCTTTTGTGTAAGAAACTTCTAAAGGCTCTTGTCTTTTGTGGTTAGTAATCAAAGTTGCATTCTTTGTGACAAAATTTAAATGCTACAATTGCATTTATTTTGGGACGGAGGGAATAGCATGGAAGGATGAAGTTAAATTGCCAACAACTATAAAAAAACAGGTTAAATTTGGATGCCGACACAGCACAGGCGCATAGCAAGAACAGGCACTTGTTTCCATTCCGCCACAGTTTGTGTCGGTGAGACGACGGAGCAGCTTCCCGGAGCAGCAAGCAGTTCGTCAGCATTTCTCTGTGGGCACCATCAATCCGGCCAAGCTAAAGGCTTCTGGACTCCGGAGATGACACGGACTGGAGGTGACTGACGGCGACCAGTCCAACGCCGGCGCTGACTGGCCGCACCTACGCACTTGACGATTTGAGGCATCTTTTGGAACATTATCGCCAAATTGGTCGGGTTACGGGGTTGAAAACACGGCTCGAAGTCGGCGGCAAAGAACGCACGGCGCTGGCGATTCCCCCCCCCCCCCCCCCCCCTCCGCGCCGAACGCTTTCTCGGCCTTGCGCGCCGCGGCGTCGTCGCTACTTGCTTTGGTCAGAGTCGTCGCCACCACAACACCCTGGCGAATGGCGATGCATCTCCGCGTCCCCCGTCGTCAAATCGCGGCGGCGGCGGCGCAGATCGATGGTGCCGCCGGCGCCCATGATCCATTGTGCTGCGACGACCGATGACGACGGGGGTGGCCGGGAGCGGGAATTGGAGCCGCACGAGCACGACCTCGCTGCACGCGCGCACGTTCATGCTGAGAGCCTTGAGACTGGGCTACTGGCTAAATGACATGGGCTCGTGCTTCAGTACTACTCGATCAATCTGGGTACTGTTTTTCCATCGCCAGTCAAAAGCTCCCAAGCTCATGCAGTCATATATGTAAAACGTGTAGGCGGTCATTAGTATCTAGAACATGCAAAAAAAATCTTTTGAGGTTGACATTCTTAGACAAAAGCTAGTTAAGGAGCAAACAACATCAAAGCCCCTGCATTCATCAAGCAAAGGGATAGCAAAAAGTTTGTGCTCCTCTTGTGACCTACAATACCAATACGTGACCATCCATCTGTCATTTTTTTAACGGAAGGTGAAAGCTTACACTTTCCCGAATTTTAATTAGAAGAAAAGAGTTGGCTCAGTTTATAAGGAAAACCGGGCAGAAAACCACCATCCCTCACAACTTCGTTACACTGACCGTACAACTCAGGGGGTAGAAAACCCCGAACAACTCAGGTCCGTAGACCAAACAACTCCGGTAGATTGGATTGAGATATCAACCATCACCGCACAACTCAACAGAAGTGACTCGGTGGGATGGATTGGGACATCAACAATCCGTCATTCCGTCATTTACAATTCTATTATGATGTCTTTGTGATTACATCATCAAATATGCTGCACCTTGTCATAATCACACAATTTCTTTCGCCACAAAGACAAGAAAGGCTGATGATCGACTCAACGTTGAGACTTTCCCTGAACTCTGACGTTCAATATAGAATTGCATTATTTCTCCAATGTTAATCCACTTTCAGTGGTTGACAATGGGCCAACTGCCAACATTGATTCAGTTTAATTAGAACCTGAAAGGGATGCTTCAACTGCAACACAGACGCGCCGACATGCCCATATGCCCTGGAGCAGCCGGCATAGCTTGCCCTGAGTCTTATGACTGCTAGCTCCATCGGATAGCAAAACGTCGCGAATTGACTTGTAGTCCAATAGTAGGATGGTTTAGTGAGATGTTTTTTGACAGGATCTCTAGTGGGATGTTACCCACCATGATTCAAATCCTGTTGTTCACACCTTTTCCTGAGATCTTTCCAAGCCCAATAGTGACTTTGGGGGATCTCCGTATCGATCTGTACCGTGTAGTTTTAAAAAATAAAAATAAATAAAAATGACATTTCCCGGTCCAACAATGACTAAAATACGACATTTTCCCAGCTTAATTGTGACATCGGGAATCTCTGTATATCTGTACTATGTAATAAAAGCGACATTTTCGCGGTCCAACAGGGACTAAAATACGACATTTTCCCAGCTTAATGGTGACATCGGAATCTCCGTATATCTGTACTATGTAATTCTAAAAAAATAAAAAAAGTGCCCCATCAGCGACTAGCTAAGATCGATGTGTGCGGAACCGGCCAGTGCAGAACGCCGAAATAAAGGTCAGAGGATGATGGCTGGACGTTTGGGTTGGGATCGGCCTACCCGGCTGACCGAAGTCCACGCCACAACGTGAAACAGTTTTGCTGATCCGCGCGGAAACGAACGTGCAAAACGACGAGCGGCAGCATGCTTCGGACACGTACACACCACACCACTCCACAGTATGTATATCGCGCAACCTTCGTAGAGGAATAGTATATTCCGGTGTCATGCCTCAAATTCGTAGGCAATTGACATGCATTATATTAGCAGGATACTCCACTTGTATTTAATCTATTTTCTTATATATCATGTTGTAGACCAATCATATCATATCATCATCATCATCATCATCATCATGATATACAACTATAATTGGTACCCACCAACGATTTCTCTTATCTCTCAACAACACGTCACATCATAACCCACTACACGCCATGTCACTATCCACTATAAGCCATGTCAACATCCATTAAACCATATATTCATGTTTTCGTCGACTTTCTATGACTAATAGCATATTATATTTGCGAGTAGCATGCCATAAAATTCTCGCAGTTGAAATATATTTAGGATCAATCATTTTAGAATGGTTATCTCTCAACAAAATTAACATGCTTTCATGTATACTATTATTTACAGATGAATATCGCTATGTAATCGCTTTGGTGTTTCTACTTTCACATTTCACCTTAAAATTTTGTTTAAAATTCTCTAAGCAACGCGTGGGTATCAACTAGTTATGATATGAATTTTGGTGAGCGACTAAAAGTGTGTCACTACCCTTTTATGTAGTGGCAGATCCCATCATCTCTTTCTCTTCTTCTCCTTCCTTATTCTTCTCTTCATCCAGAGATTTTTAAGAGGGATTCAAGGGGTTTCAATGGGTAGTAGGGGGCTCCACCCAAGCCCCCACGCTGGATCCACCCCAGCTTTGGTTCATCCATCGTCGATCTTCCTGCGCAGCCGCGCGTGTGAATACATCCACGAGACGGTGATGTTTTATAAAATGTCTTTTCTTTTTTCTTGTAATAAAAAATTATGACCAATTTCTTATCGTTCATTTTCTTTAAAGAAAATTGGCTGAATGTAACATTGCTTTAAAAAGCAATATACCATGTTGATACGACATTTGTAACAAAATACTCGCCCGCGATGCATGTACTACCACTACGATTCGAATCTGATCAAAGGAAAACAAAGAAAAATCCAATGACCTTTTATTTTCCATGATGCATTAATTTGGACAGGATTGTTTTTGTGTGTAATAATTTCACTTTAAAACGTTGAATAATCCTTTCCTCATCAGGAAAAGATCTCTCGCCTATCCTCGACTGGACATGAGTGAGTAAGGGGTGGGCATTCGGGTTACCCGATTAGTTCGGGTCGGGTAATTCAGGTTTTGAGAAATTCGGATAATGAGAATCATTACCCGATGTCAGCTCCAGAAAAACACTACCCGCAAATTCGGGTACCCGCAAAAATCGGGTTCGGGTTCGGGTTACCCAATTTACCCGAAATCTATAATCAAAGTATACTGTCAAACACACATAATTTTGCATAGACTATTAGTTTGTGTTGAGTTTCAATTACAAGTGGAGAAAAATAATATATTATAGTTACTCATTCAAATTAAGAGAATTATATTCTAATAAAGTAACAATTTCAAGTATTCAACTAACAACATGTGAATAAATACAAAAACAAAGGCAAATTTCGGGTAGTTCGGGTAGTTTGGGTACACGAGTGTATTACCCGAATTACCCAAACTAATTTCGGGTAATGACAATCACTATCCGAACTTGGGATCGGGTACCTCGGGTTTGGGTAATTCGGTTCGGATAATTCGGGTACGGGTAATGGGTATCGGGTATTTTGCCCAGGCCTAAGTGACGATGACACGAACATCATATCAATAATCAGTAATCACTGATGATTATTGTGGGTGGCAGCTCGCACGTCGACGTGCATGTGTCCGCGCCGCATTATCGTGCATGCATGGTCAACGGAAGACTGGTGTTCTGGCTGGCTGGCTCTGCCAGCTCACCACTCGCTAGCTGCTTCTGACCGATCGCGCAAGCATCAGCTGTCAACGCGTGTCGCCGCGATGAGTGCAGTAATAATGCACACTCACAATCCTCCCGTATCGTTTTTGAATTCGTGCATACTCCCTCCAGTTTATTTAGAATTATAAGTTGCTCACGGTAGTAGTACACCGACAGGGTCACCGTCACCAAAACATAACTTTATTTTTTCTATATAAAGATATTTATTATAAGGTTATATGTGCAAATTTTTACAAAAGTATTTTCAAGATAAATTTATTTATATGATTTTTACATTTCCAAACTTGACGACCTAAAAGTTATTCATGATTTATATTTTCAATATTTGACTCAAATCTTATCCAAAACGACTTCTAATACCGAAGCGGAGGGAGTATATTGTTTGGATTTTTTTGTTTGGTTTATTTTGCAAAAGAAAAAAAAACTTGAGACACACGATATAGCCTAGTATGAATTGAAGAATATTGTGGTGTGCCCAGCTGGATATGTATGTATGATTGCGTGTCATAATTGCGTGCATGCAATGTAATGGAACGTCGTCCGTATTCTACGCAACCGCGACGGAATCTCGACCCGTCGACCGTATGCAATTCAGTACGATATCGGTGTTCAAATGTGAGGATGGGATGGATTGCTTTCATACAGTGTCACGGTGATTGCAGATTCTGTCCAACTACATGCATGTTGCTTGCTTGGATAAGGCTATAAGGAATGGGCTAAAAAATACATTTTTCATTGAAACTTATTACTTCATTTGTTTCAAATTGTAGTTCGTTTGAACTTTTTTTTTAAAAATGACCAATCATCCTATTAAAAATGTGCAAAATATAATTTTTTTTGTTGTGATTTGCTTTATTAATAAAAGTTCTAAAAAATAACTTAAATTTGACTATGTTTGTACTATGCTTTTGAATAAAGTCGAACGTGATGTGTTTGGTTGCTCGTATCATTTTGTTTATGTATGAAATGGTTCAAAGTAATTATGATCTTGATGATGTTTGGTTGGGTGAAATGTACCGATTTATACAGCATGAAACTATCCCAGTTGATTAATTACTTACTAGACAAGTAGACAAGCAAATTGGTTAAATCCCACCACCATCCCGGATCATCCATACGTGAATCATGTGGTTCATACAACCCAACACACCCTCAAACAAAGAACATGTGATAACTAATAAATGTAGTTAGAGATACTTCATTCCTAATTGTAGATTGTTTTGAGATTTCTAGGTTCACAGTGTTCGCTATTAATTTATATATATATATACCATGTCTAGGTACATAATAAAATCTATGAATCCAAAAATGCGAAAACAACTTACAATTTGTAACGGAGAGGCTAAGAGACTTATATCCTCTGGAAAACATATATGTCATTCCTACTACTATCTCAGCCTCAAATTACTATTTGTTTTGACTTCTACCAAATGCATAAATTTTGCTACATGTCTAGACATGCATACATCAAGATCCATATAGATTTATGCATATTGTATACATAGATTTAACCTACAACTGATATCGCGATAACGAATTGCCGCTAGGCGTAAGATGTTAGGGCACCCGTAATGGGTGTCTACAAGCTCTCTACAAGCCTTCACGTATGAAAGGGAAGACGAGAGAGAAAGAAGTGTGGGTTAACCTGGCAAGAGCTACTATGCACCTTTTCACGCATCAGCGAACCCCACTATGTGCATCTCGTCCTCCGCTCCTACACTCAAGGACACGCTCGGGCATGGGGATCTCGCAACGCAAGAGGGGGGGTTGCCGCCGGGCCACCGCGCAGTCTGCCGACGCTGAGCACCACTGGTGGAAGGTGTCCCGTTGGTCCGCAGACTCAAGACGTGACCAGGTTCATGGGATCTAACGCGTGTGAAGGAGCTCGAGCACCCCACCAGCGGAGCGGGTGGAGGGTGGAGGTAGCCGACTCGGGACTGAGCCGCGGAGAGGGAAGAAGCTCAGGCGGCAAAGGTCGACGAGGAGCTCGCCACCTCCTTGGAGCTCGCTGCGCACAAGTGGCGAGGCCGGTGGTGAGCTTACCACAGCTATGGCCGGCCCCTGGTTGCGGGTGGCGAAGCAAGTGGGGGAGATTGCCACCACCATGGAGCGCGTCGCGCATGGGTGGCAAGGGTGCAGTCGGCGCTCCACCGCAGACGAGCAGGCGGAGCACCAATGCTGTCGTCTTCGAGGTCGCGAGCATGGGACGAGAAGGTTGGGCCTATCGGGGTTCTCTACCGCCGGACAGTAAATTTGTATCGATCATGTGTCGGCCTCGAATGGTTAGCACAAGAGACAATATGATTTATACTGGTTCGGGCCTCCGAGGAGTAATACCCTACGTCCAGTGTCGAGCTGTCGTGTTCCCGTGCTAGGGGTGTTTGTAGTAGGGGTTACAAACTGGTCGGGAGAGGGTGTCGGACCCAAGTCTCTTGGAATGGCATTCGATGAAAGGATCAAGATGTCGACTAGAGGGGGGTGAATAATCGAACTCGAAAATCACAAACTTTTTTCGCGGTTTGTTAGACCTAGGTCCGGAGACTCCGGATATTTTTCCGGATACTCGGGAAATCCGGAGAATCGGGAAAATGTCCGGATAGTCCGACTGCTAGGGGAGAATTAAATCGACGGGATTTAAACTTGCTCAAAAGTAAATCCGTGAAAATAGGTTATGCACCGAAGTGATACAAGCCTGTTTATCCACTTAAAACCTGTAGGAACCTCAACACGAAGTAGATCGGCACCAAACCCTAGATAAGTGTTCAAGCAAGATACAAGCATGCAACAAGATGAACAACCACAAGAAACACGGGATTTGTTACCGGAGTTCAACCTCACACCTTGAGGTCTACGTCTCCGTTGAGGTACCCACAAAGGGTGGACCTTTACACCTAGGTCACTTTCTTCCCTCTAGCGACCACGAAGATCAAGCTAGAGTTACTTACTCAATGTCGGGGTAATACAAACTTCCTTGGGCAGCCACAAGCTTTGGATGCTCCAAGCCAACACCTAGCCGGCTAGGAGCTCAAAGCTCCAAGAGTAACAAACACGAATTTTGCCAACCAAGCGAAGAACTAGGTGCTCTAGAGATGGGAAATGATCTCACTAGCACTCTCCAAGCCCTTGCTCTCAAATCCTCTTAACTCCCACAACAAATCTCACCAACTTTGAGCCAAAGGGAGAGAGGGGAGGAGTAAATGAGGTTTGCAACGGTTCGGGACGAAAATGGCGGGAGAGAGGGAGTAAATGAAGGGGTGGAGGGGGCTTTTATACCCCCTCACCCGGAATATAGCCATTGAGGCTTTATGACCGGAGTATCGGGGTGAACCGGACTCTCCGGGAAGTCCGAGTCTCCGGGCAAAAACTCGGACACTCCGGCCTTCCAAGGCCGCACCCAAGATAAGATCCCCGTGAATGTGTTGGTGCAAAGGTGTCTCTCATAGGTTTTGTTTTAGCAACTAGAGCACACTGTTCGACTCTTGGAAGACATGATTCCTGTCCCTCTTGATAGTACGGCATTCCTAGGACTCAAATTCAAAAGTAAAAATAAATAAGCCTTCTTAGGAATCCTTTTAGAGCACCACTTTTTTTTTGTGTAGTCAACAAGCTGTGCTTGATGCCATACATGATTTTAATACTGCTCATGGACTAGATAAAATCATTAGCCACTTAGGTGTGTGTCATTATATCACCAAAACCCACTTAGGGGGCCAAGATACTCTTCAATCTCCCCCTTTTTGGTGATTGATGACAACACAACTAAGTCATATAAGAGATAAACAATGAATATTTGAAGCTTTTGTAATACTCCCCCTTAATATGTGCATTTTGATTTTGAATATCAAATGTCCTATTAGGGCCAATATTTTGCACAACAATTGAGGCAAGAGAGTATTACAATAGTGGGGTGCTTGTGATGTGCAACGGACCAAGGGTGAATATGCTCATGACAGATTATGCACTCAACAAGAGAAAAGAGAAATCTGGTGCTGAAAACTCCGGAGTCTCCGGGCCAAGTCCGGACTGTCCGGAAAATCCGGATACTCCGGGAAAAAGTCCGGACTCTCCGGGCTTCAACGATAAAGAGAAAAACAAACAAAACACGGTTTTCAATCTAGCATAAAAGTTGTCCTTAACGAGATAAAAAGCGAGATAAAACACCACAAGCATACAAGCAATTATCTCAAACTCACATAGTCTCACACGAGCGAAGATTAGAGTTATTACAAGCCAAGTTCCAAATACAAATTATTACAAACCAAGTTCATTGTTCCAAAGACACAAATAGATAATATCACTCCCCCTTTGGCATCAAGCGCCAAAAAGGAAGTGTAGAGCAGCGGAGTCACTCGGAGTCGTCGTCCTCCTCCTCTTCTTCTTCTTCATTGCCCTCCTCCTCTTCTTCTTCTTGGGCACCTTGGGCGTCCCACTCCGCAAACGGGTCATCAAACTCAGGAAGCTCGTGGTAGGGATCGGTGGGAAGGCCAAGGTGAGACTTGATCTCGATGATGTCGCGGCGATTTTCATTAGTCTCTGTGGCGATGGTCTTGCACATGCTGAAAATGCTCTTGAGCACTCTCTTGATCATAGAACCATGGTGCCGACGAGGAGGTGGAGAAGAGGAACGTGCAGCGGGCACATCATCATGGGAAGGAGCAAGACTTGACGATCCAACATACTTACGGCCTTTGGGAGGCCTCTTGGCACGATCACGGAGGTGGAGAAGGGGCTCATGGACAACATCCTTGGGATAGCGGACATTGGTCACTCTCTCAATCATATACATGAGATAGGGGGCATAAGGAAGATGCTTCATGGGATCATTCATGGCCCTCCTCAACTCATTCCAAATGAAGTCAAAGACACAAAAGCCTTCTTCATGCGGTGCCATCCTATTGAGAAGATTTGGAGCAAAGTACCTCAAAGTTGTGACATCTCCAATCTTAGGGTCGATAGTGGCACGAAAGAATTGATTGAGATAGTAGTAGTTGTAAGTGCAATCAAGCCCTATGAGGGTTTTGGTGATGTTGACCACACAATTAAAGAGCTAATGAGCCTTTGAGTTTGTTGTGCGGCATAAAGTTATTATCACGGGTGCAAAAGATTGATTGGAGACCCCTCAACTTGTTACAAAGAAGATTGCCTATGCTACTTGAAGGAGTTTATTTATTTTATCTTTTGAATTTGAGTATAGGACAATCCGTACTATCAAGAGGGATACTAATGGTGAGTTAGGGTGGTTTTCAAGTGCTCATGATCCATCTTTCCTAAACCCTAATCCTCACCCCAAGGGAAGTAACCTGCACTGCTGTTTTGCGCTCTGTCGTTTCTTTGTTCGGAGGTTCCGAAGATTTTCTCGGAGGTTCCGACCGTACGGGCTACGATGCGAGAGTTTTCAAAAGTCGGAGGTTCCGAGATTTTTCTCGGAGGTTCCGAACTCTGGAATATGACCGTTACTGTTCGGATCTGGGGGTATTTATACCCCACAGTCCCCCAACGGTTATCTTCTTCCTCCTCTGGCTCAGAACGCTGTTCCTACTGTTTTCTCTCACCTTGCATTCACTCCTAACCTACTCTCTTCCAAATCCTTGCCTAGCATTGATTGAGAGTGGTTTTCTTGAAGTGAGTTAGTGAGCCAATCCCTTCTCCCTTGAAACTTGAGCACTTGGAAGAACCCTAGCAAGCTTGGTGGATCTATTACTCTTGGAGCCTTGCTCCTAGACGGATAGAGGTTCTTGGAAGCTCTCCAAACCGATTTGTGGAAGCTCCAAGGTGTTTGTATTACCCCTTGTGATTCTAGTGGAAAGCCTCCACCTATTACCCAAAGTGATAGGTGTGAGAGAGGAGTTGACCTTTGTGGTCCGAGCCTTTGGTGGCCTCCTCAACAACGTGGACGTAAGCAAGCCTTTGTGGCGAGGCGAACCACGGGATAAATCTTTGTCTCATGCGTGTTCTCATTTATTTACTTGTTCATGCTTGTGCTTGACTAGATCTATTAGGGTTTGCTTCCGATCTACTTTGTGGTGCCTTGCTAGCTTGTAATTTGCTTAGAAATCCTCTTGCTAGGTCCTAAGTACCTCTTAGAATTTAGTAGATCCGGTTTCCATCAAGTTTCTTGCGGCTCTTGTTATTTGTGCTCTGTTCTAACAGTTTGTCGGAAGTTCCGAGTTTATTCTCGGAGGGTTTGTCTCGTTCGGAGGTTCCGAGAATAATCTCGGAGGTTCCGAGGTCCGACACTTGTTTTCGCGAGAAAAAGTTTAAATTCGTGTGCGAGCCTATTCACCCCCCCTCTAGGCCACATTGCCTCGATCCTTTCAATTGGTATCAGAGCGGGTCATCCTCGTAAACACTTAACCGTGTGAGGACATGGCAAGTGATGATGACAAGCACGAAGAAGAGGAGTTTGAAGACATACCAAGCGAGGCCGAAAGTGATGCCTCGGAAGTAGGTGATACATCGAGCTCAAGAGAAGTTCGAAAAGCTCAAAAAGGTGTGAAGGAAGGCTCCAAGGAAGGAAGCAAGAAAAGCAAGAAAGAGAACAAGAAGAAAGAAGAAGAAGAAGAAAAGAAGAAAGAAGACAAGACAAGCAAGAAAAGAAGAAGAGGAGAAAGAAAGAAGAGAAGAAGAGAAGAAAAAGAACACCTTCACCATCTCCATCACCATCCTCATCATCCTCATCGTCGTCCTCATCTAGTGAGAATGGAGATGATGATGATGAGTACTACGGCACAAGAATTCCCAAGCGAACAATCAAGCCAAAGTCAAAGTCTAAAGCAAAGAACGACTACAAAAGCGTATCCTTTAACTATGATTCTTTGGATGTCAAATCCAAGGATGAAGTGACTATTCCACTTGGCAAATTACCCCAATTCGATGGGACTAATTTTGCTAAATGGAAGCATATGATGAAAGCTTATTTAATTGGTTTAAGCTTGGAATTGTGGAATGTTGTGTGTGTAGGTTTTGAAGATCCCAAAGACTTTAGGAACCTTACTCCAATTGACCGACGCAACATTAGAAGAAATGGTCAAGCCACAAGCATACTCCTTAGTGCCTTGAATGCCCAAGAGTACAACCGTGTTAGTGGACTTGAGATTGCCAAGGAGATTTGGGACATTCTCCACATTGCACATGAGGGTGTTGACAAGGTCAAGAAATCTAAGATCAATATATTGATGGCCGAGCTCAATAGATTTACTATCTTTGATGGAGAGGGGCCACAAGAGATGTTTGATAGGATGATGGTTATTGTTGGGAAGATAAGAGGTCTAGGTGGTGATGAGTTAGATGACCACTTTGTTGTGAAAGTGATGTTGGAAGCTTTTGCACCAAGGAATCCTACTCTAGTCACCTTGATTAGAGAGAAGAAAAGATTTGAGGAACTCTCTCCAAATGATGTTCTTGGTAGAATTCTCACACATGAGCTCATGGACAAGGAAATTCAACATAGAAAGAAGATTGGGGAGTTGGAGGCTAAGTTAAACAACTTGAAGGTTAAAGAGGTCGCTCTCCACTCCCACAAGTCAAGCAAACCCTCATCCTCATCCAAGCATACCACTTCTTCCAAGCCTCTCAAGTCAAAGTCCAATAGGGTGGAAGTAGCAAGCTCCACAAGTGATTCAAGTGAAGATGAAGATGAAGGTTGTCATGTTGAGATTGGGGACATGGCCTTGTTCATGAAGACCTACAAGAGAGGGTTGAAGAAGCAAGGTTACAAGTTTGCCAAGAGGAAGTTTCCTAGCAAGAAAAAGAGAACTTGTTACAATTGTGGGAGTACCGAGCACTTTATTGCTGACTGTCCTAATGAGAAGAAAGAAAACAGAAATGACAAGGGTAAAGGGAGCTATAAGAAAGATCAAAAGCCACATTACAAGAGAAGACACTATGGTGGTGAAGCCCACATCGGTCATGAATGGAACTCCGGGGATGAAAGCTCTAGTGAAGAGGAAGGGAAGAAAGTTGCAACCGTGGCTATCAAGAAGCTTCCCTCCACCTCAAGATTGTTCAACAATTTGACCGATGATGAAGAGAGCACTTCCATTCATTGTCTCATGGCCAAGGGTGAGAAGGTAAAAACTGCCCCAAAACCCTTTCCTCAACCTAGTGATGAGTCGGAAATGGACTCTAGTGATGATACTAGTGATGAAGAAGCTAACCAACTTGTTCGTAAAATGGATGAGCAATCTAGGGATTTTATGGCTAAGTTAATAGTTGAACTAGAGAAAAGCCAAGACACCATTATCTCCGATAGAAGTGAGATTGAGACTTTGCGCTTGGAAATCAATCAAGCAAAGAGTGTAATAGCTACTCTCAAGGAGGACCTTCTTGTCACTCAAGCTCAATGTAATTCTCTCAAGTTGAGGAATGAAGAGCTTGAGGAGCAATATAGCCTCCTTTGGAGTAGCACCTCACATCCCTCGAAGGTAAAAGGCAACTCTAGTGCTTCTACTAGCAAGGGCTGTGATAGATGTCATAATATTGATATTGAATCTTATGCCACTAACCTTGCTAACATGGAAGCTTTAAAGAAAGAAATTGCTAGGTTGAACTCAATCATAGCTAGAGGGTGCATGGGTGAAGAGAACAAAAGACCAAGATTCACCAAAAGGAAAGTATTGGAAAAGAGCAAGAATCCGGGCTTTAGATATATTGAAGGTGGCAAGACAAATGAAAGAAAAATCATCAAAGAAAAAGAATGCCTTGAATTCAAGAGTTCGGATTTCTGTTCTCCCGGACCCGGAGGTTCCGACCTCTAAGCCGGAGGTTCCGAGTCCGGAAGCCCCGAGCGACTCGGACGGTCCAACTCGGAGGTTCCGAGAAAATTCTCGGAAGTTCGGGGACCGTAAAGACAGGACAAAGAAAAGGAGCAAAAATCGAAGCGGAAGCATGTTTCCGGGGCCTCTAACACTTGTATGCGGGTTGAAAATCATCCAATGGTGCCTAGAAGAAACTTGAGTCCCAACAAAAGCAAAGCCCATGCATATAGAGACATACCTCCTAGCTATGTGTTGAGACGCAACAATGTTGGTAAAGTTGTTGCCACGTATGTTGGAAATGAGTCCAACATATATGTGAAAAGATCACTATGGGTTCCAAAGGTTTTGGTTGCTAACGTGGAAGGCCCCAAGTCAAATTGGGGACCTAAAAGAAGGAACTAAATTGTTTTGTAGGCATACTCCTCCGGTGGTTCAAGTTGGGTGCTTGACAGCGGATGTACACATCATATGACCGGAGAAAAGAGTATGTTCTCATCCTATCTCCATTTGGAAGGACCAAGGGAAACCATTGCATATGGAGGGGATACTAAAGGAGAAGTCATCGGTGTAGGTGATATCCCTATATCTCAAAATTACTCAATTACAAATGTTCTTCATGTTGATCCGTTGGGTTACAATCTATTATCGGTTTCACAACTTAGTGAGATTGGTTTTGATTGCCACTTCACGGATAAGGATGTGTCCATCATAAAAAGGGAGGATTCCTCTATTGTCCTCACGGGTCGCTTGAGGGGGAGGCTTTACCTAGTTGATCTCAACAAAAGTAAAGTTTCTCCCAAGACTTGTCTAGTGGCAAAATCTAGCATGGGTTGGCTTTGGCATCGCCGTCTAGCCCATGTTGGCATGAGGAACTTGGCCAAACTTTTGAAAGATGAACACATTCTTGGACTAACAAATGTACATTTTGAGAAAGATAGGATTTGCAAAGCATGCCAAGCCGGAAGGCAAGTAGGAGCACCTCACCCACCAAATAGCATCCTCACTACTTCAAGCCCATTGGAGCTCATCCACATGGATCTATTTGGACCGGTGGCCTACATAAGTATTGGCGGTAACAAATATGGCTTGGTTATTGTTGATGATTATTCTCGCTTCACGTGGGTGTTCTTTGTGTTTGACAAGAGTGAAGTGCAAGGAAAGGTGAAGACCTTCATTAGAAGAGCACAAAGGGAATTCGGGCTACCAATCAAGAAAGTGAGAAGTGATAATGGCTCGGAGTTCCGGAACACCTATGTTGAAGAATTCCTTGACGAAGAGGGCATAAAGCATGAATTTTCAGCACCTTATACCCCTCAACAAAATGGGGTGGTTGAGAGGAAGAATAGAACTCTTATCGAGATGGCAAGAACCATGTTGGATGAGTACAAGACTCAAGACATCTTTTGGGCCGAAGCTATCAACACGGCTTGCCATGCAATCAACCGCCTCTATCTTCACAAGTTTCACAAGAAGACCTCCTATGAGCTTATTACCGGTAAAAAGCTCAAGGTGTCTTACTTTAGAGTGTTTGGGTGCAAATGTTTCATTCTAAACAAGAGACCCCGAACCTCTAAGTTTGCACCAAAGGTTGACGAAGGATTTCTTCTTGGTTATGGTCCAAATGAGCATGCTTATCGAGTCTTCAATCTAACCACTCGGGAGGATTGAAGTCACGGTAGATTTGACCTTTGATGAATCTAATGGCTCTCAAGTGGAGCAAGTTGATTTGAATGTTGTAGGTAAAGAGAAGCCATCTTGTGAAGCAATCAAGCAATTGGCCATAGGTGATGTTAGACCGGTTGAGGCACAAGAGGAAGATGAAAACCAAGCACAAGCCTCAACACCACTCGAAGGGCCGAAGCCACCGGTTCGGGAGCGGTGCGGACTTCGGAGGTTCCGAGAATTTCTTCGGAGGTTCCGGAACCGACACCGGAACCAAACCTCCGAGAAATTCTCCGGAGGTTCCGGTCCGGAAGCTCAACACAACAAGACACCCCGAACCGACAGACCGATCGGCAAGGGGATGTCCATGGAAGTACATCTGAGCCCCAAGCTGATGAAGATGATGAAGATCAACCTCTACACCAACCTCTTGGACCATCACATCCTCGTGTACATCAAGTCATTCAACGGGATCACCCCGTTGACAATATTCTTGGGAGCATAAGGAGAGGGGTAACAACGCGTTCTCGTCTTAAGAATTTTTGTGCATTTTACTCGTTTGTTTCCTCTCTTGAACCAACCAAGGTAGAGCAAGCTCTCGAGGATCCGGATTGGGTGGTGGCTATGCAAGAGGAGTTGAACAACTTTGAAAGGAACCAAGTGTGGGAGTTGGTGGAAAGACCAAAGACAAACATCATTGGCACCAAATGGGTCTTTCGGAACAAGCAAGATGAGTTTGGTGTTGTGACTAGGAACAAAGCAAGATTGGTTGCTCAAGGATACACCCAAGTTGAAGGGCTAGACTTTGGAGAAACATATGCACCGGTAGCAAGACTTGAAGCAATTCGGTTTTTACTAGCTTTCGCTGCCCATCATGACTTCAAGCTCTATCAAATGGATGTCAAGAGTGCATTTCTCAATGGACCACTCTCCGAAGAAGTATATGTTAAGCAACCACCGGGTTTTGAAGATCCCAAGCGTCCTAATCATGTCTACAAACTCCATAAGGCGCTCTATGGGCTAAAGCAAGCACCAAGAGCATGGTATGAATGCCTTAAGGATTTCTTGCTTAAGCAAGGCTTTGAGATAGGCAAAGCCGATGCTACTCTCTTTACTAGAAAAGTTGATGGTCATATTTTTGTGTGCCAAATATATGTCGATGACATAATATTTGGTAGTACTAATGAAACTTTTTGTGAAGAGTTTAGTAGGGTGATGACAAAGAGGTTTGAGATGTCCATGATGGGTGAGCTCAAGTTCTTTCTTGGATTTCAAATCAAACAAGCTAAAGAAGGGACGTTCATATGTCAAACCAAGTATACAAGGGATATGTTAAAGAAGTTTGACATGGATAAGGCAAAGCCCATCAAGACTCCAATGCCTACCAATGGACACATGGACCTCAATGAAGAAGGGAAATCCGTGGATCAAAAGGTATATCGCTCCATGATTGGCTCTCTTCTTTACTTATGTGCATCTAGGCCGGATATTATGCTTAGTGTGTGCATGTGTGCTAGATTTCAAGCTAACCCGAAAGAGTGCCATCTCATGGCCGTAAAGAGAATCTTGAGATATCTAGTGCATACCCCTAACCTTGGCTTGTGGTATCCTAAGGGCTCCACTTTCGATCTACTTGGCTATTCGGATTCCGATTATGCCGGTTGTAAAGTAGATAGAAAGAGCACATCGGGGACTTGCCAATTCCTTGGTAGGTCTCTAGTGTCTTGGAGTTCTAAAAAGCAAAACTCAGTAGCCCTTTCCACCGCCGAGGCCGAGTATGTTGCGGCCGGCGCATGTTGTGCTCAACTACTTTGGATGAAGCAAACCTTAAAGGATTACGGATGTCACTTTTCCCATATCCCACTTTTGTGTGACAATGAAAGTGCCATAAAACTTGCAAACAACCCCGTAAGCCATTCTCGCACAAAACATATAGACATCCGTCATCACTTCTTGAGAGACCACGAAGCCAAAGGAGATATCGTTTTAAGTCATGTGAGCACCGACAAGCAACTAGCCGATATCTTCACTAAACCTCTCGATGAGTCAAGGTTTTGTAGTTTAAGGAATGAACTAAATATTCTTGATTCTCGTTGCGTGGTTTGATCTCTAGCATGCCATATTTGTTTGCTTCAAATCGTTAGTATTCTCTCGAAAATTTTGTTTGAAAAATGTGTATGAAAACTCTATTTTAAAGGTTCTTCAAAATCTATTTGCTTATCCCTAACTTGTCTTAAGTGGCTATAGTTGTGTGTGTGATTGCTTGTTTTCTAGCCACTTGAGTCAAGGGTACCATGACCTAAGAATCTCGGTTGATAGAAAATTCAAAATCTCAAAAGGAGTAGAAGCTAGTTTGTCTGCGGAATTTAAGTTTTCGGAAGCTCCGAGAAAATCCTTGGAGGCTCGGGCCTCGAAGTTCGAGAAAATCTTCGGAAGCTCCAATCTTTATAGACTTAGCTCTCAGTCTCAACCGAAGGGGAGTCAAAAGGGAATAAAGCATCTTCGCGGAATACTCTTTACCTAGGGTAAAACCAACCTTTCCCTTTTCACCACGGTCAACCCACTCAGATCTAATTTCACCGCTTCCTCCTCTCTCTCCCGACGCGAAACCGCACCATCCTCTCCACCGCCTCACCGTCGCCGCTTCCCTCGCCGCCGGTGACCTCACCTTTGCGGGCTACCCGCGCGAAGCCGAGCCGCCTCCCTCGTTCGTGGGTCGGCCCGCCGGAGAGTGTCAAGGGAGGGATCGCTCGGATCCCGTACGTGAAGAAGAAGAAGGCTCCTATCCGCATCCGTTTCTGTCGATTCCTTGGCGTGCACAAGAGTTGAAGATCTGCATCGTCCTTCTCCTTGATCCCAATCAAGGTACTCAGTGGCCGTATCCTAACCCTAACCCTAAATTCCTAGATCTGCATGCTGTTAGGGTTCTAAATCTTGAAATCTGTAGATTGTTGCCTATCTATCCTGTTCCTAAATGCCTGTGTTGCAAGTAAAAGCTAGGTTTAGTTGAAAGTTGAATCAAAAGTGAGAATGCAGTAAAGTTGACAGAGGCTCGGAGGTTCTGAGAAAATTCTCGGAGGTTCCGAACCCCCGTAACCCATCGTAGGCCGACCTTGATTCAAAGTTCCACCGAACTTCACTTGACTCCGTAACATTCTTTTTCCACTTGTCCTAGCTAATTTGAGTCATGATTGCTTTATTGATCAAAGTTCGGTTGAAAGTTGAATCAAAAGAAGCGTCCTCTGTCAGTACACTGACTTCGGAGGTTCTGAGAATTTTTCCGGAAGCTCCAACCTCTGGAGGTTCCGGAAACTTTCTCGGAGGTTCCAATGTCTGTACTGACAAGTGACAGACTGTGATTCAAAATTCCACTGAAAAGTAATCAATTGAACATCATGCTTATCTTGTTCCTCTATCCTTATCAGCCCTGATCCCACTCTTATCTGCTGTTCACTTGTCTCTCTTCAGATGTCTGGCACTCCTGTGGACAAGACCTACACCAAGAGGCAGAGGCCTCCTTTTGAGACACCTGCTGGTGAGAGGGCGTTCAAGTTAGCGAGAAGAGCGAGCGAGCGGGGGACGGTGGTAGCGAGAGGAAAGGCCACTCCTAGGAGGGGCGAGAGGTGGCGGTTTGTCGGGGAGGCGGAGGCTCGGGTCGCTCGCCCATGTGGATGATAATGGAGGGACTGAAGGCAAAACCATTCCAATAGAGCTAGAAGATGACATGCCCCTAGGAGAGATAGACTCAACCTATCTCAAGTACCACAAGGGGCTACTCAAAAGGCATCCTCCAACCAAATATGACAATTCGGTGTATATTGAGCACACCAACTATGATGGAGCTGGTTTCTTGGTCAAGAAAGCAAGAGAAGAAAATCCCTATGTGAACCCCAAGATGGCGGCCATTGATTACGGGTTTTGGTCCGTCTTTCACTTTAAGTTCTATGAGACTGTCCTCAACACCAAGATGAAGCTAATCAAGATGAAGTGGATAGATTTCACCCATCCGGAGGCAGAGAGGAACTGTCAAGGAGGAAGTGCTGGATTTGGTTGACAAGTATAGGATGAGGGACATCATGAGTTTCAAGTATGATTGGAACATAGAGGTTTTAGCTCAGTTTCATGCCACATTCTTTCATGAAGACAACAAGGAAACCATCCACTGGATGACAGAAGGAGTACACTACAAAATAGATTTCCTTACCTTTGCTAGGTTGTTTGGATTCAGCAAGGAGGACAGAGAAGCTGATATCATCCATTTTGAGGCCCACATGAACCCCAACAAAATTCTTTGCAGACTTATGAGTATGAGGAGCCGGGTCGATGGCTCCACCACCTTGCTCCGAAATCGGTGTTCTATGTGCTCAACAATATGTTCGGGGAAACCATTTACCCAAAAGGGGGCGGTGACTCAACAAGTCTTAGGAGGTTTGCACCAAACTTGTTGGCTAGGCTCTTGCTCGGAGCTAGGCCATTCTCTCGTGAGCGGATTTATTTGGTACAACCTCGGTAGAAGTGACGAGAGAGTGGAAAGTGCAACCTGCCCTATGCCCCTTATCCGATGTACATGATAGAGATGGTTTCGGGGGTCGGCTACAAGAAAGATGTTGAGCATGCTTCCTATCAAGTCAAGCGGTGGCGGCATCGAAGAAGCAAGCACATTGTGGAAGAGCACATCCTCAAGAAGGCCGGCACTAAGCCATCCGGATCCCGGTCCGACGGTAGGAGAAGAAGGATCCAGCGAGGCTCCCATGCCCGCCGGTCTCCGCACAAGCCGAGAGGGATGGTTAGGGACACCCGGAGGTACGCGAGATGGACTTCCCATCGGCTTTTTGAGCTTAGGGAAGACATGAACAGATTGCTAAAGCACCGGGGACTCTCCTTTGATGCCATGCACCATCCTCCTCCCCTCTTCCCCGATTTTCCGCGAGTACACTACCGGGTGAGGATGAGGGTGAGCGAGGAGCCTCGCTACTCCCATGGCCGAGGATACTCCTCGCCGCCCACTTTGTTCGAGATGAAGGAGATGAAGAACCACTTGGTGCAAAAATGGCCAGGCTGAGGAAAGAGGCTGCTGGCAAGAAGGCAATGGGGTCTTCCTCATCTGGTGCAAGACTCGGGAGAAAGGCCGGCTGGGAGGCCACGTCGAAGGCCCATAGATCCGTCATCCGGCTCGACCTTGGCTGCGACAAAGACTGTCCCCGAGGAAGAAGAGGAGGAATCGACTTCGGTGATGAGGAGTGACTTCTCTAGGTTCGTTCTCACTTCCTCTCTTCTTTTCTTTCCTTTTTGTTAAATTGTTGACAAAGGGGGAGAGATGAAGATTGAGAAGCATGCGAAGACACGGAGCTCCTTACGTCTCGGTGGCCTACCTAACCTCGAAACATTCTCTTGTTCTTTTGGTGAGATGAGAGTGCTAACTTCTCTCATAAACTCCTGGTGGAAATTTGATGAACCCTCGTAAAACATTTAGCTTGCCTCTCGTTGGCAAAGCGAGGATCCGGTCATGGTTGTAGGGGATTTGCAAAACTTTAAAACTTTGTGATGGATGTAATAGGGCTAGATGTGTTGAATGTTCTTATCCTTATCTAGCTGCTATTTTCTGGTCTTATCTGTTGTTTTGCCTGGGTGTTATTGTTAACTGTTGGAGTATCTGTTGCAGACCTCGGAGGTTCTGAGAATTTTTCCGGAGGCTCCAACCTCTGGAGGTTCCGAAAACTTTCTCGGAGGTTCCGAACTCGCTATCGGATAACTCTCGAGTGTTTTCACATGGCATATGCATCACGTATTATCCGCTACACCTCTTTTGCACCCCTCGATGGCTTGAGTACAACTTTCTTGACACTTTTACTCACAATGTATGCAATTTAATTGTCGGTCATGACATTTTTCCTATTCAAAAGGCACATGCATACATTGAGGGGGAGACTTGTACTCAAATCATCAAAAGCTCAATCTTTCAAATTAAATTGTAAACTTTAATTGGGTTGTCAACATTTACCAAAAAGGGGGAGATTGTAAGTGCAATCAAGCCCTATGAGGGTTTTGGTGATGTTGACCACACAATTAAAGAGCTAATGAGCCTTTGAGTTTGTTGTGCGAGCATAAAGTTATTATCACGGGTGCAAAAGATTGATTGGAGACCCCTCAACTTGTTACAAAGAAGATTGCCTATGCTACTTGAAGGAGTTTATTTATTTTATCTTTTGAATTTGAGTATAGGACAATCCGTACTATCAAGAGGGATACTAATGGTGAGTTAGGGTGGTTTTCAAGTGCTCATGATCCATCTTTCCTAAACCCTAATCCTCACCCCAAGGGAAGTAACACTGCGGTTCGCCTTCTCGTTTGCTTTGTTCGGAGGTTCCGAAGATTTTCTCGGAGGTTCCGACCGTACGGGCTACGACTGCGAGTTTTCAAAAGTCGGAGGTTCCGAGATTTTTCTCGGAGGTTCCGAACTCCGGAATATGACCGTTCTCGTTCGTATCGCGGGGTATTTATACCCCACGGGCCCCCCAACGGTTATCTTCTTCCTCCTCCGGCTCGAACGTTGTTCCTATTGTTTTCTCTCACCTTGCATTCACTCCTAACCTACTCTCTTCCAAATCCTTGCCTAGCATTGATTGAGAGTGGTTTTCTTGAAGTGAGTTAGTGAGCCAATCCCTTCTCCCTTGAAACTTGAGTACTTGGAAGAACCCTAGCAAGCTTGGTGGATCTATTACTCTTGGAGCCTTGCTCCTAGACGGATAGAGGTTCTTGGAAGCTCTCCAAACCGATTTGTGGAAGCTCCAAGGTGTTTGTATTACCCCTTGTGATTCTAGTGGAAAGCCTCCACCTATTACCCAAAGTGATAGGGTGTGAGAGAGGAGTTGACCTTTGTGGTCCGAGCCTTTGGTGGCCTCCTCAACAACGTGGACGTAAGCAAGCCTTTGTGGCGAGCCGAACCACGGGATAAATCTTTGTCTCATGCGTGTTCTCATTTATTTACTTGTTCATGCTTGTGCTTGACTAGATCTATTAGGGTTTGCTTCCGATCTACTTTGTGGTGCCTTGCTAGCTTGTAATTTGCTTAGAAATCCTCTTGCTAGGTCCTAAGTACCTCTTAGAATTTAGTAGATCCGGTTTCCATCAAGTTTCTTGCAGCTCTTGTTATTTGTGCTCTGTTCTAACATTTGTCGGAAGTCGCGAGTTTATTCTCGGAGGTCCTGTCTCGTTCGGAGGTTCCGAGAATAATCTCGGAGGTTCCGAGGTCCGACCACTGTTTTCGCGGAAAAAGTTTAAATTTCGTGTGCGGAGCCTATTCACCACCCCCCTCTAGGCCACATTGCCTCGATCCTTTGAGATAGTAGTAGTAAGGGTTAAGTTGGTCCGCCTTGCCCTCAATGGCCGCATCTCGGCTAGGAAACATAAAGGGGAGCTCCTTGGGCTTGTATTTGTTCTCATTGTGCACGGGGGTGCGCCTTTCATCCTTAGAACCAAGACCCAAGAGCCGAGAGAAAGTCATGTAGTCAATGGTGCACTTTTGGCCTTGAGTTGTCCATGTGATGGTGTTGTCATGGGGATTGAAGTAGTAAGAACAATGGAATTGAGCAAGGATTTCTTTGTTCCAATTGTACCTAAAGCCCATGATGTCATAGAGCCCAACCTCCTTGCACTTGTCAATCACCGAGTTGAACACGGTATTGTTAAGCTCCTCGTAATACTTCCAATCAATATACTTCATTGGCACAATGGGGGCCATGTTCTTGGAGGCTAGCTTGGGATTGCGGATCACAGATTGATAGAAATCCCTGTGAAAGTCACACCAAAATCTTGCCTCAAGTCCCTCTCCCTTGAGATATAGATAGACATTTTCCTCTCTTTGCTCCCTCACCGCCGGGGAGTTCCTTGAGTAGTCCCTAATCATGTGCTCAGGCAAATCCAAGGACCGATCCGGGTCCCTTATCTTGATAGGAGTCTCAACCACTCGGACATTGGGAGGAAGGGTAGGAATAAGTCTAGGAGGGGTTTTAGGACGGATGTGAGCGGCTACTCCTTGCTTATGTTTAGGAGGAACTCGAGTAGGGCTGGGGCGGCTTTGGTGGACATAGGGGGCTTGGTGGCTCTTTTTGGGATGGGGCTTGTAGCGAGATCTTTCTTTGGTGGCCCCTTTCCATGACGACGAGGAGGCTCGGGGGATTGCTCATATGTTTCATCTTCAACGTCATCATCATCACTCTCCGTTCCCTCCTCCACTATTTCTTCTTCACTCCCTTCGGCATAGGAGGGAGGAGGGTCACGCCGTCTAGGTCTTGAGCCGCGCCGAGAACCTTCTTGCCCCAAGGCTTCTTGCACGGCCCGAAAAGCGGCGGGGTCATGCCTAGCCTTGGTCCTCCTTTGGGTGGAGGGCTCCTCATTTCCACGGCCGACCTTCAACCTCACCATCCGAATGGATAAAATGATATGGAAGTGAGAGTTTATCAAAGGTGAAGACACGCCGCACTTGTGGTTTAGGGTTGCGGTGCGAACCCCGGATACTCGGGAAAAAGTCCGGAGACTCCGGATATTCGTCGAGACTCCGGGTCCTTCGACCCGGAGAGTCCGGTTTCGCGGTGAGCCGAAACCCTAAATCACAATGCGATGAAGTACGTCCATCCAAATTGAGAGGAAACGCGGATCTAGAGCCTAAAGAGTGTTTCCTACCTATTTCCTATGAGGATACTACAAGAACTCGCGCTAGGGAAGTAGATTGAAAAGTTTCTTTTGAAAATACCTTGGGAGAGGGGGAAGAGGACTTGGATCCTTTGAAACTTGAGTAGATCCTTGATCTCCACGCCTTGGAGTCTTCAAATCCTCACTCTCATGAGATTTCGGTGGATGGATGGGGAAATCGCCCAAGAGGATGAGAGGGGGCGACGGGAGTGAGAAGGCACGGTTAAAAGATGGAGTGGGGTGAAATAGAGTTTTTCACCTTGCGGTTAGAAACCCTATATACTTTTAAAACCCGGAGTCTCCGGGTCGGGTCCGGACTATCGAGGGGGAACCCGAGTGTCCGGCCTCAACCCCGGATACTCCGCTCCCCCCGAACCCGGCGAGCGCATTTTCAAGGAATTTGATTTTGAATGGATTTGGAAGGTTGCTTATGTGATAAATGTGAGCCTGAGCAGTATCAACACCTTGTACTAGCCACAAACAAGCAAAGAGAACAATAGTCCAAGTGTTGTACCTAAAGATCCAAATTTTTTCCAAAACAAATGCAATACAAGCCTTTTTACAAATCTTTTGTTTTTAAAAGTCCCGTACTAGGTCACTCAAATATGTGCATGATCTCAAGCCAAGTTACGAGAATCCAAGATATTTAGCTCACTCCTCAAAGCACAAAACCTTAGTTCATCAAGAGGCTTTGTGAAGATATCGGCTAGTTGCTTATCGGTGCTCACATGACTTAAAGCGATATCTCCTTTGGCTTCGTGATCTCTCAAGAAGTGGTGTCTTATGCCTATGTGCTTTGTTCTTGAGTGGTTTACGGGGTTGTTTGCTAGCTTAATGGCACTCTCGTTGTCACACAAGAGTGGCACCTTGCTAAACTTGCAACCAAAGTCTCTCAAAGTGAGCCTCATCCAAAGTAGTTGAGCACAACAAGCGCCGGCTGCAACATACTCGGCCTCGGCGGTGGAAAGGGCAACGGAGTTTTGTTTCTTGGAACTCCAAGACACCAAGGACCTTCCAAGGAATTGGCAAGTCCCGGATGTACTCTTTCTATCTACTTTGCAACCGACATAATCCGAATCGGAGTAGCCAAGTAGATCGAAAGTGGAGCCCTTAGGATACCATAAACCAAGGTTAGGAGTATGAACCAAGTATCTAAAAATTCTCTTAACGGCCATTAGATGGCACTCCTTAGGATTAGCTTGAAACCTTGCACACATGCACACACTAAGCATAATATCGGGCCTAGATGCACAAAGGTAAAGTAAAGAACCAATCATGGAGCGATATACCTTTTGATCAATGCTTTTGCCTTCTTCATTTAGATCAAGATGTCCATTTGATGGCATAGGTGTTTTGATGGGCTTGGTGTTGTTCATGTCAAACTTCTTAATCATGTCGTGGGTGTACTTGGTTTGACTTATGAAAGTGCCATCCTTGAGTTGCTTGATTTGAAAACCGGGAAAGAACTTCAACTCGCCCATCATTGACATCTCGAATCTTTTAGTCATGATCCTACTAAACTCATCAACCCAAATTTGATTAGTAGAGCCAAATATGATATCATCAACATAGATTTGACATACAAAAAAATCATTGCCTTGTTTACGAGTGAAGAGAGTAGGATCGGCTTTGCCTATTTCAAAGCCTTTCTTTAAGAGAAAATCCTTAAGGCATTCATACCATGCTCTAGGGGCTTGCTTGAGCCCATAGAGCGCCTTATGGAGCTTGTAGACGTGGTTTGGGAGTTGTGGATCTTCAAAGCCCGGTGGTTGCTCAACATATACTTCTTCGGAGATTGGACCATTCAAAAAGGCACTCTTGACATCCATTTGATGTAGCTTGAAGTTGTGATGAGTGGCAAAGGCTAGGAGTATACGAATTGCTTCAAGTCTTGCCACCGGTGCATAAGTTTCTCCAAAGTCTAAGCCTTCTACTTGAGTATAACCCTTTGCAACCAATCTAGCTTTGTTTTTGGTCACCACGCCGTCTTCATCTTGTTTGTTGCGAAACACCCACTTGGTTCCAATTGCATTTTGTTTGGGGCGTTCCACTAAGGACCGGACTTCATTCCTAGTGAAGTTGTTGAGCTCTTCTTGCATTGCCATCACCCAATCAAGCATCTCCAAGAGCATCTTCAACCCTAAGAGGTTCCAACATGGAAACAAACGAGTAATGTTCACAAAAATTTGCTAATCTTGAACGAGTTGTTACCCCTCTACGAATGCTTCCAAGTATGTTATCAACGGGATGATCCCGTTGAACACTTTGTCGAACTCTTGGATGTGGGTCAGACACTTCTTGTTGAATCAAGTCCTCATCTTCTCGACCGCATTGTGAAGTTTCGGCGGCGGGTCCGAGTCTCCGGACTTATCTCCGGATTCTCCGGAAAATCCGGAGCCTCCGGTTTTTGCCCGGATACTCCGGTTGCGCGGCGAGGGCGAATCTGTCGCATCTTCAATTATGCGATCCTCATCATCTTCTTCTTGAGGCTTGATTTCTCCAATGGCCATCCTCCTTATAGCCTTTTGCGCAGATACTTCCTTGCCTACACACAAATCATCAACTTTCTCCTCTTGAGAGCCATTAGATTCATCAAACGTCAAGTCACACGTGACTTCAACACAACCGGTGGTTTTGTTGAGGACACGATAGCCATGAGCGTTTGAGGCGTAACCAAGAAAGATACCTTCATCAACTTTAGATGCAAACTTAGAGCTTTTGGGCTTCTTGTTGAGAATGAAGCACTTACAACCAAAAACTCTAAATTAAGAGACATTAGTCTTTTTACCAATTAGGAGCTCATAGGCGGTCTTGTGGCGAAGCTTGTGAAGATACAAACGGTTGATAGCATGACACGCCGTGTTGATTGCTTCCGCCCAAAAACTATCCGAAGTCTTGTACTCGTCAAGCATGGTTCTTGCGGCTTCAATAAGAGTTCTATTCTTCCTCTCTACAATCCCATTTTGTTGTGGAGTGTATGGGACGGAGAGCTCATGACCAATGCCTTCTTCATCAAGATACTCTTCAATGTTGGTGTTCTTGAACTCGGTGCCATTGTCACTTCTTACTCTTTTGATCTTCACATCAAACTCATTTTGGGCTCTTGTTGCAAATTTCTTGAAAATTTCATGAACTTTGCTCTTGTCTTTCATAAAGAATACCCAAGTGTACCGAGAGTAATCATCAACAATGACAAATCCATACTTGTTTCCCCCAATGCTAACATAGGCTACCGGACCAAAGATATCCATGTGAAGTAGTTCCAATGGCCTTGTGGTAGATACAATGTTCTTGGCGGGATGAGGAGCACCAACTTGCTTTCCGGCTTGACAAGCACTACAAATTCTATTTTTCTCAAAATGAACGTTTGTTAGTCCTAGGATGTGTTCCCCCTTTAGAAGCTTATTGAGATTGTTCATCCCAACGTGAGCTAGTCGGCGATGCCAAAGCCAACTCAAGCTATACTTTGCCAATAAGCATGTATCAAGTTGGGCTTTATCCGATGAAAAATCCACCAAGTAAAGCCTTCCCTTGAGTTCACCCTTAAAGGCAACGGAGTCATCGCCCCTTCTAAAGACGGTCACACCCTCATTAGTGAACAAACAATTGTAGCCCATCTCACAAAGTTGTGAGACAGACAACAAGTTGTAGTCCAAAGATTCAACCAAATAAACGTCGGAAATTGAATGATTGATTGAGATAGCAATTTTACCAAGACCAACAACCGTTCCTCCACCATTGCCTCCAAAGGCAATGCTTTCCGTAGGATTTTCAATCATATCACAAGATGTAAACATTTTCTTCTCTCCGGTCATATGATTTGTGCATCCACTTTCAATCACCCATTTTGTTCCACCGGAGGAATATGCCTACAAAACAAATTATGCTTGTGTTTTAGGTACCCAAGTGGATTTGGGTCCTAGAGTGTTAGTCACAAGAATCTTGGGCACCCACACACTCCTTTTTATCATTGTTCCTTTTGTGTGAGGCCCTACATACTTGGCAACCACCTTACCCTTGTGGTTCCAAGTCAACACATAATTGGCATAAAAGCTATCTTGTGATGCATGAGGTTTGGGCTTCTTGATTGACTTGTTTGGCTTTGAATGTGATGCTTGTAAGGTTACTTGAGTGCTTTTGAACTTGATTGGAGTGTTGTATCTCACTTGATTGTCATGCTTCTTGACACCCATTTGCTTCATCCCGTGCACCACATTCCTTGTTCCCATACCTTTGGTGTGGCGATTCTTGATGAATGGGATGGGGTCTTTTGTACCTTGTTCTTGCTTACCAAGCCCCTTCCCATCCTCAAAGCCAAACTTCTTCATATAGCTTGACCCAAAACTTTTGGTGTGGTTTTCAAACTCACCTCTCTTGGGTTCTTTCTTCTTTTCAATTATAAGGGAGTTTGACAACCTAGGAATTTCCTTTCTCATGGCATTCATCTCGGCAACATTAGTAGCACAAGCATTTATATCAAATTTATAGCATCTAGAACAACCTTTGCTTGTTGACGTTTGAGAGTTTGAGAGAGCATCATTAGATGAAGTTGTAGCATTGTTCTTGAGGTTGTCAAGTTGAACTTCTAATGCTATGTGACTAGTCTTTAAGCTATCAAAGCTCTTTTGAAGTTCAAGCTTTTCATCCTCAAGTTTCTTGCAAGCATCCTTAGCTAGGAAAGATTCCCTAGTTAATTCATCTACCAACAACTTATCTTTAGCTAGGGATTTCTTGAGGCTAAGAATTTCTTTCTCCTTTTCTTTGAGCGATTCCTCTTGCACCTTGAAACCCTTCTTTTCAATTACAAGGGCATCCTCAAGGGCAATGGTTTTCTCCCGCTCAAGTCTAAAGAGTTCTTCTTGCACCTCAAGAGTCCCATCTCTATTCTCAATTTCTTTCATTAAAAACATGATTTTCTTAGTGGCCTTTTTACCAAAGCTAGTGATCATTTTTTCAAAATCGAAATCATTTTCACTATCATCATCTAAGCGAGGGGTAGGAGCGTCTACCTTGGAGCCCCTAGCCATGAGGCAAGTGTGGGTGAAGTCATCTTCATCATCGGTGAGATCTTCAAATAATGATCACTTGTTGATTGGTTCCTTAATGGTTATGGTAGCAAGACCGGTTTCTATGTCGGAGTTGGGGCTATCATCATTTGAATCTCATTCTTCACCCAAATGAGCTTCACCAACTTCCTTTCTCTTGTTCTTGTCAAACTTGTTGGTGTCTCTTCTTCTCACTTTTATGTTGGGGCACTCCGCAATGAAATGTCCCTCCTTGACACAACCAAAGCATGGTCTCTTTGAGGTTCTCTTGGTCTTGATCTTGTCCTTGTCCTTGTTCTTGTTGAGGAAGCCATTTTTCTTGAACATTTTGTTGAACTTCCTTACAAAGAGAGCTATTTGTTCGGGGGTCATGTCCATGTCACTATCTTCATCATCATCTTCCTCGGCCATGATTCTTGAGGTTGATGAGCTTGACCTTTTCTCCTTGTTAGATGCTTTGAGGGCCACTCCCTTGTTCTTCTCAAGTTGTTCATGCATCTTTGACATCTCTTGTGAGAGCTTGGACTCCTTAACGGTGATAAGGTGTTCTTCCATTCTTCCAATCACATCCGCCGGAGTGAACTTGTTGAATCCTCTCTTTTCCCTTATGAGAGTAGGGAGTTGAACATCCCTTGCCATATACGCGGAGAGGATCTTGTCAACCACTTCTCTTCTTCCCCATCTTGTACTTCCAAGTGATTTGATCTTGTTGATGATTTTATTCAATCGGTTGTACATGTCTTGTAGTGATTCATCGTCCTTGATGACAAACCGGTTGAGCTCACTTTCTAAGGCTCGGATCCTTCCTTCCCTTACTTGCTTTGTCCCTTCATGATTGATGAACAAGGTGTCCCACACTTCTTTGGCGGACTTCAATCCATCTACCTTGTCATATTCTTCGGCCGTGAGTGAACTCTTGATGATGCGGATGGCTTGATAGTTTCTTTGTATCTCATTTGCTTGATCTTGAGTTAGCATCGCATCACCACTCGGAAATGTAATACCCCTATTCACAATAGTCCAAAGTGCGGGATTCACCGCCATCAAATACTCCTCCGTCGAGTTCTTCCACTTGGAATAGCCGGTTCCATCAAATTGGGGTATCTTCCCAATGTGGCTAGAACCCGATGGATGGTTAAAGGATAAGAGAGAATAATCGAAAGAGGTTCGAGTGTAATCCCTTGATGGTCGTCGAGCGAAGCGGGTGGATCTTGCATCATCGAATTCTTCGTCCTCACTATCGGAGGACTCATCACCTCTTCGGGCGCTTGATGACTAGTGCTTGCACCACGGGTGTGGTCTCCTCGAGGGGGAGGAGGCATGCCAACAACATTGATGACGGGATCACCTTCGGCGAGAGGCGTGGCTTGATCATTCGGATTCGACATCTTCTTGACTCCAAGCGGTTAGGCTTCAAACACGGAGCACCGGGGCTGCGATACCAATTGAAAGGATCAAGATGTCGACTAGAGGGGGGGTGAATAGTCGAACATGAAAATCACAAACTTTTTTCGCGGTCGTTAGACCCGAGTCCGGAGACTCGGATATTTTTCCGGATACTCCGGAAATCCGGAGAATCCGGGAAAATGTCCGGATAGTCGGCACCGCTAGGGGAGAATTAAATCGACGGGATTTAAACTTGCTCAAAAGTAAATCACGTGAAAATAGGTTATGCACCGAAGTGATACAAGCCCGTTTATCCACTTAAAACCCGTAGGAACCTCAACACGAAGTAGATCGGCACCAAACCCTAGATAAGTGTTCAAAGGGTGGACCTTTACACCTAGGTCACTTTCCTCCCTCTAGCGACCACGAAGATCAAGCTAGAGTTACTTACTCAATGTCGGGGTAATACAAACTTCCTTGGGCAGCCACAACCGTTGGATGCTCCAAGCCAACACCTAGCGGCTAGGAGCTCAAAGCTCCAAGAGTAACAAACACGAATTTTGCCAACCAAGCGAAGAACTAGGTGCTCTAGAGATGGGAAATCGGCTCACTAGCACTCTCCAAGCCCTTGCTCTCAAATCCTCTTAACTCCCACAACAAATCTCACCAACTTTGAGCCAAAGGGAGAGAGGGGAGGAGTAAATGAGGTTTGCAACGATTCGGGACGAAAATGGCGGGGAGAGGGAGTAAATGAAGGGGTGGAGGGGGCTTTTATACCCCCTCACCCGAATATAGCCGTTGAGGCTTTATGACCGGAGTATTCGGGATGAACCCGGACTCTCGGGAAGTCGAGTCTTCGGGCAAAAACCGGACACTCCGGCCTTCCAAGGCCAGCACCCAAGATAAGATCCCCGTGAATGTGTTGGTGCAAAGGTGTCTCTCATAGGTTTTGTTTTAGCAACTAGAGCACACTGTTCGACTCTTGGAAGACATGATTCCCGTCCCTCTTGATAGTACGGCATTCCTAGGACTCAAATTCAAAAGTAAAAATAAATAAGCCTTCTTAGGAATCCTTTTAGAGCACCACTTTCTTTTTGTGTAGTCAACGAGCCGTGCTTGATGCCATACATGATTTTAATACTGCTCATGGACTAGATAAAATCATTAGCCACTTAGGTGTGTGTCATTATATCACCAAAACCCACTTAGGGGGCCAAGATACTCTTCATTCGATCCGTAGGAGGTCTAACCCTTGTGGCGGTTGCTCTCCTCTCCCTTTTATAGATGCAAGGGGAGGGGCACAAGGGGAAAGGAAATATAAGGTACAATGCTTGGTTGCTGGGATGTCCCGTCGTGCATCGCTATCCGTCAAGACGCATTGAAGCGGAGCTGCCGAGCTGCACTGCTTTGTCGTGGGAGCCGCCGCGTGGCCGGGCGAGGCTATTCACCCTCGGACGCTTGGCGCCTCTTTCGAGTAGTTCGTTGGTGTCCAGGTCCGCCCGAGCACTTGACTAGCTTTGCCAAGTTAAGGCCTAACCTTAGGCCGGAGCTCGTCGTAGGGGGTGCTTGAGTGCCTTGGGTGAAGCCTGCGTGTGACAGAGTTGGAGATGATGGCGATGGGATGGGCGCGCGGTACCGAGCAAACCCGCATTAAGGCTCTGTCGGGGCCGCCGCTTGTGTTGGGCGCCACCGGTGCGGTTGCATGGCGCGGGGAACCGGTCCCCCACACGTCGTGGTGGAGGTGTCCGCAGCTCGAGGACGCGCGTGTGTCGTGGCCCACGCCCCAGTTAGAGTCGGGGGGAGCCCGCGTCGAACAGATACTTGTCGTGCAAGGCGGAAAGTTGTCGTGCGAGGCGGAGACTCGTCAGAGGGGGTCCCTCTAGTAGGGAACTGGTCGGAGATGCTCCCAACTGGTCGGGAGCATGACGTCTTGCCAGTAAGGGTCTTGACTGGGGTCCTCAGTCCCCCTCGTCCTGAGTCTTGACTTTCACATTGTCAATCTTGGCCTTCACGTTGTCAATCTTGGCCTTCACGTTGTCAATCTTGACCTTCATGTTGTTAATGGTGTCGAGTAACCTTGTGTTGAGGGAGATTATTTCGTCATCAAAGGGGGCCCTAATCTGGGCCCTCGTCAGGGCCACAGGAAGACACCGACACGGGAGAAGGGGAGGCGCGGTCGTCAGCATGGGCCGATGACGGCGCTGGGGAAGGGCGGCTCGCAGCCGCCGCCGAGCATCAGGTTGGCCCAAGATGTAAGGAAAAGAGGCGGCGGTCGAGAATGGGAGGTGCAAATAGTGTTGCACAACGCGCTGGCTACAAGGTGACGGGAGACGGCCCCTCGGAGGTGCTTGGGGGCTCGCTACCGCCCTACCGGCATGGTGGCCACTGAGAATGAACGGGAGAGGCAGGGGAGAGGAGGATGATTAAAAATATCATGCCAGTACATTGAGAAATAAATGTTACTCGCTCTGTTTCATGTTAGTTGTTGTAGCTTTGAACTAGGTGCAACCAAAATGCTTTTCTTTTTAGGGTAGAACTGTGTCCACATGCATAGAGGAGAGTGTGAATGAAGACATTTTATAACTGTGTCAGAACGACAACTAATATGGCACAGAGAGAGTACAATTGCTGATTGGGTATTCTATAAAGACCTATCTATACCTGACATGGACACATCATAGAGAGTGCACACTCTATAACCATTCCCAAACAATTAATGCAGAAACATGATTTTCACCACTGCTAGTGCTAGAATAAAGTACCGGATCTTTGCAAATAAAGTTGAAAGAAGATGTGGAAGAATCCGTTGCAATCCTTGGCATTGAACGCCAACACTTCTATAGAAGGACCAGCAAAAACTGAAGCATTTACCAAACTAGTATGTGCTAGATCCCGCCAGAAAGCATTGTCTAGGGCGGAGAAGAATACGAAGGATCTTATTTCGAAGAAGTCACAATCACCTCGCCAATCTCGCCATGGTAAAACCAAAGGTAACCAACACACAGTTGCCTTAGGACACAAGGGAGCAACGAGATAGAAAACGTCGAAAATTTAGTATAAGTAAATTGTACGTTAAGATCGACCTAACCTCAATTTGTGGTCATATTTATTTTGGAAAGCTAAATCTGTGATTTGGAGGCTCTTCTCATCCAAATGTTCTTCTTCCCCATCCTCATTTCTTCTCCAACTCCGACAAACAATTCCGACGAGATTTCGAAGGAGGGGAGACTATTGCTCATTGTCGGCCATATAGAGAGAGGGGTGGCGGTAGTAGGTTGGCCCGACGGAGGAGGTAGACAGGGGGCGCGGGGCAAGAGCACCTCCGGCCAAGTGCAACAGAGGATGACAGTTGGGCCGGCACGAGGGCCGGAAAGTGGACGATGATGATAGTGGAGGTGCGAGGCAACATCGGGAGGGGCTAGAGGGGGGGCTGGTGAGGATCCGTCGGAGCTATGTGCCACCATCGGCCATTACTAAAATTCCAGCACACGTATTTGACACATATTTATTCTTCCAGTGTCTCATACTGTAAACCTCAGCTGGTAGTAACATTTTAATTACTTTCAGGGGAAAATGCCAACCTGTCACATATCATGTTCGAATGTGATGGTGGCTGTAAAATTAAGAGAATTTGGATATGGTTTCCCCAAAATAAAAAGTTGGTATCAATCCAGCTGGTACCAGTTGGCGCTCTCTCTCTCTATAATCCTAACAAAACCGTGGCGATCTGAGATATAAACCGCAAATATCATCATATCATACAGATATGCCTAATCCACGATTTGCAGCCGAATTCCACCGCTAGCAATTTAATATTGCAGGTAGAAACTTTTTTTTTAAAAAAAATCTGTATTCTTCTAAGAAAATGGGACGCATGCATTTCTCCCTCACGAGCGAGATAAACCGGCGAAAAGAAAGCACGCGCGAGAAGGAGATTCTTCCCTGCCGTAACAAACGCAAGCCGATCCCCAGGGGTAGCCTAACTGCCGCAGCGCGGGCAGAGTCCACGCGCGCGCGCCAGAATAACCGTCGCCGCCGCCTCCTCAGCCTCGGCGAGGGCGGCGTATATATATACCCACCGCGGGCGCTCGTGCGGCTGCATCCCACCTCTTCGAGCTCTCCGTCCGGTGCGCGCGCAACTGTTGGCCATGGCCGCCTCCGCCGCCGCCGACGCGAGAACCATGGCGCACGTCGTCGTCCTCGCCGCCCTCCTCTGCTCGCTCTCGCTCGCCGCAGCCGGCGACGGCGAGCTGTCGTCGTACGTGGTGTACCTCGGCCAGCACGCGCACGGCGCGGCGCTGGGGACCCACGGCGCGGAGGAGCTGGCGGCGCTGGAGCGGGACGCCGCCGACGCCCACTACGAGCTCCTCGCCGGCGTCCTCGGCGGAGAGTATGGACGCGAACCACGCGATCGCTAGAATTACTTCTTGATTTGTTTGTAGTCATCACCAGTTGTCCTCTAACAATGGCACGCGTACGTGATCCGCCAATGCAGCAAGGAGAAGGCGCGGGACGCGATCTTCTACTCGTACACCAAGCACATCAACGGCTTCGCCGCCAACCTCGACGCCGCCGCCGCCGCCGAGATCGCCAGTGAGTGAGCCGGCCTTCTTCGCCGCCGTCCGGCGACCGCCGCTTCTCGGTCCCATCTCTCATTTTCATCATTACTCGTCCGTCCACGAAAGACGAAACCAATAACTTTCGACTGGTTCCGCTTCTCCTCTGACCAGGGCAACCCGGCGTGATCTCCGTGTTCCCCAACCGTGGCCGCAACCTGCACACGACCCGGTCATGGCAGTTCCTCGGGCTCGCCGGACCCGGCGGCGTCCCCCACGGCGGGGCGTGGAAGAAGGCCAGGTTCGGCGCCGACACCATCATTGGCAACTTCGACACCGGTGAGCCGATCCCTTCCTTGGCACCACTCCTCCGCCGTTGATGTCCGCAGCCATCGTTGTCGGGGTAGCAGTTGGCGATAAGGTAGATGCTGTACCAGCCGTGCCTTCTTCTAATCACCCTCCCTAGTCCCTCCTCGCCAATCACAAACACCTCTCTTAATCCATCCAACAGGACGGCACCCTCTTTCCTTGATCCTTCAAAAAGGATTCGCCCTTTCTCTCTACACCTTTTCCTGCTGCTACTAATCATGGCAACTTCTTTCCTGCTTGATCATGACTTAATTTGGACTCGATCTGGATGCTGATGAGTGGCAGACTGGCAGTACTACTTCCAAAACGGGAACCTAACCCTTTTTTTTTCTTTAACGAAAAAATAGTAGTATTTTTTGTTTGAATTGCACAAATTTGAAAGCAGCATAAACTGGTGCTGAAGTAGTCGTGGGTGGTTGCAGGCCATTTATATTTTCGTTGAAGTTATGTATTAATAGATAGTGGTTGAGAAATTGACCAAAATCCGGTTTTAGTTGCAGACTATCAGTACAGTGATCATACAATTCATCAAAATTCCACCTGCCTAGTATTATACCAACACGTTCGGCCCAGTGGGCATCTAGACTACCGGCGCTTGGCTAGCTGTCAGAACATTCGACACCACTCTCATGTCAACGATATTTCGAACAATAAACGATTAGCATCTCTATTCATATGATTTAGCACCTAAAACTTTTGTTTAAAGGATGTGCAAACTAAGATGCACATGTCCCATCTGAATAAGAAACACGGAGCAAGTAATTTGCAATGCTGTAGTTCATTATCAGAAAAGGTCGTAGTAGGGTCATCCAATGATTTGGCACACTGATGAGTGCCTTCCTCCTAACTTTCCCTGCATGCTCTCTGCTCTTGTACCTTTAGGCAGCTGTTGTAACCACATGATTCAGATGTAGCCAAAGCCTTGGCCATCTAAAGAATGTTCAGTTCTCGTTGTGCCTAGATTTTTCTCGCTTTGACTTGAATTGAGTGGAAGATGCTTTTGTATTTTGTGATGTTTTTGGAATTTGACAAGATTTGTTTGTCTTACTATACGCTTTTGTGGGTGCAAAGGTGTGTGGCCGGAATCAGAGAGCTTTAGGGATGATGGCCTGGGACCAATTCCGTCCCATTGGAAAGGAGCATGCGACAAAGGCCAAGATGATAAGTTCTCTTGTAACAGGTAATCAGAGCCATGCTTACTTTAAAACATAATCAGGAGTACATACATGACAACCTTTGGTCGCTAGGATTGGTGTCACTTAAACCCTTTAAACTTTCACCATAACATAAATATCTTAAAAATCCTATAGGTTGACAGAAACATATTGGTGTTAATAGATTCGCTGTGAAAAAATCTTCCACAATACACAACTCTTTATTTATAAGAATAATACTATATTTTCTTAGATATTGTTAGTCAAAGTGTTACACTGAATATACAAATTCATGCCCTAATAGACTTAGATTTGTGACCAGAGAAGTATATATGAATTGGCATTTCATTTGATGAACGCGTGTTGATCTTTTAACACACTTCTGTTAAAATTCAAGCCTTTTGGCCTTCTATAGTCCTACGGAAAATGAAACTATATATGCAAGTCCATATATTCCAACTTTTACTTTCAGAAAGTTTTGAGTGTTGTTTAGAAACTCCGGTCTGGTCCATTCTAGGAGCATACCCACTGTACCAAAAGATTGAGTGTATGGGTTTGGTATGGTGTAGCACTACGAATACTGTGGGATCGATCCAGTTGAGACCACCGTAAGTGTGAGACCACCACCAGTTGATGCCTGGGATCAAGTTGCAACGATCATGGGCGTCCATCCGTACATGATGATTCTGCTTGATCCCACTCAATAGAGCTATGATGTTGATTGACGCGCTGTATCAACCTCTGTTCTCAGAAAATCTCGAGCTGAAAAATAAAAGGAACCTGAAATGAAAGAGTAGGCTCTAATCCAGTTTTCTGTATGTTTTTTTTTTGAAATATTTATTCATGAGCATTTAGAAACATAAAAAAAATATGCTGAATAATGCAAAGTAAACCTAATGTTGCACCTCCTTAGTTTGAAAACATACATTCTTGTTTCTTGTGTTCTTTCTTCCCTGATATATCGGTAATGCTTTTAGTGATGCACTGATGCTACCCATGCCAGTATCTAGAAAGGGGGGAAATCCATGTTAGGACAATTTGTACTGTCGTACAAATCACTATGAATAAGCTGAACTAAACTTGTTCCATGCTTATCCTTTTTGTAGTTTTACCAAGTTGCAGAGACAGGTGCACCTGAATATCCTCTGTAAAGTTGCAGTGCCACATGTAGTGGATTTTTATTTGCAGACTGGTAGACGAACATTCTAGTATTGTTATGTCATCATTTATCACATATCTTTAGCGGAACATTGCAAGTCAAACATCTAGCTTGTGCTGGCATCGTTTTCAAATGAAATTTAACAACATGTGGTACTTTCATTTGCATCAGAAAATCACAGTGAATCATTCGGTTGTAGAGACAGTGGTGAAGCGTCATGTTAAAACAGTTCTGCGAAATATCCTGCATCTTTTATTCCTCCAAATATTGCAGAATTTTAATGTTTCTTACATCCATCATGATGAATTGGCATTCCAAATTACAACATTTTATTACAATCAAATAAAAAGGAGACCCAAAATTTTATTTCTCTAATAATCTTGATCTGCGTGCTTGCATTATATATTTATATTGCAGGAAGCTGATCGGCGCGCGCTACTTCAACAAGGGCTACGCCTCTGCAGCGGGTGTGTTGAACGTGTCCATGAACACCCCGCGTGACATGGACGGCCACGGCACGCACACGCTGTCCACCGCAGCCGGCTCGCCGGTGGCCGGCGCTTCCGTGTTCGGGTTCGGCAACGGCACGGCGTCCGGCGGCTCGCCGCGCGCGCGTGGCGGCCTACCGCGTGTGCTTCCCGCCCATCAACGGCAGCGAGTGCTTCGACGCCGACATCCTGGCCGCGTTCGACGCCGCCATCCACGACGGCGTGCACGTGCTGTCGCTCTCCCTCGGCGGCGACCCCTCCAACTTCTTCGACGACGGCATCGCCATCGGGTCCTTCCACGCCGTCCGCCGCGGCATTGCCGTCGTCTGCTCCGCCGGCAACTCGGGCCCCGGCCTCGGCACCGCCTCCAACCTCGCGCCGTGGATCTTCACCGCCGGCGCCAGCACCATGGACCGCGAGTTCCCGTCCTACATCGTCTTCAACCACACAAAGGCCAAGGCACGCAACTCCTCATCAGAATCTCCTCTTGCCAGACCTCCGCACAAAAGCCTCACAGAGATTAAGGCACGTTGCACGCATCACCTCTCCACACACGATTAACACATCAAAGATCCATTTTTTGAAGCTAATTTCGTACTAGCTGTTCTAATGGCGTGTTTGTTCGTCGATGGATCCGTGCAGGGGCAGAGTCTGTCCATGACAAATCTGCCGGAGAAGTCTTACCCATTGATCGACTCGGTGAAGGCTGGAGCTGACAACGCAACCACTAAGGATGCGTACGTGACAGTCTCATTATGATCATATTACTCGACAGACTAATTGATACTTGTATTGTTAACCACAAGTGATTACTGATAACTGTGATGCTTAACGGCGTGCAGGCAGCTGTGCATGATAGGGGCGCTGGACCCGAAGAAGGTGAAGGGCAAGATCGTGGTGTGCCTGCGTGGGGTCAATGCCCGGGTGGCCAAGGGCGAGGCGGTGAAGCAGGCCGGCGGCGTCGGCATGGTGCTCGCCAACGACGCCAGCACGGGCAATGAGATCATCGCCGACGCGCACGTGCTCCCGGCCACGCAGATCAAGTACAGCGACGGCGTGCTCCTCTACTCCTACCTCAACTCCACCAAGTAAGCTAACAAATCAATTGCTAATTGCACCGTTTCCTCCTGCTTTGGTGTTCTGCTTGTGAGGCATCACATGAGCATGAGCATGAGGCATTGACATTGCTGTTGCTGTCATCTTGAAGGAATCCGACTGGTTTCATCACGAAGCCTGCGACAATCCTTGGAACTAAGCCAGCGCCGTTCATGGCCGCCTTCTCATCGCAGGGTCCCAACGTCATCACCCCCGAGATCCTCAAGGTTCTTTCAAGCTTTCTGGTGACTCACCGATCATCCACGGGGGAAAGTTCTCTGCTAATGTTTATGTGTTGCAGCCGGACATCACGGCGCCCGGTGTGAGCGTGATCGCAGCATGGACCAGGTCCAACTCGCCGACGGACCTCGCCTTCGACCTCCGTCGCGTGGCCTTCAACTCGGAGTCCGGCACGTCCATGTCGTGCCCGCACGTCTCCGGCATCGTCGGACTCCTCCGCACCCTCCACCCGGAATGGAGCCCAGCCGCTATCAAGTCGGCCATCATGACCACCGGTAAGGCGCCGCCGACGCTGCCGACGCCACTGCCAGCTGCCAATGAACGCTCATGCTTACAACTATCCGACTGACAAAAACGCACGCCATACGATGAATGCAGCGATGGAGATGGACAACAAGGGGGAGCTGATCACGAACGCGTCCTCGTTGCCGTCGAGCCCCTTCGGCTACGGCGCCGGTCACGTCTCCCCGGCGCGCGCCATGAACCCCGGCCTCGTCTACGATCTCGGCGACGCCGACTACCTCGACTTCCTCTGCGCGCTCAAGTACAACGCCACGGTGATGGCCATGTTCAACGGCGCGCCCTACACGTGCCCCGGCGAGGCGCCCCGGCGCGTCGCTGACCTCAACTACCCGTCCATCACCGTCGTCAATGTCACCGCCGCGGGCGCCACGGCGCGGCGCAGGGTCAAGAACGTCGGCACGCCGGGGACGTACTGGGCCTACGTCGTCGAGCCCGCCGGCGTCGCCGTGTCGGTGAACCCTAATGCCCTCGAGTTCCACGCCAAAGGGGAGGAGAAGGGCTTCGAGGTGAGCTTCCAGGTGAAGAACGCCGCGCTCGCCAAGGACTACTCGTTCGGCGCGCTCGTATGGACGAACGGGAAGCAGTTCGTGAGGAGCCCGCTCGTGGTCAAGGCATTGATTGACTGAGCTCCTCCTCGTGTAGAGGGTTTAATTCGAAAATTAGTTTAGGGAGGAAAGTGTAGAGAGGGTAAATTGGTTCGATTTGTTAGACTTAGACAGGGAGGCTGTGGAATTTTGGCCTCTAATTTAATAATGAATTATATAAGCAAATTTAAGTGATCAGCTGTTTCATTTTGTTTTCTATTTTCTCGTTCCTTTGCTCATGCTGTAGCACAACAAATAAAATTAAACTGACGGAAAAAAACTTAATCCGTATACACAAGTTGCTAAGATTGGGATTCAAGCAGCCAACGAACATTAAGTGAATAAAATCCTTTTTATATATATAATAATAATCATCAAAGAAATTACACCTAAGTTAATCTTTACTTCTAGAAGAAGTTGAATATTCAAACGTTTGGCCCAACAAATCAAAAATTAGACTTAAACATTCAAGTTAATCTTTACTTCTAGAAGAAGTCGAGTATTCAAACATTTGGCCCAACAAATCAAACTTGACTTGACAAATGACAATTTAAGGTTTCCCTTCTATAATCAACTTTCAACTTCTTAATGGTGAAGGATACTATATCCACCTGGCAATATCAGTGAACATTTCTGCGTCTACATTGCTCTAACAAGTGACGTCAGAGTACGTAAGTGATTTAAGTACTGAGTTAAGCACAGGTTGAAACATTTCTGCGTCTAGATTGCTCTAACAAATGACATCAGAGTATCTCATCAGAGTATCTACGTGAGTTAAGCATAGATTAAAACATTCACTGATACTCTGATGTGCCAATCTAGACGCAGAAGTGAACAACTGGCCTGGAAATTTATTTCATTTGTCCGCCATTTTTTTCGCTCATTCTCACAAAACACCCAAAACCCCACAGATAAAATAACAAGAGAGATCTTCACAAACTTGTCTGCTTTCAGGTGTCTATCAGTCTATGTATCAGGTACAGAAAGAAAGAACGTTTGTTCTCACAAACAAGAGAAAATATGGAGCGTCTATAAATGCAAGCCTTTGCATTGGACAAGCAATGGCCACTTTCCAAAAGGGCTCCTGAATCACTTTTGTATCGGTCAATATTCAACCCTGGGAAAGGGTTGAGCAAACAGAAAGACAAAAGGCTGCTGTCATCAGGGTTCTAACCACCAAACAAGAACGCAGCAGCCTGCTCCTCATTCCCATTAAACAGCTTGAGCGCCTGTGT